>OY728153.1:790353259-791603259 GCA_963277665.1 Viscum album
TTTATATACGTCGTGTAGTCGTGTTTTGCAATCTTGTGTGTTTTTATTCCCTTGTCCCTATTTTGTACTCTTATGTTCTCTGTACTTGTTTTCCTAATCTAAGGTGTGCTTTTGATCTTTCAGAGCTATGCCTCCGAGACGTCCTCCGGTCGTACGTCTGTCGTCAGACATTGATCAGATGCCAGACAGGGCTGATCAAGGACTTCCTGTCGCTCACCCAGCCGAGCCAGCCTTGGCACCAGTTGTTGTACCAGTCGCGGGCGCTGATGTGCAGTTCAGGGAGGGATTCATGAGGATGATGTAGGCCTTCCAGGGAGCACCACCTCCTGCCATGTCTATGGAAGATTTGACATGGGTCTTTCAACAGCAGCATCCTCCCACGTTCTCGGGGGAAGGAGGACCTCAGGCTGCAGAGTCATGGATGGAAGCCATGCTGACTATCTTCGAGCATTTGGAAACGCCTCCAGAGTGGCGGGTCAAGCTCTCCACCTACATGATCTGAGACTCCGCCAAGAGGTGGTGGGACGTGATCTCACAGGCGGGTTTGCAGCAGGATATGGCTTGGGAGGAGTTCCAGCGCGTTTTCTATGACTACTTCTACCCGGAGACTCCGAGGGCTGATCGTGCCCGGGAGTTCATGAGTTTAGAGCAGGGTACTCTATCTGTCATGGAGTATTCCTCTCGTTTCACTGAGCTGCAACATTTTACACCCCTTTGGGATGTGAGTGAGGTGTTCCTGGTGAGGAAGTTTGATGATGGACTCAGGCGGGAGATCCTCTCGCAGGTGAACATCTTCCAGCTGACTTCCATTACTTCCATCGTCAACCAGGCACTGATTGCAGAGCGCAATCTGAGAGACTCCGGAGCTGCGAGTCAGAGAGATTCTGCTTCTAGAGCTAGCTTTCCTTCAGATGACAGCAAGAAGCACCGTAGGGAGCCTATGCGCGGTGATTCAAGGAAATGAGACACATCATCAGGTATCCAGGTGACATGCTACCAGTGTGGTCGGATAGGGCACACGAGGCCTCAGTGCCAGAGAGACCCCGTGGAGTGCCGATATTGCGGCAAGATGGGTCACCTTTAGCATTTCTGCCAGGTTTTCCCACAAGCAGCAGGTGATCGGGGTTCTTCCATGACTCCTCGTTCAGGAGCAGCCCCACCGGTCTCTCACCAGTCAGGGAACTGGAGTTCTTCCGGCTGTTCGGGCCGAGGTGGAGGTCGAGGCCGTGGCCGTCAGCCACCAGTTCCTCAGCACCAGAAGGGAGGTTCAGCTCATAGTGGTGAGTCAGGGGCGTAGGGCTGCGATGCAGGCCAGTATTTCTCCGTGGAGCAGACTTATCATGAGCAGGATCCCGACCCTTCTACTGTTCGAGGTACGATTTTAGTAGCCTCAGTTTTATCTTCAGCCCTTTTCGATACTGGTGCTACGCATAGCTTTATCTCCGTTACTGTCATGGAGAGCCTTGGGCTCTGCATCTTTTCTTCTGCCGACTCATTGACACTAGACACACCTTTGGGAACGAGGACATCTAGTGTGCGCCAATGTAGAGAGTTCCCTCTTGAGGTTGCAGGGTATCACTTCTTATGGGATATTTATGTCCTAGAGATGACAGGCTATGATGTCATTCTCGGCATGGACTGGTTGATTCCCTTCCAGGCATTCGTTGACTGTTATCGCCACAGAGTCAGTTTCTTTTCACCAGAAGGTGAATCTTTCCTTCATAGAGGTGAATGGGACGTCCGGGTGAGTCAGGCGGGACTCGAGCATCTTGGGCTAGGAGGAGTGACGACCCAGATTGCTAGCCTTTACCTGGATGATCAGGGGATTCCACGGTTGGATTTTCCTCCAGTGGTGGATTGCTTCAGGGATGTCTTTCCAGAAGAATTTTCAGGTTTACCTCCAGAGCGTGAGGTATACTTCTCTATTGATCTCATGCTAGGAGCGGCACCAGTGTCCATTCCTCCCTATAGGATGGCCACACCTGAGTTGCAGGAGCTCAAGAAGCAGTTGGAGGATCTACAGGCTAAGGGTTTCATCTGACCCAGTACTTCTTTTTGGGGTTCTCCTGTCCTGTTTGCAAAGAAGGCAGATGGTACCCTTTGGCTTTGTGTAGATTGTCGGAAGCTGAACCAGTTGAAAGTCAAGAACTGATATCCTTTACCAAGGATTGATGACCTTTTAGATCAGCTTTGAGGAGCCCGGGTGTTCTCGAAGATCTAATTGAGGTCCGGTTACCATCATTTGCACATTAGACCATCAGACATACCTTTGATAGACTTCAGGAGTAGGTACGATCTTTACGAGTATATAGTCATGCCGTTCAGTCTCACGAACGCCCCTGCAGTTTTCATGGCACTGATGAACCGGGTGTTCCATCCTTACTTGGAATCTTTCATCGTGGTCTTTGTGGACGATATCTTGGTGTACTCTCACACTCGATACAATCATGCCACACATCTTGAGATCGTTCTGAGTACACTGAGAGAGCATCATCTTTATGCTAAACTCTCAAAGTTACACTTCTGGATGGATCAGATTCACTTCTTGGGACACATAATCTCGGAGGTAGGAGTATCTGTGGACCCAGATAAAGTGAGAGCTGTAGTTTCCTAGGAGCATCCGAATAACGTTTTTGAGGTACGGATCTTTCTAGGGCTGGCTGGATACTACAGACGCTTCATTCAGGACTTTTCTCGTCTAGCAGCACCTTTGACAGGTCTGACCAAGAAGGGGGCGAATTTCTTATGGTCAGATTCTTGTGATTCAGCCTTTCAGAAGCTGAAAGGGAGGTTGACGTCAGCACCGATACTAGTCTTGCCAGAGCCAGGAAAGAGCTACACTATTTACTGTGATGCTTTAGGTGTCGGGCTAGGAGCTGTGCTTATGCAGGGAGATGGAGTCGTTGCATACGGGTCTTGGCAGCTGAGGCCACATGAGAGGAACTACCCTATGCACGATATGGAGTTGGCAGCTGTTGTTCATGCCTTATGTTGTTGGAGACACTATCTTCTGGGAGAGCACTTTGTGGTCTTTACTGACCACAAGAGTCTCAAGTATACCTTCACTCAGTGGGATCTGAATCTGAGGCAGCGCAGGTGGGTCGAGTATCTTCAGTATTTTGACTTAGAGCTTGCCTATACGCTGGGGAAGGGCAACGCCGTGGTAGATGCGTTGAGCAGGAGAACTCAGATTCAGGCAGTTCAGGAGGCCAGTAGTGAGTGGCAGCTGATGGCTCTGTTCTCTGAGATGCATCTGGAGGTGCACGATAGACGGGGACAGACCTTTCTTTCTTCTGTATCTGTTACCTCCACGCTACTTGATCAGGTACGAATGAGGCAGCTATCAGACTCGGAAGGCTTAGTCCTACGAGAGAGTGTGTCAGGAGAGGACCCTCTTCCTGGATGGACGGTGGGCGAGGATGAGATCTTGCGTTTCCATGGACGCGTATGGGTGCCAGCAGACATACGTGAGGAGATGATGTGAGATTTCTATTCCTCAGTTTGGGCAGTTCATCCTGGTGTCGCCAAGATGTATCAGGATCTTCATCACCAGTACTAGTGGCCAGGTATGAAGAAGGATGTGGCTGGTTTTGTCATAAGATGTTCTACTTGTCAGCAGGTGAAAGCAGAGCATCAGTGACCAGTGGGGCTCTTACAACAGTTACCCATTCCGGAGTGGAAGTGGAAGGATGTTGCGATGGACTTCATGATCGGGTTGCCAAGATCAACTTGAGGGAACGATGATGTTTGGGTTGTCATCGACAGACTTACGAAGGTTTCTCACTTCTTGCTGATTAAGGAGACCTTCCGTGTCGATGATCTGGGACGGCTTTACATTAGAGAGATTATGCGTCTGCACGGAGTTCCACGCTCTATTGTTTTAGAAAGAGATGCGCGCTTTACCTCTCGATTTTGGCAGGGACTTTAGAAGGCCTTGGGTACACAGGTACTTTTGAGTACAACATACCATCCCCAGACTAATGTCCAGTCCGAGAGCATGATCCAGGTGCTTAAGGATATGCTCCAAGCTTGTATCCTTGACTTTGGTGGTTCTTGGGATAAGCATATTGCTCTGGTGGAGTTCACCTACAATAACAGTTTCTAGGTGACCATTCAGATGGTGCCATACGAGGCTTTGTACGGTAGGCCATGCCGATCACTCTTATGTTGGCTGGAGGCAGGAGAGGCAGCTTTGCTGGAACCTCGTCTTGTTCAGGAGACTTCAGAGCAGATAGAGCTGATTCAGAAAAGGATGACTATAGCGTAGTCTCGACAAAAGTCTTATGCTGATCAGCAGAGGCGACCTCTGGAGTATGAGGTCGGTGATCAGGTTTTCCTACGTGTAGCACCAAGGTTGGGACACAAAAGGATTCAGAGATAGGGTAAGCTTTCACCGCGGTACGTCGGGCCGTTTGAGGTCTTGGAGAGAGTGGGGTCGGTCACCTATCGGTTGTAGCTACCTCAGAGGTATCGGGCCATGCACGACGTCTTCCACATCTCTCAACTCTGATGTTAATTTTCAGTCCCTTCTCATGTCTTTTAGCCCGAGGAAGTCGAGCTTGAAGCGGATGCGTCGTTCGAGGAGCATCCTATCCGGATTTCCGATCATAGTACGAAGGTTCTCCGTGGGCGGTCTATTCCTTTGGTACGAGTGCTATGGCAGCACGAGCGAGTACATGACGAGACCTGGGAGAGGGAGGCCGATGTACGATCGCAGTGGCCAGAGCTGTTCGGGGTTTCTTCTTCTCCGGATCATTAGGGAAATTCAGGGACAAATTTCTTTAAGGGGGGAAGTTTGTAAGAACCCTGATCTTCTTTTCAGGTACATTTTCCTTTTTATGGAGTTTTTAAGGAAAATAAATTTTTTGGAAATTTCAAAAGTGCACGCCGTGTACTCTGTTCCGGCTCGAAGCCGTGTGCTGGCCGTGTTCGGGCCACACACATGGTGTGTAAGGCCGAGGTGGAGGCCGGTTAATTTGGAGTACAGAAACATTGAAGTAAACGCCGTGTACTCAAGAAGTACACGCTGTGTACTTTTTTTTTTCATTAAACGGACTAGGGTTGCGCCTAACCCCTATTTCCATCTTCTTCTTCAGCTTTCATCCGTCCGAGAGCGACCGTATGACCGGATCTTCGACGGAGTCCTGCCTCGCCGTCCGTTCTCCGATTCGAGCACGTTCAGTTGCATTGGAATCACAACGGTGAGTTCTTCCTTCTGCTTTAGCCTCGTTTCTTGATTCCTCCTCATTTCCAAGTTATCGTGGGATGAACGTTTTGTGCGTTTTCTCAGATCTACATTGTTCTAAGAGGAATCTGTCGTCGTGGTTCACGTATATCGATCTCCTAGGATCAAGGTAGGTGGTTTGTGCCTTTCCGCAGCAAGTTGATGAATATTTTGTGAAATTTCCACCAATACCCTTTAACAAGGTATTGCGTGTTTCCTGTTTTTCCCTTGTTACTTTCCTGCTTTGCTTGATTTCTTTAGTAGAGGTTATTGCTTGTGATTAGGGTATTTTGTTTGTGCTCATATTGCTTTTCCATACTTGTTCTTCCTATTTGACGTTTTCCAGTTGCCATGCCTAGTTGTAGGATAGTGGAACTGTTGTTTTATTATTGCTGTTGAGCCTTAGTTGTTAGCCAAGTAGTTCTTGAGGTTTACTTGGACGATATACGCGCGCTGAGCATGTTTAGTTATACTCAGGACTGTGAGAACCTAGAGTAGTAGACCAAAGGGAGAATTGACGAAAGGGATTCTCCAGAGTGTCTTTTAATTACGATGCGAGACCACAGGGGGAATTGTCGTTGAGTGCTTCCCCAGAGAGTTTGTAGATCCACGACACAGGCCACATGGGGAATTGACGTTGAGTGATTCCCTAGAGAGCCTTTAGCACAATACGAGACTATAGGGGGAATTGACGGTGAGTGCTTCCCAAGAGAGTCTGCTTATTTACGTAGCTGAACCAGAGGGGTGAGACTGTGTGTGCCTCCCAGAGGGTTTCTAGTACTTAGAGGTTGAACCATAGGGTTTAGACTGTGAGAGCTACCCAGAGGGTCACCTATTTTCTTCTTATTGCTGACTGCTTACTTGTGTGCTTTACTTGTTAGACTTGAACAGTGTTTCCAGAATGGTAACCTTCTAACGGTAACCTTATAACGGTAGACTTGAATAGTGTTTCCAGAACGGTAACCTTCTAACGGTGACCTTATAACGGTAGACTTGAACAATGTTTCCAGAACGGTAACCTTCTAACGGTGACCTTATAACGGTAGACTTGAATAGTGTTTCCAGAACGGTAACCTTCTAACAGTGACCTTCTAACGGTGGACTTGAACAGTGTTTCCAGCTTCCTACAGTTTCACCCCTTTGACGTTTCCTTTGACGTAAAATACATTTAAAGCCTTATTTTAAGGACTTTTAAGGTAGATTAAAATGCCATAAATCCTATATTAATTATCCCTATAGCTTGGGATGTTTTTACTTTGTCAAACCACGTGGGTTAATGCGATCCATTTTTAATGGAGAATTAACCAGATATTAAACCGTCACCTCGTTAAATCTTCAAAAAGGAACCAGATATCATTCTCCCTTGTTCTTCCTCTTTGTTCTCGGCTAAGAGACACTAGAACTATTCAATCATTCCCATAAGAGTTTCACAATCAAACCCTAATCCTCTGATTGGTTCCGCTCTATTTTGGATGCAACCGAGCTGTGTCGGTCAATCTTCCCTATAAGGTGTGTTTTATCGTCATTCCTTTGGGGATCATCTTATAATGTTTCTCCCTTCCATATTATACCATGTAATTTCTAAGATTCTAATGGTTTTTTCTTGGGGTTGGTTGGTACTGTCATACCGTGGCATCCTCTGGTGGATGCAATTGTCGTGAGAGGAGGATTGTGACCGTTGTGTGGATAAAGGACGTCAAGAACTCTTCGAGGTAGGGGATTCGTGGCTTATCTAATTGTATATGTGCAATTGTAGAATTAGCATTATTTAGCTCTTTGGATCACAATGGAATTGACCTAATTAAATACTTGAACTAGATTAAAATAATTGGTTGATAGCATGTTGTTGCTTTGTACCGTGATAACGGTTTGCCTCATGTTTTTCTAGATAGAGTGATATCTATGGTTTCTTGATTTTTTTCATTCTTGATGGAAATTGATAATGAACGTAAAGCTGGAATTAATTGTTAATTAATTGGCTAAAGATAAAGAGGCATGTAAATGAATCTGGTTGTTGCCGTTGTTGTAGTTGTTCTAATTTGAGGTTAATAAAATTAGGGAAGTAAGCATGATTATTTAATTGTGATAGCTTACTGATTAGGTCTCCCATAATTGGAACCTATGAATAAAAAATCTGCTAATTCAGTATGGATTAAAGAATAGATTGTGTGATAATTTCTTAAAGGGTTTTGAGTTACCCTCTTGATTGTTAAAGGGTCAAGAGCCCATTGATGTGATGTTGTGTTTTCTTGCTTCTTGTGCTGTGAGCTTGGATGGATGTCGTGATATGTGGAGGTAGGGAGGCCTTGTGGTTGTGGCAGAAGATGACGCCTAGAGTGGCGAGATGTATCGGTTTATGCATATGGGTGTCAGGGAGGACACCAGGGATGATGGAATGAGATGGATGTGGTTGTTGGATGTTTGGTGGTTTGATTGGTTGTTTATCTGCTTTACTTTTCCCCACTACTAAAGGCAGCTAGTTTTGCTTACCCTTCTTTCGAAAGAGGCAAAGACACACAGGGTATGCCACGTGCTTTCCGTGTTTAGCCTCTCGAGGGAGAATGGGTCTACGCTCTTGCTATAGGCGGCAAAGACTCGATGGGTAGTATAACTACTCACCGTGTTGATCCCCCTTGTGTTTAGTAGCATAGGTTGTTTTTCTATAATGCCTGGGAATGTGGGAAGGTAATTCTGTAATGAATAATTGAATAAATGATGTTAACTCATGGGGTTGGAGTTGCTGAAACATAATGACAAGGTTATAATTTTGAAGGTACAATGGATATTGGGTGTGATTCTAATGAAGTTTAATGTTAAATTATTCATGTTTAATTATTATTTAAAGAATTAATTAACGTATAGTGGAATTGATAAAAAGGGAATGAAGTAATATAATAAACCTCTTCAAATGGTTGTGTGCTATAGGATACCTTGTCTTAGAAGTTGCAGCCCGGAGTCTGAGAGACGTTAGCTACAGTTGTGTCTAAGACTAGGTAATGCCCATAGTGTGGTTGTGAAATATAATATATTATGTACCTTTTGTGTTTCTATACGATACTCCACCATGTCAGTAAGGGAAACTGACACCCTAGAGATTCTGAGCCCTGGGGGGTGTTTTCCCCAACATTCTGGTGGGAGGATGAATGGCTGACTACCCCCTTTGGCCCCACTCTCTTCTCTTGGCAGATACATGTGCCAACAGGCACAACAGTTAGTTTCCCCATATATATGTGTAGAGGGCTGTAATGGCTTGTGGTTATTTCACACACATATATTATGGATATAGTATCCTATGGACTACTATAGATGTAACATGTATAGGCTGTGATGGCTTGAGGATCCCTACTCGGTGTATGGGCTATAATGGCTTGAGGTATAATACCCGATGTACGATACACGTTATACGGGCTGTGGTGGATCCCGGAAATTACCTGGTTACTTTTGGTTGTGAGGATGGTGTGGTGCTTCGCCCAGGTGTCTGCGGGAAAGCTTTTGTGGTGCATGAGGTGCGAATTGTGGAGCTTAGCCCAGGTGTCTGTGGGAAAGCCTTTGGAGAGATATGCACAAGACGTATGTCATTAGGGAAAAGTGGGAAACAAGTGGGGAAGTAGTAGCGGGGTAGCCTTGATATTTTTCATTATATGCTATATTCTTGTATGCATTACTTGGCGAGAGTGGCCATGGTGAGGTTGGGAACATAGTATACCCGTTTAGGTGATGAGTTAGTTTCACTTGTTGTTCACTGGGCTTTAGCATGCTTTCTTTACTTTTTCACGAGAGGATTAGGGAGGATCCTACTGAGTATATTGTTATACTCACCCTATGAATATATAAACTGTTTTTCAGGTCACTTGGAGTAGGTTGGAGATCAAGCTGGTTACTACTAGCTTGTGGTTGGAGGAGCTGTTCGGGCTTGTGGTCACTGCTGTTTTACTTTCTTTTGGGTACTTTTAGTTTTCCCTTTCAGTTGTAGTACTTTTGCATGGAATTTCATATATGTACTTGGGTTGCTTTTCACTACTGGAAATAAAACATTTACCAACGGTTGAGAAGTGTTGGGAAAGGCTGGACAACCGTTGGTATAACATATACCAACGGTTCTTCCAGCCGTAGGGAAGTAAGCCGTTGGGAAAAACATTTCCCAACAGTTTACACTGAACCGTTGGCATAGGGTGGAGAAAGATGTTGGGAAACCTTTTTCCCAACGGTTTACAAACCGTTGGAATAGGCTTCAAATTAGCATGGGAACCGTTGGGAAAAATCCAAACTCTACTCTTTCCCAACGGTTCTAAACCGTTGGGAAAGGTTTTTTACCAACGGTTTTATGAACCGTTGGTAAAACTAATCCTAGAGTTTCTATGCCAACGGTTTTGAACCGTTGGCATAGCCTCTGCTGGGCAAATCAGCCAGCAGCTCCCCAATTTGGCCAGCAGCTCCAGCTCTCCAATTTGACCACCACCAGGTCTGGTTTTGTGGGTTCCCTCTCATTTTTCAATCCAATTATTGTACCTGCAATAAACTAACACATGCATATATAAAATTATTGTACCTGCAATAACCAACTAACACTTACATATAGAGAACAAATTCAAACATGTTTAACATATAATGGTAGAACTATACACATCCATAATTAAATTAGAATTGATAACGTAATTATAAACATACATAATTCATTTAGAATTCAATTTAAAATTTAGATGATAATTATATGTGGAATCTGGAAGTCAATTCATAATTTGATCTGTTTTTTGTATACCATATATTTTTACCTAAAGTAATGTCCATTTTAAACATAATGCATACACCTGGAGTGCTACCGTCCACAACGCGCCTCAGATTGAGGCGGGGTTGACTCATACACGTCACATATGACCCCTGGATCGTTGTGCTAATGTATCGACACAATCCGAATGCATTTGATCGGTTTTCCGTATGTCAGTTGATGTTTTTCAATTAAAATGACGTACTTTTGAAACAAAAGGCAGACACTTTGAGTAGTTCCAGCCACACCACGCCTCAGATTGAGGAGGTGTTGACTCATACATGTCACATATGACCTATGGATCGTTCTCTTAAAGTTTCAATGGAAACCGAATGCGTTTGGTCGGTTTTCCGTATGTACTTAAATTGTTGTCCATTTTAAGCAAAAGAGAGCCACATAGAGTGATTCTGGCCACACCGTGCCTCATATTAAGGCGGGGTTGACTCGTACACGTCACATATGACCCATGGATCATTTTAATAATGTATCGACACAATCCGAATGCATTTGGTCGGTTTTCCGTATGTCAGTTGATGCTTTTCACTTAAAATGACGTCCTTTTGAAACAAAAGACAGACACTTTGAGTGGTGCCTGCCACATAGCGTCTCAGATTGAGGCGGGGTTGATTCTTACACGTCACATATGACCCATGGATCTTTCTCCTAAAGTTTCAATGGAAACCGAATCCGTTTGGTCGATTTTCCGTATGTACTTAACATGGTGTCCGTTTTAAACAAAAGAGAGCCACTTAGACTGATCCCGGCCACACCGCGACTGGGATTCATCCCGGGTTGGCTCGTACACATCACATATGACCCATGGATCGTTGGGATAAATTATCAACATATTTGGAATGCGTTTGGTTGGTTTTCCGTATGCCAGTTGTTCTTTTCACTTATAATCCTGTCCATTTTAAACAAAATTGACATAGTTAGAGCGGTTTCGGCCACACCGCTCCTCGGATTGAGGTGTTATTGACTCGTACACGTCACATACGACTGATGGATCCTTGTGCTAAAGTATCAACACAGTCCGAATGCCTTTGGTCGGTTTTTCGTATGTCAGTTGATGCTTTTCACTTAAAATGACGTCTTTTTGAAACAAAAGGCAGACACTTTGAGTGGTGTCAGCCACACCGCGTCTCCGATTGAGGCGGCGTTGATTCGTACACGTCACATATGACCCATGGATCGTTCTCCTAAAGTTTCAATGGAAACTGAATCTGTTTGGTCGTTTTTCCGTATGTACTTAAAATGTCCCTTTTAAACAAAAGAGAGCCACTTAGACTGATCCCGGTCACACCGCGACTCGGATTCATCCCGGGTTGGCTCGTATACGTCACATATGACCCCATGGATTGTAGGGATAAATTAACAATAGATTCGAAATGCGTTTGGTCGGTTTTTCGTATGTCAGTTGATGCTTTTCACTTAAAATGACGTCCTTTTGAAACAAAAGACGGACACTTTGAGTGGTGTCGGCCACACCGCGTCTCTGATTGAGGCGGGGTTGATTCGTACACGTCACATATGACCCATGGATCATTCTCCTAAAGTTTCAACGGAAACCGAATCCGTTTGGTCGGTTTTCCGTATGTACTTAAAATGGTGTCCGTTTTAAACAAAATACAGTCACTTAGCGGACGGCATCGGATTGACCTGAAATCACAGGACAACAATCCCATTATTATTCGCGATGTGCACGCACAGACGGATCGTCAATCAGACGTGCGGTCTGCGCGGGAGGACTCATTATGCCTTCTTTAAGCGTTGCGCGCGCTTGATAAACGCGCGTGGGGGGTCCAAACTGGCCGAACGAAGTCCGAATGGCCTGAAATCGGACGACATCAAAGGGTGAATGAATTGTGATGTGTTCGAGCAGACGGCACGTCAATCGGACGTGCCGTGTTCCTGCGGTGACCGGGAACTCCGTTCTAGTGTCATAAACGGCCAAAACGGGCGTCTAACGGTCAAAATCATAGCGGACGACATCGTATTGACCTGAAATCACAGGACAGCAATCCCATTATTATTCTCGACGTGCACGCGTAGACGGCACATCAATCGGACGTGCGGTCTGCACGGGAGAGCTCATTATGCGTTCTTTAAGCGTTGCGCGCGCTTGATAAACGCGCGTGAGGGGTCCAAACTGGCCGAACGAAGTCCGAATGGCCTGAAATCGGACGACATCAAAGGGTGAATGAATTGTGATGTGGTCGAGCAGACAGCACGTCAATCGGACGTGCCGTGTTCCCGCGGTGACCGGGAACGCCGTTCTGGTGTCATAAACGGCCAAAACGGGCGTCTAACGGTCAAACTCACAGCGGACGACATCGTATTGACCTGAAATCACAGGACAACAATCCCATTATTATTCGCAACGTGCACGCGTAGATGGCACATCAATTGGACGTGCGGTCTGCACGGGAGGGCTCATTATGCGTTCTTTAAGCGTTGCGCGCGCTTGATAAACGCGCGTGGGGGGGTCCAAACTGGCCGAACGAATTCCGAATGTCCTGAAATCGGACGAGATCAAAGGGTGAGTGAATAATGATGTGGTCGAGAAGACGGCACGTCAATCGAACGTGCCGTGTGCCCGCGGTGACCGGGAACACTGTTCTGGTGTCATAAAGGGACAAAACGGGCGTCTAACGGTCAAAATCATAGCGGACGACATCGGATTGACCTGAAATCACAGGACGACAATCCAATTATTATTCGCGACGTGCGCGCGCAGACGGCACGTCAATCGGATGTGCGGTCTGCGCGGTAGGGCTCATTATGCGTTCTTTAAGCGTTGCGCGCGTTTGATAAACGCGCGTGGGGGGGGGGGGGGGGGGTCCAAACTGGCCGAACGATGTCCGAATGGCTTGAAATCGGACGACATAAAAGGGTGAGTTAATTGTGATATGGTCGAGTAGAGGGCGCGTCAATCGGACGTGCCGTGTGCCCGCGGTGACCGGGAACGCCGTTCTGGTGTCATAAACGGCCAAAACGGGCGTCTAACGGTCAAACTCATAGCGGACGACATCGGATTGACCTAAACTCACAGGAAAACAATTCCATTATTATTCGCGACGTTCACGCGCAGACAGCACATCAATCGGACGTGCGGTCTGCATGGGAGGGCTCATTATGCGTTCTTTAAGCGTTGCACGCGCTTGATAAACGCACGTGGGGGGTCCAAACTTTCCGAACGAAGTCTGAATAGACTGAAATCGGACGACATAAAAGGGTGAGTGAATTGTGATGTGGTCGAACAGACGGAACGTCAATCGGACGTGCCGTGTGCCCGCGGTGACCGGGAACGCCGTTCTGGTGTCATAAAGGGCCAAAA
This sequence comes from Viscum album, assembly GCA_963277665.1. NCBI lineage: Eukaryota > Viridiplantae > Streptophyta > Magnoliopsida > Santalales > Viscaceae > Viscum > Viscum album. The sequence goes on from OY728153.1 coordinate 790,366,586, forward strand.
CGGGCGTCTAACGGTCAAAATCATAGAGAACGACATCGGATTGACCTAAAATCATAGGACAACAATCCATTTATTATTCGCGACATGCACGCACAGACGACACGTCAATCGGATGTGCGGTCTGCACGGTAGGGCTCATTATGCGTTCTTTAAGCGTTGCGCGCGCTTGATAAACGCGCGTGGGGGTGGGGGGTCCAAACTGGCCGAACGAAGACCGAATGGCCTGAAATCGGACGACATCAAAGGGTGAGTAAATTGTGATGTGTTCAAGCAGACGGCACGTCAATCGGACATGCCGTGTGCCCACGGTGACCGGGAACGCCGTTCTGGTGTCATAAAGGGCCAAAACGGGCGTCTAACGGTCAAAATCATAGCGGACGACATCGGATTGACCTGAAATCACAGGACAAGAATACAATTATTATTCGCGACGTGCACGCATAGATGGCACATCAATCGGATGTGCGGTCTGCGCGGAAGGGCTCATTATGCGTTCTTTAAGCGTTGCACGCGCTTGATAAACGCGCGTGGGGGGGTCCAAACTGGCCGAACGATGTCCGAATGGCTTGAAATCGGACGACATCGAAGGGTGAGTTAATTGTGATATGGTCAAGCAGAGGGCACGTCAATCGGACATGCCGTGTGCCCGCGGTGACTGGGAACGCCGTTCTGGTGTCATAAACGGCCAAAACGGGCGTCTAACGGTCAAACTCATAGCAGACGACATCGGATTGACCTAAAATCACAGGACAACAATCCCATTATTATTAGTGACGTGCACGTGCAGACAACACATCAATCGGACATGCGGTCTGCATGGGAGGGCTTATTATGCGTTCTTTAAGCGTTGCGCGCGCTTGATAAACGCACGTGGGGGGTCCAAACTAGCCGAACGAAGTCCGAATAGCCTGAAATCGGACGACATCAAAGGGTGAGTGAATTGTGATGTGGTCGAGCAGACGGCACGTCAATCGGACGTGTCGTGTGCCCGCGGTGACCGGGAACGCCGTTCTGGTGTCATAAAGGGCCAAAACGGGCGTCTAACGGTCAAAATCATAGCGGACGACATCGGATTGACCTGAAATCACATGACAACAATACAATTATTATTAGCGACGTGCATGAGCAGACGGCACATCAATCGGATATGCGGTCTGCGCGGTAGGGCTCATTATGCGTTTTTTAAGCGTTGCGCGCGCTTGATAAACACGCGTGGGGGTGGGGGGGGTCCAAACTGGCCGAACGATGTCCGAATGGCCTGAAATCGGACGACATAAAAGGGTGAGTTAATTGTGATGTGTTAGAGTAGACGACACGTCAATCAGACATATCGTGTGCCCGCGGTGACCGGGAACGCCGTTCTGGTGTCAAAAACGGCCAAAACGGGCGTCTAACGGTCAAACTCATAGCGGAAGACATCGGATTGACCTGAAATCACATGAAAACAATCTCATTATTATTTTCGACGTGAACGCGTAGACGGAACGTCAATCGGACGTGCGGTCTGCGCGGGAGGACTCATTATGCGTTCTTTAAGCGTTGCGCGCGCTTGATAAACGCGCGTGGGGGGTCCAAACTGGCCGAATGAAGACCGAGTGGCCTGAAATCGGACGACATAAAAGGGTGAGTGAATTTTGATGTGGTCGAGCAGACGGCATGTCAATCGGACATGTCGTGTGCCCGCGGTGATCGGGAACGCCGTTCTGGTGTCATAAAGGGCCAAAACGGGCGTCTAACGATCAAAATCATAGCGGACGACATCGGATTGACCTAAAATCACAGGACAAGAATACAATTATTATTCGCGACGTGCACGCGCAGACGACACATCAATCGGATGTGCGGTCTGCACGGAAGGGCTCATTATGCGTTCTTTAAGCGTTGCGCGCGCTTGATAAACGCGCGTGGGGGGGTCCAAACTGGCCGAACGATGTCCGAATGGCCTGAAATCGGACGACATGAAAGGGTGAGTTAATTGTGATATGTTTGAGCAGAGGGCACGTCAATCAGACGTGCCGTGTGCCCGCGGTGACCGGGAATGCCGTTCTGGTGTCATAAACGGCCAAAACGGGCGTCTAACGGTCAAACTCATAGCGGACGACATCAGATTGACCTAAAATCACAGGACAACAATCCCATTATTATTAGCGACGTGCACGCGTAGACATCACATCAATCGGACATGCGGTCTGCATGGGAGGGCTCATTATGCGTTCTTTAAGCGTTGCACGCGCTTGATAAACGCACGTGGGGGGTCCAAACTAGCCGAACGAAGTCCGAATAGCCTAAAATCGGACGACATCAAAGGGTGAGTGAATTTTTATGTGGTCGAGCAGACGACACGTCAATCGGACGTGCCGTGTGCCCACGGTGACCGGGAACGCCGTTCTGGTGTCAAAAACGGCCAAAACGGGCGTCTAACGGTCAAACTCATAGCGGACGACATCGGATTAACCTGAAATCACATGACAACAATCTCATTATTATTCGCGACGTGCACGCACAGACGTCACGTCAATCGGATGTGCGGTCTGTGCGGTAGGGCTCATTATGCGTTCTTTAAGCGTTGGGCGCGCTTGATAAACGCGCGTGGGGGTGGGGGGGTCCAAACTGGCCGAACGAAGACCGAATGGCCTGAAATCGGACGACATCAAAGGGTGAGTGAATTGTGATGTGGTCGAGCAGACGGAACGTCAATCGGATATGCCGTGTGCCCGCGGTGACCGGGAACGCCGTTCTGGTGTCATAAAGGGCCAAAACGGGCGTCTAACGGTCAAAATCATAGCGGACGACATCGGATTGATCTGAAATCATAGGAAAAGAATACAATTATTATTCGAGACGTGCACGCGCAGACGGCACATCAATTAGATGTGCGGTCTGCGCGGAAGGGCTCATTATGCGTTCTTTAAGCGTTGCACGCGCTTGATAAACGCGCGTGGGGGTGGGGGGTCCAAACTGGCCGAACGATGTCCGAATGGCCTGAAATCGAACGACATCAAAGGGTGAGTTAATTGTGATTTGTTCGAGTAGACGGAACGTCAATCGGACGTGCCGTGTGGCCGCGGTGACCGGGAACGCCGTTCTGGTGTCAAAAACGGCCAAAACGGGCGTCTAACGGTCAAACTCATAGCGGACGACATCGGATTGACCTGAAATCACAGGACAACAATCCCATTATTATTTGCGATGTGCACGCGCAGACGGCACATCAATCAGATGTGCGGTCTGTGCGGGAGGACTCATTATGCGTTCTTTTAGCGCTGCGCGCGCTTGATAAAAGCGCGTGGGGGGTCCAAACTGGCCGAACGAAGTCCGAATGGCCTGAAATCGGACGACATCAAAGGGTGAGTGAATTGTGATGTGGTCGAGCAGACTTCACATCAATCGGACGTGCCGTGTGCCCGCGGTGACCGGGAACACCGTTCTGGTGTCACAAACGGCCAAAACGGGCGTCTAACGGTCAAACTCATAGAGGACGACATCGGATTGCCCTGAAATCACAGGACAACAATACCATTATTATTCGCGACGTGTATGCTCAGAAGGCACATCAATCAGACATGCGGTCTGCGCAGGAGGGCTCATTATGCGTTCTTTAAGCGTTGCGCGCACTTGAGAAACGCGCGTGGGGGGGTCCAAACTGGCCGAATGAATTCCGAATGGCGTGAAATTGGACGACATCAAAGGTTGAGCGAATTGTGATGTGGTCGAGCAGAAGGCACGTCAATCGGACGTGCCGTGTTCCCGCGGTGACCGGGAACGCCCTTCTGGTGTCATAAACGGCCAAAATGAGCGTCTAACGTTCAAACTCATAGCGGACGACATCAGATTGACCTGAAATCACAGGACAACAATCCCATTATTATTCGCGACGTGCACACGCAGATGGAACGTCAATCGGACGTGCGGTCTGCGCGGGAGGGATCATTATGCGTTCTTTAAGCGTTGCACGTGCTTGATAAACGCGCGTGGGGGGTCCAAACTGGGCGAACGAAGTCCGAATGGCCTGAAATCGGACGAAGTCCGCGGTGACCGGGAACGCCGTTATGGTATCATAAAGGGCCAAAACGGGCGTCTAACGGTCAAACTCATAGCGGACGACATCAGATTGACCTGAAATCACAGGAAAACAATCCAATTATTATTCGCGACATGCACGCGTAGACGGAACATCAATCGGACGTGCGGTCTGCGCGGTAGGGCTCATTATGTGTTCTTTAAGCGTTCCGCGCACTTGATAAATGCGTGTGGGGGTGGGGGGGGGGGTCCAAACTGGCCGAACGATGTTCGGGGGGTTGTTCGGGGTCCAAGGAAGAGGGTAGGGGGGCTGTCTGGGGTCTAGGGAGGAGGGTGGGGGGCTGTCCGGGGGGTGTTCGGGGCGTTGTCCAGGGTCCAAGGAGGAGGGTTGGGGGGGCTGTCTGGGGTCCAGGGAGGAGGGTGGGGGGGCTGTTCGGGGGGCTGTCCGGGGCTATTCGGGGGGTTGTCCGAGGTCTAAGGAAGAGGGTGGGGGTGGGGGGGCTGTCCGGGGGGCTATCTGGGGGGCTGTCCGAGGTCCAGGGAGGAGGGTGGGGGGGGGGGGGGCTATCCGGGGGGCTGTCTGGGGGGCTATTCGGCGGGGCTGTCCAGGGTCCAGGGAGGAGGGTGGGGGGGGGAGGGGGTTCCAGGGTCTAGGAAGGAGGGGGGTTCCCAAACACACAACCACTAAAAGACAACATCCATAAAAACAGATAATATATAAAAATAACTCAACTCCAATACTATACTACGAGCCTAGATAAAACCAAATAGGAACACACCCTCATGTTATCATATTAATAACTCTTCTTGAATCATTGAGAGTCACATCCCAATGATCATAGGATCACTAGCCTAATTGATCACTAACCATGAAACACATGTATGTTGGTCATGTCACCACATGCATCATCACTCATGCCACCATATCAATATATCATAAGGAATTCTCCAGGATAAGACAATATTTGATCACACATCATTCACATTGAGTTATCATAATACAAATTATATTTACATGCTTATGATATAGAATGAATCCACATTAGTAAGACCCACCCCTCTCATAAGTTACCATCACATCACTACAACCCATCCTAGAAAGCACCCTACCGCATACAAATTCACCCAATCTAGGGTCTAATACCCAACAGGATCTTACATACTAGGATACACATCATGTATCACTATCAAAACCATAAAAACATTTACAGATCTCAAAAAATTAGTGCATGCCATCATTACCTCATAGAATTGAAAAAAGGTAAGTAACAAGCAATATATCTCACTACTCCATACTCACCCCACAACATAAGGGTCTCACATTACTAGGGAATAATTCTATCCAATACTAAATGATCTTGATCCATTTTTCATATACATATATGATTCACCTCACCAATTACTAAATATTAATAACATACAAAATTATGATTCCATTTAACTAGAGTTAAACCATCAGGTTTTACAAGGAAATTCTATATAAGTATTTGTTTACACTTTAAATAAAGAACATGAATGTCATGTTAACACTCAACATTGATTCATTAATAAATTGTATTTGAATTTTATGGAAATACCAAAATAAATTAGTGAATCAATGTACCTATAGTGGTGCACATGACCACCATGAAACAATCATAAATTTTTACAAAAACCCTAATAATTGGGAATAACGAAATCAAGAATAGAAGTATATGATTTATAAGAGCTGGAACTATATCGTTGATAAAATATAGGAGTCTAACCTGGTAGGTGCTGATCTGATGGAAGATGTGGGGATTGGGAGGTCCTTCTGCAAGGAATCGCTCCAGGAGGACACGAACTGAATGCTTCTGGAATGTGGGGAGGCCGCTGGCTCGATTTGGTATTTGGGGCTTTTTTTTCCCAACGGTTATTAAAAACCGTTGGGAATGACCAACATTTCCCAACGGTTCCATAGAACCGTTGGGAAACAAGATTTCTTCACCACTTTTCCCAACGGTTCTAAGAACCGTTGGGACAAAGCTATCTTTCCCAACGGTTCCATATAAACCGTTGGGAAAACAAGGGTCCTTCACCACTTTTCCCAACGGTTCTAAGAACCGTTGGGAAAAACCTATCTTTCCCAACGGTTGTATGAAACCGTTGGGAAAACTATGCATTGAGGGGTTTTTCCCAACGGTTTCTATAAACCGTTGGGAAAAACAAGATATGCCAACGGTTCATTGAACCGTTGGTACACAACTGTTGGGAAAGGTCCCTTTTCCAGTAGTGTTTATATTCTGAGTTGGAGTTGGTTGGTGTCTATCTTATCTCTCTCTTCTGCATGTGTTCTCTTAGAGGGTAATGCCTCCCATTTGTGTGTTTATTATACGCTCGGTGCTAGTCGCCAACCCGGGGCCTACTGGAGGCGGGACCTGGGGGTCATTATCTCTCTTCTCACATTTCCGACCCAGGATGGGTAAACTTTGTGGGGAGGGGGTCGTGACATATTCCTTTTTAATAAACGTAAAAGTCAAAGGGGTTTATACACCGTATAAAAGAAAGTTGTGTATAAAATAAAATATGCCTCAATGAAAGGAGATTGAGACGAAGTCCCTTACAAAGATCATTTTTTTAAATAAAATAGATCTATTATGTGTATTCACTATAATTACACATAAATAAAGTACAAATACAAGATAGGAAATAATAATATCATGACATAATTTAAAAGTAGGAGATTAACCCAAAGAACAGAAATTGGGTTAAGAAGTTCCCTTACCTCGTGTCCGACTTGACTCAACCATTCTTTAACCTCCTGAATAATAAACTAGAGTTAATTTATAATTTCTTAAGAACCTTTTTCAAGTTTATTATTCCTTTTATATCACTTATTACCATGTTATGAACATTATGTAATTATTTATGTTAATAACGGTCGTTTTGTCGATCTTTGGTACTTGAGTCAAAAATAAACTTCTTATAATTACAAGTTGTTCATGTGGTAAAATATCCATTATATACAGAATTATATTCATGATGTAGATATCATATATATCATCTATATCCAGTATATACATTCATTCATAATATTACGTAACATTGAGAGGTAAGAAATGAAATGCACCGTTCATGGAGACGGTAAGCCGTAAGTACGCATGAACGCTACTTTCATTTCTATTTCGTATTTAATGGAATGAAATCATGATTATATAAAGGTATATTATAATTCCAGTATAATATAATATATAATATCATTTACTCCATCCTTTACACGTCCCACATATGGCATTAACGATTCAAATCACTTTGAGGGGGCGGTAGTCCGCACTTCCTAAAATGAAATTATCGTGTTTACCCATAATGGAAATCATAAAGGTATGCCATAAATGAGAAATAAAGAAGCATAAGGAAAACATAAACATAATATATATATCATATATTAAAATAGTGTCATCAAAATGGCCACCATTATAGGTGTTAAAATAATATTGAACAATCATCGTTTCGTGAGGCAGTATTTCGCCACCCACAGAAATAGTATGTTCTTTAACCATTAGACGAAGGTGTGTGTAAGTGTAAATCAAATAATTATCATAAAAACATCCTAGTATATTTTAGATACTTATTTTGTTACAAAATAAAGTAATAAAAAGATTTTAAGGGGTTGGAGAAGCAAAATAAAACAAAAGAACATAAGAGAAGACATTACCTTAAAATCGGGTAACTCTTTTTGATTTGAGCCAAAGGCTTCCTTGGGAATACTTATGCCCAAAGTGAGGCTTCTAGGAGTAAGATAGGGAAGTTGAGAGAGTATTTGGGCAGAGGTTGGCCGAGCCAAATGGCTTTGATGGTGTGAATAAGGTGGTATTGGTGGGGGCCTTTTATAAGAGGAGAGGAGGGGCACTCTTAGAAAGTCATGAAATGTTACATTATTATGAAATTATTTTTAGATTTTAAATGTCCAAAAATGATATATTTAGAGTATAAGGTGATAAGGGTTCTAAATATACTCATACAATAGGTTTTTGACAAGTGTAAGTCTTAGAGTTTACATTATCTTTTCATTTTATTTAAATCATTAATTAATGAGGTAATCGCTGCATCATCATTGTGTCATAAATAATTTAATTTATTTAATGTCTAAAAATTATAAAAAAATTACCATGATTTAGGAAATATTTTTATCTTTCCAATGAATATTTATATTAAAAAAGTTAACTTATATAATTACATGTAATAATTGTTTTAGTAAAACAACACATGTTTGTGACAATTTTATTTTTACTTTAAATAAAAAGTTACTAATGTCATTTTCTTACCCAAGTGGCTCCATGGGGTCCCCAAGTTGACCCATGGATTTTCTTGGTTAGCCATGACTCATCCAATAAGTTTAGGACAGGTGTCAAGATATTTTTATATTTTTATAATATCATTTTTACCATAAATTTCACTAATTACCTTTAATCGCGATTAATAAAACTTAAAAGTTACTATTCACCAAAAATTATTTTAATCCCATTGAACCACATTTTACTTCCTAATGACAATGATTTATGTTGGATTTTTGAAATTCAATTCACAGAAGCGGTAAAGTTTCATTTAAACGAAAAATCGGTTTTTTAACTACCACTTAGTGGTTTCACTATTCATCAAAAATTGAAGTTTTTCAGAAAAATACCAAAAATTCACTCTAATATATATTTGATATTCCAAATTAAAAAATTATGTCTATTTTATAAAATTCAAAACATATAAGTTGAATTAATTAATTTAATAATTAATTCCCGCTGTCACAACAAATAGCGTGTTTTTAAGAAACAATATATATCAAAAGATTGACAATTGTTTATGTCTAATTTCAAAGTGAAATTAATTATAATGACCACCATTGGATAAAATGGTAAAAATATATTATAATTATACTTTAAAACCAATCAATAGTATAATTTATCACTATAAATTATTTTTATTAAAAAAGTTGTTTTTAAGTATTTTTCACTATTCATCAAAAATTGGAAGTTCTCAGAAAAATACCAAAAATTTAACATAGGACAATTTCGATATTCCGAATCCAAAAATGAAGTCCAATTTGAATAATAAAATTTATAAATTTTAAAAAAGTGGGTATTACTATTCATAATGGCTACTTTGATTGGTCACGGTGTGTTAGATTCTCGAACTTGCGTACAATGCAAACTATTGCATTATTGAAAGAGAAGCGTACCGTGGAAGATTGGGGTGTTACAAATACCAATAATTTTATGTTTAACAATAACCACTACAACTATACTTCCCATTATTCTTCGTGATGTAAATGGACATTCAAAATCATACAATATCAATTTTTTATTTATCATTTCATTCTTTTACTACAAAAAACTAGCTCAACACCACACTAGACAACAACCTGTATTCTTTATATTAGCAATCCCCACATGTCAAAAAATATATATCGTAAGCACCAAAAAATATAGTAACCACACATCTCAATCTCAAAATATCACAACCACCAAAAATCACCTTTATACAGTATTGTCAAAGGCGTGCGGCATAATAAGGCGCAAAATCCGTTTGGGGATGCGGCGTGAGGCACGGCGCAAGGCACAACTAAGGCGCATGCACACATAATTAATTATATTCAGTTTTCAATAATATTTTAAATTTAAAAAAACTTAAATTCAATAAAAAATGCAAATTAAAATAGATACTGATAATTTTTAACCAAAATCATAATCAAATAATCAATCCTTGAGAACCTAAACATCAAAATCATCATCAATGGAAGTTTCATCATTAATGAAAGCTTCCTAAACATCAAAATCACCATCAATGGAAGTTTCCTCATTAATGAAAGATTCATCGTCACTGTTTCACCCTTCATTTGACTCATATGCCTCTGAATCTTCCTCTTCAACATCATTCATCTCATCAACAACTCATGCACGCTTTGTACCACCATGGGATTTGGAAGAAGTGGAAGTTGCTAAGTTTGATTTCGATCTGAAAGTATATTCAGGCTCTTCAATCCCAGCGGTAGTAGCATATGCACCCCATGTTAAACCTTCAACACCCTCATCATTAAATACAAAGTCATTATCAGCATCATCCTCTTCAATCCTCCCAATAAGCCATTCATTTCTATCATCAATATCTTTGAGTGTAATGGGATCAATGGTGTCACAAATTTGAAATCGACGTTTCAATGCACAATTATATTTGATGTAGACCAAATCATTTAGTTTTTGTTGAGACAGCCTATTCCTCTTTTTTTATGAAGCTGTAATATAAATTATAATTCAATTGTTAATATTATAAAGTTTATAATAATAAAGAAAATGCATTTAGAAAAAAACTTACATGCTCAAATATGCTCCAATTTCTCTCGCACCCCGATGTGCTGCAAGTGAGATTAAGAACCTTCAAAGAAATTTTTTGCAAGTTTGGGGTTGAAGACCCAAACATAGACCACCATTCGGCATGAGCATTCTTGTTCCAAAGTCTAATTGCCAAAGAATTTGCAAATAGACCCTCTGCATCCTTGTACAAAGTGATTTCATCCATGATTTTTTCTTGAATCTCAAGACTTGAAACAAGTCTTTGAATTGATTTAATCCATCTTGTACTTCAAAATCCAATTGGATATTTGGATTTGAATAACAAAATTCGGGATTCAAGAAATACCCTGCAGCATGCAAAGGCTGATGAAGTTGAATCTCCCACCTACGATCAATAATAGTAAAAATTTCTTTGTACTTCTCTTCCTTCATCAAAAAATCCTTCATGATTGCCTCTTTATCCCTATCCATGTCTTCATAAATGTATCCCATCGGTGCCTTTTTCTCTCCATCAACCAATCTAAGCACTTTTACAAGTGGATTGGTCACTTTAAGACAATACAAAATAGAAGTCCAAAATGATGGCATCAATATGATTTTAGAAACTTGTTTGACTTGAACCTCTTTATCCCACTTGATTCTTGCCCACCCATCCAATGTGAACATTTTCCTCAAATTCTCCTTCTGCTTATAAATACTTTCCATTGTGAGGAAAGCAGTAGCAAATCTAGTTTTTGCAGGTCAAAGAAACTTTTTTTTCCTTGTGAATTCCCTCATCATATTCAACACCCCTGGACGAGTATATATGAAAGAGCTCAAAGAAGTTGCTCATTTCAATGTCCGAATGCTTATGTCAAGTTTCCCAATATCCTCCAACATCAAATCCAAACAATGGGCTGTGCATGGAGTCCAGTAAATATTTAGATACTTTACCTCAAGCATTTTACCTAAAAATAGGATTTAAAAAGAAAAAGAAACAAACATAAATAAAATTCTTAATATGCATAACATAATGTATACGTATAAACTTATATACTAATAAGGTGGATATAAATAATACCTGCTAAAACATTTGAAGAAGCGCTATCGGTGACAACTTGAACAACGTTTTCTGAACCAATACGTTCCACAAATTTTTTTAGCAATTCAAATATTTTGTCTTCATTTTTGCAAAATGATGAAGCATCGATTGAATCAACGAACATGGTCCCTTTGTGAAAATTTACTAAGAAATTGATCAACGTCCTTTGCCTTTTATCTGTCCAACCATTAGATATAATTGTGAAACCATTTTTTTCCCAATATTGTTCATGTTCTTCCATCATTGCCTTTGTGTGCCCCATTTCCTTATTTAACAATCGAACTCTCGCCTCGTGATAACTTGGTGGCTTCATTCCTGGACCAAATTGCCCAATTTCTTCAATCACGGGAAGAAATATATCATATTTCACAGCATTGAAAGCTATTCCCACATCATACATCCATCTTGAAATTTGTGTACATGCTCTCTCTTTCATTTCTTTCTTGTGCTCTTCGGTTTTGTATGCATCTATGATCGTCTTTTGTTTTCCTTTCCTAATATGAACAATTTCTTCTGGGTCACGTGTGAAATATGTATCCATTAGAAATGTGAAATGAGCTACGGGCCCATGGGTTATGCGGGCTTGGGGTGAGTTTGGGGCAGGGTGGGTTTTAGAAAAATTACCCGTATTATAAACGGGCTTAGACGAACAGCCCGCATGGGCAGCCAGACTGTGCGGGTTTACCCGCATGGATATGAGCTTGCCCGCGGGATTTTTCAAATTAAAAAAAATACACAATTTCATTTCACGATATAAAAAAACTAAATAATTAAATGAAAAAGATGGGCGTATCATCCCGAGACCGCCTGGCATGTTGTGAGTTCTGAGAATCCCACTTCCTTGTCCCTTCCTCTCCCCGAGATAGCCTGCCTCATCACGCCCCGCTGCCCCTTCCTCTCCCGAGATTGTTGTTCCCGCATCCCTCCCTCCCTTCATAATATATATCTTTATCTCCCACCTACGCCTTTGTATCACCCCTACCGACTCACCGTTGCCTGCCTGAGCCTCTGCCATAAGACCTTCCCCCCAACACCGAACCAACCCCATCATGTCGTCCTCCGCCACCGCCTCCCCCCACTCCAGACCAACCCCATCACCCTCCTCCGCTTCCCCCATGCCGGACCAGCCCCGTCACCTTCCTTCGCTTCCCCCACACCGAACCAGCCCTGTCGCCCGCCTCCGCCACACCTTACATCATCAGCCATCTCCACCTCCCCCACGCCGGACCTGACCTGTCGCCCTCCTCCACCTCACTCACCCAATGTCGTAGCCCGCCTCCGCCTCTCTTGTGCCAGACCAGCCATGTTTTCCTCCTCCTCCTCACCCCATGATGTCCCACACCTCTTCCTCACCCCATATCTTCTCCAGCCTCCGCCTCCCCCACCCCTTCACCCTGCTCCCCCATCCCCACGGCTATGACCCCCCTCCTCCCCCACCCCAAACTGACCTGTCACTTTCCCCCTCCCCCCCCACACCAGACCACCCTTGTCCCCCAACTCCCCAACGTCGACCTCACCCCACATCTTCTCCAACCTCGGCCTCCCCCACCCCTTCGCCCTGCCCCCCCTCCCCACGACTACGACCCCCCTCCTCCCCCACCCCAAACTGACCTATCGCCTCCCCCCCCACACCAGACCACCCTTGTCCCCCGAATCCCCAACATCCTCGGCGATCCCCCCCCCTCGATGTCCGTCGACCACACCCCACACCTACACATGATTTTTTATTTTTTATTATTTTTCTTATATTTTTATCACACATATATATACTCATTGTCACATGAAGTTTTTTTTTTATTTTTTTATTATATTTTTATCATATATATATAAATTTATCATAAAATTTCAATTATATTAATAAATAAAAATATAATAATAATAATGATGAATGCGAGTTGCCCGCAGGCTTGCCCGCATCCGCTGTGGGGGTGGGGCGGGCTTTATAAATCTGCCCGCTTATTATGCGGGTTTTTGTGGGTCTAGCCCGCATGGGCTCAAGCCTGCGCGAGCTTGGCCCACCCTGCCTCACCCCACCTGTTTCGCATTGCTAGTATCCATTGGTCCGATATTACGCGGTGACTTAAATGATGACTTTCCCGCAGTGGTTCTTCCAGCTTTCAGATTGATCTTTTCAATGTCATCATCATCTTTATCTTCATAATGGAAATCATCAGTATCTGGAAGTATGTTTCATTGTTTCTTTTCTTCTTCCCTTTTTTTCATATGTTGTCTTATCTCCTCCTTCACGTGATCCGAACATTTCTTATAACCAGTAGTATTTCTATATCCTCCAACCATGTGCTGTTTCATTCGACCAATACCTCCTCTTTTTGTTTCTAAATAGAAACTACATGTTACTGAATCTATGTCGCCAGTATTTCCTTGGTAAGAATACTTCTAAGCTGGGTCATTCCTTACACTACTGGGATTTTCACTAGTTGGTGTTTCGTCACGATTATCACTCATAATTTCACTGCTTGGTGGGTGTTGCACTTGATGTTGATGGAAATAGAAGACTCGAAGATGGAAGGAAAGATGAAAATAAATGAAAATGAGGCATAAATAGAGAAAAATTGAAACAGAAGTTTAATAATAGGAGATTGGAATATAAATAACCTTTTGGATGTAGAAGAATGCAGCGTGATGCTATTTAAACGGGTGCAGCGAGGTCCAACGAGGTGTAGTGAGGTCCAATGAGGTCCAATGCAGCGAGATGCAGGTGCAGCATGGTGGTGAGCATCCAGTGCAGCAAGGAGAGAGGTGAGAAGCAAAAAATTGTTGTGCAGTGCTGTGCAACAAGGTGTTGTTCTGTGCAGTGAGGTGTTGTGTGAATTGCATGATACTTATACTGTTTTATGTTATGTTTTTTATTAATATATTAAATGTCTTAATTTAATAGGTGAACAATTCCTAAGTGTTACATGTCCCTTCCCTGATTTCTAGCGACGTCTGGCCCGAGTCCCTTACCTGAAATCCTTCACCCACCACGTCCCTTCCCCGATCTTCGCCACCCACTGCGTCCCTTCCCCTGCGCCCCTTCCCCGATCTCAACCAGCCGATCGCCCTCACCTACCCACCCACCCTCGATCTCCTTACCTGATCTTAGTTGATCACCCTCCTCACCCATCCACCCACCCCAATCACATCACTGCTTGTACACCCACAATCTTGACCGCCACCCACTATCACGCCGCTCGCCCTTGATTTCCGTTGCCACCCTGTTGTGTCGCCCCTGATCCCATCGGTCACAATGCACCTTACTGCGCCTGGTACTTTTAGCACCCCTCTATTTGGAGCGAGAGGCGCGCGCCTCTAGCGTGCGTCAGTGAGGCCGCACCGCCTCACCACTATTGAGGCGCAGCAGGTGCGCCTCGCCTCACCTCGCGCCAAGGCGGGGTGAGGCGAGCACCTTTAACAACACTGCCTTTATGTTTTGGAATATTCTTTTTATCATCTTTTTTCTATTTATTCATGCTAATTCTCATAAAAATCCATGATTTCATCAAAAACCAATTTATTAGAAAATATATATTCTTTTCCATTTTTATGTGTCGGGAGACACTCAATCAGAATAATAAAATTCACCACTTTAGTATCAAACAAAACAAAGAAATCTCATCAAAATTGAAATATGGAAAGGATAGAAATCATTCTCAATCATATAGGTAAAAAAAAATAGAAATAAAAAAAGTCATTCAATTTTTCCGTTCACCTCAATTTTCAATTAATCCATTTGATTATAATCATTATGTTGGTTCATACTGTCTACATGAAGGAAAAAATCATGATATTCCAAAATTTACATCTAAATGAGGAAATATGGATTATTCCCTTTCTTTATTGGAGATTCAACGTGAAATTCACAAGAATTGAGGAATGATCATCATCAATCTTGAAGGAATATCTATTAGATTCTTATGCACATTGTGATTCAATAAAAAATCACCCAATACAGAGGAGGATCCCACTATAGTGAACTCTTATATAGAATATAAAAGTGTAAATGAAGAATAGGCAAAGATACAGTTATCTAGATTCCATGGAATCAAATCTTATTTACCCATGATGAACTAAGGGGTTTGAACCACCAAGGGATATCACTATATAAGGGAAGGAAAAATAGGGGTCTTATAAGGGTTGAAGGAAGTTTTGAAAATAGAAACTAGGAGGTAGTGGACCTACAATTTATAGTCAAGGCCTAATGGACTCCCCCATGGAATGGTGTATAGCTGAAACACCCATGGTGGGTCCAGTCAATGTGTCATCTGAATTTCCTATTCCAGCTCATATTTTTTTTCTCATTTAAAAAAATTAGATTTTACAAAAACCAAGAACTAGACAACGACATAGTCTATATTGTGGTTATTCTCCCATCATCCTCCATAGTATGGCTCCATTCCCTAAAACCCATGACATTACAGATTTACCATCAACATGCTGGAGGCTATGATGTGGTGAGCTCAATTTCCAGATATCGCATAGGTGTTCCATCCATATGACATGCCCTATGGCGTGCCCTCACCAGTAATTTATGAGATTCCTATGTGACATAGGTAGGAAATAATTAAAATAATCCCAACTCTACTCCTTCCCTAGGTAGTGTTCCCAAATCCTATTTTACATATGGGAACACCCAAGCCAATACACCCTATAAAGCCACTTGGGAAGTCGTTTTACATGTTGTGGTGCCCCCATAATTACTAATACACCACCTCAACCTATCGATCACCACCAAACACTCCCATAACTTTTATATGACTCAAAATAATAAAAAAATGTATTCATTTTCCTAGATATTATGTTATTACGTTCAATTTCTAAAAGTTATCAAATTTAATAATGAAATGATAAATATATAAAAAATATATAGTTTTTAGAAAAGTGATTAGTTGGGTTCCAAAATGTAAAAAATATGTTTCTAAATTTTTAATTATATTTTAATATTCTTTAATATTATATAAATAAATTTTTAATCATGAAAAAATCTCTAAATAATTTGGGCCTGATCATTTCATGATTATAAAAAAAATATTATGTTATTTATGAAAATGATTTTTCACAATTCACATAGAAATCAACCATATCAGTAACATCTGAAAAATTCATCCTAAGAAGATATTTCCAAGATGAATTAAAAAATTAAATCCTTTTCATTTAACAAAAATAAATAAAAAATTATATTTTAAATGGAAATATAACATTTTAGGAAAATCATCTTTTATAGAAATATGATCTTCTAAACATTAAGAGTTCATAATCTGATTTGATATAAATTACTATTTAAAAAATGTTTATATATTTAGTCATATATTTAAATATTACATATAATTGTAATCCTCTATTAAGAGTGATTAATTTAATTTATTAATAATAAATACATATCCCTATAAAAAATATCCTTGAAAATTATAATTTTAATCATTATATCATATTAACTATCTATCATTTAAATGAATGCAATATAAATTAATTAGTATAAGTTATTTTTAATTATTATTATATTTTTCCAAATAATATTCATCCAATATATCACAAATCATTTTTGTTCGATTTTAATTTTGAAAAATCAATTCAATGTAGTATTCATTTAAAGGAAAATTGAATATTGAAATATCAAGGTTTTTCAATGATGTATCAATTTAATAAAAATAGTTTTAAATTTATATAAAGGATTATATAAATTTGAATTATTGAATAATTATCACACATAATAGTTAACGTGACATAAATTATTGCAAATTTAGATAAATTCATTATTATCAATAATGTTTAAACAAAACAACCTTCAGCAGAAACATACTCATATTATTCTGTAGATAACTAAACAAATTGTTATTTATTTGAGATCTATAAAAAAATAATTCCTTGAAAGTTACACATTCCATTAGTTATCATTTAATAAAATTTAAATCCTTTTAAATCTGATATTAAATATCTTAAAAACTGAAATAAAGTTTAATAACAATAAAATCATCCATGATTTAAGGAACCTATAAAATACATTATGATAAAATTTTAAATTTTTTTTTGAGTCTATTTGGTCCATATAAAATCATTTTCACATGAATAAACTAAATATGATATCTGGTTAAATCAAACAAAATTATAAGAGGCTTCTAATCACTCAAAATATTTTTTGTACACAAATATGTTTCTAACCATATATATTATATTGTAATCATATATGTTCTCATGTTTAAGGTTGAATACAAACTGATTCTATTTAAAAATTCCATTAGATTCTTACACAGAATCATGACTATTCTACCATCCATTTGAAAATAATATAAACCTTTAAATATTTTTCTTCACCTGTGAGTCTCATATTCAAATTACAGGACAATAGATTAGAAAATTCATACAGTGGGGATTACCTGAGGTGTAGCGGACTATAATTCCCCCTTATCCTCTTCTTTATGTATTTAAGGTGTTGGGGATTTTAGGAATAATATTTATGGATGAAAGGTTTATATATTGATAAAAAATAATTATTCTATAATCATGCCATAAAGGGTGGTGTTTCAATGTGATTTGGTTCGTAATAGGACAAGGGGCTTCATCGTATTTTGTGGTGTATTATTCATTGTGAGGTTGTCCCATTAGGTGATTTGTTATGGTATGGATTGTGATCCATGATCATTTGGTGTCGACATAGATGGAACAAGATTTATTGGTACACCGTTGTATATATGATTGTGGTTTTTAGTGAAATATTGTGTCATTGTGGTTTGTCCAGGAACTCTCGGTGTCTCTATATATGGGTTTGTTGCGCCATACTGGTTCATATTTTTCTATGGTTTTACTCTATCGGTAAATTAGGTTTAAGGTGTAATTGTGAGGTTTTCATGATTATTCCTAGTTATTCAGGTATAGTGAAGTGGAAAACCCTGTTGTAATATGATATTAATTGTTTATATCAATTTTTACATGATTTTCACTCTAATTTTGGAGATACCACTATGATTCTTATAACAAACACTTGTTCCTCTGTTATGAAGCTTATTATAATATGTTATTATGATTCATGTTTATTAAAATATAGTTTAGTTCCAAAATGAATTATCTTTAATTTTATAACCTTCATCATACACTAGGTCATCGAGGATTCATATTTGGTGATACTTGGTTTCCATTGGTTGGGTTATGTCCTTAGAATTGTGAGGTCAATCTCTCTACAAATCAATGTTATCATCATATCCTTTTTCTTCTTCCAATTGATTTCCAATGTCCTTCCAAATGGTTAATATAGTGAAGGATGTATATATTTGGTGAATGTTGGTAATGTAATTGATGGTGGATTATCATTAACATGTTTCATTGAGAATGTTTTTAGGTTTTGTGGTAGTTGATCATCCATTACTTCTTATTATTATACATGTCAATTGAAGATATGAATATGGTATATGAATCAAGAATTTTCCGATATATTTATTTTGGAATTGTTGAAATATCATTATTAAAATATCATTATTTAAGGACAAGAGATCATCCTATGATGATAATAACCATAAATAGATAAATGGAATGAAATGGGTAGTGATATCATAGAAACTATATGGTTAGGGATATCATTGAGCATTATTACATGTTTTATGCATTTATTTATAATTGTGAGTTTTTGATATTTTTTATGGTTTGTGTTTTTTTATTCATATTATCATTATTATTCCAATAATGTTGAACATCATAAAAACATAAATAATGTAATGTAATCGAATAATGAGAATATAGTTTTTTATTTTGTGATAGTGTTATGCCATTGACTTCATATTATGGTTTTAGTTTTATTTCCTGGTTGATGGAATTTATATTGTGATAATAGATGAGGATTTTAGTAGTTATATAGATTAGATAGATTAGGGTATAGTGATTGTGTGGCCATGTTATTGAGTTGTTGATGATACATTGATGTGGTTGTGTGGTCTAGTTGAATGAAATATGTAATAAAGATAAAATATATGAATGATATTGTTTGAATGTGTTATATTGATGTGTTTTAGAGGATGGGACATTAATCTGAATTGATGTGTAAATTAGAAACTAATTATATAATTTCTCAATGAATATCTAAAATAAATGGTTAGCTAAAAGTGTGATGTTGATAGAATTATGTGTGTAATAACAAATGTAATTTTGTTTGTAACTGATAATTGTGATCTAGTATTAATTATCTAATTTGAGGTTTATTTTTCGTTTTGATTTTGTACTATAGATAATGTGAAGCTGGTATTTACCCTACCCAACACACCAGGGTACCATAAGGGCCAACAATTGGTTGGGTGGACCACTCAAATCCCACATATGATTGGACATGTGCTACTAATTATCACCAACAATGCATAATAAGTATACTGGAGTCCATACTAAATAAAACCAACCATAAATAAAAACCACTATCCAAAATATTTTAATCAAATCACTGTATACATAAATAACATAAATAATATAAATAAAAAATTCCCATAGAATTGGTTTATATCTCAGGGAATTCAATAAGAATTATATTATATAGAGGAAATGATATAAGGCCCAATATGAAAAAAATATTGTTTACTTCATGTACCTAAAAGGGGGGTTAAAACATTAATTTAACACCTCCCTGACTATCACCATTATCATACACCAAAAGGAACTCCATTTCATTAGAAACACTACATCCATTCAAAGTTTAATACAAAAATAGAATATGTTCTATCTATATAGAAATATAATTTCTGGGAACAAGGCCCATATAGCAGTGCATATTTAAAAACCAAGTATGTCTCTCTAAAAAAATTGAAAAAGGGAATCAATACATCCAATACATATGGGTAGAATAATACACCCACCCAGATAATTCCACTGGTTAAAGTATTTCTAAAAATAACCAATGGATTCACCACCCAATAGGAACCAAATCGATATCTCACAATAGAAAAAAAATGTTCAGAGAAAGTATACTCATCCAATTGAGTAAGGAATCAATATATAACTCGTGTCGTAGATGAAATCCCCCCCCCAATCATTTTTTATGGAAGAACAACCACTTAGAATCTTTATGAGGGGTAAAAAAACCAAATTACCACAATATACACTATGAATAACATTAGGAAGAACCCACACTAAATGGCTTATCAACCATATGCCACACTACATGTAGTAAAATGTTATTCCACCAACCGGGTTGGCTAAAATACTAGTCCTTATCATATATTTATTCTTATAACACAATGATTAATTTCATACAACTCATAATTAAACAACTCACTCATAATTTCAAGTAATGGTAGTAAAGTCCAGGTTGGGGTGGGGCACGACTCAAGAATAGTAAAATGATCAAGGGATATTCCAACCCTATAGATCGAAATCCTAATTATTTTTCTATAGTGGAGTTCCCTAACCATCCTATAAGAGGAAATGACCTACTCTACTTGGATAATACCAAAAATAATATTCCTATACCCTTACTTATATATAATGGACGACAATCCATTATTAATGACTATCACCACATACTCAAACCAACTCCACCAAAGCGAGATGCCGAAGGGGATTCCAGGAGAACTATTTACTCACATATCCCAACATCTGAGCTATCCATGACTCTAAATTAATGGATCCCTCCTTATATTATAATATAATTGTAGTTGTGGACACATACATCTTTGTATATAATAAACTGGTATAGGGAGTTAGAAATATAAAATATCATATCAATCTATACTACTCAAATACAGCTGTCCAACATTCCACCACTACAAACATTTATTAGTGACACATGCTTTGTCAATATTATCAATCCAAAATAGTTGGGTATAAGAATGAAATAAAAAATGATTCCTCCAAAAAGAAATAGGGTAATCTAATAAAATATTTCCTCAATTCAATTTAAGGGCTAGTATATACCTCTAAGAGGGACCGACATGAAACTAAATCCTTATGTGGATATACAAAAACTTATCTCTTGGGAATTAATCACTATGAAACAATCTGTATAAAGGATATCATGAACCATAAAAGTAGATATTTTAAATATTCATATTATAAGGATGACCCAAACATCACATATCTAGATAATTATGAGATCTATATTCACAAGGGACAACCCACACCTCAATAATGATAGTGGCTCAATGGAGTAAATATATATTTTCAAAACCAATAATGACTTATAGTCATTAGAGTAAGGTTTCATTTAGATCCCCTCCCCAAGAAATATATAATTTAATTTTACTCTATATTCCATATGAACACATGGGGTGATATATAGGAGATAAGTTTTCTGCCGTTTATGTTGGAAATCTAGACATGAATACCCAACACAATGATTTGAAATTAGAAAATTTGCATGCTCCAATCCAAAAAACATACCCAAACACCCAATTCAGGGTGTGTGAGAGGAGAATAATATCTTTTTGTCCCACATAAGTCAATAATAATATTTGAACTAAATTGATATGAAAAGGAAAAAATGATATGCTGAATTGATCTTCTATGCTTTTGGGAACTTCATCCTCCAATAATCAATAATTGACAAAAATTTCATGTAGTGTACTAAAAACTAAATTCATTGTATGGAAACCAAATCCATGTTTCTGGTTATACCCTTGGGTATCACCATCCATATACACACTGTAATGTTCGGACCTGGCATACCAATAAACCAGTAGCTGAACCGATGGGTCACATTGCCTCAACTGTGTCTCCCCGTATGCTAGAGGCTGCCGACTAGCAGCGAGGGTCTTGAGAGGTGATAGTGGGGAGATTATAACCTCTTATAAAATATACACAATGGTATATTTAAATATAAATAGAAAATAATAGTGGAACTAGTAAAACTAAAAAATTTAAATGGATGACATATTTTATATAACTGAACAAAAAGTGGCCAACACTAGTATATAAAAAGTATTAATTTTTTATGATGATGCATAATATAGATATTGAACATTAAACATGCTTCCAAATATAGTACAAATATGAAGAAATGATAGTTATTCCCCATGGGTGATCTCCATTAGTATCCTGAGCTATGACTCGATCCTTTGATCCTAACTCTCAGGTACAAGCAATACAACAATCAACCTAGATCTTATAAATATAAGGTCTACTCATGTACCAAGGTTACCTGAGTAGGTTGTGAGATAAAATCACAGTAGGATAGCACCAATGGTTTCAAGCACAATCCAGATAGTATAATATTAATTAAATAGTGTGTAGGTATAGAGAAAGTTACAAATAAAAGTGAATACATAAATCACCACCCGTCTAGGTTCCTAAGGGACACCTGATGATTATACCATCTCCGGATCGTAGATAGAATTCATGTATGATCATGTCACATTATATATATTATACTAACAAATAAATTTATATATTTTGGTATGTACCAAGATGTAACCCATATACATCCAATACTAGGGAAATCTCTCACAGTCTTCCCCTGGTTAAGCTCCAAGAGCTATCATAGTCTCTTAGGATACACATGCTGGAAGGATCGGGACATAACCCCCTATCATCCATCACCAAGGGAGCTCTCTTGGTTGATCCCCTGGATCCTATTGGAAATCTCACAGAGTCATACCTCCCAAGGGCTGTCATGGTCCCATGGAAATGCACAAGGAATCTTTCACCATCTTCCTTACCTAAAGGGCTCTCACAGTCCCTTGGCTCCGAAACATACATGTCATAATCATTCACAATACACAATGCATGAGGCATTAACCTCTCATACATATCATTATCCCATTTCATTTATATCATTATCCATGAGGCATAAACCATAAATTCTCTTCATATTCCATATCAATATTAGAGGCTTACTCATTTATCACAATCGTACTAAAGGAAAAACATCTTAAGCATTTCAATTTAAACATTATCATAGGCTTAGTCAGATTTGTGTGAAATTCACCACAAGAGGCATATACCCCTCATGAATGTCATTTATCAAACCCATACAAGGGTGTTATCCCATTCATAAAACTATTATTTGAATTTATAGTATAATGCATAAGGAAATGTATATTATACATAACAAATTTTATGTTCAATTTTCATTTCAATGTGCTGTTTCATTATAACCATTTAATATAAGGGAAAAAATAATTATGACTAATCCATTTAATAAAGGCATTCTATCCTAAGTGAACCATCTTACTCAAGGAAATCTCACTCAATTTTTCTAATATGGAAGATTTATCTCAGGTATAAGTGCCAAGGGAAGGGAACTTGTTCATTAACCTTAAAGGATGCTACCATCCAATACAAACCATTTACCTTACCCAAACCATTTAAATTTATAATACATGTAAACTAAATTTCATGGGCTTAAGTGTAAAGAAGAGGTGTCATAGAAACAAGGCATATTCCTACTTGGGAAGTTGCAAAAAAATGGTGTCAAACACCTAATCATGTCATTCATCAGTTATAACCTCATGCATAATAGAATAAGCAAGGTAAAGAGGTAGGAAAGCATAAAATTTTACTTACATTTTTTTATCTTGATGAAAGGGAACCTACATTAGAGGGGATTAATTACAAAATAATATCATTTCATATCAAATAATCAATAATCACAATTAAGAGTTTTATTTACATTATCAAGAAGGGGCTTTATAATAAACTATCGTATGTGGAGACGTAGTAAATAAGAGTTCAATGAATGTGAAATTAATTACATAATTTTTTTAAAATTAAAAGGGAAAGGAAAGGGATCCATTCTCAAAGAGGAACCAATCTAAACTGAACACTTGACATTTAACAAAAACTTTAACATGAAGTTTCTCCACACTTGTAAGCACATACTTTAATATATATATATATATATATATATATATATATCCCTTAACCGAATTCATTTATTCCCATCTCCATGAGGGTATACATACATGGAGTATATATATATATTTATTTATATATATACATACCTTTTTATATGCTTTCATGTATTCGAAGACAACCAAAAAACACTAAAAAATATACTAGGAAACATAAATCATCAAAAAAACAAAAAATAAACTAGTTGAAAACAAATAGTGAAAATAATACCTCACCTCAGATGGGGGAGGCGGAATAAATCATGTCAAACCACATTTCCTTCAGAGATAGTTTCTGGAACCATAATGAAGGGGTCCCGAGAGACCCTTCTTACAATCTATCATCATAGAAAACCCAAAAAAACACTTCAACCCTTGACCTAGGGTTTCGACTGAACAATGTAGAGCGATGAGGAGACCAAAATCGGTTGAATCAAGGGATGGTATGGAGGGATAAGGCCTTACCTCATCGAATTAGACAATAACAGTGAAGAAACCATATCGAATCGACAAATGGATAGGGGGACGGGAGGGGGTTTCCACTGTGTTTGGTAAAATTTTAGTAAAAGAAAAGAAATGATTTGATAATTTATAAAAGAAAAGAAATGGAAATAAATGATTGTGATTTCTATCATTGTGTTTGGATCAATAACTTAGTAAAAGAAAAGAAATGATTTGGATTTCTCTCTCATGTTTGGTGACAATTTTTAAAAGAAAAGAAAAGAAACTGTTTTGGTGCAAATGACATAAATAACCTTTGTTAAAAAATAACACATACACACCAGATTAAAGGTAATCAAACTTATAAATTCAAAATAATTATTAATTCAAAATAATTACTAATTAAAAACATTTATTAATTCAAAATATTTATTAATTCAAAATTATTTATAAATTATTTATATAAACAATTAATTCAAGATAATCATAAATATTTATGATCAAAATTATCTAAAATCAAAATTATTTATGAATATTTATATAGATAATTAATTATTAATTCAAAATTATTTATAAATTATGTATATAAATTATATATATAAATTATTAAATCAAGATAATAAAAATTATCTATAGTAAAAATTATTTAAAAATTATTTATAATTATTTAAATACATAAAAAAAATTATTTATAATTATTTGTTATTATAACTTAAAATTATGTTGAAGTTGTAAAAATAATTATTTATAAATCATGTTTAACAAAATATTTATATACATATGAAAATATGGTTATTATTAATAATCACAAAGATACCATTTATCTAAATATTAATTCAATAAAACATTAAATAAAATAAAATTTACACAGGAGGATAATATAGGGAATTTTAAAAAAACCGCATACTGGTTTCGTTTCCTTCCAAATCACCCCAATTTTGGGGTGATTTGAAACATGAAATGTGAGAGAAATCTGTTTCCCTCCGTTTCTCCATTAAGCATTTCTCTCATTTCAATATAAGGCAGAAAACAGGTGAAATGAAAATCAGCGGTTCATTTACTTTCGTTTCTCTCCAAATCTCCTCTACCAAACGAGAGCTTCGAGTGCACGACAAGGGGGGGGGGGGGGGGCTCCAGGGGTTCATCAAAATTAGTAGGGGATACAGATGAGGGTTTGTTTTATTTTAAATTTATTTTAATTTAATTTAAAATAAATCAATTGTTAGTACATGTCATCATGTAGGGTTTAAGTTGCACAGTTTTGCAAACTATGCACCAACTATACACTCTTTATTGGGCACCAAGAGTACGCTGCACATTTTTCCCGCACAGTTTTTATAACCGTGTAGAAACCATGTGGTGAATATTTTTAAGCTACTACCTTTTTCACTAATCATGCAGGTTAAGCACATAGTTTCACAAAATCGTACATAGTCTGTGCGACAACCTCTTTCCACCATCTATAGGATGCATAGTTTCAGACAAACCTTGCACCTTCTATAGCCTTTCAAAACCATGTTTTATGGGTCCAGTGCTCCCAAACCCCCTCAAGACATCCGTGAAAATCAATTATCCTTCACAAAAGACCAAGAACGTGAATTTGAAGCGGTAAAACTCTTTGAATTCAATTCTGAATCTTGGTTTTAAAAATGGCCCACCTGGTAAATGAAAAAGTCCAAAAAAAACATTCATATTCTTTCAGTTCAAAATACAAATTGTTACAACTATACCACCATTAACCATATCCTCCTTATGAAGCATTTGAGAACAATGTATATATCACCCCATATACAAGGGTTGTGAAGCTTCATTCAAAAGGTCATGTTGCGTTTCTAAATGCTCAATGCATATTTGAGAAATCATTTAGTCAAGCTGCATATAAGACACCAACAACTAAGACAACACTCGTTTCCCAACTGAAACACTAAGAAAACCCTTATCTAAGCTCATATTACTAGATAAAAAAATAAAATCATCATCATGTTAAGCATCTAGCCAAGGGTACTTCCCACCTTAGGATTTAGAGTTAGAGAGGGCCAATTCCAAACAATGGTTCAACCCACCATCATAATCCACTTACAAGAATTCCTCTATGAGTTCTAGAGATGGTTCTCCTATGACATCTGAAACGGTTAAAATGGGAGATTCCACATAGACCACAAATCCCAATTTGATTATGATTTTCATGAAAATTCCTGGCCAAAACATGCAATACTCACCTCCACCTGGCAACGTTCCAAAGATGGTCCTTCACCGACCGTACCTAAAATAAAGGGGAACAAAAAGTAGAGAAAATATGATTAACCATTCAATAATATTCTCATCTTAAATGGTAGGCATTTTAAAAGAAAAAATACATTGCCTCCTCCCAAGGAATCTCATATTCAGCAAGAACACATCCACCAAAGTACATACCCTACTTTTGGTGATGTTCCTGACCAAACCACAAATAAAACCACACATCCAGTGTGCAACATTGAAAGAGTCACCAAAACAACCAAAAATATTTAGAACCTCAGTGTGGTGTAAGACCGAAGCTCTCTTAGTGTATCCATGCTGAAGTCAAGATTAGGGGCATGCTCATCGTTAAGAAGAATATGCAAAGAGGATTATATGGGTTCCATCCAATCATACCTAATTATTGGAAGGATAGATGATCCACCACTAGTCCACCTGCATTGGAAGAATCTAGGCTTCACCTACTGACACACACCCATTTACCAATCAATGATTCCTTCACCACCTGAGGCATTCCATGATCATTCAAACTTTACCACTTAAGCCATCCAAGACTAATAGTGTTTCTCAAAGGTTTCAACCACATCAAACTACATAGAAATCGTGCTTCCAAGGAAGCACCAACAAAAAACAATGTTCCATCCTCAAAGGTATTAAAAAAAAATCGACAATTTCTTAAATTTTCATTCTTGGTGCGTTCCTTCTACTAAGAAGGGAACTTTAACCAGAACTGACATGAAATTCCCCACCTTATTAGTTTCCTAGTCATCATCTAAAAAGAGAAACTAGCCAGTCGCGATCAAGCTAGATCAAATTTACCTTTAATGAACATGTCACCCTCCTCCAAGCCACAATCACCACATCAAGCATTCGAGAAACCCAAACCAATGAGGCCAGTGTGTAAAACCACCAAATTAATTAGAAACTCTATCCTGAGCATTGGGATAAAATTGATTAATTTAATACTTAGGACACTCTACTCTGAAGATTTCCTGAGACCGTACACAACAGGAAAAGAGATTTATTGCAGAGGATTTTTCCCCATATGACCTTTCACTTGGACAACGACATGATAATCCATAAACTGCTATTGAAAAGGAAGGTTAAAATGAACAATGAAGTAGCCGAACATGACCTTGGTATGTCTAACATACTGTAAAAGAGCATTACCCAATGTTCAACTCCATAACAAGGTCAAGAAAAGCATGGACACCCATCCAAACAAAGGGTTTCATTGGAAACTGAAAGTCTTACTATGAACAATGACACTAGAATGAAACCAGACATTAGAAAACTCATAGAATTTTGGAAGGAATTGAAACACTAAGGGTTCTACCAACCACAATATATCCCCTTATGAAGCAGAAAGTGTTGAACCATACTAAGGTCACGCCAATATATTTCACCAGGAGAAAAATTAGATCACTAAGCTATTGCTAAAAAGGATAAATCCAACAGAAAAAACTTGTGGTTCCATTCCCATCCAACTCAAATAGAAACTCAAACTACCCTTATATGAGGATTGTAAAATAAAGGACACCACTACTATTTACATTTCCAGACCCCATGCATTTAATCACATATAATATTTAATCATCAAAAGACTATATCAAAACAACAAATACCCTTTTTTCTAAACAAAACAAAAGGTACTTCATCTTAACCAATGATCAAATAAAAATATGAAAGTATCATAAAAATAACTTTTTAACTGTTAAATTTTTTTAGATATACCATCATAAATAGGTAATTTTGCATAAATTCTCATTTTAAAAAATAAGAAGACCCACAAGGGTCCCATTTTATTCATCATGGGTTCTCTAGGAAGAAACCCAATAACAGTTTCTCAATTCTAACAGTTTGAAAACACCCAAATGAGTCATCTCACATGAAGCATGCCTCATCTAACCTACATGGGTCATGTTGAGCATTTAATAGCTATCCAATTCATTTAAAATTAGAAATTACACAAAATTTTACAACATAAAAATAGTATATAGAAGTTAGGCTACATGGGTTTCCAATTCACAATTCACACCATGGATTGAAAATTGGCTCCCATTAATCAAAAATAAATTCAATTAAAAATTAAACATTCTAAAAAACTATTATCCAATCATATGGGTGGCCACCTACAAATCTATAAAGTTCCCATACGCTTTACATCTTGGAAATCAGCTCCCTTTTAATCAAAATCTAATTCACTTTGGCATTTGAACTTATCACCCTTTACATTTTAACAACCTCCTTAAAATGTACTCATATTATGATCAACATGGTTAGAATCTATGAGTTACCTTTTCCTAGTTATAAGGAACCCATACCTCACAAATCAAAGTTGGTTCTTGTTCATTCACAGCCACTATATCTTCAGCCCATACACAAACCATAAATAACCAAATCAAAATATGCCATCATAAGAAGTAATCACTGAAGCATTCTATAACACAACATCATGGAATATAAGTGAGACATGCATCATTGCATGTTATCTCCCATGAATTTTAAATATAACATAGAAACATGCTATCTAAATAGGAATGATGATAAATACAAGGCATGTCATACATTCAAGGAACATAATTCAAATTAACAAGAAAACTAAAATGTAACTTAATTTCATGGAACTATGCATGGCATGTGAATTTCTTATGTGCCTATATGATGTATGAAATGTGGATTAATTTTCATATTAGTTAATGGGTAAAAATACAATAAATTTCATAAATTGATAAGTAGAGGAAAGTACTACATTCACTCAAGATTAAATCACCCTAGCCAGTTGGTCATTTCTCACATGTGTGGTGATCAGTCCCAAGAATGGATATTAACCAAGTACCAACACATTACTAGTCTCTTGTCTACCATAAAAAAACAACAGGAAAAATGAAATTAAACAATCTCAGATACCACTTTTTAACATCCCGACTCGTCTTACCATCAAACTGGTCACCAGAAACATGGGTCACATGGCCTCAAGAGCGTCTCCTCATATGATTAAGGCTGCCGACTAGCAGTGGGGGTTTCAGGATGTGATAGTGAGCTGAATATAACCTCTTATCAGAAATTCACATAATTATAAAAAAATATAAATAGAAAATAATAGTGGTTTTAGTAAAAAATTAATTAAAATAACGAATGATAGATTTTATATAACTGAAAAAAGTGGCCAATAAATGTTTATACAAAGCATGCATGATTTATGATGATTCATAATCTTGATAGTAAACATAAAACAAGCTTACCAATACATAAAAAAAAGACATAAAATCCCCATGGG
This sequence comes from Viscum album, assembly GCA_963277665.1. Taxonomy (NCBI): domain Eukaryota; kingdom Viridiplantae; phylum Streptophyta; class Magnoliopsida; order Santalales; family Viscaceae; genus Viscum; species Viscum album. The sequence continues at coordinate 790,396,742 of OY728153.1, forward strand.
AGATCTCCATGAGCATTTTGAGCTCCATCTCGATACTGTGCTCCTAATTCCTAGGTATAAGAAATAAAACAATCAACCTAAATCCTCCAAATATAAGGTATACTCAGGTACCAAGGGTACCTAAGCAGGGTTTGAGATAAAAAACTCAGTAGGTTGGCACCCCTGGTGTGAATCCCAATCCAGATAGTGAAATCTTAATTTAAGAGAGTGTAGGTATAGAGAAAGTGATAAACAAAAATTAATAAATAAATCACCACCCATCCTGGTACCTAAGAGACACCTGATGGTTATACCTGCTTTGGCTTATAGCCGAAAAATTTATCTAATCATTTTACTATATATATATATATATTATTTTTACATACATTTATATATGTTGGGATGGACCATGACGTAACCCACAGACATCCAATACTAGGGAAAGCTCTCATGGTCTAAATCCAAGATCCCTTAAGGAAATTTGGGATCCACAAGCTGGAAGTACTGGAACATAACCCACTATCATCCATCATAAGGGGAGACTTCATGGTCAATCTCCTAGATCCTCTTAGGAATATCACACAGTCATCCCCCAAGGGATATAATGGTCCCTTGGCAATCAACAAGGAAGCTCTCACCATCTTCCTTACCCGAAGGTCTCTCACAGTCCCTTATCTCCACAACCTACATGGAGTAATAATTAAAAATACATAAATAACGAGGAATTAACCTCTCATGATTCTTATTTTCCCATTTTATTTATATCATAAGGCATGAGGCACAACCCTCCCATGCTATTTTTAGTCAATATCAATATAAGAGGTGTACCCATTTATCACAATCATTCGTATGGAAAAATATCTTAAGCATTTCAATTAAAACATTATCATTGGATTAGTCACATTCATATTTAATTCACTACATGAATAATATACCTATCATGAATGTCATTTATCATGCCCATAAAATGGTGTTATCCCATTCATAAAACCATAATTTACATATATAATATTATGCATAAGGCAATTCCTCTTATGACTAAAAAATTACAAGTTCGATTTCTATTTCACTGAGCTATTTCATTTGAACTATTTAATATTAGAAATGAAATTCATTATAACTAATCAATTTAATCTAGGAATTCCATCTAACATGATCCAACCTATTTAAGGTTATCTCACTCAATTTTCCTAACATGGAAAATTGATCTCAGGTACAAGTACCAAATGAAGCGAACTTGTTCCTCACCCTTAATTGATGTTATAGAACTATATAAACCATTTACCCTAACAAAAACATTTAAATCATTATGAAATTGAAACTACATATTAAGGGATCAATTGTATAGGATATGTGCTATAAAATAAAGGTGTATTCCCATTTGGGAAATTGCAACAAAAAGTGGTCAAACACCAGATCATGCTATCCATCTATTATAACCTCAAGCATAATGGAAATAATAAGGCAATGTGGTAGGAAATAATAAAAGATTACTTCTTACATTTTATCTTGAAGAGAGAACACCTCCAGTAGAAGGGTTTTATTAAAAAATCAAGTAATTTATTATCAAAAAACCAATTATCTCAGTTAATTGTTTCATTAACATTATTGTACAGTACATCTATGCCCAACGTCTGCCATTGGGACATACTAATATAGACATTTAAAGTGTTCTCCATATAAATTTAATTCTTATATAGGTATATGGATGAGGATTCATATGAGAATATCATTATTGGGACCATGAAATACATGTCATTTTATCTCAACAACACAGTGAGTGGGACCTAAGGACTATGCATTCTGTGAACTTATACTTATGTTGTGGAAGGAAGATTGACACAATATGAATCACTACACTCTATGTACCTCATATGGGGTGTATGACCATGTACATGAAAAAAAATGAATTGTATACTAAATGGTTCTATACATAGTGTACATATGTTCAAATAACAATGTTTAATTTTATTAATACATTTTCACACTAAGGAACTAAAAAACATTTATATTTTATCTACATGTTGTGTGATTAGATATTTCAGATATAGAGACCCATCAATTAAAAACCATTTCTGTTCACCTATAATTCACTACTCCATATGCTTCAAGATACCAAAAATAATATATATTATAAAATAATAATTTCAAAAGACTAGAAACATGGATGAGGAGAAAATATAAATAATTAGTTCTATGTCATGGAGATTCATGACATCATAGGGTTCGATTCTGTACTCTATTTATGATAACTTCTGATCCAAATCTGATCAATCCCAACAGATGAATGTCCCACTCTTTATTTATAATTATCCCTTTGAATAAATGATATGAATCAGGGGATGTCTCATCCTCCCATTTATGTTATGGGTGAGAGGATAAGGGGGAGGTGTAAATAAAAATAAAATAAAATAAAAATTTAAAGGACTATCCCATGATCTGTGACCCATGATGAGTTAATTCTTTTCATGGGTAGAAATTCTCATTTTTGAAATAACTATATTGTTTTAATTTTAATATATAAAACCAATTAAGACATATATACATTCTAAAAAAAAATTATAAATAATATTTATCAAATTAAAATTAAATTTCCTGAAAAATTCACCAAGATAAAAATTTCATCAGAATGCATCCCAAGTGAAATAATCTTATCTCAAAAATATTGATCCATTGAAACATATTTTTTAGGTAACTTTTAGTGTAAATTGACATTCTACCCATATTATTTCTCAAGGATACAAATATAGAATGTTTTATAGTTATTCTATGCATATGAATCCAGATTCCTACAACCACACCACCATCAAGTAATTTCATCATTTAAATGAAAAAAAATTTAGAGGATTTATGAGAATCCCTTAAAAATCACATTGTTGATTTATTTACACATAATGTTATGAGATACTCCATATTATGAATTTCCATAAATCTATAATCACCCAAAATTTTACCCACTCAGTAACACATTCCAATTAAACTTCTAAGATTAAGGTTACTATATATTATATTTTTATACATTCACAAATTCTAACATCCTACTAATATCATAGGAGAATATTTGAACATAAGTGATACTCACATTTGATGAATCTCAATAAAATATTCCACCAAAAACCTTTCTCTAACCAATGAATTCCTATCATTTTATACATGTAGAAACTTCATATAAAATAAATAAAATTCATATATGGTTCGTAAACCAATTCATTTCTCTGGAGGGAATCTAGATAGATTCTTTTTAAATATCTACCTAGAATACTATCATATATGGATTATATAAGCACACCATCCTAAAACACCAGTTATGTATATAATAGTTTCATGAAACAAAATTAGTTTATACCATTTCATATAAATTATTTTTTATAATAAAAAACATCAATGTCCTCTACCCACCATAGTTGAAATATACCATTATTCATGGAATCTAATTCATCATTTACATGAATCTCAAATTATTGGAACAATAATCCCATAAAATCATTTTTCACATTGTACATTCCATCATACTATGATTATTCATTCACAAAAAAACTCTAACCATTCCATGAAGGTGACCACATGGATGAGAAAACTAACTATCAATCACTTGGATACTTGATACATCAAAAATCAGGATATCTAGACTTTTTCCATCTTTGGACATAGCTAGACATATAACTAATAACATTATAGAACTGTACACACATAGATCCATCCAATTAAATAAACCAATCAGGATTATAGACCATACATTATATTAAATCCATGGAAACATCTATAATATTCCACTAATCATTTCATGCTCTATATATTTTGTACTGATCCTCCTAAATGACAATGAAAATAAAGACATCCTCCCCAATCATGGAAATAACTAGTTTCATATTTATTAATGTTATTCCTGCTCCTCAATATGGTCTCACTTCCTATGAAAAGTGTAATTTGGAATTTCTAAATGATTTTTAAACACCTTATACAAGGATAAATCCACAAAAACATTAGATACAAGTGCTCCTCCATCACCATTTATATCAATACTAAGACTCTCTTCACCATGATGCGATCCATGGAAATCTATTCTACTAAATCTGATTAAAATGGTCAGTATAAAATAAATGTAGTTGGAAATCTCCATTAGGGGTATCCAATCATAAAAAACTAGTATAATGATGCTACTATGATCTACGGCTCCCAGGATAATGATTTAATAAGAATATATAACATGTTCTAGTCAAATCCAATATACACACATAAGTAAAAATGTCACAAAATTGATCTTGGATCTCTTCTAGAACATCCTAATCAACCCATATATAACTATAAAAAATACATGGTCAATCCCACAAACTCTCTACTACTATTAAAAATCAAATATTTTTGTATTGGGATGATGTGGATAAACACATAATCCACCCAATACTGGAAGAGAGTTTTCATAATGATTAACATCCCTTAATTGTCTATTATTCATAGGATATGATCTCCACAAAAAGGATTCCCTAAATATATAAGTTGGGTATGCCATATATTTATTATCCAATAGTTCATCATGGGTTGTATAATAATATGATAGATCACCTAAAAAAAACATAATGAAAATAAATCCACCAATCATAAACCATTAGTAAGGGACACATACCCCATTAAGTACTTATGAACTGGTTAAGGGGGAAACCACCCTCATTTGTTGGGGACCCAACTACCCAATATTTTGTGGAGTAATTTAAGAATTAATTACTATTCTATATTCCCTTAAAACCATAAAAATTAAAAAATGAGGACCCACACACTATTTCATAGTTTATTAATAACTCCTCTATAGTACGATGGACTCATACCTTGTCTAGATTGATAGAGTATAAACCTAATTCCTGAATGTAGAACACATACACCTATAAATGTAAATTTTTACTCTATCATAAATTAGGGTTAACCATAATACCTACTATATATAATGTAATTAAAAATTTATGAGGATTGAATGATTATAGGGAGTACCCACCCCTCCCATATAGGACATGCTCCCGAAATCCTTAGAAGGGGAAAACTCCTATGGTTTAATGAACTGAAACCTATCTCATAGAAAAAACCAACCACAATAGATGTAGGGCCCTCATCCCATCTAGTATGGGAGTACTAAACCCACTATAGTATAGTGGGATCACACGTTGTTGGGATAAAGTGAGTATTATCCAAAAGATTGAATAGAAGCCCCAAAATATATAGATGGTTTCCCAACCCTATGTATCAGTGGGGAAGCTATGGAAATCACACTCTCATATGGGGGAATCATAAAAATGTCTCAACATATCTCTAGGATAGTCACTGACCGATATATGGATGGAACACACTATATCTCATAAGGGAGCATCATAACTCCATGGTTTCTCTGTATGGTAAATGAGGGACCCTCAAACTAGTATGTGCATCATCATAGAGGTTAATGACCTCATTAATATAGAAAACCTGAAGTTGTCGAGATATTTTTCTTATAATATAATCATAAAAATAAAAGTATTATTTAATTAACCCATTATAATTTTACAAAAAATAACTAATTAATTTTAGTGGTCTTTGAGTTATCACCTTGATATCATTACTAAAAAATATTACTTCTCACACCAACATCAAATAATTTTAATGAAGGAATAATCATATTAATAGCATGAAAGCATATTAAATGTATGATTAAATTTTATGGAACCAAGAATTAAATGAACACTAATTGTTGTATAAACCATCTAATTGTACCCAATAATGAATTCCCTAATTGATCCATCTAGTTAACAGATAACCAGAATTAATTTATATGAATGAAAAAAAAGTAAACTATAGCTAGGATACTTGGTCTGCTAAATAATTCTAACCTCTAACCAGAATTTTTTTTCAATAGTGTGATGAACCATAATCTATGAAGATCATATCTCTAAGAAAATTCTCTTGGAGGAATATTACTATGAAACCAATATAACATAGGCAAACACCATTGGTCTGCTTATATGGTGGTAATGGGAATATTGTCCCACCCTATCCCTATATATGACAGTCTATGGCCATGTGACTAGCATAGAGATATCGTAATACATATATTTTAGTTCATAACATATAAATCCATTGTATAAATTAACATGGCCATCCAAAATATTCTTGACCAGAAATGATATACATATTAAATAGAAATAAAAAAATGATTTTATATAGGCAATATGAGGAAACTCAAATTGTCATTACATTCACTTGGAAAATAAATTTTATAGTCTAAAAATCTTATCAGTTTAATGTAAATCTTCATATTTTTGGGTTTTAGGAATAATTTGGTTTTAATTATGAAAATTGATTAATTTTTCATTATATATATTTTTTTAAATATTAGAATGGTTAAAGATTTATTATATAAAAATTATTTTTCATTTCAAATTATTTATTTTCATTATTTTTTTTAAATTCTAGAATTATTTTTCGTTGTTGAACATTAATCATTGATATTTTAGGGTTTTCAAGTGATGGAAAAATTTATTATGTCATTAGATGAATATGATTAATTCAAAACATGGGTAATAGTCATACTAAACAACTGATAATGTTCATTTAATAAAATTTTCTTTAATTTATAGGAGTTTTTTTTATTAAGATCTGTGAAATGTGGAATAGTATTAAATTTTTTTGAAGTGGCTCTTACAGTAATGTCTAATATCTATTTTATAATGTCTTGGTATATGAGAAAACTATTTTTCAAAGTACCCTCCTAATACTTCATAATAGTCATATTCATTTCACTGTAATAGATGATAGAAAAATATATAAGAAATGTTTTAATGTAAAGGCATGTTATGATGGAGTTTATAAATCATTTTTTGTAATTTAATAGTTAGTTTTTCAAATTTATGAGATAATTTATCCATATAAAAAAAATTAATATTAAAATATTGAGATGAAAAAATAATACCCTGGTAAACATATATTATCACTACTTCATGAATGTTCCATTAATTGGGAAATTTAATGAACAATAGAAATTCACATTGGGGAAGTGATCACACCATGTAAGGGATTTAGCAAGTTTTAGAGATACTTCCATCAATAAGGTGCCGATACTACAATAAGTTCACCAAATAATGAAGGAATTAATAAACCTATGACTACTGAATTTATATGAATTTCCCCCAAAAAAATCTACTTCACTACTATGTGAACTCAATAATTTTTTAGCAATTAAATTCCATTCATTTCAGCCACAATAAATTCAAAGAATAAGTGGAAAAAATAATTTTAAATGAATTTGATATCATGGAATGAAGAAAATATATAAAATTATGTTTCTATCACATGGATAATATAGAATAATTAAATTTTTATTGGGAATGCAATAACCTCTCAATGAACTCATTCAAACATATCTAAGAAATCTAAGAATCCAACCACTTTTTATTATGTCATTTTTTTTAAAAAATATATCTTACATTGTATTTATATACTAGTTCCCCAGTTTGAAACATAGAATTAAACCACAAGATATTATATGAAATTTCTTATATAATCATATATTTCCATTTTTAATATATATTAGTTTTCTTTACCACTCCCTCACTTAGTTTTAATTTTTATGTTTAAGACCTTTGTTTATCTCCACTATTGTCATTAGAGAACTACCCTCAATATATTATTAATGAGTGTGTAACTTTTACCTTGAATTATTAGTGCATTAATTTTTCTCTTTATTTTATTCTAATATTTAAATAGTGTTAGAATTTTGTGTAATGTGTGGTAACCTTATTTTCCATTCATTTGATTTGTTCTTCCTTATTTATCAAATTTCTTTCTCATCAATATATAATCTAATAAAATTTTGTAGTCTTTATTAAATATAGTCGATCGATGAATAAGTCTTATTATAGATTTTAATTTTTATATTTTTCTACATAAAAATTGTCCAGTGTGGTAAAATAATAAGTATAACACAAGGGTGTAATGTGATAAATGTTGACCTCTACATTGAATTTATTAATGATAATTATAATTTATAAAATAATGATTACATCACTATAAAAATTTTATACAAGTAAAACATTCTTCTTAGTATCATTTTTATTCAAAAAAATTCACTAAATTTATATACTTATATATATTCATTTATAAAATTTATATTCCAATGAACCACAACTACATTAGTATTTTAATTTTTTGTATAATTTATATATAAATAATGAAACTACAAAATCAATAATTTTTTATGTGACCTCATAAATAGATCATACCTAGTGTGTAAAAATAAATGTATACATATGTAAAATATAATTTCATTATCCAAGGATCCATAAAATCTCATTGTTTTTTTTAATTTGGATCTATTATGTGGTAGGTTAAATAGTTAAGCAACATATTTTTCATAAAAATTAACAAATAAAAAACATCAAAGATTAAAAATATATAATATTATTTTATATAATTTATTTCTTATATAAAAAATATAATTTTTGTAGTGATCATTCTAATGTATTGTATTTTAACCACTTTTATGTTTTTTACATGGAAGTTCCTTTTAGGAATAAATAAATAAATTATTGATAATGTGAGTTAAAAAATTGGAGATCTATTCCACTTACAGAATCGAAAAAAAAAACATCATGGTTAGAATAATAACTAAAACATGTTATAGAATATGTAATTAATGTTCCTCCAAAATGTCAAATTGAATAACATAAGGATTTTGTGAGGGAAAATATTTATTTTCTAACATACAAACTCTTTCAACCATTTATATATGTGATACCCATAGAGAGAATTATTAACGATACACATGTCGAAGATTAGTAATATATGGATGGATATTATTTTAATCATGTGAATGATGAATTATTAAGTGATCCTCCCATATTAAAAAATGAAAATCATTACCTTCCAACATTATTCAACACATGGAATAAGACACCACTCATCGAGTGTAATTTGAGGAAAACATTGTGGATATAAACTAATTTCATTTATCCATGGAAACCACCCTCTACGAGGCATTGTGATAATAAGTAATTCTAGTTGATCAGTTACAAATAGAAAATATATTTTTTGAAAACATTTTTATCTTATTTTATAAACTAAATTAAAAATAACCTCCAACAATTTTTTGTTTTCAAATCCATCTATTTCATGGATTTCCTTGGATGGTGATGATAAAGAGTAATATTCACCTACTAAAATTTATTAACCAGTAGCCTTTCCCAAAAAAATCATGTTACTTGATAACCCACTTCAATGGGAATATAGTTTTCATGATTTTGTATAATTTTAATTTTATTAAATTATTGTTACTCTAGAATTATAAATTTTCTAAAATTTGTAACAAAATAATAACCTATCAGTATAATAAATTTAATGATGTTTCCAAATATATTGTTTCTAAAAATTATTGGATGTATACATTTTACTTCCCACACCCTGAAAGATATACATAATTGTAACATGTATGGAGTTGCAAAACATTATAAATGGGATTTTATCTAACCATTGGATTCAATATAGCATAAAATCAATTTCTATTTTTTGGATTATTAGTATGAAGAAACACCCACCATCATATTTTACATATAAATAACATAACAATGTAGTTAAGTATAGTCTAAAACGTGACTCCCATAAAGGGATTTAAACCTATATTCATTACACATAATATTTACTTTTTGACAATTTTATATTCAATTAATACCTTATGACTCATTATTTCTCTTGTTTAGTTTTAGCATGGTAGAAAAAGTATAATAACTCAATGATTTCTACACCTATAAAAAACATGGTCATATATTTATTTATATTTTTTTATTATAATTTTTGGTTTGAATCTATTGATATGAAATTAAAAGGTTTCTAGAACATATGTGTTGGGGATTTCAATCTATTTTACAAATTATATATATTCATTTATTGTATTTCATATTTCTAAAATCTTTTTATATTTTTATTATATGTTTTGTTTCTGGTATTAATTTAAAGAGTTTTTTTGATGGCCTGAGCATTATCTGAATGCTTTAGAAAATTAAAACCCTCGTGGATTTTTTGAAACATTATTTGGTTTTAATTTTCATATATTTAATGAATCCTGAAATATAATAAATGTATTAATTAATAATCTAGTTATGTTTTAATGCTTTGTTGAATGTTAAACTAATAAGTACTAGTGTTTTCAAAAATAACTATTCATACACAATATACGAGGTTTCTAATCCTTTTTTAATATTCTTAAATTGACATGTTTTCATGAGAGTAGTGGTTCATTTAATGAGATAGTGAACATAGTATTTTTATCTCTTTTCTAAACTGTTTGAGTTTATAAAATGTTAAATATGTGATTGTGTGTCATGAACCAACCCTAATAACCCACTAAAATGGTATTCGAATAAATTTTTACATGGACCAAAATGAGTTACTGATCCCCACAGGATGGAAAAATTCACACATTCATAAACAAAATAAAGTGTGAAGTATTTTTATTGGTGAATAACTCTTAAATAATAAATAATGTTGAAAGAATACAGAAACATTTGGTATTCCAAAACACAAATAAATTGAAAATTACAACAAGTAGAAACATACATGACCAAATATTAGTTCATTAATAGGATTCATCATGTAATTATAAAACACATCATCATAGTATGTCCTTGTTACATGTAGATCTCATACTCCCCCAATGACAAACAACATCCAAGGCCCTAATATCAAGTATATCAACCACCTCCAAATTGTTTATTTTCAATTATTCGATCTTCAATACGAATGTTTGAAGTTGACCAATGAAAAATTTTATCTATGAGAAACACTATCCCAATAAGGTGTAAAATCCTAGGTAATTATAGAATAAGACTTTTTCATATCTATAAATATTTATGAATTAGATATTTATTTTTGTTTAAAGGGGACACTATGTGCGATAGCATACCCGACACGCAACCATGAATTTCTCCAAAATCTTACATTTCACACAAGACAGAGTTATACAAAAAAATAAAAAAATATTATTATTATTATTTTGAATGGTTTTAAATTTAAATTTCATTATTTTTTTATCATTTAATCCAATTTTCATCATTTGAGGTAATTTCACATTAAATTTGATATAAACACATGTCAATATTATGATGGTTTTTACTTTTAAAAAACCTGTTTTCTCATTTTAACAACTGGAATTAATTTTAAATTAATTAATGAAAATTCGGTGTTTTTAATTTGTAAAAATGGATTCAATATTTGGAATCATAAGTTCCAAATTATATAAATAGGTCCCTTTTATTTTTGTACATGATGAATAGTAAGTGTAGTAATTTTTTTTATTTACCACGATTAAAGGTAAATCAGGTAAATCAGGGTAAAAAAATAGTAAAAAAATATAAATCTATCCCAAAAAATGTACTAATACTATTGTATGAGATATGGATGACCAATGCAACCACTATTGGAAATTTAGGCTATATCTATGGTTTCAAATTGTGGCTATAAGCCCCAAAATCATGGCTATAGGTTATAGCCATGGTTCAATGGATCGTGGTTGCTATTGGTGTGGCTATAGGGAAAGACTTATAGCAATAATTTAAAACCATGTCTAAAACCCTATATCCATGGTTTTAAACCATCGTAGAACATTAAGCCACACATGGCCTATAGCCACAGTTCAAAACTGTGGCTATATGGACTTAGCCATAGTTTAAAACCATGGAAATAGGCCTACAACCACAGTTTAAAACCATGGTTATAGGACTTCACATTTCATAAAAAACACCCCCATACCCCCCAAACACCCCCTGCACCCTCATTCCCCCCTGGACAGCCCCCCTACACCCCCTAGATAGCCCCCTGCAACAGCCCCCTTGCACCCTCATTCCCCCCTGGATAGCCCCCTTGCACCCCCCTACACCCTCATGCCCCTGGACATCCCTCTTGCACCCCCGTGAACACCCCCCCAAACCCCTCTGGATAACCCCCTTGCACCCCCCAGACAACCCCCTTGCACACCCCTGGACAACCCCCTTGCACCCCCTTGAACACCCCTCGTGCACCCCCATGCCCCCCCTGGACAGCCCCATTGCACCCCATGGATAGCCCTTGCACCCCCTAGACAGCCCCCTTTCACCCTCCTGGACAACCCCCTGGCACCCCCTTAAACCCCCCTACACCCCCATGCCCCTTGGACACCCCCTTGCACCCCTTGCACCCCCTGGACAACCCCCCTGCACCCCCATGCCCCCTGGACAACCCCATTTCACCCCCTGGAAAGACCTTGAAACCCCTGGACAACCCCCTTATACCTCCCTGGATAGCCCTTGCACACCCCTAGACAAACCCCCCACACCTCCATTCCCCCCTGGATAGCCCCCTTTCCCAAGACACCCCCTGCACCTCCATGGACAACCCCCTTGCACCCCCTGGACAACCCCTGGACAACCCCCTTTCCCCCACCCCTGTAGTAGCCCACCCCCTCCCCGCAACCCCCCTCTTTCCTAGATTGACCCCCTCCTGGACAGACCCCCCTCCTGAACAGACCCCCAACACACCCCCTCACTGGATAGACACCCAACACACCCCCACCCCACCTTGCACACCCCCTTGCCCCCTGCACACTCCCCTGTGAGTCAAAAAAATCTTTATAGATGCTTGTGGTGTCTCAAATGAGATAATAAGGGGTAAAGATTAAAATAGAAAACATAAATGCAATAATTTCAAACAAGCTATATAAGCATAAACTACCACTGTGAGTTTTCACAAACAGTGCACCTCCGTTGGAGGGGTTTTATTATAAAACCATGACTTGTTTATCAAACGAAACAATTATTTTAACTAACAATTGATCAAGAATTACAATTTAATATAAACAAGTATAATCAAAAAGGAAGCTAAATGCAATTTAAAAAATTATTGAATTAAAGAGGCTAGGAGAGGGACTCTGGCTCAAAGGAGTCAGGCCACACACAAGAGGATCCTTATATATATGCTCACATGCATAAGCATGGGCTATGTTTTGTTGCTGGTTCTCTACATAGCATGCATCCCTATCCTGAATACCAATACAAGTAATCAAAATCAACAAATGATTGAAAAGGAAAAGCCATCAGGAAGCCAAAAACAGGTAAATTACTTTGACATTACTGTTTGAATTGATTAAGCATCCTATAACCAGGGAGATAAATTTTTACCGTGACACCTCCACCGTGTTGGAGTTCAAATTCAAGTTGTTTCTCAGTAGTTGAACATTTTCTATCACAAATCGCAAGAAGTAATTAAAATGTATAAACAATAACATTTTCACCGTACACAAGACCATACCAACTCGCCACCCCCCGGACACCCCCTCCCCCCTAGATCCCCCCCTAGACACCCCTAGACACCCCCTGAACACCCCTTGGACACCCCCTCCCCCCAAGACACCCCCTGGACACCCCCTTGACCCCCCCAGACACCCCCCTGGACACCCCTGGACACCCCCTGGACACCCCCTAGACACCCCCTAGACCCCCTAGACCCCCCTAGACAACCCTTGGACACCCCCTGAACACCCCCTAGACATCCCCCCTGGACACCCCCTATATATCCACAGACACAGCCTATCATGCAATTTTCATAATACAACAAATAAGAGATAAATGCAAAGGTTGCATGTAACCCAGAAATTCATGCAAGCATAATTGACATACCTAAAACAAGTTATTAAATAACACATAAAGTAATATAATATATAAACAATTGTGTTAATGTTTTGGATTACATGCATCCAATGCATGAAGTGTACCTTTCCATTCAACTCAAAGAAATTTTTAAAAACACACAAAAAACTATACAAACAACTTTTAATAAGAAAAATTACAGGACAAAAAAATACTAAGTAGAATGGAAGGAGTTAACGTGAATTCTTTTTCCTTGCATGGATAGCTTAGTGGGATGTGATTCCCACTTTATTTGGATTCTAGTGCTCTTTATTTAGAACCAAGATATGTTTTCTAGCTTGTTACCTGTATGAAAAACAAGCATAAATTAACAATATTCAAAATTAAAACATGAAACTAAAAGTAAAATAAAATTGGAGAAAATAGATGGAGAATCATGGGTAAAAACCCTCTAAGAGGTTCTACAATTTATAATATCCACAACCATACAACATTGGGATTTTCCTCGATCCATTAGTGGATTAGGATTGTGTGGTAATAACCATCACAATTTTCTTGGAGAGTTTTAATTTGAAAGAAAAGGAATTCTTAAAAAAGAAACCACTAATTCACACCCCCTGCCCCCTACACACCCCTACCACCCCCATGGATAGCACCCCTCTCCCCCATTCCCCCTTGAACACCCCCTTGCACACCCCACCCCCCACCCTGCACATCCCAAACCCCATTACACACCCCCTGCACACCCCACACCCTACCCCCTGCACACCCCCTACCCCCCACCCTGCACATCCCCCCTGCAGTATCCCCCCTGGACAAATAAGAGAGAAAGACAAAGGTTTCATGCTACCCATAAACTCATGCAAGCATAATTGACATACCTAAAACAAGTTATTAAATAACACATAAAGTAATATAATATATAAACAACTATGTTAATGTTTTGGATTCCATGTATCTTATAAATGAAGTGTACCTAATTAAATTGATTTGATGATTCTTGAAAAAGCGATTCGATATTGTGAAAGTCCTATATTGAATAGAATACTGAAGAACATTATGTGCACCTCTTGCATGCATTTTATTAAGGAAGATTAAATATTATCCTATGGTGGATTAAGCCTTAATTAGGTGTGTAGTATTAACAAGTTGGAGAGTTTGAATTTGAAAGAAAAGGAATTCCTAAAAACTAAACCACTAATGCACACCCCCCTGCACCCCCTCCCACCCCCTGGACAACACCCCCTCTCCTACCCCCTATACAACACCCCTTGAACCCCTTTCCCCCACCCTGCATAGCCCCTGCCCGCTTGATCACCCCCTTCCCCCCTACACACCCCACCCCTACCCCCACCCTACATAGCCCCCCTGCAGTATCCCCCCTTGGACATTTACAATGGCTAACATGAAGATCCTTGGTGAAAATTGTTGGAGGAATAAGCCCACGAAATTGATGGGTTCACAATTCATTTTTTACATTGCTTGTAACGAATATGAAACAAACAATATATTTTAGATTTTAATGTAATTGATTATTTAGAACCCAAAAAAATAATTTATCATAGGATTTCCATGAAACACTAATAAAATGATATTCATGTGAATCAATTGATTCATAGAAATCATGGAATAGAAAATCAATGGAACTAGTTTTTTTATGATACACTGCAGATTCTATGAAATCCATGAATTAGGATGAATTTATGGAATTTGAAATCATTAACATCATAACATGTACTTTAAGGATTCTAAGGTGACACATAATACCATATCCACCCAATTAGTAACACCCACTCAAGTTTGGTAAGTCGTCGGGGCACCCAATGGGATCCCTTAGATACATTCATTTCTTATACTCATACAATTTTGTTATACGATTAGATTATATACATTTTCAATTCATATTAAACCTATTTCATTCATAAATATTCATATTTTTCAAATAAATAAATATGATGAAGGTATTCATATAATGTATCATTTGTTATAAACAAAATATAAAGGTACATGATTCAAAAGTGCATACCTGGGGATCAACTATCCAACCATGATATAGACTAATGTCCAGAAGATCAAATATTGCACACTCAGGAGTAAACTCAAAATCATCAATTTTGAAAGCATGGTGTATGACAAGTCAATTTGATTAAAAATACAACAAATGGTTACTAATGTCTTTCAAAAAATGGTATAAAATAACCATTACCTCATGAATTTTATGTTCACATCAATCCCGGTTGCAAGTCATGAAATAAAATCAATTGCATCAACTATGTTTTCTTGTTGGTTCTCTACATAGAATGAATCCCTATCCTACATACCAATACAAGTCATCAAACTCACAATATGATCAATGAAACTAATAGAGGGGCTTCCTCAAGAAAAAAATGGAAAATTGGACTACATACCGTCAGAGGTGTGCCGGAGGAGATAGAGGGGCCGCCTCGGAGTAGGGTCATTGAGGAGGTATGATGGTCGCATCGGAGGAGGATACAATTCAATATAATAATAATAAAACTTAACTACTATATAAGCAAAAATATCTCATAATAGCATAATTCTATATATGTAGAAATAGTCAGAAACACCGCAATACAATTCAGTATTACAATAACCAAACCTCACTGCATAATAAAATTACACATATTAATAATCAAAAAATAAAATTCACATCAATAGTGAGTCTCAATATCAGTATCATCAGATTCACGATAACCCTCATCCACGACTCCTATAGAAACACCATTAACACCTCTCACACCACCAACATCATTATTGACATTAGCACAGGTACCGACACTGACATTGGGACCGACTCCGACTACAAATACGGCTCCAGATCTGGCTCTGGCAGAAGAATCTACATTAATAGAATTCATCGACATCAAAAATGCATCAACCACTGCAACTGCTTATGGTAAAAGTGTAGAAGAAATGGCAAACATAACTTTCATCATATTTTCAAATATCGCCTTTTCTGTTTTTTGAGTTGCTTCTTTGATTGCAGAATTCATCTGTTTCACTATGGCCAAACTAGAACTAGTACTCAAAGAAATGTTATTAGTGGAATAGTATTGAGATGGTACAATCTTCTTCCTAGGTTGACAACGCACTCTGCCTTGATGCTCATCTCCTAATACCTGATGTAGATGACCGTTCGGGCCCAAATTATCAGGTTCTTTTTCTTCAAATGTCTCCAAAGAATTCCGTTGATTAATATATAAAATAAATTAAAATGATAAAATAATATAAGGAATTAAATTCATTCAAAATAAAATAAATTGAAATATAATTACAATTGCCTTCTCGGTGTCAGTATTTAGCACAATACCATCTTTATTTTTTCTACTTATACAAAACAAAGTAGAGCGAGGAACGAGACCCTCAATATTAAATGATTTTTTTTGAAAAAAAAGAAATAAATAAAAATTGGAAGTCAAAAAAATTACACTAAATGAAGATAAATATTTTAAATATTAAATTACCTGTGTTTGCCCAAGATCTGGGAGTGAAGTGTGTCCACGAGTATAAACATGTTTCATTCTACTTTTATTTATTTTATTTCTGTCTGATTTATCCTATAAATAAATAATTATATAATTTCATAAACATAAATAAAACTCATTTTCAAATAAATAAATGAATATGTATATATAAATTTAACAAATAACTTAAACTCTAGACTCTTCCAATAGCTGATCATCTCTTTGTATTGTGATATTGGGTAATAATGAATCATCGGTACTTCTTCAAGCTTCGTGACAACTCTTTTTTTCCAACCAAGATATAATTCATACTTGTACACTCACCACATTTCACCTAAATTCACTAACCTTTCATCCTTGGAATTTTTTCCATTAGGAAAATTATATCAGAGCTATAATGGAAAACATATTTGTGAAGAAAATATTATAAATTAATATATATAAAAGGTGATTAACATTACTTACCCAGATCTCTGCCCAGGTATTGTGCTTTATTTGTTCTCCAACTTCCCTCCAACTTATTGGTTGAAACAGAATGATATTGCTGTGTCTATAAAGTGTTCCCATAAATATTTTACATTTTGTAGCATTTTTTTTAATTATATCTCTATCCTCATTGTATTAAACCATGATTTGCGTGTATTGATTCCAAACCTCTCGCATTTTTGTGCGGCCTCATCGTCTGGTGGAGGCTGGAGCTAATCATGAAAAAAAGTAATAAAGGATAATAATATATATGAATTTATCATTAATCACTAATAGTAATGTTTAAACACATACCAGTAGATGGGGGATCTACTGACCCCCGAAGTGCAGCATCTAGAGGGGGAGTAGCCTCTACGGTAGATGGGATATCTATAGTAGGAGTACTCTGTACAGTAAATGATGATAAGTGTAATAATGGAGGGATAAAACCCGATGTATAACCCTGTACAGATGAGGGTGGATATGGATATAGATATAGAAGTGGGATATATGGGGGCACAGTGCCTTGTACAGTGGATGGTGGGAATAGAAAATAAGGAGGGACGAGAGTCTAAGAACTACCATCTGATGTGAGTACGGGTAGAAAGGGATCTAGAAAAGGTGGGTATGGATAATATGGAGGTGGCATAATGGGAGGATGACCTTCTGGAGAATCAAGAGGCAAAGTAGCAGGCTTAACTGTAGAATCAATACCCCCGCCATACTATTAGCCTCAGTAGTATAATCCAACTATCTCCTTGATGAAGTAGCCTAAAATAACATATATGATAAAGTAAAACAAATGATAACAAAATAAATAATATGAAAAACCATAATATTCAAACATAAATTTCACTTACAGTGTTCGCTAGATGAGACATATGTTGTTCATTTCTTTGTATTCTTATATTTCTTCTAGTATCATCATATTCAGACATTTTGACCTGGAAATTTAAAATAATATTCTCAAATAAATAGAAATAATGAAAAAGGTTAAATAATACAATTGTATAACAAAACAATGAGATACATTTTCAATGTGATATTTATATTAATAAAATATCAAGACTTTTCTATGTTGAAGAATTACTATAGATGTGCTTAAACATAAATTGGTCAGACTATAAATAGTTTTATATTCAATAATGGTATAAAATACACTAGTTAATTTGATATCATGTATGGAAGTTTAAAAAAAAACATACAATATTACGATAATGTCAGGTAAATACTTATAAATGTGTCAACGTTATGTGTGCTCTATGAAAATTTTTGGTTCACAATATGTTCTAGAAATTGATTCATATGTGTCATCAAATGAAACATTCGAATAAATACTGACAAGTTTATCCACAACATCATTGTCATCCATTTCTTCGTCAAAAATATGTCTAGGAATGACATCAACAATAACACCAAATTGTTGTTGTAACAGGTCAGTTACATAAAAAACATGTCTACCCTGTGATGCAAGAATATAAGGTTCATTGGTATGAAGCTCACGATTCATATCAATCACTCTAAATCCACAGTTATCAATATTAATTCCTTTTCATATCATTTAATCAAACCACTTACATTTAATCA
The DNA here is from genome assembly GCA_963277665.1 of Viscum album. Lineage (NCBI taxonomy): Eukaryota > Viridiplantae > Streptophyta > Magnoliopsida > Santalales > Viscaceae > Viscum > Viscum album. The sequence goes on from OY728153.1 coordinate 790,415,889, forward strand.
TTGTGAAACAACCATGTGCATATTAATCTAATAAAAATATTCTTTCAAAAACACCATAATATGATATATTTTCTGACCAAGGGTGTCTATCCGATGTACTCACATAACAATCTTTTGAGGAATTTATTTTCATACCGTTATGTCGTGTTTCTATTTTTTTACACAGCTATTTATAAAAAATTTAAATTCATTGACAACCATTGATTTACAATCACGTACCACATCATTTGGACCAAAGGAAAATGCTCTTACTTCATCTGATACTTCATCCATTGGTAGAGTAAAAGCCTAAAAGATACCAACATTGAATATTAAACAGAAACATGTGATTATGTTTTGATAAGAAGAAAAAAATCTATTACCTTTTACTTTAACCAAGCAGCAAATTCTTTGTTGTACAACAGTTCCTTCCTCTTAATAGATAGAGAGAAATGTATCCTTTTTATAATTTATAAATGTTCTATACAAATATGAAAGCTTAAAAATGTCAGAATATATGAAGAAATAACACAATGAAAAAAATGCATATTTATTAGTTTACTTACTTGATATAATCATCAAGCACACCACAGTTGAATAATACTGTATGATGAGCCATTTCCCACTCTTTCCTACTTAAAGTACACAACAAGTATGATCTAGATATCCCCCCTATTTGGGGTAGTGAAAAAAATGTAGGCTTAGTGGGATCATATTGATCATCTTCAGTTATTATTAGTTGATTAGACCTCATAGTGACGTTATCTAAGTACGATGAACAGAAATCCATGAATTCTTATGCTAAATAACATTTCACAATAGAGCCTTCGAGGTGATATTTATTTCTCACATAATATTTCAATGTAAACATCATTATTTCTATAGGATACATCCACCGACTCAAAATAGGACCAACAAAAAGAACTTCTGTGGGAAGATGCACAGTCAGATGTAACATACATGTGAAAAATGACGGTGGAAAAATTTTCTCCAAATCACAAAGAATAATTGGTGAATCTCTTTGAAATTTCTGAACAACACTTATGCTCAGCCTTTTGGCACAAAGGTCTTGATAAAAATAACATAACTTAATCACAACAACTCTAACATTATGTGAAAGTAAATGCCAAATGGAAATAGGAATCAACTCATGTAACAAGACATGGTAATCATGGGTTTTAAGAGATTTTAGTTTCAAATCTTATGTAGTCACCCTTTTAGAAATATTACTTGAATAACCATCTAAAACCTTCAAACTTTCCAAGACCTGAAGAAATTGTTTCTTCTCCACATTTTTCATCTAATAATAGGCAATATAGACTTTTCACTTATTTTGACCAATTAACTAAAGATGAAGTTTTGCTCTTATACCCCAATTCATCGAATCATGATGAGACAACAAATCGTCTTTTGTTTTTCCTTTGACATTTAAAATAGTAGCAAGTAATATCTCACAAATGTTTTTCTTGATATGCATTATATCCAAACAATGACGTAATAAATTCGATGACCAATACGACAACTCAAAGAATATGATTTTCTTTCTCCAATTTCTATTGGAATTCGAATTAACATGTTTTAGCTTTCTAATATTTGATTGACTTTTTCCAAGAACAAAATTCAAATCATCAAGTTCTTTAACAATATAATTATCTAACATTCTTTGAGGTGCCTCATCTGTCTTGACGAAATTATCGAACTATCTTCGATTTTTCCTGTATGGATGATCCATTAGTAGAAATCTTCGATGCCCTTTGAAGCCGAAAGTTCATCAAAAATTTAATCTTTGGGAATGTGTATTTTTTATACAAATAGGGTAGGATAATTTCCCTTTAGTACTCCAACTAGACATCATTATATAGCTAGGGAAATCATTTATCGTTCATAATAAAGCTACACAAAACATAAAGTACTCCTTCTTGAATGCATCATACACTTGTGAACCAACAATCCAAAGATCCTTTAACTCCTCTATTAATGGATACAAGTATATATCAATATCATTTTTAGGATCACTGGGTCCAGATATAAATATATTCATGATAGTAAATGACTTCTTCACACACATCCATGAAGGAAAGTTATAAATTTGAATGAAACTAGGACAAGTACTGTGTGCAGTATGCATTTGGGGAAATGGGTTGAAACCATCACAGGATAATCCTAATATAACATTTTGTGGGTCAGCTGTAAAATTATGATGTAACCTATAAAATTTCTTCCAAGCCAACCCATCTGCAGGATGCACTATTTCATCATTATCTTTATTTATTTCATCTTCATGCCATCTCATATTCTTTTCTATTTGTTCTGACATAAAAAGATTTTGAAGCCTGAAAATTAAAGGGAAGTGCCACATCACTTTCTCTGGTATGTGAGATTGAGTTCCATCTTTATTAGTCTTCCACCTTGATGTGTCACAGTGTTTTCACTGAATCAACTCTACATTTTCCTTCCAGAATAGACAATAATATTTGGGGAAATAATGAATCTTAATAGATGAAAATCAAAATTTTTCAACCAACTTTGATTCAATGTAATAATTTTCTAGAATACATGCATCATCATGAAGTAAATCCTTAATAAATGTAAGGAGATAGTTGATTTCAGTATTAATAAATCCATACACTGTTTTTTCATGATATAATCACATTAAAAACTCAAGTTTGCTCATTTTTTCACATGCCTATTATACTAGGGTATTTTCATCTTCTACCATCTTTCTAACACTCTCAACATCATCATCCCGATTAATAGACAAAAGCTGTGTTCCGATATTCATTTCCTCTTTTACTGGTCTACATGAGGATCTAGCTTCAGAAACAAAAGGAAATTGACCAGAAATCATATTTTTCATACCAATCCTTTCCGCTGAATCGATGTCATTCAACATTTGCACTTTTTCTCCATTGTGATACCACACATGATATTTTTTTTGGAAACCTTGTTTAGTGATATGGTAACTCACTTCCTCGCAAGTTAACCATGGTCTTCCAACATAATTAAAACACAAGCATTGAATCAATACACCATCTGAATCATTAGTGAAATCAAAGTCCAAGAAATATCATAACTCATTCTGAAATTCATTAGTGATCTGATAAACATTGTACATCCAATATCTACCCATTATGAGGCATATAAACATACATTAAATAAATAATCAAGAAAATGAATTAATATTATATGTATTGTTTCATAAGATAATAAGTAACCATCAATAACATGTCAATAAAAAAATCATAACAAATATTATGGTTAGGGGAATTCATAAATGTTTCAAATTATAAAAAAACATGAATAGTCACACCTTTCTATAACCACACAATATTATTTTGGTGTACTTAAAACACCCACATTAAAACTTAGATGTTTGAATAATGACATATTATGTTTTTTTATAGAATTCTCCGATGGACACCCACCCTCTTGGACACCACCCCTCCTGACACCCCTCCTTCCTAGACACCCACCCTCTCGGACACCCCCTCCCTCCCGGACACCCCCTCTTGGACACCCCCCCTTCTAGATACCCCCTTCCCTCCTGGAGACCATCATAGACACCCCATGGACACCCCCTACCTCATGGAAACCCCTCCCCATCCCTCTTGGAAACCCCCCAGACACCCCCTCCCTCCTAGACACCCCCTGGATAGCCCCCCTGACCCCCCTAGACAGCCCCCCTGCACCCCCACACCCCTTGCCCCCTCCCTACCCCCCTGCACACTGCTCCCCCATCCCCCTTCACCCCCCTCCTGGACAACCCCCCTCTCCCTACACCCCATACCTCCCTCCCTACACACTGCCCCCCTGGACACCCCTCCCCCTCCTGGACACCCCTCCCCTAGACCCCCACACCCCCTACTTCACCCCCACCTCCCACCCCCCTCCTGGACAACCCCCTCCCCCTGCACCCCTTCCCCCTCCCTGCACACTGCCCCCCTGGACACCCCCTGCACCCCACACCCCCTTCCCCCCTGCACCCCCACACCCCCTGCACACTGCCCCCCAACCCCCACCCCAAACACCCCCTCCTGGACAGCCCCCTTCCACCTGCACCCCATGCCCCATGCCCCCTTCCCCTGCACCCCCACACCTCCTGCTCCCTGCACACTGCCCCCACCTCCCACCCCTCCTAGATAGCCCCCTACCCCCTCCCTGCACATTTCCCCCTAGACACCCCCTTCACCCCCACACCCCCACACCACCTCCCCCTGCACCCCCTGCACACTGCTCCCAACCCCCACCCTGGACACCCCCCTCTCAGACACCCCTCCCCCTACACCCCCTGCTCCCTCCCCCTCTCCCTGCAACCCACACCCCCTGCTCCCTGCAAACTACCCCCAACGGTTTTAAACCATTGGGATATCCACTGAAACCATTGGGATAGTATTTCCCAATGGTTTCACAACCCGTTGGTATGTGAGGTGTGGCAGTAGCTCTATACCAATGGTTCCCAGAGACCTTTGGCATATATGGTCTGAAATTAATCTATACCAATGGTTCTACTTAAACTGTTGGTATATATATATGTACCAAAAGTTGATGAACCGTTGGTACTGGTGGGTATACCAATGATTTTCAGACCGTTGGTATACATTTTATTCCAACTCGTAGTATACCAACGGTTTCAGAACCGTTAGAATACCTGTATACCAACGGTTTCAGAACCATTGACATACTCTGTATACTCTGTCCTATATACCAATAGTTTTAAAACCGTTGTCATACTCTGTCCAGCATACTCTGTATAACAATGATTTGCATAACCATTGGTATACATCTTATATCCCCAAAACTGGACAACCTGCATGTAAACAGCCTGCATCCTGCATGTGGACAACTTGCATGTAAACAACCTAAATGTAAACCCCTGATTCCAAAGATGTAAACCCCAACCTATAAAACTATAAACCCGCACCTCTCCAATATATTTCCCAACATGTAAACCCCAACCTGTAAAACTGAAAACCTGCACCTCTCCAAGATAAAAAATTGTTGTTAAACTGATCTTTAAGTTAAATACAAAGTGTTAATAGTTTAAAGATAACTGTTTACAAAATGTTTGATAAATGTTGAGAATCTAGTAGTTGGAGAGATTGAAAATCCAAAGGAAATTTTGGAGATATATTAAAGAAACTGGTTGGTTAATAGAGATTGAAAATCCAAAGGAAATTTTGGAGATATATTAAATAAACTGGTTGGTTAATAGTAACTAGGCGATCATCAAATTCAATGGATAATTTCTTTCCTTTATTCATTCCATTCTAATAGAAAAATGTTGGTTTCTTATCCTATTACTCTAATAAAGTCTGATAATTCTTATAAGGTTCAATTGATCCTTCTTGAATCACTGAATATTTCTCCTTTTTGAAATTCCCAGCCTTCTTGGGATTTCTGTTACCAACCCTTTTACACTCCATGAATCATCATCATCTGAAGGCCCTTCACATAAATATAAGAATCTTTTCTGAAGGGGAACTCCCTTGGAAATGGATCTTCTGACATCACCCTCCTTCTAGGCCTCTGCTTCTTCCATGTCCGGTGAACCTGCATGGTATGCCTCTTTTTTCCCAAGATCCAAGAAAAAAATACAATATCTGTAGGTCAGAGATGAAGGACCAGATCACTAACCCCCTGGTCGACCTCAAGCCACACAAAACTTACAGGAGGTTTCGAAACATTCAAAGTGAATCAGTCGAAGGATCTCAATTCCAGTGAAAGTCATAGGACCACCAAAAGAAATGTAATGAATATGTTTGGTGAGTTTGAAACCACCGAGAGAAATGGATTCCAAAGAAAGGGGGACAAATAGATTTCTCCCCAATGATTTCATCCGTCTTCAAATCGTCCCAAAATTGGGACGAATTTGGTTAATAGACTAACTAGAAGTCACACACTTTACTTTTGAAGGTTTTATAAATACCAAGAAACTATGATAATCAAAATATGAATAAAATAGGATGATCGAAAGAATAGAACACCTTAATGAATTGAAAATTTCCTTAAGATTGATTCCATAAGATTGATTCCTGAGGAATGTAAGGTTAAATTCACCTTATGAAGAGAGTTTCAATAAAAAAATATGGAAAAAACATGGTGTAGTAATCACCAGAAGAAATTATGAAATGTTAAATTGAAAATACTTTGCAAGAAATAAGAAGAAAATATGGTGTTTAAGGCTCTGTAAGCAGATGAGAAAATGAAAGGAATAAATGTGTGATTAATTCAGAAGTAAAATTAGTCTTAGATAAATGCATCATAAGATGAGATAGTTCAAGTAGGCTATGTGTGATTTTGGGTGTGTGACATCAAGATGAATTTTTTGGACCTTTGAAAGTAGTACATGAATGGTGAAACCTGATATGGGTTTTGGAATGTAGGGTGGATTTGGTTTTGAGGAAGAGAACTTGAGTGCTTGTGGTTTACCCTTTTGATTGGATTCTAGAGGGATGGACATGTTTGGGTGCCTAGACCGTGTAATGTATATTAAAATGGGCGGTCCTTATACTTATAAATTTGATCATGAGAATAATAGGAGATCACAGAAATGTGGGTTGATGTGGTTTTATGTGAAAACTTTCTCTTTGGGTGGAGACTGTGCATGGGAGATTTGGTTTTGGTAGGAAGCACATGAAGGTGTCTGGTTTTCATTAAATGAGAATCGCTTAGATTGTTGGTGTTTTTCTAGTGCATGTGGTTACTAGGGGTAGGACCAGTTAGAGGGCATAGGCTAAGTTTCTTGAGTAGAGAAGAAAACTATGAGTAGGCAGATGAATGATTTCGATGTGATGATATTATCATGGGTAGGGATACCCAAAACTTTTAAATGACTTTGACATGTCCATGCAGTGATTGGAGACATCTGAAATAGATTACTATTGGTGGTATTCATCTATAAAATCATAGCATACAATTATTTAGTGACGATCATTCCAAAAACAATAATATCTTCATTAGAATAATGGGGGGCAATGTCTATATGTCTAGATACCCTACTATCTTTTGAAAAAATATGAAACATATTAGGGGTTATGATCATGGAGGGTTTTGGTGAAGCCACATGGTGGAAACTACACCGTTGACTATTTATGGGCGAGGTCCTCATAGTGGATCAAATATTGAATAATACCTTGGGTTTCATTCAAGGATGTAGGGAATGAGTGACAATTTATGTTTCATTTAGTTGCTCAGGTGTAGGAAATATAGACACGTCTAATTATGTCTTTATTAGTGGTTATAGAGTTCAAAAAAGTGGTTGAGGTTTTTTGGGTGAGTTGATGATGATGAAACTTCTATGGTGGGGAGTGATGTATTTGTTGAAAAGATATAATCCTTGTTCTAGAAGGCTCATAGGTTTGTGGAACCAGCTTTGTATTGGTTGGGGTGGCACTGTGATTAGATTAGTTGGGGTGGCATTGTGATTCTAGTGAGGAATCCTTGATGTGTGCAATTAGTTTTCATAGGGTGTTTAAATAGAAAATCATTTAGGGTATATGATTGAGCCGATTGTGGGAATGTGATTGGAGTGTTTTCGAAAAGATATATGAGGTGTGGGTATCTGAGGTGAGTTATTGTGTGTGGTAGGAAACAAATGTGGTTTTGAGTTAGTAGAGGATTTGACACTCAACTGCATACACCAACAAAACCACTGCACACTCAACTATATAAACCTGCATACACTCTTAACAACAACAAACACCTACTATAGCACACAAAAGCACATAAAAATAAGACACTCTTATAACCATGGAATGTACCACAATTATAATCATGTATATAAACCCGATTAACTTATGCAATACAGAATTCATAATTGAATTCTCAATTGAATACATGTAGAATGAATTATGTAATGAATTATGAATTATGAATCAATAACACATACAAAATGAATTATGTTGCATACAGAATTCCGAATACGTTTGGTCGGTTTTCTGTATAGTGGTTGTTTTTACTTAAAGTGATCTCCATTTTAAACAAAAGACATAAAATTGGAGTGATACCGGCCACACCGTGCCCCAGATTGAGGTAGGGTTGACTCGTACACATCACAAATGACACATGAATCATTGTTATAAAGTATCAATAGAATCTGAATGTGTTTGGTCGGTTTTCAGTATGCCAGTTGTTGTTTTCACTTAAAATGTTTTCCATTTCAAATAAAGGTGAGACACTTTGAGTGGTGTCGGCCACACTATGTCTCAGATTGAGGTGGTGTTGACTCGTACATTTCATATAAAACCCATGGATCGTTTTTCTAAAGTATCAACACAATCCGAATACGTTTGGTCGGTTTTCCATATGCCAGTTGTTTTTACATAAAATGATGTCCATTTTAAACAAAAGAGAGACAGTTAGAGTGATATCAGCCACACCATTCATTATTATCCAATAAAAACACATATTTTGATTACATTTTAATGGTATTAAATTTTTATTTTTGATCTTATGGGCCTGAGTTAGTGGATTTTAATTTTGAACATTCATTCTCTTCATTTGTGCACTCCATGCCTAATATGCACTAATTTAGGCCCAATGTTTCATCTGATTTCAAAGAATGTAATTATAAATATTTTAATTTGATATTTTTGGAAATTTATATAAACTTAAATATGAACATTTTTCATTTAGGGATCAATGGATGATTCATAAAGGATGATGAGGATTTTTGGTGAATAAAGGAAACAATTCTGGAGAAGGCAGATTGGATATCATCCCACTGATCGGACTGTGGGGCCTACAATACAAGCCCAATGAAGCCCAAAATTCATGGGAGGCTAGAATACATATAGAGTAACAAATTCTTATTCTGGATCTAGTGCTAATTCTTCCTCAATGGTGGTTATTAAGGTGGACCACGTTGAAGATTTAATTTTGGGCCAGATTCTGCGACCCAGAAAAATATCCCACTATATTTATCATATCTCTCTAACAGTTTATTATTTTGGTCGGAAATTTTACAGGATGTTAGGGGACATCCGGGACTTCATTTAAGTATTATAGGGCCCACTCAAATTCGGCCTTATAGAAGGTCCTTTAGGCGCGTCTTTCCGGTGGATGCAAGTTGGATGCAACTTCGGGGAAAGAAGTGGAAAAGTCTCTCATCATTAATGTTCCACCCAACTTTCCCCAACATAATTAATTAATGGCACATGGGATGTTGGGGGCTCGGACAAGGATTCATTTTTTCCTATTTAAGGCAGTAGTGGTGGTGGATTTAGGGAGGTTGGGTGCTTTCTTTTCATTATAATGTTATTATGCCAATTTTCCTTTGTAATGTTCTTCCTTCTCATGTAAGTTGTTCGAATCACCTTAGTCTTCAATAAAAGTTCTTCTTCTTCTCTTGTTCTATTCTTCTCCTTATTGAATTGATACCATTGCCTCAAGGTGTGAATTTATTCACACCAAACCTTGTGATTTTGTTCACACAACGGTGGAGTGATCGTTATTTTTGTTGTTTTTACTTCTTCAATTCCACCCTCATAAGTCTACTTTCCGCTTCCGTTGAGAACTTGTCATCAATGGAGGGCTAGATCTTTTATGGGTTGATCCAAGGGAGTATAAAGGGGATGTATTTAATGTTATTTATCATGCCCTAAATGTTATTAATTTCTTTTAATTGAGTTTCTTTCATTCAATGATTTTTATTCTTCCTCTTCCTTATTGAATTTATTCACCCCACTTTCATGTGCTAATTACATCCTTTACCTTGGAGTGCTCATGAAAATGATCCTACAAGTGTATAAGTGATTATCATATGTTTTGAAGGTGTTTAATCAGTAAGTGATGAGGTTAGTTTGAATTCATTGCATGAATCCTTCTCGAGTTAATGAAATTAAAATCGTAAAAAAAGGAATTCATTCAATCCACCCCGAGCAATAACCTTGGATCAACTCATTTTCTCATAATTTGAATTCACATAGATCTTTTAGTGCTATTTCAAAACAATCTAAAATCAATCCAAGTTGGCCACTTCATATCCAAAAATCCATCTCTTTTTATTGAGTGTCTAAAGGTTCTTCTTAGGTCTCTGAGGATTCGACAACCCAAGCTACACTACAAGCAACCGCTTGACCCTTAAAACTTGGGTAAATTTGGGCGAAACCAAATTTTGGCACCGTTACCGGGGACCAAGTAAGTTCCTTAGACAAAAAACTTCTTTCCTCACCCCCATTCTTCTATTCTCACCCAATATCTCTTATCTTTTCCCTTTCTCACTTTTTTTAGCGCATGTCCGCCTTCACACGCGATAACTCAAACAGACTAGTTAGGGTGGAAAGTCATAGGATAGGGGAGTCAAGTACACCATTGGATCCTAACCTTACTAATACCCCAGAGTTAAATATTGAGTCAATTTCAATGGAGGGTCTTCAAAGAAACCAACTCATAAACCCGGGCGGGAACCAAAATGGAAATCCAAATGAGGCAGCCCCAAATTTGGGGAATGCAGTCGATCAAACCATGAATGACTACCTTACACCTACCTGGACCAATGCACCCTCTTGCATTAGGCATTCTTCCCTAGGATATTCCCACTATGTCTTTAAACCTCATGTCCTAAACCACCTTCCAACCTTCCATGGGATGGAGTCAGAAATTCCTTACCTTCATGTGAAGGAGTTCAATGACATTGTTGAAACCATGTGCTCACCACATCAACTTGAGTTAGCTAAGATGAGGCTCTTTCCTTTCTCACTTAAGGATCGAGCAAAGAACTGGTTAAATAATCTGAGACCTTCATCAATCCACACTTGGAACCAACTGCAAAGAGAATTTTACAAAAAATGCTTCCCCCATCACAAAACCATTGCACTAAAAAAGAGCATCCAATTTTTTTTGAAAAAGAGGGAGAGTCATTTTATGAAACATGGGAGAGGTTCAAAGACACCCTAAACATGGTTCCACACCATGGTTTTTCTATTCTTGAACAAGTAATAATTTTCTATGAAGGTTTGGTCCCGGGGAACAAACAATTCATTGACATGATGTGTAATGGGACCTTTAAAAACAAATCCCCAAATGATGCTTACGAGTATCTAGAAATTCTTGCTGAACAAAACCAAACATGGGGAACATCACCTTATTCTGAAAAGCCACAAAGAACTGTAGTAATGCATACACTTAGAGAAGAGGAAAGCCCTAGGGCGAAACTTGCAGCACTCTCTAGGAAGGTTGAAGAGATAGACCATAGGAAAATCAATGAAATCCAAACTGTAGACCTTGTTTGCACAATCTGTGACAAACATGACCACAAAACAGACAACTTCCCAACCATTACATCCATCAAGGATGTTCTTTTAGGAGGAACACCTGCTGAATTCAATGCCCTAAACTTTCAAAAGCCTCAATAACCAAACACATTCAACCCAAGGTATAATGACCACCCAGGATTCCGATGGAAAGATAACCAAAAACCTAGCCAACCACAAGGACCAAACCCCTACCCTACACAAAATTTTCAAAACCATAACCAATTCCAACCACAACCAGTCCAATACCAACATCCTCCAGTCTAATACCAATAACCCATCCAACAACCAAAGTATCCCCCTGGGATAACCTAACCAACACAAACCCCTTCCCAATCTGTCCCTCTCCCAATCCTTGAACAACTGTGAAAACAAATGGAAAGGATGAACTCAGAAGTATCGTCCCTTAAACAAGAACTTCAAACCATCAAAACTGGAAGGGCACCCATGCCCACACAGGCCATTCCACAACAAACATCAAGGGGGGAGACAAGTTGCACTCAAACAAATCATGAACAACTAAAGGCTGTGACAGTTTTGAGAAGTGGGAAATCAATTGAGAAACCTGAAAAAATAGTTCAAAACCCACCTGAAGATTCAAACTCTAATGAAAATTCAAATGAAACACATGAACAAACTGAAGATACTAATAAAAATGTGAAAGAAACAACTCTTCAAAAAAAAAAACCCCACAACCTGCCCCATTTCCTCAATGCATGAGGGGGAAAACCAAGCCCGAATTGAGTGAAACATTGAGGGAAATATTCTCACAAGTCAAGTTGAACATTCCACTCCTCGATGCCATTCAAACCATTCCTGCATACTCAAAATACCTTAAGGACCTCTGCACATTTAAACGGAAATTCTCACATAATAACCAAGTCATTCTGGCAGCAAATGTTAGCACAACAATCCAAGGAACCCTTCCTCCAAAGATGAAAGACCCATGATGACCTTACATAAATGTTGAACCAGGAGAGAAAAAAGTTGTCAAAGCCTTGTGTGATCTAGGAGCCAGTGTGAACCTCATTCCTTATGCAATGTATTTTCAGTTAGGCCTCGAAGAAATCCAACCCACATCTGTCACTCTTCAACTTGCTGATCATAGTATTCGAGTTCCAAAGGGGATCTTAAAGGATGTTTTGGTGAAAGTTGAAAATTTCATTTACCCAGCTGACTTCATTGTTCTAGACAATCACCCAAGCTTAGGTCCTAGGGAGAAAACCCCAATCATCCTTGGTCGTCCCTTCCTTGCAACAATCAACTCTATTATCCGAGTCTGAAATGGGAACATGACCATCACCTTTGGAAACATGAGTCTAGACTTGAACATCTACAATGAAAACTCTCAAATTGGGGATGATGAAGAGATACATGAGGTTAATTGGATAGGTAGTGTTGATAGTGAACTCAAGGAACATCAAGGAATTACCGAAGGATGTTTAAGTCAATAAGAGATTGATTTTCTTTGTTCACATGAGGGAAATTTGTCTCCTTAGCTTGAATCTCTTTCAGATTGCTCTATTGATGATTTTCTAGAATCACCAATCAATGATACCATGGGTGAAATCAATAACATAGAGTCCATATCCCTTCATTAAACTACTCTAGCTAATTTAGTGGATGAAAATTCTCTTCACAAGGAACCAATTTTGTCAAGAAATGTGAACAAAGAAACTGAGTTCAATACAAAGTCTCATCCTTTATTGGAAAGTGATAACCACTCTGATCTTGAATTTAAGGTTTTACCTTCATCACTCAAGTATGCGTTCTTAGGGTACAATCAATCCTCTCATGTTGTCATTTATTCCTCTCTTGAAGCGAATCATGAAAGGATGCTTCTAGATGTCCTTAGGAGACACAAGAAAGCCATTGGATGGACCCTATCAGATATTCTTGGGATTAGCCCACTTATCGGGACTCATAGAATTGTTCTAGAATTCGATTCAAAGCCATGTCGTCAACCTCAACAGCGACTCAATCCTAATCTCATGGAAGTAGTGAGAAAAGAACTTTTGAAATTGTTAAAAGCTGGTATCATCTATCCTATAGCTGAGAGTGAGTGGGTTAGCCCAATCCATGTGGTTCCAAAGAAGGCTGGAATCACAGTAATAACCAATAATGATGGATAGATGCTTCCAACAAGGGTTAGTAGTGGATGGAGAGTCTGTATTGACTATAGGAAGCTCAACTCTTGTACTAAGAAAGACCATTTCCCCTTGCCCTTTATTGATCAAGTCCTCGAGCGAGTGGCGGGTCATCAATTCTACTGCTTCCTAGATGGATTCTCAGGGTATAATCAAATAGAAGTCTTTTTAGAAGATCAAGAAAAAACGACCTTCACTTGTCCATTCGTCACTTTTGCCTTCAAGCGCATGCCCTTTGGGTTATGTAATGCCCCTGGTACCTTCCAGCGGTGCATGATGGGAATCTTCTCGGACATGGTGGGGGATTGTTTAGAGGTCTTCATGGATGATTTCTCCATCTTTGGGGATACTTTTGAGGGATTCCTTCTAAATGTTGAAAAGGTTTTGTCAAGGTGTGAGGATAAGAATCTCATACTAAATTGGGAAAAATGCCATTTCATGGTAAGGGAAGGACATGTTCTATGTCATCTGGTATCTGGTAGAGGGATTGAAGTTGATAAAGCTAAGGTTGACATCATTCGTCACCTTCCCTCTCCTAAAAATGTTAAGGAAGTAAGGCCCTTCTTAGGACATGCTGGTTTTTATAGAAGGTTCATTAGGAATTTCAGCTCTATTTCTCGACCACTTTGTGCTCTATTGGTAAAAGATGCTCCATTTTTATGGATAGAAAGCTGTGATGAATCATTATATACACTCAAGTCAACTCTTATATCTCCACCTATCATGAAATCTCCAAATTGGAAACTTCCTTTCGAGCTCATGTGTGATGCAAGTGACTTCGCTGTAGGAGCATTCTTAGGACAACGGTGTGAGAAAACTCCATGTGTCATTGCTTATGCAAGCAAATCTTTAAATGATGCACAAATAAACTACACCACCACTGAGAAAGAGATACTTTCTGTTGTCTTTGATTTAGAGAAATTTAGGTCTTATCTCTTAGGATCACCTATCATTGTCTTCACTGACCATTCAGCCTAAAAATACATATTCCAAAAACAAGATGCCAAGGCTAGATTGATTAGGTGGGTCCTTCTTCTTCAAGAGTTCGATTTAACCATTAAGGATAAAAAGGGTGTTGAAAATGTTGTAGCTGATCACCTCTCAAGGATGGAATTCAAAGACAACTCACACCACCTCTCTGTGTCTGATTCATTTCCCGATGAGAACCTCTATTCAGTGAGTGATTGCCCTTGGTATGCTGACATAGCAAACCATTTGGTGACGGGTGACACTCCAAAATTCCTGGGGACCCAAGCTAAGAGGAAATTCCTTTCTGATGTCAAACACTACATGTTTGATGATCCTTACCTCTTCAAGTTCTGTCCTGATCAAATCATCAGGAGATGTGTTCCCGAGTCTGAACAAGAGTCCATTCTAAAATTTTGTCATGGAGAGGCTTGTGGAGGACACTTTTCTACAAAGAAAACCACTACAAAGGTCCTCCAAATTGGTTTCTACTGGCCGAACCTCACTAAGGATTCCTTCCAATACTGCAAAATTTGTCCTCAGTGTTAGCAATTAGGATCCATTTCCAAAAGAAATCAAATTCCCCTCACTCCCATTCTGGTCGTCGAAATCTTTGATTGTTGGGGAATTGATTTCATGGGACCCTTTCCAAACTCTAAGGGATACCTCTAAATCCTCTTAGCTATTGATTACGTCTCAAAATGGGTTGAGGCCATTCCCACCAAGACTAATGATCATCAAGTTGTGATCCAATTCCTAAAAGAGCATATCTTTTCTAGATTTGGAATTCCGATGGCTATAATCAGTGATCGTGGAACCCATTTCTGTAATCGCCCATTCTCTTCACTCATGTCTAAATATGGAATTTCTCATAAAGTTTCCACTGCATACCATCCTCAAACCAATGGTCAAGCTGAGTTAGAAAATTGGGAGATTAAGCAAATTCTTGAAAAAACTGTCAACCCCTCTAGGAAAGATTGGTCTGAGAAACTCTTGGATGCTCTTTGGGCATATCGTACAACATTCAAAACCATCCTAGGAATGTCACCATATTGGTTGGTTTATGGAAAAGCATTCCATTTACCTGTTGAAATTGAGCATAAGGCATTTTGGGCAATCAAAAAAATGAATTTCGACATTTCTTTCGCCAAAGAAAAGAGGAAGTTAGATCTTAATGAACTTGAGGAACTTAGGATGGAGGCTTATGAAAATTCAAGGATAAATAAAGCTAGAGTTCAAGCCTACCAATCTAGGAATATCAATGTAAAACAATTTGAACTGGGAAAATGTGTGCTCTTGTATAGTTCAAAACTTCATTTACACCTGGGAAAGTTAAGGTCTAGATGGTCAGGTCCATTCATAGTGCATCATGTATACCCCCATGGGGCAGTAGAGATTCAGGATCCCACAATTGGTAACATTTTTAAGGTCAATGGTCATAGGTTAAAACCATTCATTGAATCATTCAATAAACATGAAATAGAGGTAGAGTTAACAGAGCCAACCTATGAACTAGGAAAAAATTGATAGATTTAGGATCCATGTCGGGCTAACGACGTTAAACAAAAGCGCTGCACGGGAGGCAACCCATGGTCTTCATGTTTCTAATCTTTGTGAATCATTTTTTTCTTCTTTCTTTCCTTCTTCTTCATTTTGTTATTTAAAAAAAAAAATATATATATATAGACTGTTGACCCGTTCTTCTTTTATGAGTAAGGATGGGTACGAAAGGGTAGAACCGTATTCACCCGTGTCACGTGGAATGATCCCTGAGTAATATCTTACCTAGAAAATATAAAGAAGACAATGTATCATCAGTTTATTTTATTTTATTTTATTTTTGAAGGTATTTAAATATATATATATATATATATATATATATATATATATATAGACTGTTGACCTGTTCTTCTTTTATGAGTAAGGATGGGTATGAACGGGGAGCACCGTATTCATCCGTGTCACGTGGTGTGATCCCTGAGTAATACCTTACCCAGAAAATATAAAGAAGACAATGTATCATCAGTTTATTTTATTTTATTTTATATTTTTTTGGTATTTAAAAAAAAAATAGATTGTTGACCTGTTCTTCTTTTATGAGTAAGGATGGGTATGAAAGGGGAGCACCTTATTCATCCGTGTCACGCAGTGTGATCCCTGAGTAATACCTTACCCAGAAAATATAAAGAAGGAAATGTATCATCAGTTTATGTTATTTATACTTTTTTTAGGTTAAAAAAAATACAAAAAATATATATATTAAAAAAAATTTAAGGCATGTCATAGGTCATTGGGAAAAGCTGGTCACAACCGTCCAAGCCATTGGGAGATAAACCAGAACTGAAGGGAGACATGGGAATGCATTTTCAACATCAACCACCAGGTGACTTCATTCCATAATTTTCATTTTCAATGTCTTCGTTGAACTTCTATCCTGCCACTTCTATGTTTCAATTCTTTAAACACTGGGGACAATGTATTCCAAGTTGGGGGGGAGATGAAAATGTGTGGAAGGAAAAATGACATTAACCTTGAACATGATAACACACATTCCAAACTCTGAAATTGGATATCAAATAATTTTGCATGCCTTGATTCTGATTTTAATGCAAGTTTATGTTCTTGTGCATAGATATTGGAAAGTGCGGTTGTCTGATGTGATTTTTCACTGTTATATTTTCATCTATTTAATAAAAAAAACACAATGCATGTCCTCTAGATTATGGGGTTTTAGTTTGAGTTCTTGGGGACCCATAATAAATAGCATAGGATTGGCGATCATTTTAATTTTAACATGAGTATTCAAAAAAAAAATCAATTGCGCGTAGAGCAATGAATTGACCTAATGTGTGGCTTTCGTCACTTGGGGATCGCGACTCCATAGTTGTCTGGCCCAGATTTGGGAATTTTATCTCTATTTGTGGTAATTTGAATTTGTTTTTGATTGAGTTAACTCGAGATGATGCCCGAGTATGTGAGATTCACTTGGTGCCCTATGGTCTTTGAGCCTGGGAGTCATCGGCAAAGTCTTGCTACATGGGTTGACTCGATTGAGTTCAATTTCAATTACCATGGAAAAATTGAAAAAAAAAACCAAAAAAAAATGAAAATAAAAAAATGAGTACTCATCTTATTATTAAAATTTGATTGCTCCTAGCGCTTCCATCTTTTCTCCCTCGAATGAAAATGAACCCCCATGTCTATTGTGACACACAACACTTCATCATGCTTAATTGAATTTGGATAAAATATGGAAATGAATTTGAACAAAGGAATGAGCTTGGGATTGAGATATTCTTATGGAAATAGCTTGTTTTAAATTATTTTGATGGGTTTCATAATTGTTTGGTATGTGATCTTTGGGTGAGAAATGTGTATTAAAATGTTTTTGGAAAAGGTCATTTGAATTTCATTTTTGTGAGATATATTTTGCTCGGGACTAGAAAAACACAAGTTGGGGGGTGTGATTATCCAATAAAAACACATATTTTGATTACATTTTAATGGTATTAAATGTTTATTTTTGATCTTATGGGCCTGAGTTAGTGGATTTTAATTTTGAACATTCATTCTCTTTATTTGTCCACTCCATGCCTAATATGCACCAATTTAGGCCCAATGTTTCATCTGATTTAAAAGAATGTAATTATCCATGTTTTAATTTGATATTTTTGGAAATGGATATAAACTTAAATATGAACATTTTTCATTCAGGGATCAATGGAGGATTCATAAATGATGATGGGGATTTTTGGTGAAGAAAGGAAACAATTCTGGAGAAGGCAGATTGGATATCATCCCACTGATCGGACTGTGGGGCCCACAATACAGGACCAATGAATCCCAAAATTCATGGGAGGATAGAAGAAATATATAGGAACAAATCATTATACTTGATCTAGTGCTAATTAGTCCTTAATGGTGGTGATTAAGGCGGACCAATTTGAAGATTTAATTTTGGGCCAGATTCTACGGCCCAGAAAAACATCCCACTATATTTATCATATCTCTCTAAAGGTTTATTATTTTGGGATGATATTTTAAAGGATGTTAGGGGACATCCGGGGATTCATTTAAGTATTCTAGGTACCACTCAAATTCGTCCTTCTAGAAGGTCCTTTAGTCGCGTCTTTCCGGTTGATGCAAGTTGGCTGCAACTTCGGGGCAAGAAGTGGAAAAGTCTCTCATCATTAATGTTCCACCCACCTTTCCCCAAAATAATTAATTAAAGGCACATGAGATGTTGGGGGATCGGACAAGGCTTCATTTTTTCCTATTTAAGGCAGTAGTGGTGGTGGATTTAGGGAGGTTGGGTGCTTTCTTTTCATTGTAATGTTATTATGCCAATTTTCCTTTGTAATGTTCTTCCTTCTCATGTAAGTTGTTCGAATCACCTTAGTCTTCAATAAAAGTTCTTCTTCTTCTCTTGTTCTGTTCTTCTACTTATATCCTTGATACCTTTTCCTCAAGGTGTGAATTTATTCACACCAAACCATGTGATTTTGTTCACACAACGGTGGAGTGATCGTTATTTTTGTTGTTTTTACTTCTTCAATTCCACCCTCATAAGTCTACTTTCCGCTTCCGTTGAGAACTTGTCATCAATGGAGGGCTAGATCTTTTATGGGTTGATCCAAGGGAGTAGCAAGGGGCTGGATTGAATGTTATTTCTCATGCCATAAATGTTATTAATTTCTTTTAATTGAGTTTCTTTCATTCAATGATTTTTATTCTTCATCTTCCTATTGAATTTATTCACCCCACTTTCATGTGCTAATTAAATCCTTTACCTTGGAGTGCTCATGAAAATGATACTACAAGTGTATAGGTGATTATAATATGTTTTGAAGGTGTTTAATTAGTAAGTGATGAGGTTAGTTTGAGTTCATTTCATGAATCCTTCTCGAGTTAATGAAATTAAAATCGTAAAAAAGGAATTCATTCAATCCACCCCGAGCAATAACCTTGGATCAACTAATTTTCTCATAATTTTAATTCACATAGATATTTTAGTGCTCTTTCAAAAAAATCTAAAATCAAACCAAGTTGGCCACTTCATAGCCAAAAATCCATCTCTTTTTATTGAGTGTCTAAAGGTTCTTCTTAGGTCTCTGAGGATTCGACAACCCAAGCTACACTACAAGCGACCGCTTGACCCTTAAAACTTGGGTAAATTTGGGCAAAACCAATGACTCATATTGAGTTGGGGTTGACTCATACACGTCACATTTGACCCATGGATCATTGTCCTGAATTTCAACAAAATCCGAATGCATTTGGTCAGTTTTCCGTATGTCGGTTGTTATTTTCACTTAAAATGTTGTCCATTTTAAAAAAAGAGACACTTTGAGTGGTTTCAGCCACAAAACGCCTCATATTGAGGCAGGGTTGACTTTTACACATCACATATGACCCATGGATCGTTTTCCTAAAATTTTAATAGAATCCGAATGCATTTGGTCGGTTTTCCGTATGTCATTTTTTGTTTTCTCTTAAAATGATGTTCATTTTAAACAAAAGAGAAACACTTTGAGTGGTGCCAGCCACACTGCACTTTTGATTGAGGAGGGGTTGACTTGTACACATCACATATGACCCATGGATAATTGTCATAAATTTTAAACAGAATCTGAATGCGTTTCGTTGGTTTTCTGTATGTCAGTTGTTGTTTTCACTTAAAATGATATCCATTTAAAAAAAGGACATAAACTTGGAGTGATACCAGCCACACCATGCCCCAGATTGAGGTGGGGTTGACTCTTATAAGTCACAAATGACTCATGAATCATTTTCATAAAGTATCAACAAAATATGAATGCGTTTGGTCAGTTTTCCATATGCTAGTTGTTGTTTTCACTTAAAATGTTTCCATTTGAAATAAAGGTGAGAAACTTTGAGTGGTGTCCGCCACACCGTGCCTCAGATTGAGGTTGGGTTGACTCATACATGACACATACGACCCATGGATCGTTTTGCTAAAGTATCAACACAATCCGAATACATTTGGTTGGTTTTCCGTATGCCAGTTGTTTTTACTTAAAATGATGTCCATTTTAAACAAAATAGAGACAGTTAGAGTGATACCGGCCACACCGCACCTTAGATTGAGTCAAGGTTGACTCGTACACGTCACATATGACCCATGGATTTTTTTCCTAAAGTTTCAACAGAATAAAAATGTGTTTGGCTAGTTTTCCGTATGCCAGTTTTTTTTACTTAAAAGTGTATCCTTTTTAAACAAAAGAGACACACTTTGAGTGGTGTCGGCCACACCACACCTCGGATTAAGGAAGAGTTGAATTTTACACGTCACATATGACCCATGGATCGTTTTCCTAAATTTTCAATAGAATCCTAATGCATTTGGTCAGTTTTTTGTATGGCAGTTGTTGTTTTCACTTAAAATGATATTCATTTTAAACAAAAGAGAGACACTTTGAGTGGTTACGACAACAACACACTTCGGATTGAAGTGGGGTTGACTCTTACATGTCACATATGACCCATGAATTGTTTTCCTAAAGTTTAAACAGAATTCGAATGCGTTTGGTTGGTTTTCCATATGTCAGTTGTTGTTTTCACTTAAAATGATGTCCATTTTAAACAAAAGACATACACTTGGAGTGATACCGGCCACACCATACCCCGGATTGAGGTGGGGTTGACTTTTACACATCAAAAATGACCCATGGATTGTTTTCCTAAATTATCAACACAATATGAATGCGTTTGGTTTGTTTTCCGTATGCCAATTGTTGTTTTCACTTAAAATTCTGTCCATTTCAAATAAAAATGAGATAGTTTGAGTGGTGCCAGCCACAACGGCCCTCATATTGAGGCGGGGTTGACTATTACATGTTACATATGACCCATGGATCATTTTCTTATAGTTTTAATAGAATATTAATGCCTTTGGTAGGTTTTCCGTATGTTAGTTGTTGTTTTCACTTAAAATGATGTCCATTTTAAACAAAAGACATACACTTAGAGTGATACCAGCCACACCGTGCCCCGAATTGAGTCAAGGTTGAATTGTACATGTCACAGATGATTCCTGAATTGTTTTCATAAATTATCAATATAATCTGAATGTGTTTGGTTAGTTTTATGTATGCTAGTTGTTGTTTTCACTTAAAATGTTTTCCATTTCAAATAAAGGGGAGACACTTTGAGTGGTGTCAGACACACCGCACCTCGGATTGAGGCGGGGATGAATCATACATGTCACATACGACTCATGGATCATTGTGATAAAGTATCAACATAATATGAATATGTTTGGTTGGTTTTCCGTATGCCATTTGTTTTTACTTTAAATGATATCCATTTTAAACAAAAGAGAGACAATTAGAGTGATACCGGATACACCGTGCCTCATATTGAGGTGGGGTTTACTCGTACACATCATATATGACCCATGGATCATTTTCCAAAAGTTTCAATAGAATCCAAATGCGTTTGGTTGGTTTTCCGTATGTCAGTTGTTGTTTTCACTTAAAATGGTGTCTATTTTAAACAAAATAGACGCACTTTGAGTGGTGTTGGCCACACCGTGCCTCATATTAAGGAAATATTGACTCGTAAACATCACATATGACCCATATATTGTTTTCTTAAATTTTCAATAGAATCCGAATGCGTTTGGTCGGTTTTCCGTATGACAGTTGTTGTTTTCACTTAAAATGATGTTCATTTTAAACAAAAGAGAGACACTTTGAGTGGTATCTTCCACACAGTGCTTTTTATTGAAGTGGGGTTGACTCATACACATCAAATATGACCCATGGATCGTTTTAATAAAGTTTCAGTAGAATCCAAATGCGTTTGGTCAATTTTCCGTATGTCATTTGTTGTTTTCACTTAAAATGATGTCCATTTTAAACAAAAGACATACACTTGGAGTGATACCGGCCACACTGTGCCCCAGATTGAGGCGGGGTTGACTCATACACATCAAAAATTATCCATGGATTGTTTTCCTAAAGTATCAACACAATCTGAATGCATTTGGTCAGTTTTCCGTATTCCAGTTGCTGTTTTCACTTAAAATCCTATCTATTTCAAATAAAAGTGATACAGTTTGAGTGGTGCTGGCAACACCAGCCCTCAGATTGTGGCGGGGTTAACTCGTACCCATCACATATGATCCATGGATTGTTTTCCTAAAGTTTCAACAGAATATGAATGCCTTTGGTCGGTTTTTCGTATATCTGTTGTTGTATTCACTCAAAATGATATCCTTTTGAAACAAAAGAGAGACACTTTGAGTGGTGTCGGCCACACTGTGCCTCAGATTGAGGTGGGGTTGAATATTAAACGTCCCAAATGACCCACGTATTGTTTTTCTAAAGTATCAACACAATCCTAATGTGTTTGTTTGGTTTTCCATATGCCAATTGTTTTTACTTAAAAGTGTATCCATTTTAAACAAAATAAAGACACTTTGAGTGGTACCAACCACATCGTGCCTCAGATTGAGTCGGGGTTGATTCGTACACATAAAAAATTAACAATGTATCCTTTTCCTAAAGTATCAATAGAATCCGAATGTGTTTGGTCGGTTTTCCGTATGGTAGTTATTTTCACTTAAAATGATGTTCATTTAAAACAAAAGAGAGACACTTTGAGTGGTGCCGACCACACCGCACTTTTTATTAAGGTGGGTTTGACTCATACATGTCGAAAATGACCCACAGATCGTTTTCCTAAAGTTTCAACAGAATTCGAATACGTTTGGTCAGTTTTCCGTATGTTAGTTGTTGTTTTCACTTAAAATGATGTCCATTTTAAGAAAAAGACATACACTTGGAGTGATACTGGACACAACGTGCTCCGTATTATGGAGTTTTTGACTCATACACATCAAAAATGACCCATGGATAGTTTTCCTAAAGTATCAACACAATCCGAATGCGTTTGGTCAGTTTTCCGTATGCCAGTTGTTGTTTTCACTTAAAATCCTGTCCATTTCAAATAAAAGTGAGACAGTTTGAGTGGTGTCGGCCACACCGTGCCTCGTATTGAGGCAGGGTTGACTCGCACACATCAAAAATTACCCATGGATCGTTTTCCTAAAGTATCAATAGAATCTGATTGCGTTTGGTCAGTTTTCTGTATGCCAGTTTTTGTTTTCACTTAAACTGTTGTCCATTTCAAATAAAAGTGAGACACTTTGAGTGGTACCGACCACACCATGCCTCAGTTTGATGCGGGGTTGACTCGTACACATCAATTGGGAATTTTGAGTATCGTCAAGTGCAGATTGAATATCCAGGTGAGTCTAATCCTCTCCTTACTTCCTCTTTTCGATTAGGGTTTGCACTCTTCTCTCATCTTCTTCCGAAGCTCTAAACCCTCTTTTCTGTTGGGATTTAGGGTGAATCTTGAAGAGAGCTTAGATTGGGATCCGAGGTCCAGGTAGGAGGGTTGGGGGGGGAGGGGCTGGGGGGGGGGCTGTCTGTGGGGCTGTCCGGGGTCCAGGGAGGAGGGTGGTGGGGCTGTCCGGGGGGCTGTCTGGGGTCTAGGGAGGAGGGTGGGGGTGCTGTCCGGGGGGCTGTCTGGGGTCCAGGGAGGAGGGTGGGGTGGGGGGGGGGGATTTCCGGGGTCCAGGAAGGAGGGTGGGTAATGTATGTAAAACTCTATCTAGGTATCATACATCGAATTCCGACAAGACTGTGAACCGCCGTGGGGTGTCGTCCTGGAGCAGGGCCAAATCACGACATTACCGCGGCATGATCGTGGCGTGACCGCGACATGACCGTGAAGTGTTGGCCCAGTCCAACGACATTCGTGGGGCTACATATTCTATCCAGGAGCGAAGGGTGTGGGAGGAGGTGGGGCAACATTCTGGCCGTCGCCTCCCTCCCCATTAACTATGGGTGGGTAATGTATCTAAAACTCTATCTAGGTATCATACATCGAATTCCGACAGGACTGTGAACTGCCATGGGGTGTCGTCCTGGAGTAGGGAAAAATCATGGAATGACCGTAGCGTGACCGCGACATGATCGGGGCGTGACCACGGCATGACCGCGGCGTGATCGGGGCGTGATCAGGGCGTGAGCGCGGCGTGACCGCGGCATGACCAGGGCGTGACCGGGGCGTAATCGGGGCATGACCGGGGCGTGACCGGGGCGTGACCGGGGCGTGACCGGGGCATGACCACGGCGTGACCGCGGCGTGACCGCGGAGTGACCGTGGCGTGACCACAGCGTGACCGCAGGGTGACCGCGGCCTGACCACGGCCTAACCGCGGCGTGTCCACGGTGTGTTGGCCCGGTCCAGCGACATCCGCAGGGTAGCATCTTCTGACCAAGTGCGAAGGGAGAATGAGGAAGTGGGGCAACATTCCAGCCTTCTCCTCCCTCCCCATTAACTATGGATGGGTAATGTATCTAAAACTATATCTAGGTATCATACATTCAATCCCGACAGGACTGCGAACCGCTGCGGAGTGTCGTCCTGGAGTAGGGCCAAATCACGGCATTACCGCGGCATGACCGCGGTGTGACCGCGGCGTGACCGCGATGTGTTGGCCCGGTCCAATGACATCTGCGAGGCAGCATCTTCTAGCCAGGATTCAAATAAATCCTATGTAGTTGTCCTTCAAATTATAGAAACTGATCTTATGTTATAAAAAACAGACTCTTGATTCAGAATTGTGGTATGATAAAGATATATATTTTATATTTGTTGTTTTTAAAAGTGATACTAGGTAGTTGAAACTACTGATTGAGAGTCAATTATGCTGGTGTATTACTTATCAATGGTATATGCATTTCTTAGAACTATAATAATAGAACTTCAGTCACCTTGAGAACAATAGAATTTGAGTATGTTTTAATATCTCAAGATGCAACACAAATCTTATGGGAGAATTCATATATATAAAGAATTAGATGTGCATCGAGGCCAGGAAAACACCCCAAACAGTGTTAAGATGAAGCTTATGGTGGGGAGCACCATAAGCCTAACAGGTGTTAAACAATGACACCTTCAGTGTTTTTAGATATATAGGCTCAGGTAAACACCCAAAGGGGTGTCCAAGAGGCCAGGCAAACACTTGACATGGGTTTCACCATAGGATAAGGTCACAACGGACATGATAGAACAAATCAACTATTTAATATGTTATAACAAGGGATCGTCGGAAGGTTCCAGTGAGTGGAACAATGACGCAACGTCTAAAGGGAAATGAAACAACGGAAAAGAATCATACACCCTAAACTATCACTGTGAGTTTTCGTAGACAACGTACCTCCATTGGAGGGGTTTTATTATAAAAACATGACTTTATTTATCAAATGAAAAAATTATATTAAAGAAAACTTATTCACGATACACAATTCAATATAATTAAGCATAATTAAGAAAGAAGCTAAATTCAATTTAAAGCATTCTTAAATTAAAGAGTCTACGAGAGGGACTCTACCTCAAGGTGGAACCAAGCCGTCCACTCCGGATCTTGGAGATTTCTAACTAAAAGCTTCTGCTCCTCCACTAGGTATATGCACCTTCACACACATGCAATGACACCTAGCCCCTATGCACACACTCGCATGGACATGAGCCTGTGCAAGGGGATCCTTCCACATATGCTTATATTCATATATCAGTCTCCACTCACCTGCGTATACATTTATATATATATATACATGGTCACACCTAGCCCCATACATGCATAATCACTTCCATGGGTGACTATACACGTAATGGGGGAACCCACATACATATAATTACTTACCTATGCACATGCAGGCAAGTCGCCCTTGACTTGGAGACTCAAAACCAACGAGAAGGGATCAATGCACTACACAAAATATATTAAGAACCTTAAAACACATGAAGGATGCTACATAATCAGTGAGAAACCAACCAATGGAATTAAAGCCTTACCTAGATTGGCAGAGGAGAACCAAATCCACTCGAACCAACACAAAACGATCCAACACCCTACCGAAAACATAATATGTATTCAAAAACACTAAAACCCCAAATACATGAGGTGAGAGACAAGTAGTAACCATAGAATCTTACCTCAGATCAAATCCGGTGGAATGAATCAATCTGAACTCGTTCTGGCACCCTTCGCAGAATATAACTACCCTCTGTCCATAGAAAGCACTCAAAGATCTAAGTGATCAATGCGATAAATAAAATAAAATAAAAACTAAACTAAAAAATACCTGTCTCCT
The DNA here is from genome assembly GCA_963277665.1 of Viscum album. Classification (NCBI taxonomy): domain Eukaryota; kingdom Viridiplantae; phylum Streptophyta; class Magnoliopsida; order Santalales; family Viscaceae; genus Viscum; species Viscum album. Next base: position 790,442,427 of record OY728153.1, read on the forward strand.
GTGACTATACCTGTCACCACCCAACATATAAGTACCACAATGCCCCATGGGTCAAATCATGTTACTGCAAGAAAAGGGGAAATAAATAAATGTTTCAAAATGATACTATCAAATAGTATATTCCTATTAATTAACAATTAATCTTCCTATTAATGGTATATAATCAATTTGCCCTGAGTTTCAACTTAGTTTGGTTTTGTTCGATACAAGGGATGAGGTCTTATTATTCTTGGTTTTTATGTTTAAAATTGGTTTTTTATGCTTAAACTTTTGGAATGGAAGGATAAAAACATTGTTAGAAGTGATTCCAACTTATCTTCAATGACCAAAACTTCCTAGATGAGCTTAAACAAGCTATATCTTGATATCTCTTAGATATTGAGTAGGAAAAATTTTTAGTTATTGAATATGAATCAAATTCACTAATCTGGTAAGTATATGTCAAATCATATGATTAATATAAGGCTTAAGGCATGAAGATTTGTGATGAAGCTATGACTAATGATGTGATAATGTACTAGTCTTCTGATTTTTCTCACCTATATATTTGTGGTTAGTATGATGTCTTTGAAAAATATAGGTTTTACATGAACATGGAAGGGGAGTTATTTAATTCCTCATTCAGGTGGAGGGAATACATCATTTAGCAGTTAGAAGATGAAGTATAAGCACCTCCATGGGTGATCAACCATTACTTAAATTAATTGTTTCTTTAAATAAGAATTCTTATGTATATAAAGACAATATTAAGATCCTCTATAGACCCTTAAACACTAACTTGATTATTTGATCATATATTTCCAAGGTATTGATTATAACTATGTTCCCTGGGAGTCATGGAGTCTAAGGATGGTAAATGAAAGTAAATATATTAACATAGTAGACCTATAGATATGGTGTTCACAAGCTGCCTAGGTTTAGATAAAATTATTTAGTGATTTTATGGAAATGAAATCACCCTATCACTAGGTCTCCAAGTGGATAAGATATCAATTGGGATATGAGTGGTCTAACATATGTCTTATAATTTGGATGATATGTGTATGGACTGAATGGGGGTTTAGATAAAGTAAAATATTCCTAAGAGGATTGGGCCTTATCTTGATAGATGTGGCAATTGTACGTCTAGTGTTTGATGAGGAAATACTTATGAGGATGTATTGGAATCTTGGTGGGTTCTTAGAGTGGGATGGTCCCTCATAGTCTATAAAATGTATTATGAAAGGTTTTACTCCATTTAATGATTCAAAAGTTCTACTAAGGAGATTAAGGATTAGATGCTAGTGTGAGTATTGGGTATTGTCGGACATATTTTCATTATAATGCCAAGAGGCTTGATGTGTTAGTGGGGATGGGTTATAATACATGATTTTAATGAGGTTCTTGACCAGATTCTTGAGAATATAATTAATTAATGGTTGACATGCCGAGAGAATACTGTAGTGTGTGGGATGAAGATTATGGGATAATCCCCGAGAGATGAGTCTATACTATGTGACTGAGAGGATAGAATACGATATGTTTGATATGATTGGGTGAGGGGAAAACCCATGCAAAGAGGATAGGATGTATGGAGACACTTGGGGTTATTTATGCTATCTCATGGAGACATTTGGGGTTATTTCATGACTCCAACATACTCCAGAAAAGTTCTCACATAATGTTTTAGAAAAACAAATCCATATCATGGAAGACCCGAAGGCTACTCTAGATTCCAATGTTTCCTCACACAAACAAGTGAGAAATCTCACCAATTGAACATAATAATAAAAATAGAGATTTCATTGTCAAATAAGGGGTGTAAAAAACAAACTAGTAACTGCATAATCAGATAAGTTACCACATGGACAAGAAATCAAATGCATGATCAAATAAGTGACACCATGAATAAAATTATAATTTGAAAATGTAAAAGGCTATAATAACCCTATTGAAACCTCCAAACCTCATAAAACACAAAGGGTTTTGTAAATTTGGGACCCTATAATAGATATCTCTCAAACAATTAATGTCATTTAGAATTTAAAACAAACTTGAAAAGGAGAGAAAGGGGCCTGAACATCCACCCTATGAGATGACTCCCAAGGATATCATTATATAAAGAACATAGCTTCACATCAGATGAATAAGGTTCATAACCATGCAACATCATTAAATAACCAAAAAAACAATCTCGTGTGAGATGCCTCTCAAAAAAGTTCAAATCCATTAAAAAGCATCACATCAAAGAAGAGAAACGATCTCATAAAACAGTATAAAGTCAAAAACATTGTATCAACAGAAAGGAAACAAGAAAAGAATCTAAATAAGGAAGATCAACCCTCAAACAAATTGGGATACTGATTATAATACACATGTCTTGCAGTTATTGGGTTTCACATATGCAAATGTGGAATCAAAAAACATTAATTCAATGTACAGGTGAACTCAATGATGTATTGTTGAATCACCCTCCCTTGGATAATTTTATAAAGGCATAAATCATCAATAGAGATAAAATAAATCATATAAAACATTGTAAATGACTGGTATATATCCTGAATTAATCATATAAATACTAATAATAACTCATAATTAACCTGAATTCAAGCTTACGGGGAGAGTTAGAATTGATGCTTACACAGTAGAAGGGGGATTCACGAGCGACCATGAGTGAGGAGCTGCGAGCGGCGAGCGGGAGTCGGGATGGGAGGAGGGGAACTCAAGGGGGATGAGAGCAGCAGAAATGATGGGAGAAGCAGAGCGTCCCTATAGGGTTTGGATAACTGTGGCTTGAAGGGGGATGCGTGAGTTCTGATGAGAGGGGAGCGGTGAGTGGCGAGTGGAGATCGGTGAGCGGTGAGCGGCGAGGGGTGGTCGGGATGGGAGCGGTGGCGAGGGGTGGTCGGTATGGGAGTGGCTGTGAGGACGGGAGGAGTATGTGAGTGGCATTGAGGGTTTGGATAAGTGCGGCTTAGGGATAGGAGAAGTATCCCGATGGAGAAGTGATTTTAGATAGATATATCCCAATGGTTCATTTGAACCATTGGGTAAAACCGGCCCATATGACCTATATGCCAATGGTTCATATGAACCGTTGGCATAAGGTCTTTTCCCAATGGTTTGTTAAAACCATTGGGAAAAAAACATTGGTATTGGTGGAATTTCCACCAGTTCTTATTAGTCGATTAGACCTCGTAGTGACGTTATCCAAGTACGATGAATAGAAATCCATGCATTCTTGTGCTAAATAACATTTCAAAATAGAGCCTTTGGGGTGATATTTATTTCTCACATAATATTTCAATGTAAACATCATTCTTTCTGTAGGATACATCCACCGACTCAAAATAGGACCAACAAAAATAACTTCTGTGGGAAGATGCACAGTCAGATGTAACATACATGTGAAAAATGACGGTGGAAAATTTTCTCCAAGTCACAAAGAATAATTGGTGCATCTCTCTACAATTTATGAAAAAAACTTCTGCTAATCCTTTTGGCACAAAGGTCTTGATAAAAATAACATAACTTAATCACAAAAACTCTAACATTATGTGAAAGTAAATGCCAAATGGAAATAGGAATCAACTCATGTAATAAGACATGGTAATCATGGGTTTTAAGAGATTTTAGTTTCACATCTTATGTAGTCACCCTTTTAGAAATATTACTTGAATAACCATCTGGAACCTTCAAACTTTCCAAGACCTGAAGAAATTGTTTCTTCTCCACATTTTTCATCGAATAACAGGAAATATAGACTTTTCACATATTTTTACCAATTAAATCAAGATAAAGTTTTGCTCTAATACCCCAATTCATCAAATCACGATGAAACCACAAATTTTCTTTTGTTTTTCCATTGAAATTTAAAATAGTATCAAGTAACATCTCACAAATGTTTTTCTTGATACGAATTAGATCCAAAAAATGACATAATAAATTCGATAACCAATACGACAACTCAAAGAATATGATTTTCTTTCTACAATTTCTATTGGAATTTGAATTAACATGTTTCTGCTTTCTAATATTTGATTGACTTTTTCCAAGAAAAAATTCAAATCATCAAGTTCTTTAACAATATCATTCTCTAACATTAATTGAGGTGTATCATCTGTCTTGACAACATTATCAAACTATCTTTGATTTTTCCTGTATGGATGATCCATCGGTAGAAATCGTCGATTCCCTATGAAGTTGAAAGTTTTTCGAAACTTTAATCTTCGGGAATGTGTATTTTTTATACAAACATGGTAGGATAATTTCCCTTTAGTACTCCAACCAAACATCAATATGTAGGTAGGGAAATCATTTATCATTCATAATAAAGCTACACGAAACATAAAGTACTCCTTCTTGAATGCATCATATGCTTGTGCACCAACAATCCAAAGATACTTTAACTCCTATATTAATGGATACAAGTATATATCGATATCATTTTCAGGATCACTGGGTCCAGATATCAATATATTCATGATAGTAAATGGATTCTTCACACACATCCATGAAGGAAAGTTATAAATGTGAATGAAAACAGGGCAAATACTGTGTGCAGTATGCATTTGGGGAAATGGGTTGAAACCATCACAGGATAATCCCAATATAACATTTTGTGGGTTAGCTGTAAAATTATGATGTAACCTATAAAATTTCTTCCATGCCGACCCATCTGCAGGATGCACTATTTCATTATTATCTTTATTTCTTTCATCTTCATGCCATCTCATATTCTTTTTTATTTGTTCTAACATAAAAAGATTTTGAATCCTGGGAATTAAAGGGAAGTACCACATCACTTTCTCCAGTATGCGAGATTGAGCTCCATCTTTATTAGTCTTCCTCCTTGATGTGTCCCAATATTTTCACTGACTCAACTCTACATTTTTTTTCCAGAATAGACAATAATATTTGGGGCAAGAATGAATCTTAATAGATGAAAATCCAAAATTTTCAACCAAATTTGATGCCATGTAATAATTTTCTAGAATACATGCATCATCAGCCAGTAAATCCTTAATAAATGTAAGGATATAGTTGATTGCAGTATTAATAAATCCATATATTGTTTTTCATGATATAATCACATTAAAAACTCATGTTTGCTCATTTTTTCACATGTCTGTTATACTGGGGTATTTGCATCTTCCATCATCTTTCTAACACTCTCAACATCATCATCCTGATTAATATATGAAAACTGTGTTCCAGTATTCATTTCCTCTTGCACTGGTGTACATGAGGAGCTGGCTTCATAAACAAAAGGAAATTGACCAGAAATCAGATTATTCATACCAATCCTTTCTGCTGAATCTATGTCATTCACCACTTGCACTTTTTCTCCATTGTGATACTACACATGACATTTTTTTTGGAAACATTGTTTAGTGATATGGTGGTAACTCAATTACCCACAAGTTTACCATGGTCTTCCAACACAATCAAAACACGAGCATCGAATCAATCCACCATCTGAATCATTAGTGAATGCAAAGTCCAAGAAATATCATAACTCATTATGAAATTCATCAGTGATCTGATCAACGTTGTACATCCAATATCTATCCATTATGAGGCATATAAACTACATTAAATAAATAATCAAGAAAATGACTTAATATTATATGTATTGTTTCATAAGATAATACGTAACCATCAACAACAAGTCAATAAAAAAATCATAACAAATATTATGGTTAAGGGAATTCATAAATGTTTCAAATTATAAAAAATCATGAATAGTCACACCTTTCTATGACCACATAATATTATTTTGGTGTACTTTCAACACCCACATTAAAACTTAGATTTTTGAATAATGACCAATTATGTTTTTTATAGAATTCTCTGATGGACACCCCCCCTCTTGGACACCACCCCTCCTGACACCCCTACTTCCTGGACACCCCCCCTCTCGGACACCCCATCCCTCCTGGACACCCACTTCTAGACAACCCCCATTCAAGACACCCCCTTCCCTCATGGACACCCTCCTGTACACCCCATGGACACCCCCTCCCTCATGGAAACCCCTCCTTCTCCCTCTTGGACACCCCCGGACACCCCTCCCTCATAGACACCCCCCTAGACAGCCCCCCTACACCCACACCCATTTCCCCCTCCCTACCCCCCTGCAAACTACTCCCCCAACCCCCTTCGCCCCCCTCCTGGACAACCCCCCTCTCCCTACACCCCCTACCCCCTCCCTACACACTGCCCCCCTGTACACCCCTCCCCTGGAACCCCACACCCCCTACTTCACCCCCACCTCCCACCCCCCTCCTGAACAACCACCTCCCCCCTGCACCTCATGCCCCCTCCCTGCACACTACCCCCTGGACACCCCCTGCACCCCACACCATTCCCCCCTGTACCCCCACACCCCCTGCACACTGCCCCCCAACCCCCACCCCAAACACCCCCCTCCTGGACAACCCCTCCCCCTACACCCCATGCCCCTTCCCCTACACCCCCATACCCCCTGCTCCCTGCACACTGCCCCCCACCGCCCACCCCCGACACCCCTAACCCCCTCCCTGCACACTGCCCCCTGGACACCCCCCTGCACCCCCACACCCCTGCCCCTCCCCCTGCACCCCCTGCACACTGCCCCCAACCCCCAACCCCCACCCCGGACACCCCCTCCCCCCTGCACCCCCTGATCCCTCCCCCTCTCCATGCACCCCACAACCCTTTCTCCCTGCACACTACCCCCCAACTACCACCCCCTCCTAGAAAACCCCCTCCCCCTGCACCCCCTACCCCCCTCCCTGCACACTGCCCCTAGACACCCCCCTGCACCCCCACACCCCTACCCCCTCCCCCTGCACCCCCACACCCCTTACACACTGCCCCCACCCCCACCCCAGACACCCCCTCCTAGACAACCCCCTCCCCATGCACCCCCTTCCCCCCTTTCTGCACACTGCACCCCCCTAATAGGTCTTAGGGCCTAGATCCATATATTCAAGTTGGTCTATGTAAAAAAATAACAGAATTACTAAATCATAGAAATAACATACCTGATAGGAAAATCTATTAATAGACTCATGAATTAAGATTCCAATAAGGTTAAACATGCCTCCAATTTAGGGAAAATAAAACATGCCACCATAAGGAATCCCCTACTCATGTGAATTATTCACCCAAAAAAAGGTATTACACCAAACTCATTCCCTAGTTGAATCCCAAACAAAAATAAATATTATGGAAGAAACTACCTCTGTAGTATTATAAGAGAAACCCCACCCCATAATTACATGGATATTATTACAACCATTTCATCCTCAAAGATAGTAATAATGGTGGTATAGTAACCTAATACCATATAGATAGGATAATTATTACACCCTTCCCCTTAAAGGTATTTGGAAATCTCTTGGTTAGGAGGGACTTCATAGGAAGAATTTTCTTGGATCCATCCACCTTATGATCATCCTCCCCCATTGGGATATAGTTTAATGCAATCCATTGAAAAGTAACTCACATTTACCTATCAAAAACCTCTTTTGATGAATCATTTAAGAGAGAGAGAGAGAGATATAGAGGAACCTCATAGTGATCATAATCTAAAATGTACTACCAAGATTGAAAATATAAATGATAGTTGTTTTTTCCACTTAAAAACAGTTTTATGGAAACGAATCCCCATAAAACACTGAAGAGGATTTGATCACAATTATTCACATTACATAAGTGAATTTTATTATAATTATCCATGTAGATAACATATATCATGAAACAAACAAGTATGATCATAATAATATTATATCCAACCAAAATATGGTTCTCACTTAAGTACATGATGAATGAGTGTTCAAATGGTTTAAGAGTTAGATTAAATATCTTATAGATACTAAAAATATTTATATATTTCATAACATTGAAGGCCTAAACTAAATAAAATGTAAATTTCATGGATATATCCTACCCACCACATAAATGATTTCACACTCTTTCCACTAATAATAGATGCAATGAATATGAAATTGAAATAGACAATTTGAAGAGAATCAATATTAAGGGATATAGATGTGGTTTTCCAATTAAGTGATATATCATGGATATGGACTATATATACAATCAAGTGAATTAACCTAATAATAGGGGACTTATCAACCATTAATATTCGATTCCACTCATTTGGCTAACCCATGTCACATAAAATTAGATTATCTAACCCTCATGGATCATGACTATCATTAATACCTTCCATTGTTTTTGCAATAACTAATATTTCATGTGAGATAACCCAAGCATAATCATGATGGATAAAAATATAAAAAACATGATAAAATCCATATTTTGATCTATCCTATTCCTCCACCTGATTGTATTCCAAGGAGAATATTCTATCAATAATCCCTGACTTAATTAATTCCTTTTCTTCTCAGAATGAATCATTGTATGAGAGGTGATAATTAATTCATCCTAAGAGGAATCCAGACCTTGATTGGGTAGATCTAAATCCTTCATATAAGGATTTTACAAACCCTATATTACCTATATTCAAGATGAAGGGGGATCTAAATTGTAACACCCGAGACTTTTATGTTATATAAATCATCAAAGGAATCTTTTTCTACACAACACTTGCTTGGCTTGCTTTACACGCAATCACGACCTTCCTCGATAGCTTGCGTCGTACGCAATACCGAGTTTCACTAAACAACAATATGCTATTAAAACTAGCCGTTATGAATAGTAATAACCACTTTTTGAAATTTTATAAATTTTATTTTTCAAAATGGACTTCATTTTTGGACTCAAAATATCGAAATTAGCCTAGGGTGAAATTTTGGTATTTTTCTGAAAACTTTCAATTTTTGATGAATAGTGAAACCACTAAGTGGTAGGTTAAAAACTGAATTTTTCATAAAACTTAATTTTACCGCTTCTGTGATTGGAATTTCGAAAATCCGAGAGACACGGTTAATATCAAGGACTAAAATGTGGTTCAATGAGATGAAAATAATTTTTTGGTGAATAGTAACTTTTTACTTTTTTTTACCGCGGTTAATAGTAAATAAGGTAACTAAGGGTAAATATGATATTAATATTACCCTAACACATGTCCTAATTCTATTGGACAAGTGTAATTCGACCAAAAACAAACTTAGGAATAAAATATGACCATTTAGGCCCACTTGGATTAGATTAGGACATTTATTATTAATTTATTTAAAGAAGGGTTAAAATAGTTAAAATCAAAGGTTAATAAGTAAATCATTTTTTATATGGGGTTATACATAAGATACATTCGATTGTAAATATTCATTAGAAAGCTAAAAATATTTCCTACATGATGGTATTTTATTTGTAATTTTTAGACATCAAATAATTTAATTTATTTATGACACAAAGATGATGCAGTAATTATCTTATTAATGAAATATTGACAAAATTGATAATATAAATACCAAAATAAATGTAATTTGAGACTTTTTATGAATTCCACTAATTTTCTAGGTTACTATGATATATTAGTATTGATTTAATCAACTTGGTTCGAACATATAATTCTGTTATGACTTTGACAAAAATCATATATCAAATAGTGTCAAAATTGACACAAAATAGCTTTTAAATCAAATATTATATTATTAATTGTTATTTTATTCCTAAAAATCTAAGGTTCGGCCAAATGACTTAGATAAGGATATATATATTAATAATAAACAATTTGGGGTTCGTTTGGCATGTTATAGTAAGTGTATTAACCATATAGTGAAAGAAAACAAAAAGACACGGTAAAAGTTAAATTAATTAACTTAGAGTTAAATCTAATTGATAAGGTTAAAATAATACCCTAAACTTGTCTAAATCCTATTGGTTGATAGGATTTCGACCCTTCCCCACTTTATCTTCGAAATAATACCCTTTGGAACCATTATAAACCGATTTTGACTTTAATATAAAATAATATTTTGAGATATTCCTAAGGTGCCCCTCTCCTCCCTTATAAAAGGGCACCTCCTCCCCCTCCTCCTCACACCAATTTGAGCACTCAAGCTCGGCCAACCCCTGCCATTTTCCCTTCTCCACTTCCCTAGAATAATTCTAGAGGTCCTGGTCTTCTCCAAAGACCAATCTTAGTTCCTTAAGTGGAGGATTCAAAAAGGCGTTCCAAAGAAGAGGTAATATCCATTACCGATCTTTTCAATTTCTTTCTTCTTCAACTTCTTCTTCTTTAGTTGTTTCATGATAAAGTAATAACATCAGTATTACTTACATACTGATATGTTATTATAAATATGAAACAACCCTAATTCACCTTCTATCCATCCTACGGAAAAAATGAAATCACCGCGCGTGCGTACGTACGGAATACCGTCTCCACGCCGTGGTGTAATCTATTTTCCACCATCACCTTACAAGGATGGGTATAATGGTGTAATCAGTAACTATATATGATTATTATTAAGTAATATTGATACTGAAATAATATATATATATACTCCAATACAATTCCACGATCATAGGAACGATATCATCACTCGTGCGTACGTACGGAATACCGTCTCCACGATGTGATGCGACTCGTTCTACATGATCTTCATTTCATAATGATTGTATAAATTAATTTAATGAATGAATATGGTATATACTACACTAATACCATTCTTGAAATGAATTATCTATAACCTAAAGATAAGAATAAGAATTTATTCGACAAAACACGCATAAGAACAAAAAGTTATAAAGACCCGAGTAACAAGTAACAATGAAATATTACTAACAAGAAGCTAATAATATGACCATATATGATCTCATATCAATATGTATGATTCTGGAATAAGTCAATAACATTATTTAAACCATTATACAGGAGCTTCGGACACGAACAAAGCAAATCGGACCTAAGGTAAGGGAAATATCACAATCTCATTTTTATCCGAGATTGTTTATTCGTAAGTATTTACTGGGGTGTATTTTATCATCCACATCCATGTTCCCTCAATATGTAATATTGTTTCCATCCACTTGAAATAGTTTAAATCCAATGTTACCCTTAGGTGAGTTTTTAGTAAAGAATATGAAAGGAATCTTTTGTCGTTTTTCCGTACGAGGAACTTTTTGACTTTTCCGACAAAAGTACGAAGAATGTTTTTTTTTAACTTATACGGCATGAATGGATTTTTAAAACATTACTTCAAAGAAGCTTCCTTTACAAGTTTTCAAGTTTATTTTTAATCAACTTCTTTTATTTTAAAGTTGTATGACATGTTATGAAAGGAAAAATGTTTTTGAAGAATAAAGGATATTTTCCTCAAGAATTCAATTCAAGTGTTTTATCAAAATTATTTTCCATCTAAGATAATAAAGGGTTCTGTTTCTATCCATATTTTTACATTGGTTTGACTATGTTGTGATGGAATTATGTTTATGAATTCCTTTATCATATATGAATTGATTTATGATGTCATGATGTTTCAAGAATCCCATTTTTGTTATATGTGTTATGCGATGATGTATGTTTTATGATTATGTGGCACACATAAGAAAGGATTCATTATAAGATGGGTGGGACCTATATCTCCCTCCAATGCATTGGGTAATGATTTTATATCTCATGAGATAGACATGGCTGGAACGGAAGGTTATTTCGGTTCAGTGATACAGGACTGAAACGAGGAGTGAACTCGGTTCAGAAAGGGACTTTGTCCACTAAGATAGTCTTGGCAATGAGTCATGACTAACAAGAAATGATTTTCCATGATTATGTGTGCATGACACAAAGTTTCAAGTTTTATGTTATGATTATGGGGATCTCATTTTCACTTCTATGATTTATTCCATGTTAAGATATTATGATCTCTTTTGCAGGTTTTGATAAAGATATGATATGATTTTTATTTCCTTTATTTGCCCTTGCTGAGCATTTGAGCTCACCCTTTTATGTTTTCTTTTCCCCAGGTCAGGAAGATGGATATTAAGTAGAATATGCTAAAAGGGACCCTAGATATGATGAAATAAATGGGAGACACTGTAGAAGATTTATGAACCAGTTGTTTATGTTTCCCAGTTTCTAAAGACACTATACCTATACGGTCCTTTGTGGTTTTGTCATATGTTGTAATAAGTGTGCTTCAATTTTGAAGTATTAACAATGTATGTAAAGTATGGGTCGTTACAGTTGGTATCAGAGGAAAGGTATAGTCAACCTTTGGAAACTAGGATGTGAAATCCTTAGTAAGAACCCTAAGGATAAGTCTAAGCATAGAACACAATCTTAGTGTTTTAGAAATGGCCTTGAATAACCTAGGATAAGACCTTAAACATGAAAATTTTATTCTTGAATTATGTGGTTTCCTATTATAATTAGTGTTGCTCACACTATTCTTCTTGGTTTTAGTCAATGGCTGGAACCCGAAGGAACCGTGTTAATGCGGAATGCGATGGGCAATGCAATGATTGTCCCCCTGAGCAACCAAACGATATGGGAGCTGGAATGCAAAATCTTGTAGCCATGCTCACACAACTTTCTCAAGCTATGAATCATGCAGGATTTCCAAACGAACAAAGGAGGGAGCAACATTCTGTTGAATCCTTCATGAGGCAGCGTCCACCATCTTTCAGCGGGTCTACTGATCCATTAGTTGCTGAACAATGGATTAGTACTACTGAAAAGATATTTTCAGTTCTTCAATGTTCTGAGCATGATAAAGTCATCCTAGCAGTGTATCGTTTGGAAGGAGATGCGGATCAATGGTGGAATCTTGTTAAGAATACGAGGCAAAGGGATGAAATTGATTCTATGGAATGGGACGAGTTCAAGAACTTGTTTTTCAATAAGTACTTCCCTCGTATTCTCCGAACAAAGATGGAGAAAGAGTTCCTTGAACTGAAGCAAAGGGATGATGAATCTGTTAGTACCTATGAAGCAAATTTTACCAGACTTGCAAGGTACGCTTCTGGTATTATTATCCAACCTGAGAGTAAGATCGATCGATTCTTTAGTGGCTTAAAACCAAGTCTTCGAAGGGCATTAGCCATAAGGGACTTCAATAGCTACGAGGAAATCGTTCGATGTGATCTCAAAGTCGAGATGGAGATTGGAGTAACCCATCAGTCACATGGGTTTGATAAGAGGAGGAAGATGGAATTCAAAGAAAAATCTAAAGAGCACACGGAAAAGAAGATGAACTTTCCCTTATGCTCAAAGTGTGGAAAGAAACATGGAGGGAGTTGTCTTAAAGGGACAAGTAAATGTTTTAAATGTGGAAAGGAAGGTCATCGGGCATTTGAATGCCGTGATAATGGGAAGAAGATGTCTAATGATGCAAACAAAGGAAGGGATACACAGAATGAACCTGCTACACTTCAATGTTTCAAGTGCAAGGAGATGGGGCATTATGCCAATCAATGCCCAAATCCAAGGGTTGATGATGATGGTCGACGTCAACAAACTCTTAAGGCTAAAGAAAAAGGAAAGTCACATGCAATTTCTATCAGCGAGGTGGAGTACGATAACGATGTGGTGAAAGGTACACTTACCATCCACTCTAAAGTAGCAAATGTTTTATTTGATTCTGGATCCACCCACTCTTTTATTTCTGAATACTTTTCTAAGGGTATCACCGTACTACCTCAACAATTAGATGTTGAGTTAGCTGTGACAACACCTAATGGCACATCAATCACATCAAAAGTTTATAATTCTTCTCCGATCGAAGTTTGTGGGAAAGTGCTTCCTGCAAATCTTGTGATCCTTCCTTTAGTGGAATTTGATGTGATTCTTGGCATGGATTGGCTTTCTCTACATGGAGCTCATATCAATTGCCAAACAAGGGAAGTCACATTTCATATTCCAGATCAACCTACGATCGTCTATCAATGCAAGGATGAACATAACCTTCCAGTGTAAATTTCTTCCATCTTATGGGTATTGATTCCACTAAATGAAGGTTATTTATCTCAAATGGTTGGTGAGAAAATCACGATTAAGAATATGCCCATTGTACGGGAGTTTGATGATGTCTTTCCGGAGGAATTGTCGGGTCTTCCACCAAATCGTGAAGTTGAGTTTTCAATAGAACTCGTACCGGGTGCTTTGCCTATTTCAAAGACACCTTATAGAATGGCCCCAATTGAGTTGCAGGAATTGAAGAAGCAACTCCAAGAGAATCTTGATAAGGGATTCATACGCCCTAGTGCGTCACCTTGGGGAGCACCTGTTCTATTTGTTAAGAAGAAAGATGGATCAATGAGACTCTGCATTGATTATCGAGAACTTAACAAGATCACTATCAAGAACAAATATCCTCTCCCACGCATTGATGACTTATTTGACCAACTACGCGGAGCTCAATACTTTTCCAAGATTGATCTTCGTTCAGGGTATCATCAATTAAGGGTCAAAAGGGAGGATATACCAAAGACGGCTTTCCGTACAAGGTATGGACACTATGAATTTATAGTGATGCCATTTGGTCTTACTAATGCCCCTGCTATCTTCATGGATCTAATGAATAGAGTCTTTAGAGACTATCTTGATCAATTTGTGGTAGTCTTTATAGACGATATTCTTGTCTATTCAAAGAGCAAGGAAGAGCATAAAGATCACTTGAGAATTATATTGAAGACCCTGAGAAAAGAGAAGCTTTATGCCAAATTTACCAAGTGTGAATTTTGGCTTCAAAAAGTTGCATTTTTGGGTCATATAATCTCAAAAGAGGGGATATCTGTGGATCCAGCAAAAACAGAGGTTATCGAAAGATGGTCAAGACCAACAACAGTAACTGAGATCCGAAGTTTTCTTGGTTTGGCTGGATATTATCGACGTTTTGTAAAAGATTTTTCACGATTATCTAATCCACTCACCAAGTTGACTCGGAAAGGAGTTAAGTTTGTCTGGACAGAGGAATGTGAAGAGAATTTCAAGGAGTTGAAAAGAAGGTTATCCAGTGCACCTGTGCTCACACTGCCTTGTAGTGGAGAAAGGTTTGTGATCTACAGTGATGCATCCAAGAAGGGATTGGGGTGTGTTCTTATGCAAAATGATATGGTGATAGCTTATGCCTCACGACAGTTGAAAATCCATGAGCAAAATTACCCAACACATGATTTGGAGTTGGCTGCGGTAATCTTTGCATTAAAGATTTGGAGGCATTACCTTTATGGTGAAAGGTGTGATATTTATACTGATCATAAAAGTTTAAAGTATATTTTCACACAAAAGGAGCTGAATATGCGCCAAAGAAGATGGTTGGAGCTGATTAAGGATTATGACTGCTCAATCCATTACCACCCTGGGAAAGCAAACAAGGTGGCAGATGCATTAAGTCGACAAGACCATGCTAGTTTATCCATGATGAGGATCACAAAAGATCCAATATTTATGGATTTACAAAGGATGGATCTTGGAATTATAATGGAAGGGGAAAAATCTTATCTTTCTCAAATGAATGTTCAACCATCTATACATGTGAAGATTAAAGAGGCACAGAAAGAAGATGTCGAGTTACAAAAGAAGGTGAGAAATGTTCCTGAATTCAACCTTGATTGTGATGGGATAATAAAGTTCAGGAATCGGGTTTGTGTTCCTCCCATCCCCGAATTAAAGAAAGAGCTGCTGGATGAGGCTCATAGTTCTTCATTCTCTATTCATCCTGGAAGCACGAAGATGTATAGGGACCTGAAAGAGTACTTCTGGTGGGATGGCATGAAAAGAGATATTGCTGAATATGTCTCTCGATGCTTGGTTTGTCAACAAGTTAAAGCTGAGAGACAGAAGTCTAAGGGGATGTTACAACCATTACCCATACCCGAATGGAAATGGGAAAACATCACTATGGACTTTGTCACAGGACTTCCTAAAACATCCAAAGGCAATAATGCTATCTGGGTCATAGTTGATCGTCTTACAAAGTCTGCACACTTCATTCCTATTAGAGAGGATTTCTCTCTAGATCAGCTTGCCAGGATATATGTAAAGGAAGTGGTAAGATTGCATGGAGTACCACTTTCTATTATATCTGATCGGGATCCGAGATTTACCTCGAAGTTCTGGCGAAGTCTTCAGCATACTCTGGATACAGAGTTGAGTTTCAGCACTGCTTATCATCCCTAGACAGACGGTCAGTCTGAGAGAACAATTCAAACCCTAGAAGATATGTTGAGAGCTTGCTCTATGGATTTCAAAGGAGGTTGGGATCAACACCTACCTTTGGTGGAATTTTCTTATAATAATAGCTTTCACTCCAGTATTCAGATGGCTCCTTATGAAGCTCTCTATGGAAAGAAATGCAGGACTCCAACTTGCTGGGATGAAGTTGGGGAAAGAAAGCTATTAGGACCTGATCTCGTTGATGAAATGGCAGAAAAGGTCAGATCTATTCAACAACACATAAGAGCAGCTTAGAGTCGACAGAAAAGTTATGCCGACAACCGAAGAAAAGACCTAGAGTTTGAAGTGGGTGATAAAGTGTTCTTACGAATATCTCCCTGGAAGAGGGTTATGAGATTTGGAAAGAAGGGGAAGTTGAGCCCTAGATATATCGGTCCTTTTGAAATACTGGATTGTGTTGGGAAGGTAGCTTACCGATTGGCGCTTCCACCGAATCTCTCTCAAGTTCACGATGTGTTCCATGTATCTCTCCTGAGAAAGTACATACCAGATCCTTCACATGTACTCAGCTCAGAAGTTGTACCGCTGGAGCAAGATCTTTCTTATGAAGAACAGCCGATAGAGATTCTGGATCGTAGTGAAAAAGTCCTACGAAACAAGACCACTCGCTTGGTGAAAGTTTTATGGAGAAACCACCAACTTGAAGAAGCTACATGGGAGCTTGAGGATATGATGAGGGAGAAGTATCCTCATTTGTTTGTTGCAAAGTGACGAATTTCGAGGGCGAAATTATTTTTAAGGGGGGTAGAATGTAACACCCGAGACTTTTATGTTATATAAATCATCAAAGGAATCTTTTTCTACACAACACTTGCTTGGCTTGCTTTACACGCAATCGCGACCTTCCTCGATAGCTTGCGTCGTACGCAATACCGAGTTTCACTAAACAACAATATGCTATTAAAACTAGCCGTTATGAATAGTAATAACCACTTTTTGAAATTTTATAAATTTTATTTTTCAAAATGGACTTCATTTTTGGACTCAAAATATCGAAATTAGCCTAGGGTGAAATTTTGGTATTTTTCTGAAAACTTTCAATTTTTGATGAATAGTGAAACCACTAAGTGGTAGGTTAAAAACTGAATTTTTCATAAAACTTAATTTTACCGCTTCTGTGATTGGAATTTCGAAAATCCGAGAGACACGGTTAATATCAAGGACTAAAATGTGGTTCAATGAGATGAAAATAATTTTTTGGTGAATAGTAACTTTTTACTTTTTTTTACCGCGGTTAATAGTAAATAAGGTAACTAAGGGTAAATATGATATTAATATTACCCTAACACATGTCCTAATTCTATTGGACAAGTGTAATTCGACCAAAAACAAACTTAGGAATAAAATATGACCATTTAGGCCCACTTGGATTAGATTAGGACATTTATTATTAATTTATTTAAAGAAGGGTTAAAATAGTTAAAATCAAAGGTTAATAAGTAAATCATTTTTTATATGGGGTTATACATAAGATAAATTCGATTGTAAATATTCATTAGAAAGCTAAAAATATTTCCTACATGATGGTATTTTATTTGTAATTTTTAGACATCAAATAATTTAATTTATTTATGACACAAAGATGATGCAGTAATTATCTTATTAATGAAATATTGACAAAATTGATAATATAAATACCAAAATAAATGTAATTTGAGACTTTTTATGAATTCCACTAATTTTCTAGGTTACTATGATATATTAGTATTGATTTAATCAACTTGGTTCGAACATATAATTCTGTTATGACTTTGACAAAAATCATATATCAAATAGTGTCAAAATTGACACAAAATAGTTTTTAAATCAAATATTATATTATTAATTGTTATTTTATTCCTAAAAATCTAAGGTTCGGCCAAATGACTTAGATAAGGATATATATATTAATAATAAACAATTTGGGGTTCGTTTGGCATGTTATAGTAAGTGTATTAACCATATAGTGAAAGAAAACAAAAAGACACGGTAAAAGTTAAATTAATTAACTTAGAGTTAAATCTAATTGATAAGGTTAAAATAATACCCTAAACTTGTCTAAATCCTATTGGTTGATAGGATTTCGACCCTTCCCCACTTTATCTTCGAAATAATACCCTTTGGAACCATTATAAACCGATTTTGACTTTAATATAAAATAATATTTTGAGATATTCCTAAGGTGCCCCTCTCCTCCCTTATAAAAGGGCACCTCCTCCCCCTCCTCCTCACACCAATTTGAGCACTCAAGCTCGGCCAACCCCTGCCATTTTCCCTTCTCCACTTCCCTAGAATAATTCTAGAGGTCCTGGTCTTCTCCAAAGACCAATCTTAGTTCCTTAAGTGGAGGATTCAAAAAGGCGTTCCAAAGAAGAGGTAATATCCATTACCGATCTTTTCAATTTCTTTCTTCTTCAACTTCTTCTTCTTTAGTTGTTTCATGATAAAGTAATAACATCAGTATTACTTACATACTGATATGTTATTATAAATATGAAACAACCCTAATTCACCTTCTATCCATCCTACGGAAAAAATGAAATCACCGCGCGTGCGTACGTACGGAATACCGTCTCCACGCTGTGGTGTAATCTATTTTCCACCATCACCTTACAAGGATGGGTATAATGGTGTAATAAGTAACTATATATGATTATTATTAAGTAATATTGATACTGAAATAATATATATATATACTCCAATACAATTCCACGATCATAGGAACGATATCATCACTCGTGCGTACGTACGGAATACCGTCTCCACGATGTGATGCGACTCGTTCTACATGATCTTCATTTCATAATGATTGTATAAATGAATTTAATGAATGAATATGGTATATACTACACTAATACCATTCTGGAAATGAATTATCTATAACCTAAAGATAAGAATAAGAATTTATTCGACAAAACACGCATAAGAACAAAAAGTTATAAAGACCCGAGTAACAAGTAACAATGAAATATTACTAACAAGAAGCTAATAATATGACCATATATGATCTCATATCAATATGTATGATTCTGGAATAAGTCAATAACATTATTTAAACCATTATACAGGAGCTTCGGACACGAACAAAGCAAATCGGACCTAAGGTAAGGGAAATATCACAATCTCATTTTTATCCGAGATTGTTTATTCGTAAGTATTTACTGGGGTGTATTTTATCATCCACATCCATGTTCCCTCAATATGTAATATTGTTTCCATCCACTTGAAATAGTTTAAATCCAATGTTACCCTTAGGTGAGTTTTTAGTAAAGAATATGAAAGGAATCTTTTGTCGTTTTTCCGTACGAGGAACTTTTTGACTTTTCCGACAAAAGTACGAAGAATGTTTTTTTTAAGTTATACGACATGAATGGATTTTTAAAACATTACTTCAAAGAAGCTTCCTTTACAAGTTTTCAAGTTTATTTTTAATCAACTTCTTTTATTTTAAAGTTGTATGACATGTTATGAAAGGAAAAATGTTTTTGAAGAAGAAAGGATATTTTCCTCAAGAATTCAATTCAAGTGTTTTATCAAAATTATTTTCCATCTAAGATAATAAAGGGTTCTGTTTCTATCCATATTTTTACATTGGTTTGACTATGTTGTGATGGAATTATGTTTATGAATTCCTTTATCATATATGAATTGATTTATGATGTCATGATGTTTCAAGAATCCCATTTTTGTTATATGTGTTATGCGATGATGTATGTTTTATGATTATGTGGCACACATAAGAAAGGATTCATTATAAGATGGGTGGGACCTATATCTCCCTCCAATGCATTGGGTAATGATTTTATATCTCATGAGATAGACATGGTTGGAACGGAAGGTTATTTCGGTTCAGTGATACAGGACTGAAACGAGGAGTGAACTCGGTTCAGAAAGGGACTTTGTCCACTAAGATAGTCTTGGCAATGAGTCATGACTAACAAGAAATGATTTTCCATGATTATGTGTGCATGCCACAAAGTTTCAAGTTTTATGTTATGATTATGGGGATCTCATTTTCACTTCTATGATTTATTCCATGTTAAGATATTATGATCTCTTTTGCAGGTTTTGATAAAGATATGATATGATTTTTATTTCCTTTATTTGCCCTTGCTGAGCATTTGAGCTCACCCTTTTATGTTTTCTTTTCCCCAGGTCAGGAAGATGGATATTAAGTAGAATATGCTAAAAGGGACCCTAGATATGATGAAATAAATGGGAGACACTGTAGAAGATTTATGAACCAGTTGTTTATGTTTCCCAGTTTCTAAAGACACTATACCTATACGGTCCTTTGTGGTTTTGTCATATGTTGTAATAAGTGTGCTTCAATTTTGAAGTATTAACAATGTATGTAAAGTATGGGTCGTTACATAAATAACCATCACATGAAATTAAAATCACAGTACAACCTTAAAATAAGATCATTGATGAAATAATATGGTATAAAATACTGTGGAGGGATGCGCTACATTGACTGGAAGCATCGGGGATGAGGGAACCACAGTGATAGAGGTCATCGGGGAGGAGGGCGCCACAATGAGAGAGGTTTTTGGGGAGGAGGGTGCCGTTGTGAGAGAGGTCATTAGGGAGGAGGGTGCCACAGTGAGAGAGTTCATCGAGGAGGAGGGCGCAATAGTGAGGAGAGGTCGGGGAGGAGAGGTTGGGGAGGAGAATTCTTCAGGTAGGAGAAGTCGTCAGGGAGGAGCACTGCGAGGTGAGTAGTGGATCAGGGGAGGATGAGCCCAATACAGAATAGGGGAAAAATTAACGGATGCGGTATAACCATGGTGGTTTAATTAAACCATAGAAATTAGAAAGATATATCCAGAGACCAATAAAACCATGGATATATCTTTAATATATAGTAGTGAACCCTTGGGAAAAAACTTTGGTCTTTTCAAGCCAGTTGGGTGTGATTATGATACTTATAACTTTTAATTTAAAGTAAAGGAAAATATGTTATAAACATATATATTCTTACTAAAAAAATTTAATATGGGTTTATATAAGTGATCTCTTAGAATATAAATAGTTATTATGTGTCTAATTATGGTAAATTGACCCCATATAAGTAAAATTAATACCCTCTTAACAAGTAATATTTTGTTACCACAATTAAAATTAAAAGAGAATAATTAAGGGTAAACCGAAAATATAAGGTTCAAAATAAAATAAATACATGTATAGAAATTATTGAATGAGAGTATTTAGAACTATAATAATTTTATTTTATACATATCTAATGTTGTATCCATTTTAATTAAAATTTTTATTTATATTAATTTAATAATTTAAGATTTTCTAAGGGTGCCCCTTCCATGTCCTATAAAAAAGTACCCTCTCTTCTCTAATAGACACACTTAAAGAACCCATTTTTTTAGCCAATACCTACCAAAAAATATTCCTAGAATTCCTTCACTCATCCTAGATTCCTCCCATAGGGTATAAATCGTTCAAATGAAGCCTTTTGGTATAAACTAAAATAAGTTACCCGATTAAGAGGTAACACCTTCTCTCATGTTTTTTAGTTTAATTTCCATTATCCACTCCTTAAACTATTATTATTACATGATTACATAAAAAAACAAATATCCTAAATATACTATGATTTTATTATTCTATGGTTTTTATCTACACTTACACACACCTCTATTTAATGGGTAACAAACATACTGGTTCTATGTATGGCGAAATACTGCCACAAGGAACAATGAATGTTCAATTTTCCCACACCACCTCACATGGTGGCCATTATAGTGGAAAATATTTTTAAATATTATATATATTATATTTATATTGTCTCTATTCTTATATAATTTTTATTTTTAACACACCTTTATTCTTTCAATGTTTGTTAAATATAATAATTTCATTTGTGGAAGTGTGGACTATTTCCCCCTCAAAGCGACGTGAATCATTCCCACTACACATGGAACATATAAAGGATGTTTTTATTAAAAAAATGGGAAATATATGACATTAATATAATACCGTTATTATAATATACACTTATATCATTTAATTATTAATATTTTAATATGAAAAATAAATGAAAGTAGTGTTCATGCATACGTACAACCTACCATCTCCACGAACAGTGCATTTCATTTATTATCTCCAAATATTATAGATTATTCTAAATAAATTTAAAATAGATATATATTATATTTAAATAATTAATATTATTCTAGAGATGATAGAATTTTTACCACATGTACAATTTACATCAAAATAAGTTCATTTTTGACTCAAGTGCCGAATATTGGAAAAAATTCTTATATGAACATAAATAGTTATGTAATTTTTATAAAATGGTAATAAGTGATATAAAATGAATAATAAATAAGAAAATGTTTCTCAATAAAGATTAAATTAACATAAGTTTCTTATTAAGTAAAATAAAGAATGTGTGAGACAAGTCAGATTCAAAGTAAAGGACTTCGTCTCAGTCACCCTTCATTGAGGCATAATTTGATATTATAGACCAATTTATTTTATAAGGTGTATAATAAACCCCTTTGAATTTTAAATTCATTAAAAAAAATTCAAAAGGAATATTTTTATACAAATAATCTACTAAAAGAAAAAAATGAATGTTTTTTAACATACGCGGTGATAATGACTTTTTCTGCCACCACAATAATTATTTGACATTCGACTTCATCCACAAGCCGTAATATTTTTAAAAGAAAAATAAATACCATATATACTTTTCATTAATTTTTTTTGAAGATGGTTTTGATAAAGGATTGATTATTTCAATATTTTGAAATAATCTCTTGTGATTGAAATGTGGAAATGTTATTTTTCCTTTATTCTTGTGTTATGTGTTATGATTATGTTATGGTTATTTGGCATTATTTATATATGTGGGTGGTTCTGTAATAAAATGAGGGAGGGTGAGCCCATCATATATCTGCAATGCATTAGGTAATGAGATAGAGGTAATCATTAAGATTTCTCCTAATATATTTTGGGAGTATACTATGATGGGTATTCCAAACATAACCATGAAGGTTACTCCCAATATAGCTATGAAAGAAACAAAGTATGTATGATATGGATGCCACACGTTATCTTTAGGATTAATTATTTCTAATAAGTTTTTCAGGAATATTATGATTTCATGAGGTATGTTAAAAATTGTATGTTTTATGGTTGAAAATTATGATTTTGTGAGAATGTTTTAATGGGATTAAAATATTCATGGACTAATGATTTTATTAATTATTTTATATCCCTTACTAAGATTTTAATTCCCATCCCAAGTATTTGAAATGTTTTCCACTTATTATAAGTATGGGTAAGAAAAAGGAAGAAGAAAATAATAATTTTATCAAGAAAACAAATCTTGTTTTTTTTTAAAAATTAATATATTATGGAAGAAATTGATATTGTTTTAGTTGTTTCCACTTTGTAAAAATTTGATATTTTATGTAATAGTTATGGACTAATTCTATAAAACTATAAAACTAAAAATATTATCAATGTTATTATTGATTTAACTCAATATTATTTAATGTTTAAGGATGGGGGCTTATAGTTGGTATCGTAGGTCAGTTTAGGTAACATTAGAGGTTATGATGTTATCTGGGTGTAGGTTAAGGATTCCATATATCAAATAGGGTTATTATCACATGAAAACTTTTAAAGGGTTATGTTAAATTAGTTTGATCGAATAAAAAACTAAACAACAAAGATATAAGGAGGTTGATTGATTAGAGTATTATAAAAATTCTTATATTATCTTTACCCTATAGATGATTCTTATTTTAATAATTAATTTCCTATTTAAGTGATTATTATTTTCAGATAATTGAAGATCATTTTTAAGATGGAAGGAAAGATATCTGACACAACCTTCTTATCCCTCCTCGATGATTTGATTGTAACTATTATTGAAAAATCCAATTCAAATGATTTTGACAAATTCTTGAGTATTTAAATCACCTGTAAGAAATTCATTGAGTTATCCAACATCTACTCATTTCTAAAAAAAATTATGGTTCATGGTATATTTTTCATATTATTTCAAGATCTCAAGTTGTCCAAATCTATCGAAAAGTGAAATTACAGAAGTAGAGTGAACATTTACTTTTTTAATGTAGGAAAACATGCTGAAAGAGAAAGGGAACATAAAGAAGATCATGATATGTATATTTAATGTATGATTTATTTTATTATCCATATTGAGTGAAAAATCATTTAATTGATATTTATAAATGATGAGGATATTTTATCTGCATGAATGATGTATTAAGAAATAAGGTGAAAATGTATAGTAAATAGATTATGAAGAACACTGAATGATTAAAAAGTATATATATAAGGGATTTAAGAGTTATGGTAGATTGTAGGATGATGAAATGTTTAAAAGTATTCATTGTATTTTTATGATGGGATTACTTTGGGGGAATTTTTATAGTATGTGTAATGTAGAAGTTTGTTATATAAAAATTTTATTTGAGGAATAATTATCTTTTCTTTTGTGGACATAATTATAAAGTAATATATAACCTTTATATGATCTATTATTTTTAGGTAACTATGTGATATTAATTTTTGGGATGAAAAATGAAGGACACAAGATAAAAATTTAGATTAAAATATGTTATGGTTGTTTTTGAAGATTTTATCTCATTCTGGGAATGATATATGAATCATATAGTTTTAGAAAAAGAACAACCCATATGAAGGGTGACAACCTATCGCATCGGACAAGGCCATGATATTGAACCCACAATAGAAATATGACAAGACTTTATTTCCTACCACTATCCTATGTAAAGTACCTGGTTAGGAAGATTTTTTATTTTTAGTTAAACTATTTTATGGAATAAGATGAATTTGATTTTGGGAAATTCTATTTTATGAATGGATATCCATGTTATTGGAAAATGTTATAGTGATTAAGTGACAAATGTTATTTTGGAATACACTCACTATTTTTGAAACTTTATATGATTAAGATAAATATAATACTATATGATTATTATTGAGGAGTAATGGTTGAATTATATTATATAAGAATATATGATTTTAATTGTGGATTTATGAGAATTCATTTATTTATGGGCGTGATTAACCAATCTTGGATAAAATGTGATTACATTAATTAATTTTTTGTATGAGACATTAAAATTGGTTGATGTTATTTTGGGATAATAGTTAAAATTTATCTTGGAAAACTTTGTGATCAAATCCTTCTGAATTTTTGGGTTTTAATATTAGTTTTGATTATTTTGGGGAGTTTTAAGGATAATTATTTGTTGAATAGTCTTTGTTGAGATTTGGATCTTTCTATTGAATTTTGGAGATTAAAAGTAGTTTTTCTTCGTACAATGGTTTATTATTTTGGGAGAATTATCTGATCTTATACTAACCATTTTGGTTTTGGTTAATGTTTAAAGGTAGGAGAAATAGAGAGTTAAACTATTGCGGATGATATATGTTTTTATAAGTTTATTATATTGCTTCATGCATTCATATTAAATACTAATTTTTTGGAGAAAAAGATGAATTTTTAGTGGAAATTGATTAAGGTATGAAAATCTATATGTCATGTAAGTATATTTCCTTACGTTATTATTCTAAGTAGTAAAATAATTCTTCAAATTTATGAAAATGATCTAAAAAAAATCATTTTCTATTTAATTTCCCACTACAAAGTCAAAGGACATTTATCCAATTAAAAATTGACTGGTTTGTGATTGTTAACTTTATCCTAATCATGTTTTCTATCACACTCCATTAGAACATTATAGTTAGTTTTTATTCCATATCCATGTTTTCCTACATGGAATACTAGTATGTGTTATTTCAGGTGAACTTCATACTTAACTTTATTTATTTTAATGTGGATTTTTTATTTACTCATTTTCTGATGTGGTATTTCAATAAAGGTTTTTAAAAAGTCATACCCTAGTTACTGACCCAAATTTAAATTATGAGGATGCAATTTTTAAGGGGGGGGGGGGGAATGTAACATCCAAGGTAATTATAGAATAATATTTTTTATATCTATTAATATTTATGAATTAGATATCAATTTTAGTTTAAAGGGGACACTATGTGCAATAGCGTACCAGACACACAACCATGGGTTTCTCCAAAATGTTACGTTGCACACAA
Source organism: Viscum album (assembly GCA_963277665.1). Classification (NCBI taxonomy): domain Eukaryota; kingdom Viridiplantae; phylum Streptophyta; class Magnoliopsida; order Santalales; family Viscaceae; genus Viscum; species Viscum album. The sequence continues at coordinate 790,468,654 of OY728153.1, forward strand.
GACTGAGTTATAACAAAAAATAATACCATATTAATATTTTTATTTGAAATGGTATTAAATGGTAATTTTATTACAATTTTATAATTTAATCCAGTGTTTTTCATTTAAGGTAATTTTACATTCAAATTTTATATAAACATATGTTAATATTTTGATGGTTTTTACTTAAAAAACCTCATTTTCTCGTTTTGACAATGGAAATTAATTTTAAATTAATTACTGGATCTTATGTGTTCTGAATTTAGAACAATTTATTCCATATTGGGAATCAGAAGTTCCAAATTATGTAAATATGTCCCTTTTATTTTTGGACATGATGAATAGTAACATTAATAATTATTTTTATTTATCAAGGTTAAATGGTAAATTAGGTAAATAAGGGTAAAAAAATATTATAATAACATAAAAATACCTTATAACTTGTCCTAATCTTATTGGATGAGATATATCCTACCAAGAAAACCCTTGGGACCAAATGGTAGACTTTTTATGCCCCTTATATGTGATTATGACATTTATAACTTTTAATTAAAAGTAAAGGAAAATATGTTCTAAACATGTATCTTCTTACTAAAACAATTTTAATATAGGTTTATATAAGTGATATATTTGAATATAAATATTAATTATAAAGATAAAAAAATTTCATATGTAATGGTATTTTATTTATAATTTTTAGACACTAAATAATCAAATTTAATTATGACACAATGATAATGCAATGATGGCTTTATTAATGAAGGAATCAAATAAATAAAATTATGAATATTATAATAAATATTATTTGACATAATTTTTGTCATAAAATATTTTTATAGGTTAATATGAAATGTTATAAAACTATTAAATGGGTTTTTTTCGAAGTTATCTCTCTATTGATATTTTATTTAAATTTAGTAAAATGAATAGTGTTAAAATTCACATAATTGATGTTTTATAAAAATAGTAATTTATTAAATTATTTAAAAATCCTAAAAATACTTTAAAATCAAAAAGTATCTATGATAAGGTATAAATGTTCATTAAATGTCGATTTATTTGAAATTTACCCCATATAAGTAAAATTAATAGCCTCTTAATAATTAAAATTTTGTTACCAAAATTAAAATTAAAAGAGAACAATTTAGCGTAAAACGAAAAGATAAAGTATAAAATAAACTCAATACATGTATAAAAATTATTTTATAAGATTATTTAGAACTATAATCATATTATATTTGACATATATAATTTTGGAGCCATTTTAATTAAAAAATTAATTTATAGTAATATAATAATTTAAGAGTTTCCAAGGGTTCCCCTTCTCTCTCCTATAAAAATGTACCCTCTCTTCTCTAATACTCACACTCCAAGAACCATTTGTTTTAGTCAATACATACCAAAAATTCTTCCTATAATTCCTCCCTTCATCATAGAAGCCTCCCTTGTGTCATAAATCCTCCCAAGGAATCCTTTTGGTATAAACGAAAAGAAGTTACTCGATTAAGAGGTAACACCTTCTCTCATGCTTTTTAGTTTCATTTCCATTTTCCACTCCCTAAAATATTATTATTATATGATTACATAACAACAAAAGTATATTAAATATACTAGTATGTTTTTATTCTATTTTTTCTATCTACACTTACACACACCTTCATTTAATGGGTAACGAACATACTAATTTTGTGTACGGCGAACTACTGCATCACAAAATGATGATTGTTCAATTTTCACATACCACCTCTCATGGTGAAAATTACAATGGAGAATATTTTTACATATGATATATATTATATTTATATTGTATATATTCTTATATATTTTTTTTATTTTGAACATAACTTTATGATTTTCATGGTGTGTAAATATGATAATTTCGTTTGAGCAAAGTGTGGACAACCGCCCCCTCAAAGTGATATGACCTGTTCCCGCTATACATGGAACGTATAAATGATGGTTTTGTTAAAACTATGAGACATATATTACATTAATATTATACTAGTACATTAATATAAATTTACATTGTTTAATTATTATTATTTTAATATGACAAAAAAATGAAAGTTGAGTTCATGCGTATGTACGACCTACCGTCTCCATGAACAGTGCATTTCATTTCATATGTAAAAATATTATGGATTATTATAAATACATATATAATGGATATATATGAAATTTCAATCATTATTACTATTTTGGTGATGATATAATTTTTTCCACATGGAAAATTTATATCAAAATAAGTTCATTTTTTACTCAAGTATCGAATATTGACAAAACGTCCTATATGTACTTAAAAAGTTATATAATTTTTATAATAAGGTAATAAGTGATATAAAATGAATAATAAACTTTAAAAAATTTCTCAAGAATGTATAAATCACCCTAAGTTTATTATTCAGAAAAATAAAGAATGTACAAGACAAGTTGGACTCATGGTAAGGGACTTCATCTCAATATCCTTTCATTGAGGCATAATTTGATATTATACACCACTTTATTTTATACGGTGAATAATAAACCCCTTTTAATTTTAATTTCATTCAACGGTTTTCAAAATGAATTTTTTTCTACAAATAATTTTACTAAATGAAAAAAATGAATTTTTTTAATGTATGTGGTGACAATGAATTTTTCCGCAGCCATAACCGTTATCTGATTTTTGGATTCCCCTACAAGTAGTAGTGTTTTCAAAATAAAAATAAAAACCATATTAAATTTTCATGTATTTTGGTATTGAAAATGGTTTTTAAAAATGAATTATTATGTCAATATCTTGAAATTTTTTCTTGTGATTGCAATATGGAAATGTTATTTTCCCTTTATGCTTGTTTTATGTGTTATGATTACATTATGGATTTTGGAAATTGTTTATGTACATGGGTGGTTCCATGATAAATTGAGGGCGAGTGATACCATGATATGTTTACAATAAAATTGGTAATTAGATAGAGGTAAACGTTAAGTTTTCTTCTATGATATTTAGGTAATATATTGTGATGGGTATTCCAAACGTAACCATGAATGTTACTCACAATATAGATATGAATTCTAAAATGTAAGTATGATATGGTTTCCACAAGTTACCTTTATGTTTTATGAATTATATAAAGTTTTTTAGGAATCTTATGATTTCATGAGTCATGTTAAAAAGTTTATGTTTTATGGGTGAAATGTATGCTTTCATGAAAATGTTTTGATGGGATTAAAATATTCACGGACTAACATTTTTATTTATTATTTTATATCCCTTACTGAGATTTTTATTCTCATCCCATGTTTTTGAAATGTTTTCCACACAGTATATGGATGGTTAAGAGAACGGAACACGTCAAGAAGAATTTTATCATGAAAATAAATCATGTTTATTTTTAAAAAGTTTTATATTTCAGAAGAAATGGATATTGTTTTAGTTGTATCCACATTGTATAAATTTTATTTTTTATGTAATAGTTATGTCTTAATTCTCTAAAACTCTAAACCTAAAAAGATCCTCAATGTGAATTCTTGACTTAACTCATGATTATGTAATTTTTAAGGCTAGGGCCTTATAATATGAACTCACTATGTATTCCATAATAAATCTTAATCAAGTAAACAAAATATAAATAATTTTATATGAAACATGTCATGGTACTATTTTAAAAATTCATGGAAAAAGAATCATTTCAAAACATTCATTTGGAGAGTATAAAAATATTAAAAAATTGACCTTCCATAAAATCTGAAATGAATAAGAATTTATATTAAAACAACATGATGGAATTACTTTCATAATAGTTTTTATTAATAAACCATTTATTAATAATCCAATATTAATCATAGAAATATGGTCAAGACTCCTTGGTGTAGGTTTGTATGTGTATTATCACACTCTTGGTGAAGTCATGGATCTCATTGAATACATATTACATAATATGAATCATAGGGGTAATAATAGAACATCCAAATTAATGAACTTCCTACAAAAATGTTGAATATTCCCTATACAGCCACAGGCTCGGAACTCCAGTGGATATCTATCACACTAAGTCTTTGAATTACCTCTACGTCCACAATGATGACACACTTTAGAGCTATCTAAATGGGCCTTATGGTTTTCACTACCCTGATGAGAAATCTTGAGGGAAAACTTCCTACCACCAGAAGAACTAATGGCCTACTGTGACACCGATCCTCTATACACGGTACTATTTCCATCCCTTCGGTTTCTCTCAGTGATAACATCCTGATTGAATATCTCAAAAAAAGTAGGCATATGGAAGACATTCAACTATGTATAGATGGCATACTGGATCCCATCCTTGAAACATCTAGAACATTAAAGTTCATTACTGGATAGAAGCGGTGCAAAGAACTGAAACTCCATGAAACACACTGAATATTACATGACTGACATAGAACCCTACTTGAGATGCATAAAATCTCTGGCTCTATCATCTCTCAGCATCTGAGGAAAGAATTTTTCCTAGAAGGAACTCTAGGAATCAACCCATAACATGCCATGTTGATGACCAGTCTGGGTAATCACATCCCACCAACGCTTGGTCGAGTCCATAAGAATGTATGTGGAAAGCTTGAATCTCTTCCCTAGAGGCATTTCAATATCTCAAATATTAATAGGGTGAACTCTAGCCAAGACTCAACATCCTATGGACCGCCATCCCTTGAGAAAGTATAAGGATGCTACTACTAGAACTCATGAGTTAGATCATCCATCGTAGGCGAAACCTGTGGAGAACCATTCATGGAATACATTAGACATATGAAAATATCACAAACTTGGGCATCAATACACAAATCATGTACAACATGTGGTGCATTTACTAGCACTCTTAGAGGTAATAGTGGAATCTCAGGGCCCACCATATATAAATCATGGTCGTTTCCACCCTCATGGAATTCAACACGAGAACGTCAGGGTGGTATTGATCTAAAATTTCCAAGAAAAACACCTCATAACAAGATTATAATCATAGGGATATCATCACTATTAGATGGCGAACACATGAAAACTCACTACCCAAGGTATATTACCAAAACTAACCACTTAGACGACCATGTATTGGTAAAATCTCAAGTATAAGTTTAATTTCATTTTACATTTAATTACCAGGTTCACTCCTTTACCTTTCATAAACATGACAAGGTGGGATAAGGATGTGCAACCAATCCATTTTAGATTTCATGATTCACTTTATAATGGATATCCATTTTCGTTTAATCAATTCCCATACATCTTATCACTGGAAGAGACACCTGTTTATTTATTGTATAATGGCTCAACTCGATAAATTACTCATCCCAACCCATGAGGGACCATACACCTCATGAATTGATATATGAAATCACTCAATTTCAACTAAGATTAATATAATCATAAGATAACAATCACAACATCACTCAACAATCACAGGCATATCATGTAATGAAAATCAGTGAAATGAACCTATATGACATGGAAATATGCATGGCATGAAAATTCTAGGTGCCTATATTGATTAATGTAACAATTATACTTTCCCTCATATCATCAGGTCAAGGATGAATGAAAATACTTAAACAGAGTAATAATCAAGAACACCACACAACATGTGTGTCACCCAATGGTGAAACAACATCAAATGTAATAGAAAAAAGCATAAAAAATTATAATTTATACAACATGGTTTTTACCCCAAACATGGGTTCACAATTCCCAAGAACAACTTATGACCAAGTCCCAAGGGTTCCTAATCACTAATATATTGTCTAAAAATAGTAAAGAAAGAATGGTAACCCCTCTGATACCACATTATGACATCCCAGAACCAGATTCCACCTAATGGGTGCCCTGAGCCTAATGGAAAATATGGACTCATGTGCTTCTCCCTGAATGTTAGAGGCTTCTGACTAGCAGAGAGGGCCTAAGGTGTGTCCATGGGGAGACTATGACCTCATTACCAAAGTGTAGTGTAGTGGATTAAAGTAATCATGAGTAAATAGAAAAAGTAATATAAGTAAAAAAAGACACAATAGGAAATAGATACAATTGTAAAAATAACTGAAACAACTGGAATAGAATTCAAAAACTGATGATATGTCATGTAACTAGAAAAATCAAAAACATGGATACAAGATAGAAGGCATAACATGTTTCATATAAGTATAAAAGAAATCAAAAGTCTATCCCAAGAATCCCGAGCTCTGGCTCAGTCATCTGCTATCAGGATCCATCCTAAATAGTAAGAAATCAAGTGTTTGAAGCCATATACATCCCTTTATCAATACCTCCAACCATATAATCTACTCTGGGTACTAAACAGTGCCCGGAGAGGGTGTGAGATAATTCTCAGTGGGCCACCACCAACGGTGTCCATAACATCCGACCTCTGAAATGGGAATGTAACAATGTGCAAGAATGCATATATAATGTAAAGATTTACAATGTAACTAAATACCCATGTACCTGATTCATCCCTTGTATGGGGTCTGAACATGTAACCAATTAATTATTTGATTATCACTAGTTTATAATATGTCATATGTAAATAAAAACTAAGGTTCTAAGATCTAACAAGGAAACCAATAATGATCTTTAATAGTGATGTTCCAAGGTAATAAAGAAGGTGAAATAAACCTCAAGGGTCACCAACTCAATAATAAATATAGCCTGACATTGGGTAAGAGTGTAATCCATGAGGAATAGTTCAAGGAATTCCACAATGAGGTGCTTAAATAGTCCAATGAGTTCATCCAAGGTAAAATGGGGCTAAGAAATGACTAGGCCCGATGGGGTTTAACCGTTGCACCTACTTGTCAATTCTGGATCCATAGAGTGTATTCAAGGCATCCTATAATGATATTGAAGGGATACTACAGTTTTATACTAAGAATCTAAAGAATATACAAGGATCGAGATCTAGGTGGGTCTCAACCTAAGAAATCTGTATCCTCGAATTAGAATGGGGTTCCTGAGTGATCACATAATTCTCCTATCAGAATCCAAGGTGAGATCAAGTTAGGATATTCCTATTTAATTATGATATCATAATATTTCATTTGGTTCAATCATTTCCTTTCATTAGTTTGACAAGGTCAAGTAACATGCAACATTTATTAGTCAATAATTACATTTGGTCTATGCCTTGAATTTCATTAGTGTGATAAGGCCAAGTAGCATGCAACCATTCATTTAATCCATTTAAATCATATTCCATACTCAAGGTTCATTTATCTACCTTCCATTAATTTGGCAAGGGGTTATACGGATATCCAACCTATTAATCATTCACAATTATTCCGGTCAAGTCATATATATTGTATACTTACCAATTTCCATTTCACATTTAATTATCAATTGAAGCGCTTACCTTAGGCAGGTCAACTGGTATGAATAAATGGTACTTTCCATTATTCAATTCTAATTATAAACATTCCATTTAATATAGAACCACTTACCCTTAGGAAGGCCAACCCCACATGGGATGAATGGAGTTAGGGGCATAACCAATAACTATTCACATATATGGAAAGAGTATATCCATGTGGTTTTAATGATTGTAAGCATGGAATATAAATTCAATTAACAACACCCGATGAAATCAGTGGGCCCCACACAACAAATCCAGTATCAATGAACTTGAGGGATGCGTTATAGACTGACAACCTTAGGCTTGTATGAATATAATCCTCCGGTGTTGGCCCTTGAGTTGGCTCATATTGGAGTATACCTAAGAAAAGATGAAAAATGCTCACGCCCCAATTACTAGGTCGAGAGAAAGACATAAGAGGACATGATTAAACAAACTCGAGTACTTACTATTGTGCATCCAACATGATGAACGAGAGATCGAACAGATTCCAGATGAAGGAGATCATCCTATACCTATCTTTGGCCTTAAAAATTCTCCAATTTCAGATCCATGGAGGTAAATAACTCATAAACTAGGATTGGGGAAGGAGTGGGACAATTATATCATTAAGGGAAAATTTGACATTTTACCCAGAAAATGGCATGTGCATGGATTTTCCACACGGTTTGAAAAACCGTGTGAAAATAATGCACTGTTACTTAGGTAGAAGGGGAGATTGTATGTTTAGTACACATAGTTGTGCACCAACCTTGCGAGGTGGATCAGTATGAAAAAACACAATCTACATGGTTTTCCAAACTGTTTGGTAATCCTACACGGTTTACTATAAACCATGTTCCAAGACTAATTTTCACAAAAAGTTGGGTTTCAGGCTCCGAAAAAGACCCGAACACACATAAGTCCTTCACTAATGCATTAGGAATCCATATTAGGTGAATATTAAAGATTTAGATTGAAATTTAAAGTATCCACACCTGAGTGAAAAACCAGGTTCTTACACATTTATACTGATTTTCCTAGTTTGTTTATATATATGAAAAAGAAGTAAATTAAATTGTTATGACATGTTTTCATTATAAAAAATGTTATTATGTATATGATTCTTTTTTATTTTTTTAAATGTGGATCATTCTTGGATTACTATTCATAGAATTTTTATTGAAAACCTGGTGAGACCCTACTAATATTATTATCTCAAAAACAGTGTACCTCTTCAGGGGTGTGTAGATCGGGTTATGCCATTCGATGCAGTGAATGGAAAGGCACTACAGTGAGGCTATGAGGTTTTTTTTTCAGCTGAGTTGGGTAGCTAGTGGGGAGAAGGTGTGAGCCTGCCCATGCTATCACATAGAGTAGTTGGTATTCATGTTTTTGTAGTCCTTTGTGGTTGGACCTATACTTGGATATTATTGATTCTCTTGAGTTGTTTGGTTTCCAATATCTAATTTCTTGTTATAGAATATGATTATATTTTTTTGTGGTTTTATTTATTGTATATATGTTCAATGTAATTTATTTAGGATAGGATAAATGGATCCCTATGTTTGTTATTTATGCCCAACTATTAGTCACCAACACATGGGGATCAAGAATGCTCTTTGGGAGTGTGGAAAATACATGTTGAGTAATAGTTTGAGAGGGTATTTAGGTTATGATCGTAACTAATTTCTATTAGATTTTGTATATTCTCAAGATTCATAGTATTGGGACATTTGGTAGACATGAGACAATATTATTGACACATGAGAGGTAGGTTATAGGGAGTGCATGACCAGTACTTTCTATAGTGATACTCATGTTACCTAAGGATTTTGGAATATTTGTATCCTATTTTGAGTTGATGATGTTAATATCAATTGTTTAATATGGGTTTTTTGGTATGAATTTTTAATGTTATGTTGTACGATCATTTTTTTATGTGAATCATTATTCCTACAAGATGTGTTATGATGTTTCTATAGGAGGGTGAAACTTATTATCCTTAAGGGAGTCCTACGATTTATTAGAACATTATCAAGGCTATCATGTGGGTAGTTCATGTTGTCAACTAGAATGTACCGAAATTTTAGATTGCAGTTTTTGTGGTAAAAATGGGGGTTGTATGTGATAAATATAGATCAAAGGTGTTCTTGTATGAGAAGACACCATTATTTAAGGGTATGAATGAACTTCATGAGGAAGTGTAATTTCATGAAAATATTGATCAGATCATTAAAATCCTGGATACACCTGATAATATCAATGTGAAGTGGGTGGAATTATGAGTTGTGGTTTTGTACAAATGTTGGAGGGACTCCATGTTATAAGCAGATATGAACATAGTCTTGGATTTGAAGGGTTTATAATCACTTTTCTTCAAGATTTTTTTCCAGATTCTCTAATGATGGATAATTCTATGTATATTCTCTCTTATCATTAGGGAGAGAATTCTATGTTAGTGTAATACAACCATTTTGATGATCTAGTTTGTTTGCACAACATGTAGTGAAAAGTGACCATAAAAAAGATCTTATGAACCTATAGAATTTTGGAATGGATATCAGATCATATGCATTTATGATTAATCCTTCTACCTATAAAGAGAAAATGGACAGGGTTATAATGGAAGAAAATAATATGGAATGGATAGTTGGATATACCCCCACCTCTCCCACCTAGTGGCATTATTAGTGGAGTTTTAGGGGGAACGTGTAAGTGAAAGGATCATCGTATGTGTTGTGGAGGTGTTTCTCAGTAGTAGGCTTGTTTGGAACCTATAGTTTCACATAGTAGTGTGGATTTTACTTGATATATTTTTATAAAGGTTAGAAAAATATGATGTTCATTTCATTCACCTGAAATTATGTTTAATAGTTTTGTGTGTGATGATTCTCTATAACATTTCTATTCGGATATGTCTACACCCTGATATGGTCTAGATCATTGGCTCTAAAGGATATTGTGGTACTTTAATATGATTTAAAGACTATAAATCTCCTAATACAAGTCTCAGTAGTTAATCACATTCATGAAGTATATTTGTTTCTAGAAGTGGTATATTTGGGTCCATCGATAGTGAGTTGTACCATATTTATTGATTTCTCAATAGTGATTGATTATTTTATAATAGTGTATCCCACTCATTTATATATATATTTTTTATATTATTAACCTTCTAACATAGATTATGTCATTTTTTATAGAGTTATAGACACCTCTTTGGAATAGGATAAGGAAGGGTTTTAGTGTCCTTCTTGTGCACTATAGATATATGTCATAGTGTTAGTATGTGATTTTATTGATCTCGCTTTGGATTTGTTTGACATTATCAATGGGAAAGAAAGTATTTTTTTCTCACCATGACAAGGTTTATTGTTACCATTGGCCTATCTCATTTAATGTGGATTGTGGGATATGTTATTTGTTTAATATTGTAGAAGTGTTTTGTATTCAATTGTAGTTATTTTTAGTGGATTTTTTATCTTCCTGCTGTTTTTTGAGAGATTCCTGAAATTTTCTTGGAATATTTCTCCAGAAATCCTTTAAATAGGTAGGTGAGGTTTACTATTTAGATAGTTCTAGGTATGTAACTGATATCAACACATTATTAATGTATGTCACTAATATATCTTAATGATATAATTATTTAGTTGGAATATGTGATTTTGATGAGTTTTGTTCTCTATATTGTTTCACCTTGGGCATCGTAAGAGCTCATTTACAAGAAGGAAGATGGTTTAATCTGATTAATCACAAATTATTAGATGTTTAATAGAGTAAAATTTAAGAAAAAATATCCATTGCATCATGTGGATTAATTGTATGGATAGTTAATAGGGGAAAGTGTTTTTTGAATACTCATCTTCATTTGAGTTATTATAAGCTCAGGGATTGGAAGCCTGTTGTACTAAAGATTTCAGGCATTAGAATGTATAGCCATTAAAAATATATTTTGATTTCATTTATTTTAACTAAGGATCTTTCAATTTATATGATTTTTATGAATCATATATTCCATATGTATCTCAACATAGTTTTAGTTGTGTTTGTGGATGATATTTTGGATTTTTCGAAATACGAACATGATAACAAGAACTATTTCATTATGGTTTTGGAAATCCTAAGGAGTCAACATTTTTATGTATTATTTTCAAAATGATATTTCTAGATCTAAGAAGTGATGTTATCGAGGATCATTATTTCAATGCATTAATTTCCAATTGATCCTTAGAAGGTAATGGTTGGTTTTTCACCGGATGCACCACTTAATTTTATTGAGATTTAGAGAATCCTTTGCATTGATAGATATTATCATTGGTTCATTAAGGATTTCATGATGCTGTCATTGTATTTTACTACTATTACTAGGAAATAAGTGATGTTCTCATGGGATTTAATGTTTTATTCTTCTTATGATTAGTTGATAATCCTTCTTAAATTGGATCATATTCTAATCTCACCTTTTTCTAGTAAGGGGTATATTGTTTTCTATGAGTCTCCTAGTGTTTTAATGGGTTTTGTGCTTATTCAGGATTATTTTGTGGTAGTTTACATCTCACATCAACTTTGACCTCATTAGAAGAATGACCCCACTTATGATTTAGATATTGGATCAGTTATGCATGTACTTATGTGTTGGTGGCACTATATTTTTTGGGGGATGTTCATAAAATTTATGTCTATAAGAGTATGATTAATATATTCTCTAAATAATAATTTAATCTAAAACCAAGATAATAGCTGTAATTACATCCATTATTTTACTTGGACATCTCCTATAACCCGTGTAATTTTAATTTCCTTGTATATGCACTTAACAGGAATGTGTCATCACAACCTGTTCTGGAATCGAAGGAAGAGTGTAACATTATTTGAATCTTTTCTGTATTCCAATTAGATTATTATTATGATGTTTCTGGGATGGTTCTAAAAAATCTTCATTAATCATCATATCTCCTTGAATCCAATCTGTAGATTAAATATAAGGATGACGATTACAGATGAATTTGAGAATCCCATTATGGTGGGGGAGGCAGTTTCTTGTTGGTCTCTTTCCTTTGATAGTATAATCCCTTTTATAGATAAGTTTATTTTCCTAGTATAGGTGGGGAGATAATTTTTATATTATTTTCATGGATCTTCATGTGAAATTAATCTATAAAGTATGAATAAGTATTAGAAATGAGACAGTTGTTTTTGGTGGTTGGGTATGAGGAATGAAATTTCTAAAATTATGTCCCACTGTTACACCTACCAATATATTAAGGTATAGCATATAATGTAACACCCCAAGCTTTCACGATACGCTTCTCTTTCAATAATGCAATATCTTGCATTGTACACAAGTTCGAGATTCTAACACACCACGACCAATCAAAGTAGACGTTATGAACAGTAATACCAACTTTTTGAAATTAAATAAATTTTATATTTCAAAATGGAATTCATTTTTGTATTCGGAATATCAAAGTTATCCTAAGTTTAATTTTTTGTAATTTTCTGAGAACTTCCAATTTTTTATGAATAGTGAAAAATACTTAAAAACAACTTTTTTAATCAAAATAAATTATAGTGATAAATTATAATATTGAGTGTTTCTAAAGTATAATTATAATATATTTTTACCATTTTATCCAATGGTGGTCATTAGAATTAATTTCACTTTGAAATTGACATAAACAATTGTCAATCTTTTGATATATATTGTTTCTTAAAAAACGCTATTTGTTGTGACAACGGGAATTAATTATAAAATTAATTAATGAAACTTATATGTTTGTAATTTTTTAAAATAGACATCATTTTTTAATTTGGAATATCAATTATAGCTTAGGGTGAATTTTTGGCATTGTTCTGAAAAACTTCAAATTTTGATGAATAGTGAAACCACTAAGTGGTAGTTAAAAACTAATTTTTCGTTTAAATGAAACATTACCACTTCTGTGATTTGATTTTCAAAAATCTGACATACATGGTTGTCATTATGAAGTAAAATGTGGTTCAATGGGATTAAAATAATTTTTTTGTGAATAGTAACTTTTAAGTTTAATTAATCACGATTAAAGGTAATTAGTGAAATTTAAGGTAAAAACGATATTATAAAAATATGAAAATACCTTTACACTTGTCCTAACCTTATTGGATGAGTCATGGACGACCAATAAAATCCATGGGTCAACTTGGGGACCCCATGGATCCACTTGGGTAAGAAAATGACATTAATAACTTTTTATTTAAAGTAAAAATAAAATTGTCACAAACATGTGTTGTTTTACTAAAACAATTATTACATGGGGTTATATAAGTTAAAATTTCGACTATAAATATTAATTGGAAATATAAAAGAATTTCCTACATCATGGTAATTTTTTTTATAATTTTTAGACATTAAATAAATTAAATTATTTATGACACCATGATGATGCAGCGATTACCTCATTAATTAACGATTTAAATAAAATGAAAAGATAATGTAAAATAGAAGACTTAAACTTGTCAAAAACCTATTGAATGAGTATATTTATAACCCTTATCACCTTATCCTAGAAATATATAATTGTGGGACCTTTGAAATCCGAAAATCACTTCATAATAATGTAACATTTCATTACTTTCCAAGTGTGCCCCTCCTCTCCTCTTATAAAAGGCCCCCACATCTACCTCCTTATTCACACCTTCAAGCCATTTTTCTCGGCCAAACTCTGACCAAATACTCTTTAAACTTCTCTATATTACTCCTAGAATCCTCACTTTTGGCAGAAGTCTTCCCAAGGAAGCCTTTGGCTCAAATCAAAAAGAGTTACCCGATTTTAAGGTAATGTCTTCTCTTGTGTTCTTTTGTATTATTTTTCTTCTCCAACCCCCTAAAATCTTTTTATTACTTTATTTTGTAACAAAAAAAGTATATTAAATATACTAGGATGTTTTTATGAGAAGTATTTGATTTAAACTTACACACACCTTCGTCTAATGGTTAAAGAACATAATGTTTCTATGGATGGTGAATTACTGCCTCACGAAACGATGATTGTTCTATATTCTCCTACCACCCGTCATGGTGGCCATTATGATGACACTATATTTATTTATGATATATATTATATTTATTTCCTCTCTATGCTTCTGTATTTTACATTTAAAACATACCTTTATGCTTTGCATGTTGTGCAAATGCGATAATTTCATTCGAGGAAGTGTGGACTACCGCCCCCTCAAAGTGATTTGAATCGTTAATGCCATATGTGGGATGTATAAAGGATGGAGTAAATGATATTATATATTATATTATACTAGAATTATAATACATCTTTATATCATTATTATTTCATTCCATTAAATACAAAATATAAATGAAAGTAGCGTTCATGCGTACGTATGACTTACCGTCTCCATGAACGGTGCATTTCATTTCCTACCTCTAAATGTTATGTAATATTATAAATGCATGTATATAATGGATATATATTATATATATTATATCTAAATCATGAATATAATTCTATATATAATGGATATTTTACCACATGAACAACTTGTAATTATAAGAAGTTTATATTTAACTCAAGTACCAAAGATCGACAAAACGACCGTTATTAACTTAAATAATTACATAATGTTCATAACATGGTAATAAGTGATATAAAAGGAATTATGAACTTGAAAAAAGTTCTTAAGCAATTAGAAATTAACTCTAGTTTATTATTCAGGAGGTTAAAGAACGATCGAGTTAAGTCGGACACGAGGTAAGGGAACTTCTTAACCCAATTTCCATTCTTTGG
This sequence comes from Viscum album, assembly GCA_963277665.1. NCBI lineage: Eukaryota > Viridiplantae > Streptophyta > Magnoliopsida > Santalales > Viscaceae > Viscum > Viscum album. Next base: position 790,483,748 of record OY728153.1, read on the forward strand.
GTTAATCTCCTACTTTCAAATTATGTCATGATATTATTATATCCTATCTTGTATTTGTACTTTATTTATGCGTACTTATGGTGAATACACATAATAGATCTATTTTATTTTAAAAAAATGATCTCTGTAAGGGACTTCGTCTCAATCTCCTTTCATTAAGGCATATTTTGTTTTATACACAACTTTCCTTTATACGGTGTATAAACCCCTTTGAATTTTACTTTTATTCAAAAGGAATCTTTTTATACGAAGCATTTTTACTAAAAAACAAAAGGAATGTTTTTTCTTACGTATGCAGCGACAACAACTTCTCCGTTGCCGTGACCATTATTTGAGTTTCAGCTTCCTCTATAAGCTATAACTTTTTTTTAAATGAAAAATAAATACCAAGTTTTAATTTTCTTTTATTTTGGTATTGAGAATGGTTTTGAAAGTGTTTTTATCATATTAATGTGTTGCATTAATATCTTGTGATTGAAATGTGGAAATTTTATGTTTCATTTATGCATGTTTTATGTGATACAATTATGTTATGGTTTATGATATGTTTGAACCTATTCATATGAGGAATGCATTAGACTTAATAAGTGACGGGTGGAGCCCGCTATAGCTCTTCGATGAATCGGTATATCTCATGAGACAAACTAGTGTCTTGCCACGAGGCCTTGAAAAAATCTTATTTGTAGTCTTGGCATGAGGCCTTGGCTACGTGTTGATGATAGTCTGGCATTATGCATTCCATCATTATGAAAGTGGTTATTGATATTGCATGTGATTATTCGACCAGTATAATATCCATGTGAATAAGTAAATGGCATTATTTCATTTTACTTTTTCCATATTATGCTGAAGTTTATGTTTAAAAGTCTTTTGTTTAGTTATACATTGCCTTAAATGTTTATGTTTATTTATGAAAGCTTTCGCTATATTGTTATCTTTACTGAGCATCTGATCTCACCCCTTTCAATGTTTTAAATTTTCTAGGATGTGAAGAAGTATTTTATGAATGACCTGAAGGGATAATATGAGGGTATATGAAGAAAATATGTTGTTGTAGTTTTTTTATTACTTTATTTTTTAATGTAAAAATTATGAATGTATCTAGTGTTTCTAAGGATACTAAACTAATCGGTCTTTCGAGACTTGATCTTTTTTGATCATGCCAATGTTACGCAATAATGCACCGACTCTGGGTAGCTGGGGTCAGGGCGTTATAGTTGGTATCAGAGGCAGTTTAGTACTAACCTTGGAAGCTATATTTAGATAAACTCTGATTAGAGCACATAACCCTAAGATAAACTTTTAGGATTAGTATAGAAGAACTTCCTAGAATTTTGGTATTATAGAGATTTTTGTGAGTTTTCCGAGCAATACATCCTTGTCTGGATACGAGCAGGTAGAGGCGGCTCTGGCACATATGTACCTAGGGGTAAAACCCGAAAACACCGGTTTGATCTAGACTCGAATGGGAACTAGTGCACAACAACGGGCCTTGCTGTACTATTGGTTACGACAATCCCAGGGGATATGCTTAGGATAATTCTCATTTTCTTTACAAACCATTATGAAGGGTTTATGAGTATATACTTCCTCAAATATTTTTTTTTGATTATGGATTATATCCATAAATAGTTCAATTTATGTTAAGTGTTTTACAAGTACGGAATTATGTATTTTAATTCATAAACTGATCTAGTTTATGCCATTGTTTAGAAATGGTGCCTAGTAGAAGGAATGGAAACCATATCAATGCACGCACTCCATGTAGGGATTTCCCTCCTGCTCAAAATAATTATAGTGGAGCTGGTGATACAACTGGTGCTGATCAACTTATCACCATACTGGGACAACTCACTCAGGTTATGAATAATAACCTTACTCATATGGATCACCCTGATCCACACCGTGGAGGATCAATGTTAGACCGATTCGTGGGGTAACAACCGCCAAAATTTAATGGGGGTACAAATCAATTAGTAGCCTAGCAATGGATAAACTCCTTAGAGAAAATATTCCACGCCTTGGGGAGTAGCGAAAGGGAGAAGGTTGTCATGGCAGTTTACCGCCTCACTGGAGATGCCGATCAATGGTGGTCTCTAATTCAAAACAAAAAAGAAGATGAAGAAGTATCAAGTATGTAATGGAGGGAGTTTAAGGAATTTTTCTTAGAAAAATACTTTCCACATGACCATCGAGCAGATATGGAAAGGTAATTTCTGAGTCTGAGGCAAAAGGAGGATGATAATGTCGCAGAGTATGAGTCTAAATTTACAAGTTTAGATAGGAATGCTGCAGATTATATACGTAACCCAAGAATTAAGATTGATCGTTTCTTTGATGGGTTAAAACCATTTCTACGTTGAGCCTTAGTCTCACAATCTTTCTCATCGTACGAAGATATTGTCTCATGTGCTATCAAGACAGAAAAGGAATTCTCTAAATCTTATGACAATAAAGTAAAGCAATAAAAGAAGAGAACAGTGGAACAAGAGACAGATAAAGGGAAAAAGGGAAAGAGTGATTTTCCATTCTATGATAATTGTGGGAAGAATCACCCTGGTACTTTCCTAAAAGGAATTGGAGTTTGTTACAAATGTGGAGAAAAAGGTCACCAAGCTCGTGATTGCAAGGGAAAGAAAGAGGCTATCAATGTTGAATGCTACAATTGTAGGGAAATGGGGAATTATACAAATGAATGTCCTAAGCCTCAGTGAAACTTACCTTAGAAAAGGCCAAGGGATCAAGGCCAATCTTATGTTGTTACTACAGTTGAAGTGGAATAATTATTGTATTTGTGTTTTTGAACTCAAGAACTATATTATGGTAATAAGAATAATGTGATATATATAAGTATTATACTGTAGTACTTATTGTTTTCATTAAGGTTTTAATATGATGAAGGTAATCATATTTTTAGTATGTGACAATAAGAGAAACTTTACTTTGTTTGGGGAATTTGATGAGTTGATTTTGGAATTTAGATAACTTTTAGAGAAAGTCTGGATAGAGGTATTTTGGATAACTATAAAGGTTGGAATGGATTAAGTTTAACTTTGGATAGTATTGTATAAGGTTAAAACATTTCTGAAGATTATTTTTGGAATATTATAAAACTATAGTTTTAGGAAAAGGACAACCTGCAGGTCAAGGGATAACCCATCACATCAGACAAAGCTGTAGGAATCGAACCCACAACCATAGTGCGACATGCCTTTATTACCTACCACTAGCCTACATGAAGTCCCTGGTTATTACAAAATAGTTTTCCTAATATAAATGGTATGTGTTAATATTTGGAACCTTATAAGATTAGGATAAATATAATATTTTTGAGTTATATTATCTTTTTGAGAGAAATATGGGTTTGTGGTGAAAATTTATTAAAGAATGAAATTCTATATGACAAGTATGTATATTTCCTTATGTTATTAGTAAATCTCCTAAATAAATTCCTCAACTTTATGAAAGGTAACTTAAAACAAAAACGTTGTCAGTTAACTTTTCCTACTGGGGAATCAATGATCATTTAACCAATCACAAGTTTGTGATTTTCTTGTAGTTAAACTTTCTCCTAATCCTGTTTTATACAACTCTCCATCAGACCTTGATGGTTTGTTTTTCCTCCATATCCATGTTTTCATATAATCCTAGTATTGTCTATCTCGGGTGACCTTTGTACTTCTATTTCTTTCTTTTAATGTTATATTTTTATTAACCCTATTTCCGATGTGGGATTTCCAAAAAGGTATTTTGTATTTTCAACCTTTTATTTTCAAAGAACAATTTCAAATTGCGAAGACGCAATTAATTGAAGGAGGGGAGAATGTAACACCCCAAGCTTTCACGATACGCTTCTCTTTCAATAATGCAATAGCTTGCATTGTACGCAAGTTCGAGATTCTAACACACCACGACCAATCAAAGTAGTCATTATGAATAGTAATACCCACTTTTGAAATTAAATAAATTTTATATTTCAAAATGGACTTCATTTTTGTATTCGGAATATCGAAATTATCCTAAGTTGAATTTTTGTAATTTTCTGTGAACTTCCAATTTTTTTATGAATAGTGAAAAATACTTAAAAACAATTTTTTAATCAAAATAAATTATAGTGATAAATTATACTATTGAGTGGGTTTAAAGTATAATTATAATATATTTTTACCATTTTATCCAATGGTGGTCATTAGAATTAATTTCACTTTGAAATTGACATAAACAATTGTCAATCTTTTGATATATATTGTTTCTTAAAAAATGCTATTTGTTGTGACAACGAGAATTAATTATAAAATTAATTAATGCAACTTATATGTTTGGAATTTTGTAAAATAGACATCATTTTTGAATTTGGAATATCAATTATAGATTACGGTGAATTTTTGGCATTGTTCTGAAAAACTTTAATTTTTGATGAATAGTGAAACCACTAAGTGGTAGTTAAAAACTGATTTTTCGTTTAAATGAAACATTACCACTTCTGTGATTTGATTTTAAAAAATCCAACATACATGGTTTTCATTAGGAAGTAAAATGTGGTTCAATGGGATTAAATTTTTTTTTGGTGAATAGTAACTTTTAAGTTTAATTAATCGCGATTAAAGGTAATTAGTGAAATTTAAGGTAAAAATGATATTATAAAAATATGAAAATACTTTTACACTTATCCTAACCTTATTGGATGAGTCATGTCCGACCAAGAAAATCCATGGGTCAACTTGGGGACCCCATGGAGCCACTTGGGTAAGAAAATGACATTAATAACTTTTTATTTAAAGTAAAAATAAAATTGTCACAAACATGCGACTATAAATATTAATTGGAATGATAAAACGATTTCCTACATCATGGTAATTTTTTTATAATTTTTAGACATTAAATAAATTAAATTATTTATGACACCATGATGATGAAGCGATTACCTCATTAATTAACGATTTAAATAAAATGAAAAGATAATGTAAAATCTAAGACTTAAACTTATCAAAAACCTATTGGATGAGTATATTTAGAACCCTTATTACCTTATCCTCAAAATATATAATTGTGGGACCTTTTAAATCCGAAAATCACTTCATAATAATGTAACATTTCATTACTTTCGAAGAGTGCCCCTCCTCCCCTCTTATAAAAGGCCACCACCTCTACCACCTTATTCACACCTTCAAGCCATTTGGATCGGCCAAAATCTGCCCAAATACTCTCTCAACTTATCTCTCTTACTCCTAGAAGCCTCACTTTGGGAAGAAGTCTTCCCAAGGAAGCCTTTGGCTCAAATCAAAAAGAGTTACCTGATTTTAAGGTACTGTCTTCTCTTGTGTTCTTTTGTATTATTTTTCTTCTCCAACCCCCTAAAATATTTTTATTCCTTTATTTTGTAACAAAAACAGTATATTAAATATACTAGGATGTTTTTATGAGAAGTATTTGATTTACAATTACACATAACTTCGTCTAATGGTTAAAGAACATAATGTTTCTGTGGATGGAGAATTACTGCCTCACGAAACGATGATTGTTTTATCTTCTCCTACCACCCCTCATGGTGGCCATTATGATGAAACTATATTTATTTATGATATGTATTATATTTATTTTCTCTCTATGCTTCTGTATTTTACATTTAAAACATACCTTTATGCTTTGCATGTTGTGCAAATGCGATAATTTCATTGGAGGAAGTGTGGACTACCGCCCCCTCAAAGTGATTTGAATCGTTAATGCCATATGTGGGACGTATAAAGGATGGATTAAATGATATTATATATGATATTATACTGGAATTATAATACACCTTTATATCATTATGATTTCATTCCATTAAATACAAAATAGAAATGAAAGTAGCGTTCATGCGTACGTAAGGCTTACCGTCTCCATGAACGATGCATTTCATTTCCTACCTCTAAATGTTATGTAATATTATAAATGCATGTATATAATGGATATAAATTATATATATGATATCTAAATCATGAATATAATTCTAGATATAATGTATATTTTACCACATGAACAACTTGTAATTATAAGGAATTTATTTTTAACTCAAGTACCAAAGATCGACAAAACGACTATTATTAACTTAAATAATTACATAATGTTCATAACATGGTAATAAGTGATATAAAAGGAATAATGAGCTTGAAAAATATTCTTAATCAAGTATAAATTAACTCCAGTTTATTATTCTTTAGGTTAAAGAACGATCGAGTCAAGTTGGACACAAGGTAAGGGAACTTCTTAACCCAATTTCCGTTCTTTGGGTTAATCTCCTACTTTCAAATTATGTCATGATATTATTATGTCCTATCTTGTATTTGTACTTTATTTATGTGTACTTATGGTGAATACACATAATAGATCCATTTTATTTAAAAAAATGATCTATGTAAGGGACTTCGTCTCAATCTCCTTTCATTGAGGTATATTTTGTTTTATACACAACTTTCCTTTATACAGTGTATAAACCCCTTTGAATTTTAATTTTATTCAAAAGGAATATTTTTATACGAAGAGTTTTTGCTAAACAAAAAAAGGAATGTTTTGTCTTACATATGCGACGACAACAACTTCTCTGCCGCCGTGACCATTATTTGAGTTTCGGCTTCCTCTACAAGCTATAACTTTTTTTTAAATGAAAAATAAATACCAAGTTTTAATTTTCTTTTATTTTGGTATTGAAAATGGTTTTGAAAGTGGTTTTATCATATTAATGTGTTGTATTGATATCTTGTGATTGAAATATGGAAATTTTATGTTTCCTTTATGCATGTTTTATTTTATACGATTATGTTATGGTTTATGATATGTTTGAACCTGTTCATATGAGGAATGCGTTGGACTTAATAAGTGATGGGTGTAGCCCGCTATAGCTCTTCGATGCATCGGTAAGTCTCATGAGACAAACTAGTGTCTTGGCACGAGGCCTTGACAAAATATTATTTGTAGTCTTGGCACGAGGCCTTGGCTACGTGGTGATGATAGTCTGTCATTATGAATTCCATCATTATGAAAGTGGTTATTGATATTGCATGTGATTATTCGACCAGTAGAATATCCATGTGAATAAGTAAATGGAATTATTTCATTTTACTTTTTCCATATTATGCTAAAGTTCATGTTTAAAAGGATTTTTTTAGTTATAAATTTCCTTAAATGTTTATGTTTATTTATGAAAGCTTCCGCTATATTGTTATCCTTACTGAGCATCTGTTCTCACCCCTTTTAATGTTTTAATTTTTCCAAGATGTGAAGAAGTATTTTTTGAATGACCTAAAGGGATAATATGAGGGGATATGAAGAAAATATGTTGTTGTAGTTTTTTTATTACTTTATTATTTAATGTAAAACTTATCAATGTATCTAGTGTTTCCAAGGCTACTAAACTAATCGGTCTTTCGAGACTTGATCTTTTGTGATCATGCCAATGTTACGGAATAATTCACCGACTCTGGGTAGTTGGGGTCGGGGCGTTACATATAAAACCATCATGTTTTCTACATACCCTTATTATTCTTGATTTTAAATGGGAGGAGATATCCATGGACATTGTAGTTAGATTACCAAGTACTCTCCAGTGGAATAATTCTATCAAGGTTTTGATTGATCAGTTGACAAAGTCATCTCACTTCATTATGATCAAGGACACTAATAAAGGTGATGTTCTGGGTAAGACATAGGTAGTGAATATTGTGATGATACATGTAGTTTCTTATTATTTTAGATAGTGATACTAGGTAAAAATAAAGATTCTATAGGAGTCTCCTGAAAGATATTGAGAATCGGGTCATCTAGAGTACAACTTATCATCCATTAACAGACATTCTGATAGTGTATAATAATTATATTTTATATGATATGATCTGTGTTCTTATCTTGAATTTTGGTGGATTATTTGATATCTATATTGAACTAATTGAGTTTACTTATAAAAACAGTTATCATTCATCATATAGAATGAGTCTTTTAGTGTCTCTATAATGTTTCTTATACAGGTAATCACATTGTTGGCCTAAGTTGGGGGAATATTATTTAGTGTCATTTTGTTTAGTTCATGAGATTTCTATGGGAATTTAGGATATAATTTTGTATCTAGATATATCACAGATTCATTATAATTATTATGATGATAATATGATTCATCCTTAGGAGTTTTCACTAGGTGACTTGTATTTCTTGAAAGTTTCTCTATGGTAGGGTCACTGTCTTCTTGGAAAATAGGGAAAGATGAAACTGAAATATGTTTTACAATTTGAGGTCACTAAGAGGATTGGCTAGGATACACATCAGTTAGAATTTATGGTTAAGCTGATATAAATTTATAATATTTTCCACAAATTGCATCTCAAGAAATACCACCCTGATCCCTCTCATGTTATGATTTGGGAAGGGATTGAGTTAGAGGCAGATGTATCTTTTTTCATGCATCCAATTGAGATATTTGAATCTCGATTAAATGTATTTCATGGTATGTTGATTTCATTGGTTAAATTGGTATGAAAACATGTATTAGACTATGATGATATGTGGGAGCACGAGTCATTGATGAGAGTGAAGTGGCCCTACCAATATACAAAAATCCATTATTCCATGTAACATATTGGGGATTAAAATTTTTATGCTGGGGAGTTTGTAATAACCCATTACCTTTATTTTCTATATTGTCCTAATATTTTATTATTTTTCACTTTAATTGGATGCATCTTCAGACTCTCAAGGAGGGAGAATTTTTTTGAGTAAAATGACCTAATGTTCTTGGATGTAGTTTGTTTAAATTAATGTAATCCAGTTATAAATGTGTTAATGGATTTGAGGTGTTCTCCCCATGTTTGGGTAACACCCAGGATGGATTGTGGTTTTTTCATGGGATTTTTTGTTTTTTCAATATTCTAGAAAAATAAACTCATTTTAATGGGAATAAACAATATGAAACATCTATAGGAAAGATATAACGACCCATACTTTACATAATTTGTTATTACTTCATAATTGAAGCACACTTATTACAACATATAACAAAACCAGGAAAGGACCGTATGAGTATAGAGTCTTTAGAAACTGGGAAACATAAACAACTGGTTCATAAAGCATCTACTTTGACTCCCATTTATTTCATCATATCTAGAGTCCCTTTTGAAATATCCTACTTAATAACCTTCTTCTTGACCTAGGGAAATAAAAAATACAAAAGGGTGAGCTCAAATGCTCAGTAAGGGTAAACAAAAGAAATATCAATCACATCATATACATAAGAACATAACTTTTGGAAATCTCAACCTGCAAAATAGATCATAATTTCATAACATGGGATAAATCATAGTAGTGAAATGTAATCCCAATAATCATAAATTAAAACATGAAACTTTTTGGCATACACACATAATCATATAGAATCATTTCTTATTAGTCAAGACTCATTTCCAAGACTATCTTAGTGGACAAAGTCCATTTCTGAACCGAGTTCACTCCTCGTTTCAGTCCTGTTTCACTGAACCGGTTTAACCTGCAGTTACAGCCATGTCTATCTCATGAGATATAAAATCTTTACCCAATGCATTGGAGGGAGATATAGGTACCACCCATCTCATAATGATACCATTCTTATGTGTGCCACAAAATCATAAATCATACATCATTGCATAACCCATGTAATAAAAATGGGATTCTTAAACATCATGACATAATAAAACAATTCATATAAGATAAAGGAATTCATAAAAATAATTTCATCACAACATAATCCAATCAATTTAATAATAGGGATAGAAACAGAACCCTATATTATCTTTGATGGAAAATAATTTTGATAAAACACTTGACCTCCATTCTTGAGGTAAATATCCTTTCTACTTCAAAAACATTTTCCTTTCTTAACATGTCATACAATTTTAAACTAAAAGAAGTTGATTAAAAATAAACTTGAAAACTTGTAAAGGAAGCTTCTTGGAAATAATGTTTTAAAAATCCATTCATGCCGTATAAGTTAAAAAAAACATTCTTCTCGTACTTTTGTCGGAAAAGTCAAAAAGTACCTCGTACAAAAAACGACAAAAGATTCCTTTCATATATTTTACTAAAAACTAACCAAAGGGTAAAATTGGATTTAAAAAATTGTAGGTGGATGGAAATAATATTACATATTGAGGAAACATGGATGTGGATGATAAAATACAACCCAGTAAATACCAAAGTATAAACAATCTCAGATAAAAATGAGATTGTGATATTTTCCCTTACCTTAGGTCTTATTTGCTTCATAAGTGTCCGAACCTCCTGTATAATGATTTAAATAATGTCATTGACTTATTCCAGAATCATAATCATTGTTATGATATCATATATGGTCATATTCTTAGCTTATTATTAGTAATATTTCATTGCTACTTGTTATTCGGGTGTTTATTACTTTTTGTTTTTATGCGTGTTTTGTCGAATAAATTCTTATTCTTATTTTTAGGTTATAGATACCTCATTTCCAGAATGGTATTAGTTTAATATATATCATATTCATTCATTCAATTCATTTATATAATCATTATGCAATGAAGATCATGTAGAATGAGTCGCATCACATCGTGGAGACGGTATTCCGTACGTACGCACGAGCGATGATATCATTCCCATGATCGTGGAATTGTGTTGGAGTGTATTTATAATATTTCTAAATCAATATCACTTTAAAATAGTCATACATAGTCATTATTTACACCATTATATCCATCCAAGTAAGGTGGTGGTGGAAAATATATTACACCACGGTGTGAAGATGGTATTCCGTACGTACGCACGCGCGATGATTTAGTTTTCCGTAGGATGGATAGATGGTGAAATAGGGTTGTTTCATACTTATAATAACATATCAGTATATGAGTGATACTGATTTTATTACTTCATAATTACACAAATAAAGAAGAACAAGTGGAAGAATAAATAAAGTTGAAAGAATCGGTAACGGACATTACCTCTTCTTTGAAGCGCCTCTTTGAGACATCCTCTTAGGGAATTAAAATTGGTATTTGAAGAAGACCAGGTGCTCTAGGATGTCTCTAGGGAAGTGGAGAGAATAAATTGGTAGGGGTTGTCCGAGCTTGAAGGCTAAAAGTGGTGTGAGGAAGAGGGGGAGGAGGTGCCCTTTTATAAGGGAGGAGAGGGGCTCCTTTGGAAAAACTAAAAATATTATTTTATTATAAAGCCAAATTCGGTTTTAAATAGTTCCAAATTGATTTATTTCGAAGCTAAAGTGGATATGGGTCGAAATCCTCTTATCTAATAGAATTTAGACAAGTTTAGGTTCCTATTTTAACCTTATCCTTTAGATTTAACTTTAAGTTAAATAATTTTACTTTTACCGTGTCTTTTTGTGTTCTTACACTATAAGGTTAATAAACTTACTATAACAAGCCAAACGAACCCCAAGATGTTTATTATTAATATATATAACATTATCTAAGTCATTTGGCCGAACCTTATATTTTTAAGAATAAAATAATAATTAACAATATAATATTTTCTTTAAAAACTATTTTATGTCAATTTTGACACTATTTAGTAATTATTTTTTGTGAAAATCATAACAGAGTGATTAGTTCTAAAAAAGTTAATTAAATAAATAATAACATGTCATATTAACCTATAAAATTATTGGAATTCATAAAAAGTATCAAATTACATTTATTTGGGTATTTATAACATCGATTATGTCAATATTTCATTTATAAGATAATTACTGCATCATCATTGTGTCATAAATAAATTAAATTATTTAATGTCTAAAAATTACAAATAAAATACCATTATGTAAGAAATCGTTTTATATTTCTAATGAATATTTATAGTCGATTTTATCTTATGTATAAACCTATATTAAAAATGATTTAGTTATTAAACTTTGATTTTAACTATTTTAACCCTTCTTTAAATAAATTAATAATAAATGTCCTAATCTAATCCAAGTGGGAATAAATGGTCATATTTTATTACTAAGGTTGTTTTTGGTCGAATTACACTTATCCAATAGAATTAGGACATGTGTTAGGGTAATAATAATATCATTTTTACCCTTAATTACCCTATTTACTTTTAACCGTGGTAAATAAAAGTAAAAAGTTACTATTCACCAAAAATTATTTTCATCTCATTGAACCATATTTTACTTACTGACATCAACCATGTCTCTCGTATTTTTGAAATTCCACTCACAGAAGCGGTAAAATTAAGTTTTATGAAAAATTCAGTTTTTTAACTACCACTTAGTGGTTTCACTATTCATCAAAAATTGAAAGTTTTCAGAAAAATACCAAAATTTCACCCTAGGCTAATTTCGATATTCCAAATCCAAAAATGAAGTCAATTTTGAAAAATAAAATTTATAAAATTTCAAAAAGTAGTTATTACTATTCATAACGACTAGTTTTAATAATATTTTAATATCATATCGTTGTTTAGTGAAACTCGGTATTGTGTACGACGCAAGATATCAAGGAAGGTCGCGATTGTGTGTAAAGAAAGCCAAGCTAGTGTTGTGTGTAGTGAAAGATTCTTTTATGATTTATAAAAACAAAATATTTCTCATAAAAGTCTCGGGTGTTACATTCGACCCCCCTTAAAATGAATTTCGCCCTCGAAATTCATTACTTCATTACAAACAGATGAGGATACCTCTCCCTCATCATATCCTCAAGTTCCCATGTAGCTTCTTCTAATTGGTGGTTCCTCCATAAAACTTTCACCAATCGAATGGTCTTGTTTCGTAGGACTTTTTCGCTACGATCCAGAATCTCTGTCAGCTGTTCTTCATAAGAAAGATCTTGCTCCAGCGGTACAACTTCTGAGCTGAGTACATGTGACGGATCAGGTATGTACTTTCTCAAGAGAGATACATGGAACACATCATGAACTTGAGAGAGATTCGGTGGAAGCGCCAATCGGTAAGCTACCTTCCCAACACGATCCAGTATTTCGAAAGGACCGATATATCTAGGGCTCAACTTCCCCTTCTTTCCAAATCTCATGACCCTCTTCCAGGGAGATATTCGTAAGAACACTTTATCACCCAGTTTAAACTCTAGGTCTTTTCTTCGGTTGTCGGCATAAATTTTCTGTCGACTCTGAGCTTCTCTTATGTGTTGTTGAATAGATCTGACCTTTTCTGCCATCTCATCAACAAGATCAGGTCCTAATAGCTTTCCTTCCCCAACTTCATCCCAACAAGTTGGAGTCTTGCATTTATTTCCATAGAGATCTTCATAAGGAGCCATCTGAATACTGGAGTGAAAGCTATTATTATAAGAAAATTCCCCCAAAGGTAGGTGTTGATCCCAACCACCTTTGAAATCCATAGAGAAAGCTCTCAACATATCTTCTAGAGTTTGAATTGTTCTCTCAGAATGACTGTCTGTCTAAGGATGATAAGCAGTGCGGAAACTCAACTCTGTATCCAGAGTATGCTGAAGACTTCACCAGAACTTTGAGGTAAACCTCGGATCCCAATCAGATATAATAGAAAGTGGTACTCCATGCAATCTTACCACTTCCTTTACATATATCCTGGCAAGCTGATCCAGAGAGAAATCCTCTCTAATAACAATGAAGTGTGCAGACTTTGTAAGACGATCAACTATGACCCAGATAGCATTATTGCCTTTGGATGTTTTAGGAAGTCCTGTGACAAAGTCCATAGTTATGTTTTCCCATTTCCATTCGGGTTTGGGTAATGGTTGTAACATTCCCTTAGACTTCTATCTCTCAGCTTTAACTTGCTGACAAACCAAGCATCGAGAGACAAATTCAGCAACATCTCTTTTCATTCCATCCCACCAGAAGTACTCTTTTAGGTCCCTATACATCTTCGTGCTTCCAGGATGAATAGAGAATGAAGAACTATGAGCCTTATCCAGCAGCTCCTTCTTTAATTCGGGGATGGGAGGAACACAAACCCGATTCCTGAACTTTATTATCCCATCACAATCAAGGTTGAATTCAGGAACATTTCTCACCTTCTTTTGTAACTCGACATCTTCTTTTTGTGCCTCTTTAATCTTCACATGTATAGATGGTTGAACATTCATTTGAGAAAATAAGATTTTCCCCTTCCATTATAATTCCAAGATCCATCCTTTGTAAATCCATAAATATTGGATCTTTTGTGATCCTCATCATGGATAAACTGGCATGGTCTTGTCGACTTAATGCATCTTCCACCTTGTTTTCTTTCCCAGGGTGGTAATGGATTGAGCAGTCGTAATCCTTAATCATCTCCAACCATCTTCTTTGGCGCATATTCATCTCCTTTTGTGTGAAAATATACTTTAAACTTTTATGGTCAGTATAAATGTCACACCTTTCTCCATAAAGATAATGCCTCCAAATCTTTAATGCAAATATTACTGCAGCTAACTCCAAATCACGAGTTGGGTAATTTTGCTCATGGATTTTCAACTGTCGTGAGGCATAAACTATCACCATATCATTTTGCATAAGAACACACCCCAATCCCTTCTTAGATGCATCACTGTAGATCACAAACCTTTCTCCACTACAAGGCAGTGTGAGCACAGGTCCACTGGATAACCTTCTTTTCAACTCCTTGAAATTCTCTTCACATTCCTCCGTCCAGACAAACTTAACTGCTTTCCGAGTCAACTTGGTGAGTGGATTAGATAACCGTGAAAAATATTTCACAAAACATCGATAATATCCAGCCAAACCAAGAAAACTTCGGATCTCAATTAATGTTGTTGGTCTCGACCATCTTTCGATAACCTCTGTTTTTGCTAGATCCACAAATATCCCCTCTTTTGAGATTATGTGACCAAAAAATGCAACTTTTTGAATCCAAAATTCACACTTGGTAAATTTGGCATAAATCTTCTCCTTTATTAGGGTCTTCAATATAATTCTCAAGTGATCTTCATGTTCTTCCTTGATCTTTGAATATATAATAATATCGTCTATAAAGACTACCACAAACTGATCAAGATAGTCTCTAAAGACTCTATTCATCAGATCCATGAAGATAGCAGGGGCATTAGTAAGACCAAATGGCATCACTATAAATTCATAGTGTCCATACCTTGTACGAAAAGCCGTCTTTGGTATATCCTCCCTTTTGACCCTTAATTGATGATACCCTGAACGAAGATCAATCTTTGAAAAGTATTGAGCTCCTCGTAGTTGGTCAAATAAGTCATCAATGCGTGGGAGAGGATATTTGTTCTTGATAGTGATCTTGTTAAGTTCTCGATAATCATTGCAGAGTCTCATTGATCCATATTTATTCTTAACAAACAGAACATGTGCTCCCCAAGGTGACGCACTGGGGTGTATGAATCCCTTATCAAGATTTTCTTGGAGTTTCTTCTTCAATTCCTGCAACTCAATTGGGGCCATTCTATAAGGTGTCTTTGAAATAGGTAAAGCACCCGGTATGAGTTCTATTGAAAACTCAACTTCACGATTTGGTGGAAGACCCGACAATTCTTCCGGAAAGACATCTTCAAACTCCCGTACAATGGGCATATTCTTAATCATGAGTTTCTCACCAACCATTTGAGATAAATAACCTTCATTTAGTGGAATCAAGACCCATAAGATGGAAGAAATTTCCACTGGAAGGTTATGTTCATCCTTGCATTGATAGACGATCATAGATTGATCTGGAATATGAAATGTGACTTCACTTCTTTGGAAATTGATATGAGCTCCATATAGAGAAATCCAATCCATGCCAAGAATCACATCAAATTCCACTATAGGAAGGATCACAAGATTTGCAGGAATCACTTTACTACAAAATTCAATCGGAGAAGAATTATAAACTTTTGATGCTACTATTGTGCCATTAGGAGTTGTCACAGCCAACTCAACATCTAATTGTTGAGGTAATATGGTGATATCCTTAGAAAATTCTTCAGAAATAAAGGAGTGGGTGGATCCAAAATCAAATAAAACATTTACTACTTTAGAGTGGATGGTAAGTGTACCTTTCACCACATCGTTATCGTACTCCACATCGCTGATAGAAATTGCATGTGACTTTCCTTTGTCTTTAGCCTTAAGAGTTTGTTGACGTCGACCATCATCATCAACCCTTGGATTTGGGAATTGATTGGCATAATGCCCCATATCCTTGAACTTGAAACATTGAAGTGTATTAGGTTCATTCTGTGTATCCCTTCCTTTGTTTGCATCGTTAGATATCTTCTTCCCATCATTGTGTCATTCAAATGACCGATGACCTTCCTTTCCACATTTGAAACATTTACTTGTCCCTTTAAGACAATTCCCTCCATGTTTCTTTCCACACTTTGAGAATAAAGGAAAACTCATCTTCTTTTCAGTGTGCTCTTTAGATTTTCCTTTGAATTCCATTTTCCTCTTCTTGTCAAACCCATATGACTGATTGGTTACTCCAATATCCATCTCAACTTTGAGAGCACATCAAACTATTTCCTAATAGCTATTGAAGTCCCTTATGGCTAACGCCCTTCGAAGACTTGGTTTAAATCCACTAAAGAATCGATCGATCTTACTCTTAGGTTGGATAATAATACCAGAAGCATACCTTGCAAGTCTTGTAAAATTTGCTTCATAGGTACCAATAGATTCATCATCCTTTTGCTTTAGTTCAAGAAACTCCTTCTCCATCTTTGTTCGGAGAATACGAGGGAAGTACTTATTGAAAAATAATTTCTTGAACTCGTCCCATTCCATGGGCTCAATTTCATCTATTGGCCTCGTATTCTTGATAAAATTCCACCATTGATCAACATCACCTTCCAAACGATACACTGCTAAGATGACTTTATCATGTTCAGAACATTGAAGAACTGAGAATATCTTTTCAGTAGTACTAATCCATTGTTCAGCAACTAATGGATCAGTAGACCCGCTGAATGAAGGTGGACGCTGCCTCATGAAGGATTCAACATAATGTTGCTCCTTCCTTTGCTCATTTGGAAGTCCTGCATGATTCATAGATTGAGAAAGTTGTGTGAGCATGGCTATAAGATTTTGCATTCCATCCCCCATAACGTTTGGTTGCTCAGGGGGACAATCATTGCATTGCCCGTCGCATTCCGCATTAACACGGTTCCTTCGGGTTCCAGCCATTGACTAAAACCAAGAAGAATAGTGTGAGCAACACTAATTATAATAGGAAAACCACATAATCAAGAATAAAATTTCACACTTAAGGTCTTATCCTAGGTTATTCATGGCCATTTCTAAAACACTAAGATTGTGTTCTATGCTTAGACTTATCCTTAGGATTTTTACTAAGGCTTTCACATCCTAGTTTCCAAAGGTTGACTATACCTTTCCTCTGATACCAACTATAACGACCCATAATTTACATACATTGTTATTACTTCAGAATTGAATCACACTTATTACAACATATAACAAAACTAGGAAAGGACCGTATAGGTATAGAGTCTTTAGAAATTGGAAAACATAAACAACTGGTTCATAAAGCATCTACTTTGCCTCCCATTTATTTCATCATATCTAGAGTCCCTTTTGGCATATCCTACTTAATAACCTTCTTCCTAACCTAGGGAAATAAAACATACAAAAGGGTGAGGTCAAATGCTCAGTAAGGGTAAACAAAAGAAATATCAATCACATCATATACATAAGAACATAACTTTTGGAAATCTTAACCTGCAAAAGAGATCATAATTTCATAACATGGGATAAATCATAGTAGTGAAATGTAATCCCAATAATCATAACTTAAAACATGAAACTTTGTGGCATACACACATAATCATAGAGAATCATTTCTTATTAGTCAAGACTCATTTCCAAGACTATCTTAGTGGACAAAGTCCATTTCTGAACCGAGTTCACTCCTCGTTTCAGTCCTGTTTCACTGAACCGGTTTAACCTGCCGTTCCAGCCATGTCTATCTCATGAGATATAAAATATTTACCCAATGCATTGGAGGGAGATATAGGTCCCACCCATCTCATAATGATACCATTATTATGTGTGCCACAAAATCATAAATCATACATCATTGCATAACCCATGTAATAAAAATGGGATTCTTAAACATCATGACATAATAAAACAATTCATATAAGATAAAGGAATTCATAAAAATAATTTCATCACAACATAATCCAATCAATGTAATAATAGGGATATAAACAGAACCCTATATTATCTTAGATGGAAAATAATTTTGATAAAACACTTGACCTCCATTCTTGAGGAAAATATCCTTTCTACTTCAAAAACATTTTCATTTATTAACATGTCATACACTTTTAAACTAAAAGAAGTTGATTAAAAATAAACTTGAAAACTTGTAAAGGAAGATTCTTGGAAATAATGTTTTAAAAATCCATTCGTGCCGTATAAGTTAAAAAAACATTCTTCTCGTACTTTTGTCGGAAAAGTCAAAAAGTACCTCGTACGAAAAACGACAAAAGATTCCTTTCATATATTTTACTAAAAACTCACTGAAGGGTAAAATTGGATTTAAAAAATTTTAGGTGGATGGAAATAATATTACATATTGAGTAAACATTGATGTGGATGATAAAATACACCCCAGTAAATACCAAAGTATAAACAATCTCGGATAAAAATGAGATTGTGATATTTTTCCTTAACTTAGGTCCGATTTGCTTCGTAAGTTTCCGAACCTCCTGTATAATGATTTGAATAATTTCATTGACTTATTCCAGAATCATACTCATTGTTATGATATCATATATGGTCATATTCTTAGCTTATTATTAGTAATATTTCATTGCTACTTATTATTCGGGTGTTTATTACTTTTTGTTCTTATGCGTGTTTTGTCGAATAAATTCTTATTCTTATTTTTAGGTTATAGATAACTCATTTACAGAATATTATTAGTGTAATATATATCATATTCATTCATTCAATTCATTTATATAATCATTATGCAATGAAGATCATGTAGAACGAGTCGCATCACATCGTGGAGACGATATTCCGTACGTACGCACGAGCGATGATATCGTTCCCATGATCGTGGAATTGTATTGGAGTGTATTTATACTATTTCAGAATCAATATCACTTTACAATAGTAATATATAGTCATTATTTTCACCATTATACCCATCCAAGTAAGGTGGTGGTGGAAAATAGATTACACCACGGCGTGGAGACGGTATTCCGTACGTACGCACGCGCGGTGATTTTGTTTTCCGTAGGATGGATAGATGGTGAAATAGTGTTGTTTAATACTTATAATAACATATCATTATATGAGTGATACTGATGTTATTACTTAATAATGACACAACTAAATAAGAATAAGTGGAATAAGAAATAAAGTTTAAAGAATCGGTAACAGACATTACCTCTTCTTTAAAGCGCCTCTTTGAGACCTCCTCTTAGGGAACTAAAATTGGTCTTTGAAGAAGACCAGGACCTCTAGGATGTCTCTAGGGAAGTGTAGAGAATAAATTGGTAGGGTTTGGACGATATTTAAGGCTCAAAGTGGTGTGAGGAATAGGGGGAGGAGGTTCCCTTTTATAAGGGAGGAGAGGGGCTCTTTTGGAAAAACTAAAAATATTATTTTATTACAAAGCCAAATTCGGTTTTAAATAGCTCCAAATTGATTTATTTCGAAGCTAAGGTGGGTATGGGTCTAAACACTCTCATCCAATAGAATTTAGACAAGTTTAGGTTCCTATTTTAACCTTATAATTTAGATTTAACTTTAAGTTAAATAATTTTACTTTTACCGTGTCTTTTTGTGTTCTTACACTATAAGGTTAATAAACTTACTATAATAAGCCAAACAAACCCCAAGATGTTTATTATTAATATATATAACCTTATATAAGTCATTTGGCCAAACCTTATATTTTTAAGAATAAAATAACAATTAACAATATAATATTTTCTTTAAAAACTATTTTATGTCAATTTTGACACTATTTAGTAATTGATTTTTGTGAAAATCATAACAGAATGATTAGTTCGAAAACAGTGAATTAAATCAATAATAACATGTCATATTAACCTATAAAATTAGTGTAATTCATAAAAAGTATCAAATTACATTTATTTGGGTATTTATAACATCGATTATGTCAATATTTCATTAATAAGATAATTACTACATCATCATTGTGTCATAAATAAATTAAATTATTTAATGTCTAAAAATTACAAATAAAATACCATTATGTAAGAAATATTTTTATATTTCTAATTAATATTTATATTCGAATTTATCTTTTGTATAAACCTATATTAAAAATTATTTAGTTATTAAACTTTGATTTTAACTATTTTAACCCTTCTTTAAATAAATTAATAATAAATGTCCTAATCTAATCCAAGTGGGCCTAAATGGTCATATTTTATTCCTAAGGTTGTTTTTGGTTGAATTACACTTATCCAATAGAATTATAACATGTTTTAGGGTAATAATACTATCATTTTTACCCTTAATTACCCTATTTACTTTTAACCGTGGTAAATAAAAGTAAAAAGTTACTATTCACCAAAAATTATTTTCATCTCATTGAACCATATTTTACTTACTGACATCAACCATGTCTCTCGGATTTTTGAAATTCCACTCACAGAAGCGGTAAAATTAAGTTTTATAAAAAAATCAGTTTTTTAACTACCACTTAGTGGTTTCACTATTCATCAAAAATTGAAAGTTTTCAGAAAAATACCAAAATTTCACCCTAGGCTAATTTCGATATTCCAAATCCAAAAATGAATTCAATTTTGAAAAATAAAATTTATAAAATTTCAAAAAGTGGTTATTACTATTCATAACAGCTAGTTTTAATAATATTTTAATAGCATATCGTTGTTTAGTGAAACTCGGTATTGCGTACGACACAAGCTATCGAGGAAGGCCGCGATTGCGTGTAAAGCAAGCCAAGATAGTGTTGTGTGTAGTGAAGGATTTCTTTTATGATTTATAAAAACAAATTATTTCTCATAAAAGTCTCGGGTGTTACAAAAGATGTTGTGAACCTGGTACACAACATTAAGGGAGTACATATAGTGTAAAGGATACACACCGTGGAATGTTAAAAGTTAATTTTTTTTATAAAAATGAAATGGTTTGTATATAATTTTGATCCCTATAGGTAAAACGATGTGTAAATGAGTTACATGTCCTGTAAATTTCATGTGAATTTCTTTTAGGGAATTACATTGGTTGATTGTTATTTCATTATTCAACATTCTTCTTCCCTATCACCCTAGAGATCTATTCCTATGATTTTGGGAGCCTCTATTAAACCTGTATTATTTCATTCTAAGATTGATCACCATTACAGTTTTATTGTGTCTCTCTAGAGGAGTAATCACCTCTTTTTCTTTGTTTCTTTGATCTTGATAGTTTCATTACATTGAATTATGAAATCTATTGACCCCTGGTGATGTTTATTCTTGTTTCTATCTAGGTCTATTGCGTGATATTGTTCTTGGTGATGTTTTAAATATCGGTTATAGTGAATATGGTGTGTGTTCTTGAGGTATGTGTTTTTCTTCTTCTCTTCCATCGCTTTTCTAAATTTATTCAATTCTGAGATGTCTAGACTGATTCTTGGGCCTCTATTGTCATTGTTGGTTTCTTCCTTATGAAGGATTTAATTATGGGAATGTGAGACATGAGATTTTAGGTAAGTGGTTATATCTCTAGACATTGTTGGTGGACTAAATTGCTTATATTTTCATACATTGATTTATTAAATGAAATTGAATGATATGAGTGATTTGATTTGTGTGTGTGGAATTGAGTTTTTATAAAAGATGGGTTTCACCTAGGTTTGGTAAATGGAAAGTGTTTTCAAACCATTGTGAAATGATTTTTTGAAATTGTATTCAAATATTAAAATGAAAATAATTATTGATGAAATTTTATGGAAAATATATCACATGAGAATCCCTGGGTAATTAGTTGGATGTTATAGTAGTAGGTCTTGTCTATAACTGACTAGTTTGTTTATGGGGCCTACCAAAGCTCGATATGGTTATTGTTATAGAGGCATGTTATAAATGTTAGGGGATCACTTTTTCTAATCTTCATATTCTTTCTAGAAATGATTAATATGTATATTTTCTTGATGCGTACATGATTTTCAATTTTAAGAATGATTATCCCAATTATCATGTTCTAATTTGATCCCTAGAATGAAGTTGCATGTGTGTCTACTTTTGGGTTGTACTATTTTGATTAAACTTCCATGGATTTGATATGATATGGGATACATGATTTGTTTTGAGTTGATATATTTATAGTGATATATTTATAGAGATATATAGATTTGAAATGTTCTAAAACTCATTGAACTCATTTTTTTAGAAATGTGGAAATTTGAAAATTCAACCATTTTTCCATTCTACTAATATAAAAATTGTTAAACTGTATATCATACATAGTTTTATTTAAAGTTGATAATTATTGGATTATTTTTTAGATACTTGATATGGATTGCCTAGAAGAGATACTACTGAGCCTATTATCTTACACCCCAGTTACCACTTTAGTTGTTCACAGACCTTATTATGTATTTCAGTGCAGGTAAAGATGATGTGAAATAGTGAGGTGGTGATGTTTTCGGTTAGCTGAGTTCGTTAGTTGGTTGTGGGATA
Source organism: Viscum album (assembly GCA_963277665.1). NCBI lineage: Eukaryota > Viridiplantae > Streptophyta > Magnoliopsida > Santalales > Viscaceae > Viscum > Viscum album. The sequence continues at coordinate 790,506,370 of OY728153.1, forward strand.
ATAGGGGTCTACCCACACTAACACATGGGGTAGTTGGTTTTCCTATTTTGGTAGTTATTTGTGGTTTAAAATTTACTTGTATATTATTAATTCTCTTAATTGGTTTGGTTTAAACTATTTTTTCAATTGTGGAATATATTAATCATTTTTATGTCCTCTATATTGTATACATGTACCATTTTTTTCTTTAGGTTTGGATAAGTAATTACCTATGTTAGTTTTGATTCCCATGTTTAAGTAAAATATAGTGGGGTTCAGGAATAATCTTTGATTATGTATACAATTTAGGCCAGGTATCTGTTTTATAGGGTATCTGGGTCAAGTTCATTACAAAGGGTCTTGTGTGCATGTTATTACAAGGATTCTCATGCACATGGTGATTTCATGGCTCCTGGTGTTCACAAATATCATGAGCTCAAATATTTTATATAATATTAGAACATCCTCATTAATGAACTACAATCCCTCAATATATAAGAAAAATACATACCTATCATGTGTTCATCCCACATAATTACCACAGATCCCATGAGCTTCAAGAAAATCAAACATTCAATGTGTTATCATTAATTTCTATTAATATAAAATATTTTAAAACTATAATATTAATCATCCAAAATATCAAGTTTAACAATATGATATTTCATTTCAAAATCCAACATCAAATTATATTCACCAAAATTTACACTTTCCAAAATAATTAATTTTATTAAAATTTAATAAAATATTTCATTCATGTAATTCTATATAATTACCCTCACAATTATTTTTTAAATCATACATTTCAATTAAAATACATTTTAAATAAATAAAAAACTTATACTAAAATCCATAACTAAAGTGGTTCAACACACATTATTCTATTTTCAAACTATTTATCAGCATTCTAAAAATATTTTTCATTGATCAAAAAGAAATAAGTTCAAAATTAATTATGAAACACTGATTTAAATTAATTAGTATTACTGGATGGAACAACCTAAATCAATAATGATATTTATAATCACTAACATGGGTTCATAAAGTAGAGATTTTAATTGGATATAATCAATCATGGAAGAATCCTAGAACCAAAAACACCAATCAAGATCAATAACCATTAATGAAAAAATTATCCACCACTCTCAATGTTGGAGATAGAGAAAAAAAGAATAATTTATGAACATGTTAAGAATATAAAAAAATTAACACATTAAATACTTCAAATGACACATTGACTCATGAATCCATAATGTTTGAAATGAAAAAATCACTTATAGAGTGCCTTAATATCACAAGGTTGAATTATGATCAAGGGAGGTGTTAATAGAATTAAAATAGATATTTTATATATAACAATTATGATAATATTCATTATATTTTATCAAAAAACACCATCATTAACTAGCTACTGGCTCCAATTAACTAGCCAATGGATCAAGGTAGAATAACTAGGCCACTAGAAGTCCCACCAACTAGTTGGAAGTCTTTCAATAGATGTCAAGTGGAGTTCTTTTAGGAGCTGAAATCTCCATCCAATGACCTTATTTCTGGTGGAAATACTATAGGAAGCCCATATTATCAACCTTCCACTAGCTAGTTGGTTCCCCTCAGTAATGAGTTGGTGGATTACCTGTAGTATTTAAACCTATATGTTCATTTCCCCTCTAAACAAATCCACTCAAAAATCTCCTGACCTCTCAAACAAGAATCAAAACTCATAGCCAACACCAAGAAATGATAAAATATGAATTTAAAATAATTATTCAATAGGAAAATCTAGAGAACAATGTTAAAAAGAAGATGATCCAAAATAAAGGATTGCACCTGAAATTAGGTTTATAGATACTACATTGTAGAACCATTTTTAAATATACATTTACATATTACATCAATTTTAGTAAACCCATATAACTAAATTTTATGAATACCGTTGTGTCACTAACCTACATTTTTTAGAGTCATTAACACCCATTAATCCATTCCTTACCTAACCTAGATATTGATCAATGATTTTTTTTGAACTAATGTGTGGGTGAGGAAACATACATATTCTTTTTATTTTATTGTAAGAAACTATTTTTGGAGAAGATTTGAAAAATAATACCTCAATTAAATATTTTTTGTATATAAGACTCAATGATGGGTATAAATAAATAGGAAATAGATAATAAATTTTTGGTTTGAAGTTACTCTAAATTTTTATGATTAAATATGCATCTCATTCCATCAAAATATATGATATATATATAAATTAAATTGGAAAACAATGAAAATAAAATATCTAAAAGGGTGAATGTTATATGAATGTAAATAAAATATACTAATATTGAAGTGTGAACTACCAAATAAAATATAGATATTATTATAGTATTATCAATTCACAATGTTGAGTGAGTACATCATACTAGAGGAAATATTTATTATGGAATTTACTTTTCATCATATATAATCCATCTTCATTCTTCTTATGATACTTTTACATTTTAAACGTATAAATCCCCAAAAATTGGACAAATCATGTACAATCCCTCATTATTGAATCATTTATGATTATATTATGTGGGGATACAAGGAAGAAGTGCTGACCCAAACCACCATGGCCCACCAGGCTGCTTGATGGTAGGGTTACATAACCCCAAGATGCCACCAATAGGCTAGAGGCTTTAGATATACGATGAGAAGGAATAAATTAAATTAGATGAATTTTCCTTGTGTACATGTTCGCATACACCCAATTGTATATATGAAACAGTGCAAGAGAATAATAAAAAGGGTTGTAACATATAGAGTAAAATCATGCATGCAATAACCTCTAGATAATAAATTAGTGTATGAAAGAATCAAAATAATTTGTAAAAATAAAAAAATACACTCATAAAAAAATGAAGTCCCAATAAGACAATATCATTAACAAAAGAAATCATACTAAGGTCATATTCTAATCTACATGCTTGAGTACCATTTTTAGTCTCTACACTCGAGTATCCCTATGCTTTACCGAAATGTTTTCCGATATATTTCTCATCTACATAAGATTTGACACATGGAGAAAAATCCCGCATATTTGTGAGTATATATATACCAAATAGGATTCCTCGAAAATACAAGGGGTAATTGTGAGATACATTATAAGTAACCAGATCAACCAAAACCGATAGTTAAACAAATCCCGCAAACATATTTGTATATGATCATAATGAATATCATCTTAGAGATAAAGGGAATCTTTATATCACCACCCAGCTCAGGATGATGATTTTTTATATTGATTCAAAGGCCCATTAATGATGTCCATTATCTCATGTGTATGTATAAATCATTCATGAGGAGGCCTAGCATGTTGCCAGTAATCCATATCATGAGGGGGAGAAATATCCATTAGAATATGGACCCACACCCTAGAATGTAAAAAGTATGTCACTCAGTATATGAATAGAGGACTTAAATCATTATGCTTTAGGGGTATCCCAATCAAACTATGGATGGATGACCCTTACCTTCATGAGTTGGGGGGATTCCACTCAAATAAAGGAGGACCCATACCCTAGTATGATATAGGGGTTTCTCTAAATATGTATCGATTGAGGACACACACAATAGTTCACTAGATGGATACCACATAGATGTTAGAGGACCCACTCCCTAGTACATAGGGGTGGTACTTAGAGGTTAATGGATCCACCCCTAGTATACTAGGGAGAACATAGTGGGTAGATGTTGATAGACAACCCATGATTTTTATGTCGAGCGGGGGGTGGGAGGGGGAGTCACTCAATAGGTAGAATACCCATGCCTTAGTTCATCACGGGGTTCCACTCAATCTGTACAAGGAGTATACAGGACCTGTTCCATAATGAAATAGGGGGATGACAACCCTTGTCTCTCTTTAATGATCCTTAATGATCAATTCCATTTTCAAGAATCACCAAAATAAGATTCATTATCAAAACATTCCATGTCATATCTGCAAATTAACTATGAAGGGTACCACCATGTTCAGGGTAGAAAACTACTCAGGATAGGCTATTGCTGGGACATAATCTATGTCCATGAAGAGAATATACATATGGTGGATGTTTATCATTAGGGTACATAGTATGTATGTCATCAACAAGTCATGTGGACTCAATCCAATGCATGGAATTGTACTCCTATAGAAACTTCTTATAGAACATTTACTAATAAATGGTATATAATTGGGGACCACATGGCATGTATCAGCTCAACATTGGAAGATGGCGTGCTCCAAGTGGTTCCAGTGTTAATCGATATGTTCCCGTGTACTTGGCAATCTACCATAATGTTATCGAGTACAAGCCCGTTACTTTATACTCCTAAAGTACGCAGCATGTCCTACCACATGGGGTTATCGATTTGAACTAAGTGGAACATGTATTCGACTACTAGGGAGGATGAAAATATGTGTGATACTAAGCACATGGTGTATGATCCCAGATACATGGTTTTTTATCCTTATATCCACTTGAATACCTAGTTGCAACAATTGGGTGGGGATACATGGGGCGCGTTCTTCAACTACACACATTGTAGTTGACTTTCCCACAAAAAATACATATATTCCCATGGAAACCAGATCATCAACATCTACCACTATTTATTCAATTTGACCACACAAAATCAGTGGGGTCACCTTCTATTATTGATTCCTCAGCAATGGTGGTTGTAAATGGGATCTTGATCACTTACGGTGGTTTGCCAAATGTGTTCTATACCACCCATCACTTGTCTTCATCCTTAATCATAGAATAATAGAAGTAATCACCCACTCAACGTAATGAATCATGATCCATCTGTTAAACACAACCCAAACATGTTTTCTAAAATTTACTATAAATATAGAGGTTCAATCATGCTCAATCATTCCCAAGAATGTTGAACCTCAACCCTATAAATAATAGACACATGAAAATAACAATGGGGGGAAATCATAATAACAATGGTTCATACACATAATTAGCAAAGAGTTATCATCCAATGATTTTAACATGGGAATTTAAGGGTTACAAAATTTTATAAAGGGAATAAATTCAATAAAATAATTTAATTCATCAATGGGATCTTAAGATGGATAGGGTATAACACCCAGAGTTTTTATGAAATTTTATTTTTGAATAAATTAAATTTCATTAATAGATTTCATTAATTGAATCACCATGTTATGAATACAATATATGAAACACTATGTTTTTCTTGTGATATTTGAAACAACATGTTATGCTTACGCTACACGCAACACTGGGTTGGATTGCATTACATCCAAAAAATATATTTAACAAACAATGATATATTATTAATATAGTTATTTATTCATAAGCATTATAACCAAACTGTTAAACATATCAACATGAATAGTAAAAAATAATTTTTTTAATATTATTTATAATGGTTTTATATAAATAAAAAATGATGATTAAATGTAAATAATTTTTGGTAAAGTATTAATATATTTTTAAAATACTATTTTCTCAAAAATTGATTTTTATTAGTTTCTATGACTAATAATATAATTAATTTTTAAAAATTTTAGAAATTGAATTTCATAAAATAAAATTAATTTTGTAAATCATAATTTCAAATTAACATAGGGATATTTTTTGGGAATTTTATGGAAAATTTCTTTTTTTATTAATACAAAAAAATGAATAATTTCAATTAAAACTTTATTTTTCATTTAATTTATTTATAAAGTGAAAATATATTTTAAATTGGTGTTAAAGTAATTTTTTTTCAATTAATCCAATTTTTTTCATTCGAACCGTTTTCATAATATATTTTGATATAAAACCTTTTTAATATTTTGAACATTTTCTTTTCAAAAAACCCACAATCTCGTTGAGTTTGCAAGATTAATTTTTAATTAAAATTTTTACATATCCTGGAATTGAGTTTGGAAAAATGGTTTCCATAAATGGAATAATAATAAATGATATTTAATATAATTTTAATCATAAATTTTTACCATAATTAAAATTAAAAAAAATAGTAACATTAATTACTGTAATGAATGTTAAAATGAGGTTTCTGCATTACATGTGTTTGTATTAAAATTAATTTAATAGATATATAGTTTTTTATTTAATAAATTGGATTTAATATTTAAAATTATAATATAGAAATTTTCTACAAAAAATATCATATTAATTTTAGTATTAAATGATAAATTACCTTGGTAAATAAAAATATACAAGTCAACATAATAAAAAATATGAAAGTGAAAACTTAAGTAAACATAAAAACTAAAAAATGACATGTAAAATTGTATTTTTTTTGTTTGATGGAGGTTTTAAATGACTAAATCATCCCTAAACTCCATTATTGATCTATTTTGGAGGCACATGAGGAAAGAGTGACCCATCAATATTAAATACTTTTGTATAATTACAAAAATAAAACCCCTTATCAATTATAAAAGGAATATCACTAACCTCACTTACTCACACTACTCAAGACATATAGATCAACAAAAACCTACCTAATTCACTTCCAAAAAACCCTCATTTAACCCCAAAATCATTATTTTGTACCTAAATTTATCCTATGATACCGTTTAGTGGTAAATTATGGAGGTTTCCCAAATCTAAGGAAACATTCATCAACGAGCATTTTTTATTTATTAATTCCTACACCTATTTCAATTATTATTATAGAATTCATATAAAATAACATCAGTATAATTGATATAAATATATTTTTTTATGTTATGGTAATGTTTTACAACCATATACACTTCCATCAAATGGGTTATGAAATTGTTATTCGTGGGTATGACAAACTACCGCCTTGCGAAACAATTTCATTCATTTTTAAATTACAACCTCTTAATGGTGAAAATAATTGTAATGTCCTAGACCACACATATCCATTACTTTATCAAAATCCAGTTTTTGGGGTGTTCTGGGAGGAAAGGGTATCTCATTTCAAGAGTTTTTTACAAAATTCTAATTATTCTATCAGTGACTCAGTGTCGGTAGGTTGAGTAGGTAGCTCAACATTAGTGGATCTAGGTCGGTAGGTCATATCAATAGGTGGTATTGATAGCTCTTGTCGGTATATCACATTGGTGGATCAACATTGGTAGGTCGCATTGGTAGGTGGTATCAGTAGCTCACATCGGTAGCTCATCGTTGGTGAATCAATGATGGTAGGTCGGGCGTCGGTAGGTCAGGCGTCAGTAGGTTGAGCGTTGGTATGTCGGGTGTTGGTGAGTCAGGAATCGGTAGGTCACATAGGTATCTCACTATCGGTGGGTTGTATCAGTGAATCTAGGTCACTGAGTCACTATCAGTGACTCACGTTAGTGACTCACCCATCGGTGAGTCATTTCCATATTTTCTACTTTTTCCAGTTTCTCCCCTCTTAAGTTTTATTTCACGTAAATCGAGTATAAAACCTTGTTTGAGAATTTATAAAGGTGTTGTAGAGGATATTAATTATATCTTTAATATCATAACTCTCTTAGGTTTTTGAAACAATCAAAATTCATAATCTTGACCATGATCTGAATTTAATGGATATTGAAACTATTTCTTTCTGTTGATATAAAATGGATCTATTCTAAGCCAAGATATTCTCTCCCCCATGTGTTTCCATTTTTTCTCTTGGTGCACCTAAAGGATTTCTTCCTCGCGAAGTTGTGCATTTTGGTGTAGATTTGGGTTGAGTTTTCCATTGGATTCCTTCCTACTGCTCCATCACCCCTCTGTTTTGGTTTAAGGAATATTTATTTATCATATGTTTCTCGACATAGGGATATCTCCATCCTTCTTTATTTGTGTATAATGTATGGTGTGTAATCTAATGATCCTTTATGATTACAGTCAAATCCCAACATTTAATTATGGTTTTTATGAAGATAATCAGACCTGTTATGATAATGTGTTTTTTTACCTTAGTAATAAATGAGGGGTAGGGAAGATGATGATGATTCTTGTGTTGTTTTATTTGTTATCTTTTATCTATGGTGTGAATTCTATTGGTAATATGCCTTATAAAAATCAATGTCATTGGTGGTCTCTATTTGGGAACCTCACTTATGAATACTTTTTGTTAACCTTCTGTTGAATGACTGTGAATGTAGCGTCCCCATCCTGGGAGCCACCTGAATAGTGCCATGAGCCGGGTTGGCCACATAACCTCAAGCGCATCTCCCTGAACGTCAGAGGATACCGACTAGCAGCGAGGGCCTTTTTCATGTCCACGGGAGAGACTATTCCCTCATATGTAAAAGGTATCATCATAGAAGAAGTAAAAAAAATTAATAATAAATAATGGAAGCATCTAAATGAATAAACTGCAGTAGAAGAAATATGAATAATCCAAATGAATAAGAATCAAGTGCGGAAGCTCACAAAACAATGTCATGTTATAATGTCTATCTAAACTAAAAGCATGAAAAATAGAAACTGAAGCATACTATAAACTAAAAATAAAATACACAATGTGCAATAACTACATCACAAGAAAGGCTCAATCCTCTACCTCTATCTCCATCCTAAGCAGAAAGAAACAATTAAGCATCAGAATTAGCACTCTTCCCTTTATCAATACCTGCAAGCATATAATCTACTCTGGTGTCAACGATGCCCTAGTAGGGTGTGGGATAAAATCCCAGTAGGATGGCACCCATGGTTTCTAAACCTTTCCATTTCATGCAGTAAATAAATGCAGTGTTTCATTATATAATAAATGTAGAAAATTATTTAAGCATAACAAAATAAAATAACTCGGTCAGGGTTCCTAACGGCACCCGTCCCTAATAACCTACTTCGGCCTAAGCTGAGAGTCTGAAAGAGGTACCTATAATAAGAAGGATTCACATATGTATATATATAAGCCTGAAAACGCAAGGTAAAACAAATAATAGACATACCCCCAAGTCTGTGCTTTAACTTGGGGTCTAGATCGCTTGTCAACTAAGTGTGCTTCAACATTCCAGAAAAATGTCACAATTCTCAAGATACTCAAAGCGGCATTAACATAAACCTTCAGTACATCATTATTAATGTTTATGTTGATATTTGAATTCTGAACCCATCCCAAATGTATCATTATGGTACATACTTCAAATTATCCAATACCACTGAGCCCGTCCAAGGAAATCTTCTGAAAGACCAAGTATCGCTCGAGGCATTACTTTACCATGAGTTCATCCCAATCTCGCAAAAAGGGGTCGAGTATCATTTGAGTCTGGCATAGCCACATTTCCAATGGATCCATCCTCGATGTTCCCTTTTGGAACCAGTGTCACTCATAAGTATTTAGAAATTTCGAGGAAGTCTCGGTCAGGAAAAGCCTAAGACACCGCCCATGACATGTAGTGGTAACCAGTCAGGAACAGAGAGTCCAAGTGTGACCCTTAATATGGGAAACCCCTTCTCTCCCCACCCTAAATTTAATTAAAATTTCATAGTAGAAGATATGAAATATCATTCATTTGTATCTTCATCTTGAAATTTAAGTAGATACACCCGTGAAACAAAAGGTATTAATTTAATATTGCAGCGTAAAAACTTAACAAGGAAAGATATTGTATCAACACAAGAATATAAATGAACTTTTTAATAAATAAATAATTCATCACAAATAACTACAAAAAATACATCAATTCAAGGTTCATAATTATTATAAAATAATTATTTTATTTAAACACAACAAAAATGGGCTATGTAACATATGAAGTTAAATAAATTAAATGTTCGGGCTAACTAAATTTATACCAACCATATCAGCACACCCAAGGGGGTGTATGACCATGTTAAAACAATTTAAAAAAATTAATTTATGATAAATAAGGTTGAAATAATTAGGTTAAACAATTAAATTGAAAATATTGGGTGAAATTGAACAAAGTCGGTAGGCACCGACAAATGACCCTACCATGATTTTTTATAAATCACAACAAAATAGAAGTAAAGTGAGTAGAAACCCTACCTTATGGTCACATATGATCCTATGATCTGCGGAAGGCTTTGATTTGACCTAAAATGGAAGAAAATGAATGATTTTAGAAAAACCCCAAAATAGGGTAAAATCCTTCCATGGAAGTCTATGTGAAGGATCCTCAACAAAACTCTACGATTCCCAAAGTGTGAGGATAGAATTACCTTAAAGTTTACAACACTATTGACATCAAAGAAAACAGATGAAGAATGGAGGCGCAACAATCTTTTGAAGGGGGAGAAGGTGGTGTGCCACCTAGGGAGAGGGGGAGGCATGATGTGAGAGAGGGAGGAGATGAAGAGAGGAGAAAAAAAGAAATAAAGAAAAGAAAGAAAAAGAAAATAAAAAATAAGAGAAAAATAAAATAAAAGAAAAAGGGAAAATAAAATGAAAAATAAAATAGAATAATGAGGATGTAAAAAGAAAGAAGATAAAAATAATAAAAATTGTAATCTCTTACTTTAATTAATTTTAATTTCTATAACCTCCTTTATATTTTATTTATAAATTTCATTTTATCCCTTATTGATTTCTTTTAAATTTTCTTTAAATCTCATCATATTTATTTTCAATACTTAATTAATTATTTAAATCCCAAACACCTTGCTAAAGCACAAAATAATTTTTTTTCATAAATCACATGCAGTCATTTAATTAGTTGAAAAGGATGCCCAAAACCTGCAATGGGGTGCGCAGGCATGCGCCTTGGGTAACTTTAAATAATTAGACAACAAAATTTTAAACGATATGTACCTGATTAAATCCGAGACATTATAACCTCCCCTCCTTGAAACAACTCATCCCTGAGTTTCCCTTCTGAGGGAAGTGGAACATCGTCAGAGAAAATTTTTAGCCGCTGTTCATGTACATCCGTCTCTTGCTCCCAGGTCTCATCTTGAATGCGTCCATGTTTCCATAACACTCGAACAAGAGGAACTGACCTTCCTCAGAGGACCTTCATGCTACGGTCGATGATACAGATCAGATTCTCCTCAAAGAATGCATCTACCTCAAGATTGATGTCATTAGGGTCAAAATAATGATACAGGTTTGGATGATATTGTTGGAGCTAAGATACATGGGAAACGTCATGCATGGAAAGATACCTCTGAGATAACAGTAACTAATAGACTAATATCCCAACTCTCTCCACTATCTCAAACAAACCAGTGCGTCTCAGTGATAACTTTCCATATCTCCTGATCTGCCGGTTACCCAACCTCAGAGAAACACACAAAAAGACTCAATGTCCAACCTCGAACTCCAGAGGTCTGTGACGACGATCGGTATAAGACTTCTGTCTGGACTGAGCTATAGTCATACACTTCTAAATCAACTGAACTTTCTCAAAAGTCTCCTGAATGAGATGAGGACCCAACAGATCTTCCTAACATACTTTGATCCAACATAAAGGGGAATAGAATGGTCTACCATAGAGGGCCTCATGTAGAGCCATTTGAATTTTTTCTTGGAAGATTTTATTATAGGTAAACTCAACAAGAGGTATATGCTTCTCCTAGGAAATTCCAAAATCAAGGATATATGTATGTAACATATCCTATAACATTCATATAGTTATCTCAGACAACCGATTGGTCTGAGGGTGATATGAAGTACTTAGAAGTACCTCAGTACCACTTTGTAGTGTCCCCATCAAAGGATCCACCTGAAGGGTTCCCCAAGCCGGGTTGGCCACATAACCTCAAGCGCATCTCCTCGAATGCCAGAGACTGTCGATTAGCAGTAAGGGTATTTTTCATGTCCACAAGGGAAAATATGCCCTGATAGGTAAAAGGTATTATCAAAGTGAAAGTAAACAACAATTAATAATAAATAGAGGAAGCATATAAATGAATAAACTGTAGTATAAGAAATATGAATAATCCAACTGAATAAGAATCAATTGTGGAAGCTCACAAAACAATGTCATGCTATGATGTCTATCTAAACTGAAAGCAAAGAAAATAAAAACCGAAGTATAAAATCAACTAAAAAGAAAAGAAACAAAGTGTTATCCCTTTATCCTATTCTCCACCCTAAGCATCCAGAAACAATCAAACATCGGAAGAAACATGCTTCCCTTTGTCAATACCTACAAGCATATAATCTACTCGAGTTTCAACAACGCTCAAGAATAGTGTGAGATAAAATCCTAGTAGTTTGTAACCCACGGTGTCCAAACCATTCCATTTTTTGTTGTAAATAAATGCACTATGTAATTATATAATAAATGAAAAAAATTAATTAAGCACAACAAAATAAAATAACTCGGCCAAGGTTCCCAACGACACCTGTCCCTAATCACCTACTTCATCCTAATCCGAGAGTCAGAAAGAGGTACCTGTAATAATCAGGATTCACATATGTATATATATAATCCTAGAAATTTAAGATAAAACAAAGGAAAGACAAACCCCCAAGATTGTGCTTTAACTTGGGGTCTAGATCACGTGTCAACCAGGTGTGCTTCAACATACTAGAAAAATATCACAATTATCAAGAGGCTCAAAGTGGAATTAACTTAAACCTTAAGTGAATCATTATTAATGTTCAAGTTGAGAGTTAGAGTTAGAGACCATCTCTAATGTATCGCTACAGTACATCCTTTAAATTATCGAATACCACTAAGCCCGTCCAAGACAATCTTCCGAAAGACCATGTATCGCTCGAGGCATGGCTTTACCATGAGTCCATCCTGATTTCACAAAAGGGGTCAAGTTTTATCCTAAGCTGGAATAGCCACATTACCAATGGATCCATACTTAATGGGTGATTTTGAAACAAGTATCACTTATAAGTATTTAGAAAGCCCTGGTAAGTCTCAATTTGGCAAAGCCTAAGACACTGCCCCCCGATGCATAGTGGTAACCAATTAGGAATGGAGAGTCCAAGCGTGGCCCATAATACAAGACCCATCTTCTCTCCCCACCCTGAATTTAATTAAAATTTCATAGTAGAAGATATGAAATAGCATGCATATTTAATTGCAGCCATTAATTTAAGCAAATACACCCGTGCAACAAAAGGTATTAATTTAATATTGCATCGTAAAAACTTAACGAGGCAAGATACTGTATCATAAAAATAAGATAAATTAATTTTTTAATAAATAAATAATTAATCACAAATAACTACAAAAAATCCAAAAATTCAAGGTTCATAATTATTCTAAAATAATTATTTAATTTAAACACTACAAAAATGGGCTATGCAACACATGCAGTTAAATAAATTAAATGCCCAGGCTAACAGACTTTATACCAACCATGTCGGCACACCCAAGGGGGTGTACCACTATGTTAAAAAAATTTAAACAAATTAATTTATGATAAATAAGGATGAAATAATTATTCAAAACAATTAAATTGAAAATATTGGGTGAAATTGAACAAAGTCAGTAGGCACCGACGAACGACCCAACCATGCATTTTTATAAATTGTAATGAAAAAGATGAAAATTAGGTAGAAACCCTACCTTATGGTCACATATGATCCTATGATCCATGGTAGGATTTGATTTGACCTAAAATGGATGGAAACAAATGATTTTAGAAAAACCCCAAAATAGGGTAAAATCCTTCCATGATAGACTACATGAAGGATCCTCAACGAAACTCCACGATTACAAAATCATGATGTTAGAATTACCTTAAGGTTTAGAACGAAACATATGGAGAAGAAAAAAGATGACGAACAGGGGCATGGTGATCTTATAAAGGGGGGAGAAGGTGGTGCTCCACCTAGGGAGAGGGGGAGGTGCAATGCGAGAGAGGGAGGGGAGGAAGAGAGGAGAAAAAAAAGAAAGAAAAAAAAGAAAGAAAAAGAAAAGAAAAAAATAAGAGAAAAATAAAAGAAAAGAAAAAGGGAAAATAAAATGAAAAATAAAATATAATAAAAAGGATGAAAAAATAAATAAGATAAAAATAATAAAAATGGTAATATCCCACTTTAATTATTTTTAATTTTTCCGTAACCCCATTTCTATTTTATTTATAAATTTATTTTTATCCCTTCTTGCCTTCTTTTAAATTTTATTTAAATATCTTCTTATTTCTTTTCAATCCTTAATTAATTATAGAAATCACAAACACCACGCTAAAGCGCGGTATAATTTTTTTTCATAAATCCCATGCAGTCATTTAATTAGTTTAAAAGGATTCTCGGGATCCATAGTAGGGTGCACAGGCACATGCCCTAGGTCTCTTTAAAGAATTAGACAACAAAATTTTAAATGGTTCGTACCTGATTAAAGCCGAGATGTTACAATGAACCTAAAAAATTGATTAATCACGTATATCTGGTTAATTAAATGGATTCCCTAGTATCAAACTTATTTTCTGAGAACCTCTATTTTATCAAAGAGGGATTAATGAACAAGGGTTGCTAAATCAAAATTCACCTTGTTGTTTGGTGTGGTTGTGTGTTGTGCATGGATCTGTTCGACCATGTGTTTTGTGTCAGTCGTGTGGTGCTATGTTTGGGAGTGTGGTTGTGTGTTTGGGGTGGTACTAGTAGTGTAATGGAATATCAGGCTGAGAGATTGATTGATTGTGGAATGGATAACCTTTTTGAGTAGTGGGACTACATCTTGGTTGCATTATGGTTGTTGAACATAGTCTATTGTACAGTGGGAATACAACCTATTTGAGTTTTTTTTTTGTTTTTATGATGTGGTTATTTTCGTGTAGCTAGGCTACCAATGATGGTTTGGGAGGGATAAATTTTAAGAAGGATGGTGTAACCTTGCATGGGCCTTTCACCCGAAGTTTCTAGAGAATTTTGTGAAGTCTGTGTGGGTTATGATATTACTAGTGGTGTGCTGTGTTTGGTAGTTTCCTGGGTAGGGGTGGAATAAATAATTAAACTAATTGTTTAATGAATAGTGATAAATGGTCACATGAATCTGTTGGGGTTATGAATTATGTTTGTGGCTAGCTATGTGATTATGCATTAGATATGGAAGCAAGGGTAGTTTTGTGTGGGAATGTTGTTTATTTAAGATCCCATAGGTCGAGATGAGTGTTTGGTACCTATATGTATACATTTATATCCATGTGATTTCTATGTGCACCCCACCCATGTTGATCACTATGTGTTTAATACCCCATTTTTATAGGGGATGGGTTTTCCCCCAATATCCCTATGGGAGGATGGAAAACTGGTTATTGGATCTTCTATTCTCCCTCTTCTAGGCATTGGTATCCCAAGACTCTTTGGGCAGGTTTTGGTTCTGTTGTGAGGCCCAAGTGTCTCCAAGATAGGTGTGATTTCATAGGTTTTTTTGGGATGAGATATGTTTTACTTTCCCAGGTGTCTTCGGGATGAGGTTGTGGTTTTGTGGCCTAGGTGTCTATGGGTGAGATGTGATGTGGTTTTGGGCCAGGTGTTTGTGGGATGGATGTGGTATGTGGCCCAGGTGTGTGTGGGAAGGTTGTGATAGTGGGGCTTGTGGATGAGCGTGGTAGTGTCAAGGCATTCACCATTAGGAATCATCAGTTAACCAATGTGAAGTGGTGAAGTGTACCCTATCATAAATGTTATTATTATATTACTTTACTTTATTTTTTTATTTGGTGAGTGTATCGTTTTGATATATGGGATTAATAGTATACATTGTTAGGTGTTTTTCAATTTTTATGTTTTCTCACAGGGGCATTAGAATGTTTCTCCACTTGTGCATGAGAGACATTGGTTTTTCCTGCTGATTATAATTGTATTCTCAACCAATATATATAAAACTATTTTCAGGAATCTAGGGATATTACGTAGAATGTGATGAAACCTATTAGCTTGGGGGTCAGGATAAATTTTGTGTCGCTGCTTAGTTTGTTCTTTTGGTATTTTAATTTATACTTTTTCATTTTATTTCTAACAGTTTTACTTTAGAAATTCATTTGGGGTGGATTTTTAACTTCTTTTATATATATTACTTAAAGTTTTTCTAAGGTTGATACATTCTATCTCCCAACGTTGGTTACTATTAAAAGGGTAATGCCTCCCATTTTGTGATATTTGAATACCCTTGGTGTTGGTCACCACCTCGGGGCCTATTGGAGGTGGGACTTAGGGGGTCATTATCTATTTTTCATCTTGAATAATGAAGGTCATTTCACTTTTCCATCCCTTCCCTCATATTGAATAAGGAGTGCCATGAAAAAATGGTATCATAGGCAGGTTGAGATATAAGATGGGGTTTAGAGATAGACATAGTAAGGATTGTATGGGATGATAGGGAAATAATGTTTTGTGATCTTGGTACATGATATAGGCCAGGAAAGACCAGCTAAGAAACTGGATTTTGGGGCCCCTTGTGATCCAATACAAGGGCTTTGAGTCTACTGAATGACTAAGTAAGGCTACACCGTTTGTAGGGTAGAGACCCTAGGAAAGGTAAATCCAACATGTTGAATTTTTTTCTTGTTTGTTTTGGGAGTTTTTGAGAAATAAAAATAAACAATGAGTTAAAATTAATCTGAAATAAATTCCACAATACTCGGGCTTTGGAATTCCCTGTTTACTTTTGAGCTATGGATCCCAGTCATCATCCACAAGTGGCTCAAGTAGTAGAGGCTGCGTACATTGATATGGCTGATCTGCAAAGGGTTGATCCAGAGGAGGAGGACAACTAGGGGTAGAGAATATTACGTTCTTTCTAGTGGTAGACTCTGGGAATGTATGAGGGAATGGTTTTGGATATAGAGATGGAGAGTTGGTTTGAGGAGATAGTGATCACTTTCAGCTTGATCCGAGATCCAATGGAGTACTGGGTTCTGTTGGAAGTTATTTAGATGAGGGGTGATACATGTCAGTGGTGGATTTTTTACCTAGGGGAGATTAAGAAGGATTCTCTTCTATGGGTTGATTTTGGGAAGGATTTATGGGTCGAATTCCTTTCTTCGACCATGAAGGCTGAGAAGAGGTATGAGCTACTCTCCCTATAGTAGGGGAGTATGTTGGTATGGGAGTTGGGGATCAAGTAAACAGATCTCCTTATCTTTTCTCTAGATATATTTCTATATGAGGAGTCTTGGGAGAGATTCTTAGAGGAGTCACTCTGTCTTTCTCTCAAGTAAGTAGTTACTCTCTTCAGCTTGTCGACATACCTAAAGTTCAATAAGAATGTGGAAGTGGTTGATATGATGAAATCATGTAGAGGTATAACGCAATATGGGATCTATTTGAGTTCTTCAAAGGGGAAGGTTATCTATAGTAAGTCTCAGGTGCCAGGGCCTTCCAAGTTTTGGCCAGCAGGGATTCAACCTCAACAGTTTTAGTTTCAACCTTCTAGTCCTCATGCTTTTCCCATAGGATAGGGAATTAGGTGTTTCACTTGTAGAGGCTTCGCGAACCTTTAGAGTCGGTATAATGTTCGATCCTAGTGTGGTGGAGGTGGGCAGGCTCAGTATCCGCCTCAATAGTAGTTGCCTGCCAAATCATTTTAGTATCAGGGATAGTAGGCTCCTACTCCACTGAGAGGAGATAGAGTAGGTGTAGGACGACCTCAGGGTGTTCCTCAGGGACCTAGACCCAAATGTGGTCGAAGAGGCAGTCAATAGTAGAGGGGAATAGGAACTAGGCATGGTCAGTTTCATGCTACATAGGCAGGAGTTTTAGTGGGGCTAGAGATCATTAGAGGTATGATCAGCTTGTTTAGTACTCTTGTTTGTGCCTTGATTGATTTAGGATATTTTCAATCCTTCGTTGCACCCACTCTATCCCATTCTCTATAACAAGATATAGAGATACTTTCCATTCCCCTATTGTTTAGTATACCATGTAGAGTTTAGAACATCTTGTTTGATGTAATGTCTCATAATTTTCCGTGTATTATTTTTAAAGATTATATGGAATTATTTTGAGACCAAGCATGGAGATGGCACGCCATTCCAAGGCCCGATGATCCTAGAATGGTGGTTTGAACTTTTTTTAAGTTAAGTGAGCTAACATGTGTGTGTGGTTGTGACAGTTTCCAAACAAATTCCTGGATTAGAAATCCGAGGGCACCTTTTTGTCCGGGATAATGACTTTACCTAAGAACAGGCTTAACCTTGACCGGTGCAGGTCGAGGGAAAAAGTTAATTTTTGGATTTTTTAGTAAAAATAAAATAAAATAAAATAATTTGAAAAGATTAATTTATTTTATTTGGAAACTTTCTCTACAGCACAACGATGGGGCAGTTGTTTCGATAATTAATGGCATGACATAATGACTCTGAAACAACAATGCCGATTCCTTAATGCTACAACATGATGGAACACTAAAATGCATTCCCTCTTTTTAATTTTTTAATAGAATTTTGGTCATTGGAAGAAGATTGAGAGAAACTTTGGAGAATTATTGGAGCTTTGGAGAGAACTCTTGACAATGAATGACGACAAATCAAAAGTGAGAATCGCTACGCCAACATAGTTGAAGGATCTCGATGACGACGGTAGTGCGATCCCCTCATCAGTGATCGATCCATCCTCAAGGTAGGGGTTATGTTTTAAGTTGTTTCTTCCCTGTTATTAATATTAAATTATGAAAGTGAACCAACCCACAAATTGGTTGACCCGTGCATTGTCGTTCTTGTGAGAGAGATTTTATTTATCGGGTTCGTTTCTGGGACTTATTTTGTCACGTTTGATATTTTTAATTTTCCCCATTTAAACCTTACAATAGGAGAGAATTAATGCCCCGAAGAATGAAAAAAAAATTCGTTCTTCCTCTGTTGTTTTGTTTTCTTCCTCCCTCTCCCTCGTGTTCTTTGCGTTCTTCACGGGGATATGAATGAGGAATTGTTTCGTGCCCATTTCTTGTCGCAATGATCCCAAAACAGATATCTGTCATCGTGATGACCTAGAGGAGGTGCGATGATGATAGCGCCAGACAAATTGAAATGGTTTGGGAGTTCTCATTCATCAAGACTTCTTTGTGAGGGTGAATCAAAAGATGTTTTGGGGCCGATTGGTGGATCAAAACTAACAGAATCAGCTTTGTGATGTTTGTTGGATCGAATAGTCGATATAAAAGTCTATTAGATGGAACAATACAAGAGGGGGGGTGAATTGTAGGTTTAAAAACCTAACTTAAACTAATACAAATACAAACACCCACAATTGTATTGAATGTAAAAGGTATGATGTATTGTAATACTATTGTAAAGCATAACAATTGTATTCAAGGTAAACACAATAATCAGAGTAATACAAATATGAATGATTCTACCTTAAAGCGTATAGAACCAATCAATACAATATGTAAAGGAATGATTTTAATTGAAACAATTACAATTGAATATGTAAAGAAAAAAGGAAACGATACAATCCCTTTCTAATACAAACAGCGGAAATGTAAAAGTAATACAATTCTTTTAACCCAAAGAGAAGGGTTATCCTTTCACCTAGGATAAAAAGGTCTGTCTCACCAACACCTTGGTGAGCCCTCGATACGATGATCGGCACGTCTGTCTGCCTATCCTCGGCAGCCCTCGATACGATGATCGGCTCGTCTGTCTGCCTATCCCCGGCAGCCCTCGATACGATGATCGGCTCGTCTGTCTGCCTATCCCCGGCAGCCCTCGATTTTGCAGGTAATCGGCACCTCTGTCTTTCAATTACTTGAAAGCCCTCGATACGATGATCGGACGCACAAGGCTGATGAGAGAAGTCACAGTGTCTCTCTCTAGAATCTTCGTAGTTCACAGAGTCTCTTTGTTCATCAGTATCTTCTCAGCTTCAAATGACCTCCTATTTATAGGCCTCGGGTTCCAACGGTCATATTGCCTCCAACGGTCATATTGAAACAGAAAACACGACATCGTTTTGATTAGTACATAACTAACTCAACGACATCGTTTTGTTAGGACAAGAGATATATAGAAATGTAAAACATGAGTATGATTCATATGCAGAGAGAGTTTTTAGACAAAGTACCAAAACAAATAATGATCATCTGAATAGCAGTCAGTACGATACGATCGACAGAGTCAGTACGATACGTTTGACAGAGTCAGTACGATACGTTTGACAGAGTCAGTACGATACGTTTTGGTCGGTACGATCAACATCGTACGATACGATAAACATGATAAAAGACAATTTGTTATTTTCAAACATATGATATAATACATTTGAGATTTCCAAAACATGACAGAATATATTTGTGATTTCCAAAACATGATGTAAAAGCCAAAAGAAGACTTTTGTCTTAACAATCTCCCCCTTTTTGGAAAGCACAAACACACACAGTAAATGAAACAAGAAATACTTATCTCCCCCTGAGTTATTGAAAACTCTTCTGAATAAGAAATTGAATACAACTAACTCCCCCTTAGGTATTGACTTTCCTAAGGATTGTATTCATAGATTTTCCTTAAGAGCATTGTAATGCATTCTCCCCCTTTGTAAAACAATCTTTGCTTTGTAAAAATTCTCCCCCTTTGTGATTTACAAAAAGAAAGGAGTAATTTCGAATTGTCTGAAAGAGTTAGTGAAGTAAAACAAGACAATGGATAAAAGAGAGAATTATAAGAGTTATTACAACACAAACAAGTTTCAAAAGAAACAAATACAACAATCATTTCTCTCTTTCCTTCTCCTTCTTTATCAGATCATGAAGCACGGCTTTCATCTTCTTGATCTCCTTCTTGTCTTCAGAAATTGATTCACCTTGAGTTTTGAGAAGCTCCTGTTGATCCGCAAAAATCTGATCTTGATTTCTGATGGTTTCCTCCTGGACTCTGATTACCTCTTCAAGAGTATCAATTCTGTTTTGCAGAGTCTTGTTATCCTTGGATAACTCAGAATTTTGTTTCTTCAGTAAAACCATTTCATCTTTGAAAGATGAAACCTTCGAGAATTCAGATTGGAAAGCATTCATCCTCTCTTGCAAATCTTTCACTGAAGGAACATCGGCTCTTTGAGAAGATAAAAGATTCAGCCTTTCAACCGTTTCTTTATCAAGCTTGTTGAAAGAAATTGCAAGATCATTTGATAACCTTCTTATATCTTCAATAGCAACTTCATGGTCATTGATTGAGCTCTCTGTTTTGTACGACCACTTAGTCATCTTATTACATGCCTTCCTATGAACAACTGAGCTTTCTGAAAGAACTTTCAAATCGGCTTCTACAGATAAAACTTTCTTCCTCAATTCTTTCACAGATCCAAACTTCTTTCTCTGATTTTCAGTAATAAAGTCAATCTTTCCTTCCAGCCTCGGGAAATAAGGAATAGTTTTCTCCATTCTCCTCAAAACATGAACAATGTAATCACTCTTCTTGAGAGAGATTGTATGCTCTGAATCGGTATCATCATCGTACGATGCTAGTTGATATGATCTGCTTGATTCCACAACAGGCTGTTTCCCTTTCGCTTTTACTTTCTGCTTCCTTTCTTCTTCTACTTTATCACTGATGACAACAACTTTATCAGACTGAGAAGATTGAGCATCTTCCTTTTCTTTAGATGACATCCTGTCTGGTGATCTTTCCTGATCGGCATGAGGAGTTTGTTGAACTCCTTCGCTCAGCTTTTGAAGCGATTCCTCTTTACTTTTCTTTGAACTTTGAAGATATTCTAAAAGAAAATATCCTTCTTCTTCCACTTCTTCCATCACTTGTTTCCCTTTCTCTTTCTCAGGCAGACTCTGTACGATGGGCTCTTGATGTACTTCCACAGTTAGTTGAGCACTGGCATCTTCAACTGCTTTCAAGACTTTAGAGATATCAAAGTCCTGAGCCTTTCTTTTCAAAAGAGTCTTCTTTTTCTTTTCAGCTTGAAGGGTTTCTTCTACCCTTATCCTTTCTGCAAAGGCCTCAGCAGGATCAAGTCCAAATTTCGGATCACCCTCTTTTCTCTGTTCCTTGTCCTTTCTCCACTTTGCAACAACTTCTTTACTGTACCTCGGATTCTTCTTCGGCTTTGAACTAGTCTGCGGATCAGACTTTCGAGTAACACCGGCCGATTGATTGTCCTTGGCTGGCATAGGTGCCGATTGATTTTCAGGCAATTCAGCTTCTACATCTCTGACAAAAAGTTTTGAATTTGAATCAAAACAAACATTCAGCTTTTTCATCGTACTCTTATTAATCAAAGACGGCCACAAATCCATAGGTTCTCCTTTCAAAGGAATGTTACAAAACTTCATACTCTCAAGAATGAATTTTGTGAGGATGGCTGGATACATTATTATCTGGGATTTAATCCCTCCTTTCTTGACATTCTTGATTGTTTCAAAAATATATCCCATGAGATTTACCTTCCTCATATTCACAAGGTAGTCAAGCATAAAGACATCAGAAACTTTAAGGGTTTCTCTATCCCCTTTCCTTGGAACAAGGAAACCTTTCATCCATAGAGTGACAAACCTATTGTCCGGTGAAAGATGATAAACTTTCCTCTTTCCCTCATTAACAACAAACAAAGACTTTTCAGCATTTTCTCTATTGAAAGTACCAACTTCCTCTGGAAGTTTGTGAGATGGACAGAATGCATCACCTTCTATAGAAACATTTAGAATATGCGCCGCTTGTTTCACAGACATAGATAACTTTCTATCGTACACAGCGAAGTTAATATTCATATCCTTGTCAAAAGAAACGGTTTTGTAGAATTGACACACTTCATCAAACAGAACTGGATCTTGAGTATCAGGCTTTTCCACACAGAGATGTTCCCATCCTTGAAACAAAATAATCCTCTTGATTGTAGAATCGTACGTATCAAAGAATTCTCAGGATACTAACCTTTCTCTGTGAAAGTCTTTCTCTGTAAAGGTCTTTGAAGACATTTCAGCGGGAGTGTTGGCAGAAGATTGAGACATAAAGATGATGCCGATTGAGAAGATCGTACGATTGATTATAGCTGGTTGAGCAGAGCTTCGCCTCAATTCCTGGACAAACGATGTGGGTTTGGGGAGGGGAGGGGGGTATTTATAGGCAATAAAAAGATGACTGTTGATCTTCTACGGTCAGGATTAAAGAAAAGCAGATCAACAGTTAGAAATAAAAATAAAAAAATAATAAAAAATGAAAAAGAATACCTGTCGAAGATCGTAAGGTGATTGCTGGTTTTGGTGACATTACGATGGAAAACAATCTCAATACTATCATCGGTCGATTAAAAATTTATTGAATGATACGATGGAAAAGAATTTCAATACCATCATCGGTCGATTCAAAAATTATTGAATGATACGATGGAAAAGAATTTGAATACTATCATCGGTCGATTCAAAAAAAAATTTGAATGATACGATGGAAAAGAATTTGAATACTATCATCGGTCGATTCAAAAAAAATTTGAATGGTACGATGGAAAAGAATCTCAATACGATAAACAGAAAAAATTGAAATGGTCAATACGATAAACAGAAAAATTGAAATGGTCAATACGATAAACAGAAAGATTGAAATGGTCAATACGATAAACAGAAAGAAACATATAAAAATAGAGTAAATATTTAAAGATCAGAAACATAAAGACATAAAGAAATGTCCTCCCCCTTTCTACGAGGAGTTTCTTACTATAAGGAGAGATTTAAAACAGGATGAATGATTATTTTAATGTAATCATTCCTAGCTTCTGTTTTATAAATTCAAATCTATCGGAAGGTAAAGGTTTTGTAAAAATGTCAGCAAGTTGTTCTTGCGTTCCGATGAATTGTGAAACAATATCTCCTTTTTGTGTGTGATCCCTAAGAAAGTGATGCCTAACATCTATGTGTTTTGCACGAGAGTGATGTGCTGGGTTTTTACTAAGAGCTATGGCACTTGTATTATCACAAAGAATTTGAGTTTTGGAGAAACTCAAACCATAGTCAGTGAGTGTGTGCTGCATCCACAATACTTGAGCACAGCAACTTCCAGCTGCTACATATTCAGCTTCAGCAGTGGAGAGTGCTACCGAGTGTTGTTTCTTGCAGGACCAAGAAACCAAAGAATCTCCTAAGAAATGACATGTTCCAGATGTACTTTTTCTATCCATTCTACAACCACCAAAGTCAGCATCTGAAAAACTTTTTAAAACAAATTCATTTCCAGAAGAGTAAAAAAGTCCTAAATCCATAGTGTCTTTTAAATACCGAAAGATTCTCTTTACGGCTTTTAAGTGAGACTCTTTTGGATTAGATTGATATCTTGCACATAAGCATACAGAAAACATCAAGTCGGGTCGACTAGCTGTCAAGTATAGAAAACTCCCTATCATACCTCTAAAAATTGTTTGATCTACTGGTTTCCCAGTTTCATCAAGATCAAGAGTATTTGAGGTACCAATTGGGGTGCTAATACTTTTAGTTTTGTCAAATCCATACTTTTTGAGTAAGTCTTTAATATACTTATGTTGAGATATATAAGTTCCTTCTGGTTTTTGAGAAATTTGAAAACCTAAAAAGAATGTTAACTCACCCATCATACTCATTTCAAACTCAGATTTCATTAAATTTGTAAAAGAATCGGTTAAAGATTTATGAGTTGATCCAAATATGATGTCATCAACATAGATTTGGACAACCAAAACATTTTTGTTTTCCATTTTGATAAAAAGAGTTGGATCAGCTGTACCTTTTCTATAATTGTTTTGTAAAAGAAATCCTGTAAGTCTATCATACCATGCTCTAGGAGCTTGTTTAAGACCATATAGAGCCTTGGTAAGTTTAAAAACATGATCAGGATGTTTTGGATCTTGAAAACCAGGAGGTTGTTCGACAAAAACTTCTTCTTGAACAAAACCATTTAAAAAAGCACATTTGACGTCCATTTGAAATAGTTTGAAATTGAAATATGCTGCGAAGGCTAATAGAATACGAATAGATTCAAGTCTAGCTACAGGAGCATATGTTTCCTCATAGTCTATTCCCTCTTGTTGATTATAGCCTTTAGCAACAAGTCTTGCTTTGTTCCTTACAATGATTCCATTTTCATCACACTTGTTTCTGAAAACCCATTTTACACCAATTACAGTTGTTTCTTTAGGTTTTTCAACTAAAGTCCAGACTTGATTCCTTTCAAATTCATTTAGTTCATCCTGCATTGCTTTGATCCAATCATCATCACCTAAGGCCTCACTTGGACTTTTAGGTTCAAATTGGGAAAGAAAAGCAAGATGTTCTATTTCATTTCTTAAGGAATTTCTGGTCCTTACAGGTTGATTTATATCTCCAATGATGTTATCACTGGGATGATTCCTAAGAAACAATTGATTTGGGTTTTGTAAAACCTGTTCATCAACATATGGTAGAAAATCTTCTGTGGTAAATGTTTCAGGAATACTTTCTTGAACATTTTCCTTATCAGAATGTTCTTCTAATATAGGTTGATAAACATTTTTGGAAAACACATCCGAGGATGTAGGATTGGGTTGGTTGAAAACAAAAGGGTTAGTTTCATCAAATTTTACATGTACTGTTTCTTCAACAGTACAAGTGTTTTTATTGAAAACTCTATAAGCCTTAGAGGTTGTGGAATAGCCTAGAAAGATTCCTTCATCAGATTTTGGTGCAAATTTGTGTAAATTATCTTTTGTGTTCAGAATGAACACCTTGCATCCAAAAACTTTGAAGTAAGAAACTTTAGGTTTTCGGCCAGTCCATAACTCATAAGGAGTTTTATTAAGAAATGGTCTAGTTAAAACACGATTTATAGTATAACAGGCAGTACTAACAGCTTCAGCCCAAAAGTGCTTAGCAATTGAGTATTCACTCAACATGGTTCGAGTCATTTCCTGAAGAATACGATTTCTTCTTTCAACAACCCCATTTTGCTGAGGAGTTCTTGGTGCTGAGAAATTGTGAGTAATACCTTTCTTACTACAAAAAGTTTCAAAATCTGAATTTTGAAATTCACCACCATGATCACTATGAATAGTTATCAATGGTAGGTTTTTCTCATTTTTAACTTGGGCTCTAAAAGTTTTGAAATATAAAAAGGCTTCAGATTTCTTTGTGAGAAAATAGACCCATGTAAATCTAGTAAAGTCATCAACTAAAACAAATACATAGTATTTGCCTCCAATGCTTCCAGATTGTGAAGGACCAAACAAATCCATATGCACAAGCTGTAATGCATTAGAAGTTGAAACTTCATTGATTGGTTTAAAGCTAGTTTTATGTTGCTTGCCATATTGACAAGGATCACAGACTTTTGAAGAATCATATCTAAGATCCGGTAGCCCTTTTACAAGTCCTTTCTTTGAGAGTTTTCTTAGGTTTCTCAAATTACAGTGTCCTAGTCTCCTATGCCATAGCCACGATTGGTCTTCTATTACACTTAAGCAAGGTAAGTTTTGGTTCCTAAGGTCTTCTAAGTTAATAGTGTAAACATTCTCTTGCCTATGGGCAGATAGAATGAATTCATCCTTGGAATTGTGAACTAGACACTTATCATTTCTAAAATTCACAAGGTAACCTTCATCACATAATTGACTTATGCTGATGAGATTGTGCCTAAGACCTTTTACAAATAAAACATTTGAAATAAGAACTTTTCCAAGAAAAACGATATTACCTATACCAACAATCTTTCCTTGAGCATTATCTCCGAAGGTAACCTTTCCACCTTTTGTTTTGATAACCTTTTCAAAGAAATCTTTGTTTCCAGTCATATGTCGAGAACAACCACTATCCATGTACCAAATGTTCTTATTGGTACACTTCTGATTTTCCTGAAAAAGAAACAATTAGATTTTCGGAATCCAAACTTGTTTGGATCCAGAAGGGTTAGATAAAAGAATTTTAGGAATCCACATTTGTTTTGCAAAATGAGCTTTATGAAATCCTAAGGATTGAGTTTTGTTAAGAGAACAATCTCTTCTCCAATGTCCACCACATTGACACTTGGAACAGAAAATGGTTTTTTGAGGAACAAAATAGTTATTACTAAAAACAGGTTTGGAATAAGTATAACCAAGACCAGAACGATTTCTCAACGGTCTAATTTGAGAATACATCCTATCAAAGTTTTCTTTTCCCTGAGTAAAGTTTGACAAACACTTTTTCAAGGATAAAATCTCTGACTTTAGTTTTAAAACCAAATTCTTGTTTTCTAAAACATTTGAATTTGAACTAGAGTTAGACTCTAATATATCTTTCTTTGAAATAGCAGTTTCAAGATCCTTAGAAAGTTTATCCTTTTCAGATTTAACTTTCTCAAGGGTTTTTAAAATATTTTCAAAATCAGCAGTTTTCTCATCAAGATCTTTAGAAAGATCTGATACCTCTTTAGTCAGAATAGAAATTCTAGAATTTGCTTTTTCAAATCTCTTTTTGAGTTTAGAATTTTCATTTTCAAGTAACTTAGCAAATCTAGAAACTTCTTCAAAAGAAGGTAAAGTATCATCTTCTGATGATGAGGGTTCATCATTTGAAGATTCATAATATCTATTATCAACATAATTTGCATTTAAAGAGACATTTGTAACAGCTTCAGCATTATGTACCTTAGCCATGAGACAATGATCTTCAATTGGTAGTCTGGCTAGAAGTCCAATATTCCTTTGTCCTGATGTCTCATATTCTGAAGAATCATCTGAGGAATCACTACCACTTGCACTCCATGTATCATTTGCTTTCAAGACCTTATTTGTCTTATAAAACCTTTTCTTGTTTCTTTCAGAGTGTTTCTCTTTTCTATCTTTCCTCTTCAGTAAAGGACAATCAGGCCTTATATGTCCTGTTTTCTTGCATTCATAACAAGTTACCTCTGAATCTTTCCTATCTTTCCTGTCTTTCTTTTTGAATCTATATTGAAAATCTTTCTTTCCCACAATCTTGTTCATCCTTCGAGCAAGATTAGCTAACTCATTATCCGAAAGATTACAATCACTTGAATCAGATACAACAACTTTCTTGGATTTAGACCTTGTAACCCTTTCAGGTGTTTTGGCTTTAGATGCAAAAGCAACACTTCCATTCCCATTCTTCTTCTTATTGAAATCAGCATCTCTCTTCATTCTTGTCTCGTGCTGTAGAAGAGTTCCAAAGAGTTCATCAAGAGTAATCTGGGAAACTTTTCTATTTTCATCAATAGCTGTTCTTTTTGACTCCCATTCATTTGGCATAATATCTATAATCTTATCAACAAGAGCTTCATCATCAAGACCTTTTTCTCCCATAGATTGTAAGCTGTTGACAATTGTCATAAACCTTTGTTGCACTTTACATACTGGCTCTCCATAAGGAAAAACAAATCCATGATACTCTGCTCGAAGCATTGCTCTCCTTGTTTCTATAACTTTGGATGCACCAAAATGAGTGACTTCTAATTTCTTCCAAATACAGTTGGCTGCTTCACATGAAGATATCTGACTATATATATTCCTGGTCATAGAGCATAATAAAGTATTGCGTACCTTGTAATTCAGTTGATATTCTTGCTTCTCTTGGTTGGTAAAAGTACTAACTTCTTTGTCAGGAATTTTGTAACCCCCAGTAAGCATAATAAAATTGTCTACACCAGTATTGATGACGAAAGTCTTCATACGATCTCTCCAATACTCGTAATCATTCCCATCAAAGATTGGTGGTCTAGAAGGATTCAGATTATCTATTGATCCGATATTCATTCCTGCCATCTAATATAACAAAAACAACTTTTCCACTCCACACGTTAGTGTAGTAGGTATTCAAGATAGTAATAAGAAATAAAGCTAGTAATACAAATCAGTGGAAAACCTCCTCTGATACCAATTGTTGGATCGAATAGTCGATATAAAAGTCTATTAGATGGAACAATACAAGAGGGGGGGTGAATTGTAGGTTTAAAAACCTAACTTAAACTAATACAAATACAAACACCCACAATTGTATTGAATGTAAAAGGTATGATGTATTGTAATACTATTGTAAAGCATAACAATTGTATTCAAGGTAAACACAATAATCAGAGTAATACAAATATGAATGATTCTACCTTAAAGCGTATAGAACCAATCAATACAATATGTAAAGGAATGATTTTAATTGAAACAATTACAATTGAATATGTAAAGAAAAAAGGAAACGATACAATCCCTTTCTAATACAAACAGCGGAAATGTAAAAGTAATACAATTCTTTTAACCCAAAGAGAAGGGTTATCCTTTCACCTAGGATAAAAAGGTCTGTCTCACCAACACCTTGGTGAGCCCTCGATACGATGATCGGCACGTCTGTCTGCCTATCCTCGGCAGCCCTCGATACGATGATCGGCTCGTCTGTCTGCCTATCCCCGGCAGCCCTCGATACGATGATCGGCTCGTCTGTCTGCCTATCCCCGGCAGCCCTCGATTTTGCAGGTAATCGGCACCTCTGTCTTTCAATTACTTGAAAGCCCTCGATACGATGATCGGACGCACAAGGCTGATGAGAGAAGTCACAGTGTCTCTCTCTAGAATCTTCGTAGTTCACAGAGTCTCTTTGTTCATCAGTATCTTCTCAGCTTCAAATGACCTCCTATTTATAGGCCTCGGGTTCCAACGGTCATATTGCCTCCAACGGTCATATTGAAACAGAAAACACGACATCGTTTTGATTAGTACATAACTAACTCAACGACATCGTTTTGTTAGGACAAGAGATATATAGAAATGTAAAACATGAGTATGATTCATATGCAGAGAGAGTTTTTAGACAAAGTACCAAAACAAATAATGATCATCTGAATAGCAGTCAGTACGATACGATCGACAGAGTCAGTACAATACGTTTGACAGAGTCAGTACGATACGTTTGACAGAGTCAGTACGATACGTTTTGGTCGGTACGATCAACATCGTACGATACGATAAACATGATAAAAGACAATTTGTTATTTTCAAACATATGATATAATACATTTGAGATTTCCAAAACATGACAGAATATATTTGTGATTTCCAAAACATGATGTAAAAGCCAAAAGAAGACTTTTGTCTTAACAATGTTAGGCCACCCTAAACCCTTGAGTTTCACTATGATTGGATAGCCGGATCGAAGAATAGAGCATCACGAAGTTGCGCTAGTAGAGAACAATGATTCTGGAAATTTCCAAAGAACACAACATGTATCCCAAAAAACACACCATGTGGGACCAGATCAGTGGCATCTAGGGTTCCACGGTGCATGAAGTGATGACACGACATGTTATCCAAAGAACAGGGCATATGGGTCCTTAAGCAGGACTCAGTGTGTATCTCGGGCGATACATGGACATGGGTTGGAGTACACGACTGCGTACTCCACCACATAGACATACCAAGATGACTGCACAGATCACCCCATGTACTAGTTACACGGGATTACACACATGGGTTGACACTGTGTACGTGCATACAACCATGTACACGGAGGGAACCCTAGTTACTCAGACACTATGTGTGGTCCATCCTACATACCGTGTGCTTAACTTTCTACACAACATGTTCCCTATGACTTGGGTCATAACACACATCTAGTACCTGGAGTCGTGAGACACGGCATGCGACCCCTTCTACACACCGTGTATATCCTAGAACATGGATTGATCATCTTTTCCACCATTCCATGGAAAATTTTCATTTGGGTTAGTTTCCCTTTTACTCATTCCCCTGAAGGTAACTTATCATTTCCATCCCCATGAATATGATCCCTTTAGCAGGACTTTCCAAGATAGAGTCAAAAATCTCTCCGAGAGGCTCATAGTAAGATCCTATGCCCATTCTTGACCCTAGGTAGAGTCAGGTATCGATATGACTAATCTTACATGACACCGATCCTATACTTAGTAGGTAAATTCGGATGAGTTTTGGTATCCTCAAAGGCCCTGACAGTGATCATCATATGTGTATCATGATCTTTATCCACTCAGGAGTGTGTTATCCCAGAATGAGTGTATCTATCTCTCATGGATTTTCCCAAAAAATAGTACTTCTCAGACAGACATCATTAGAGCCATCAGACTCATCGAGTGAGTTCTCTCAGATGAGCAATTCATGGAATCTTCAAAATGAACCCCTAGTGTGGGTATGCGGTCATGTGACTTGTCTCTAGACTACGGGTCAGGGTTTCGAGTATATATGGATGTGTTTATCTTGTTATATGTTCAGTAGACATACTATATAGAGTTGATTGTACCTTTACTTTGCATATTGTTTTGTGGTCCTCTACTGAGTATTGTTATACTCACCCCTGCACGGGCTTTTCCTACACATGTCGTGTCTTGTGCAGATGAGTGGCCTTTTGACAAAGTCCAGGGAAAACCAGGACTAGACTGAGATTTCTGAGTTCCATACTGGTCAAGGTGTTCCTATGGCTACAAGTAGCAGGACCAGTACCTATTTGTGATTATATGTTGGAATTTTTAGTTTGTAGACTCTTGTTTTTGGTGGGATTGTATTATGGCCTAGTTTTAATTTCTTCACTTTAATTTTGTTGTACTTTGTTGGTTGGGTTTAGTTGTATGCATGGATTTTTGTTCCTTAGTGGTTTTTTTCATTTCAGCATTTGTGGCTTGGAGATGTGTGCATGTGTACAGGTACTTAGGAAATGCATCCCATGTTAGTGATATGCCTACTTAGTGCTAGTCACCAGCCCCTGGCCTATTAGAGGCGAGCTTGGGGAGTCACAGCATGAGCCCTACTGGGATGGGTCGTGATAGAGTGTTATCAGAGGTGGTCGGTTCTACCTTAGGACCGAGAGTCTATGATATTTGGTTTGGGGCAACAATGTTAAATGTTTTGAGCTCAGATTTTAGGCCACTGACTCCAGTTTTGGTGCGGTCAGCTGACATATCCATACACTAGGACTCTGATAACCTTATTTTCAACTCGGTACATGAAAACACTAGTTGCGGGGAAGTAAAATAATGGTACATGCATCATATAGGAATGGGTTGTGTTTTCCATGTCCTTTGTGTCAGCTATCTAGATATACTCATTGACCATGGTACATATTGTTTCCTTATAGGATACCTCCGCGATGCATACCTATTAGGATTAAATAACATGATCACAAGGATGACCCCCTCAGTGATGAGGCTTAGATACTGGGACTAGTTCCCCATGAATTACCTCCAAGTGGTGCACCTGCTATACCACCACCAACGGAGAAACCCGTGGTACCTGCAGTACTGACAGATTAGGGGAACATCCTGAGCGCGCTCCATGAGTTCTAGAGACAGAGACCCCTTAGGTTCCTAGGTGAGACCGACCCTCAGGTGGCTGAGGACTGGCTTGAGGAGGTGATTAGAGTTTTCCATCTAGTAAGGACACCAATAGACTAGATGATGATCCTAGGAGAAAACCATCTTCAGGGTTCAGTGGGACAATGGTGGAGTCTGACCACACAGACTCACAATGAGGATACACTTTCATGGATGGAGTTTGAATGAATCTTTTGGGAGGATTTCTCTCTGGTTATGCTGAGGGAAGTGTGTATCTAGGAGCTTATTTAGATCCAGTAGGGAATTTTGATGGTAAATGACTATTCATCAAGGTTCACCAACCTTTCCAAGAACTCTATGGATATGACCAGGGATTAGTAATTCAGAACTTGGACCTTCGAGCGAGGTCTATAATGGGACATCTGAGCTAGTGTCATGCCTCTATGAATTTTGACTTATGCTGGAGTGCTCAAGTGGGCCTTGGTGATCAAGAGCTTCTTGGTGGATTAGAGATAGCTAGTGGCAGTCAGTAGTAGGAATATAGGTGCAGATACCTTAGTAGCAGGGAGCCAATGTCAGGAACAGAGTTCAGGACATGGGGGACGTCATAGGAGGACCCGAGGCAGGGGATCAACAACCTAGGGCTCTCAGGATGGATACAGTCAACCTAAGGAGAGGTGATGCTACTCGTGTGACGGTAGGGTACATCTTGCTATAGACTATCTAGCCCATTGAGATACTGAAAGAGAGGCAATGGATGGACCGATGAGGTAGAGGAAAAAGTGGAGTAGACAGACCCACCAGGCAGCAAACATGGCATAAGAGCAGGGAGAGCTGTAGGTGGTGGCTGAGGGAGCTGGGGGACAGGGGTGGTGAAAACTGCATATAGTAGAGGCGTACAACCTAGGGACTCTAGGGATGATCCGAGGTATGATCTGTGTCTTCTATACCTTAGTTTCCATACTTAAAGATACAGGTGCCAGTTATTCCTTCCTTGCCACATGTCTTGCGTGAAACCTTGAGATTCTGATAGAGTTGTTGACTCGACCCTTATGCTTAGAGACACCTAAGGGATGGGACTCGATGATCACACACCTTTGAAGATAGTTAGATCTTACCCTTGGAGGTGAGAGTTTTGGTTGGAACCTCTTGGTGGAAGCATCGAGGCCTTATGACGTCATTCTTAGGATGGATTGGTTATCTTTGGTCCATGCCCATATTGTGTGCTTTAGGCGAAGAGTGCGGTGTGTCCAAAACTATGAGACAAGGTTTTAGTTTGTTAGTGAAAAGGAGACCTAGGAAACACAAGACGATCTCATGCATAGGAGGGTGCAGCCAAACACCAATGATTTGGCTAACCTTACCCCCAGAGAAGTAGATGTTGTGATCTTCCAGTTCCTATTAGTTGTGGTGGAGTATGAGGACGTCTTTCCCGAAGTTGTTATATGACTACCTCCCTACTCGGAGATCGAATTTTGCATCGACTTACACCCAGGGACGATACCGATATCCTCACCAGTGTATTGGATGGATCCCATAGAGCTTCACGAGCTGAGGGTGTAGTTGGAGGATTTTCAGGGTAATGGATTCGTAAGACCCAATGTTTCACCCTAGGAAGCCCCATTTTTGTTTTCTAGGAAGGTGGATAGGATTTTGAGGTTGTGTGTGGATTACCGATGCCTGAACCAGGTGACGGTGAAGAACAAGTATCCGCTACCGAGGATTGATGACCTCTTCGATCAGTTAAGAGGAGAAAAGTTGTTCTCGAAGGCTGACCTTCGATTAGGTTACCACCAGTTACAAGTACAGGATGAGGATATACCGAAGATGACATTCATATGCCTCTATGATCAGTATGAGTACTTGTTGATGCCTTTTGGTGTGATGAACACCCCCACAGTGTTCATGGGACTTATGAACCAGATCTTATAGCCATATTTAGACCGGTTCATAGTAGTCTTTATCGATGACATCCTTGTGTACTTGGCATTAGAGGAGGAGTTCCTGAGGCACCTGCAGATGGTTCTAGATGTACTCTGAGATCACCAGCTTTATGGGAATCTCTCGAAGTGCTAGTTCTGGTTTTAGGAGGTCTATTTTCTAGGACATTTCATCTTAGCAGATGGAGTAGCTATGGACCCAACCAAGGTGTAGGAAGTGTTAGCATGAGAGCCACCTCAGAGTGTGATAGAGGTGCAGAGCTTCCTTGCCTTGGTAGGATATTACCATAGATTCATTACTGATTTCTCCTGGATATCAGCACCAATGAAAGCCTTGACCAGGAAGGGGAAACCATTCATGTGGATGGAGAAGTGCCAGCAGGCTTTCAAGTAGTTGAGACAGAGTTTGATGAGTGCCCTGATATTGAGAATTCTAGAGGAGGGTGTCAGGTGTATAGTTTTCTGTGACACATTAGGTATCAGGCTTGGCTATGTCTTGATGCATAGACAGGTGGTGATTTCTTATGGTTCACACCAACTAAGACCACACAAGAAGAACTATGCGACCCATGATCTTGAGTTGGTATCAGTAGTCTTCGTGTTGAAGATGTGGAAACACTACCTTACGGGTGAGCAGTTTATCATCTACTCTGACCACAAGAACCTAAAATACATCTTCTCATATAAGGATATGAATCTGAGATAAAGGAGTTAGCTATAGTTCCTCTAGAACTATGATTTCAAGATCATCTATACTCCTGGGAAGGGGAACAAGGTGGTAGATGCTCTTAGTAGGTGATCGAGCTCACAATTGTTGAGTGAGGTGAAAGAGCAGTTGGCCTCGTTACAGTTATCCTTCATGGATAGAGAGGATGAAACTTACCTTCAGTCGATGGTTGTCACCCCTCCACTCTTACAAAAATTTAGGGAGGCACAACTTGGGGATATTGACTATGAGGCTTTACATGCTTAGTTATCCATAGGACATTATCCTTATGGATATTTGAAAGGTGGGGAGCACGTTGTTATTTTCATATGATGCACTATTGTACCAGTGGAATAGTGGGAGGAGGTACTAAGGGAGTTTCATACATTTCCCTTAGCGGTACACCCTAGCGTGGTGAAGACGTACAAGGATCTCTGACGGTAGTTCTGGTGGTCAGGCATGAAGAAGGCAGTAGTAGAGTTTGTTTCTTGATGCCTTATATACCAGTAGGTGAAGGCTGAGCACTAGGTTCCAACAGGATTATCTCACCCCATAGAGGTACCTAAGTGGATGTGGGATGGGATATCAATGGACTTCGTGATAGGCTTACCCCGAACATCCTAGGGACACAATTCCATTTGGGTGATCGTTAACCGACTCACCAAGTTGGACCAATTCCTATCTATCTGGGAGTAGATTTCCATAGAGATATTGGGATGCCTCTATATGCAGGAGATAGTTTGGATTCATGGAATCCCTTTGATGATAGTCTCAGATCGTGATGCTCGTTTCACATCCCGGTTGCGGAAGGGACTATATGAGGCATTTGGGACTCAGCTACACTTGGTCACATCATTCCATCTCTAGACAGATAGTCATATGGAGAGGACCATTCAGGTTCTGGAGGATATTTTGTGGGCCTCTATCTTGGACATTGGATGTAGTTGGGAGTACCACCTACCACTGGTGGAGTTTGTGTACAAAAAAAATCTACCACTCCACCATTGGTATGGCACCATTCGAGGATTTATATGGGAGACCCTGCCGGTCACCGCTTTGCTAGACCGACCCTAGAGAGTCAGAACTCATGGGTCCAGAGTTGGTGGGACCTACCACTGAGAGGGTACAAATCATCCAAGAGTAGATGAAGACAACATAGAGCTGGTAGAAGTCTTATACTGACAGGAAACAAAGACCTCTCGAGTTTGAGGAGGGAGACCACGTCTTCCTTTGGGTCTCACCTTGACAATGGTTAAAGAGATTTGGTCAGGGAATCAATCTATCTCCAAGGTTCATTAGACCTTTACAGATACTACACAAAGTTGTCAAGGTGGCACACCACTTATATTTACCATTGTGGTTGCACCAGGTACATGATGTATTCCATGTGTCACAATTGAGGAGGTACGCACATGACCCATCGCATGTCATCGACTGGGGTGAGCTGGACATCGAGGATGGAGAGACCTCTATTGAGTACCCAGTGGAGATTAAATATTGGCATGAGAGGATCATTCGTGGGTGATCAATTCCCTTAGTACGTGTCCGGTGGCAGCAAGAGAACTTTCAGGAGAGCACACGGGAGTGAGAGGCTCAGATCTGTACCCAATACCCATATCTTTTTGAGTAGCCCTTATTTTGGCTTTTTGGGGATGAAAAGCCCCATGGTGGGGAGAATGTAATGTCTTATAATTTTATGTGTATTATTTTTAAATATTATATGGAATTATTTCGAGACCCAGTGTGGAGATGATACATCATTCCAAGGCCCGATGAGCCCAGAATAGTGGTTTGAAATTTTTTAAGTTAAGTGAGTTGGCATGTGTGCGCGGCTGTGGAAGTTTCCAAATGGATTCCCATATTAGAAATCCAAGGGCACTATTTCATCTAGGACGATGAATTTACCTAATAATGGGACTAACCTCAACCAACACAGGTCAAGGAAAAAAGTTAATTTTCAGAATTTTTTAGTAAAAATAAAATAAAATAAAATAATTTGACAAGATTATTTTATTTTATTTGGAATCATTTTTTGTAGCACAATTATAGGGAAACTGTTTCGATAATTAATGACACGAAATAACGACTCTTAAATAGAAACACAGACTCATTAATTCCGTAGTGTGATGGAATTTTGAAATGCATTCCCTCCTTTTTTAATGGGTTAATCTAATGTTGCTTATTGGAATAATATTGAGAGAAACTCTGGAGAATTATTAAAGCTTTTTAAAGAACTCTTAACAAAGAATGACGACAAATCAAAAGTTTAAATCACTATGCCAATGGAGTTGAAGGATCTCGACGACGACAGTAGTGCGATCCCCTTGTTAGTGATTGATCCCTCCTCGAGGTAGGGGTTTTATTTTAAGTTTTTTCTTCCATATTATTTAAATTAAATGACGAACACAAATCAACCCATGAACTGGTTGACCTGATCATCATTGTTCTTATGGGAGGGATTTTCTTTATTGAGTTCATTTATGGGATTTATTTTGTCATGTTTGATGTTTTTAATTTTCCCCACTTAAACCTTGTAACGGGAGAGAATTAAAGTCATGAAGAATGACAACAGAGGTTCGTTACTCCTTTGTTGTTTTGTTTTCTTCCTCCCTCTCCCTTACGTTCTTTGCGTTCTTCTCAGGGATACAAGCGAGGAATCGTTGCATGCCCATTTCTTAGCGCAATGATCCCAAAATAGAGATCCAACATCATGATGACCTAGAGGAGGTGTGATGGAAATAACGACAGACAAATCGACATGGTTCAGAAGTTCTCATTATTCAAGAATTCTTTGTGCAAGTGAATCAGAACATGTTTTTGGGGCCAATCTGAGGCCAGAAACTGACAAAATCAGATTTGTGATGTTGGGGAGACCTAAACCCATGAGTTTCATGGTGATCAGATGGCTGGATTGATGAATGGAGCATCACAGGAGGCGCACCGGTAGAGAAAAATGATTTTGGAAATTTCCGAAGAACATGGCGTGTATCCTAAAGAACACACCGTGTGGGACCAGCTCAGTGGTATCTAGGGTTTCACGGTGCGTTAAGTGATGACATGACATGTTCTCCAATGAACACGACATGTGGGTCCTTATGCGGGACACTGCATTTATCTCAGGCGATACATGGACACAGGGTAGAGTACACGGCTGTATAATCCACCACATGGCCAGACCAGGCCAACTGCATGTATTGCCCCATGTACCAGTTACACGGGATGGAACACACAGGTTGAAGCCATGTACGGGAACACGATCGTGTACATAGAGGGAACCCCTATTACTCATACATGACATGTGTTTTGTCCTACACGCCGTGTACTTACCTTTTTTACATGGCATGTTCCCTCTGACTCAGGTTGTTACATACGAGCGGTAGACAAAGTCACGAGACATAGCGTGTGGCCCTTTATACATGCCAATTATATCCTGGAACATGGCTTGATCCTCTTGTACATCGTTCCATGGAAAAGTTTGATTTGGGTTAGTTCCCCTTTTCCTCATTCCCCTAAAGGTCAAGTATCATTTCCATCCATAAGAATATGATCCCTTAAGTAGGACTTTCCTAGATAGAGTCAGGTATCCCTTCGAGAGGTCCATAGTGAGATCCTCTATCAATTATTGACCCTAGTTAGAGTCAGGTATCGACGTGACTAATCCTACATGACACTGATCCTCTACATAGAAGGTTAATACAGATGAGTCATGGTATCTACCAAGTCCATATCATTGATCCTCATCTGTGTATTGTGATCTTTCCCCACTCAGAAGTGTGTTCTCCAAGAATGAGTATATCTATCTCTCATGGATTTTCCCGATGAAAAAAACTTCTCAGATGAACATCATCAGAGATATCAAAATCATCGAGTGAGTTCTCCTAGATGAGTGCTTCATGGAATCTTTGAACTAAACCAATAGTGTGGGTATGCAGTCATATGACTTGTCTCTAGACTATGGGTCTGGGTTTTGAGTATATATAGACATATTTCTCTTGTTATATGTTCAGTAGACATTTACTATATAGAGTTGATTTTAACTTTAATTTTCATATTGCATTTTGGTTTTCGGGGTCCTCTAATGAGTATTGTTAAACTCACCCCTACACGGTATTTGCCTGCACATGTTGTGTCTTGTGCAGATGAGTGGCCTTTTGACGGAGTCCAGGGCGGACCAGGAACGAACTGAGCTTTCTGATTTCCCAACAGGCCGAGGTGGTCCTACAGCTATGAGCAGCAATCCCGATACCTCTTTATTTTTATAGTTTGTAATTTGTAGTTTTAAGACTATTGTTTTTGGTGGTCTTGTATTCTGGCCTAGTTTTACTTTCTGCACTTTACTTCTGCTGTACTCTATTGGTTGGGTTTAGTGGTATGCATGATTTTTTTCCTTAGTGTTTTTTTTTCATTTCAGTATTTGTGGGATTGGAGATGTGTTCTTGTGTATAGGTACTTAGGAAATTCTTCCCATGTTAGTGATATGCCTACTTGGGGCTAGTCCCCAGCACCTAGACTATTGTAGGTGGGATTGAGGAGTTGTGGCATGGGCCTCATTGGGATAGGTCATGAAATTTGATGTGTGCCAAGGATGTAGACTGTTGAAGGGACCATACTGGTCATGTGTGAATATTTTCTTATTGTAGATTCAACCATACAATGTCATATTTAGTATAGGCTTGTTGTACTATGTGCATGCTATTATATACTACTTCCAGAGAAGATTCATGTTTTCAGACATAGATGGAAAACATGTGGCTTTCATTGGAAAATGGATTTTTCTGATGGGAAGTCAGCATGTGAATCCTCTTCATTCCTTGTTGGCTGTCCTGTCAGTGGAATTAGGGGATGATGATATGGTGGGGGTTCCTAGGGTTTTTGGGGAGTTCTTGGACGTCTTACTCAAGGAGGATGTGACTATACCCCCTCGACATAATGTATAGTTTGGATAGACTTGTAGACCGGTTCTTCTTTGATTTCAACGGATCCTTATCGAATAGAATCTTATGAGATATGGGAGATAAGGATTCAGATAGACAATCTGATGAATAATGTATTCATACAACCTGGTGGGTCATCATGGGGTGCTATAGTCTTATTTTCGAAGAAGGAATATTGTGGTCTAAGGCTATGCATACACTACCAGAGGTTGAATCAGGTGGTGGTCAAGAACTGTTACCCTCTCCTGGGGATAAATTATCTTTTCAAACCACTGAGGGGAGAATTATAGTTTTCTAATATTGATCTATGGTATGGGTATTAATAGTTGAGGGTGAAGGAGGGTGACATCCCAAATAATTCTTTCAGGCCTAGGTATAATAACTTCATGTTTGTGGTTTTATTGTTTAGTGATACGAATGGTCAGACACTGTTCATGGGACATATAAACTCTATCTTTCATAATTTCCTAGACTAGTTCATCATCTTATTAATCAATGAAATCCTGATCTACTCAAAGTCAGATGAGGATCATACCAATCATCTTAGGACTCTTCTAGAGGTCCTACGATAAAAATATCTCTAAGAAAATTTGTCCAAGTGCATGTTTTTGACATGGGAGGTCCACTTACAAGGGCATGTGGTGAATCATCAGGGTGTAGTAGTGGGACCATCGATGGTCAAAGCAGTTGTTTATTGGTAATATCCCAAGAATTTAGTAGATGTTTACATTTTTCTTGGTCTGGTAGGATATTATCAGATATTTTTACTTGATTTATCTCGAGTAGTAGCTCTGTTTACAACTCTAAACAGGAAGGTCTAGGCCTTTCTATGGAGTGATCAATGTTATTTAGTCTTCATCTACCTGAAGGGGATGTTAGTTAGTGATCTAGTGCTCCAGTTTCTAGAGGAAGGAGTGATGTTTAAGGTGTTTTTCAATGCTTCCCATCTAGTCTTGGGGTGCGTGCTGATGTAGTAATAAAGAGTGATATCTTATGGGTATAGGCAATTACATCCCCATGAACATAACTATTCCATCCATTATATTCAACTATAAAGAGTCATGTTTTTACTGAAGTTGTGGTATAATTACCTCATTAGAGAGTGCTTTGTGCTCTTCACGGATCACAAGATATTTAAGTATATCTTTTCCAGTGATACCTGAACTTATAGAAGTGGAGGTGGCTGGATATTCTACAGGATTACAACTTCAATATCTTTTCCACCTCTGTATTAGAAAATTTTGTGGATGATTCTTTGAGATGAATGTTTTATATGGAAGTATTTTGGGAATCTATGGATTCTTGGAAGGTGATGGGCGAGTTGGCCTCCTTGCACCTGGATGCATGAGTAGATGGTGGAAGAATCTATCTTTTTCAGATGATGGTGTAGTTTGTTCTGAGGTAGAAGGTGAATGTGTCTTAGTGAGGATTCTCATAGGTGTAGGTGATGTGTGATCACATTGACTAGGATGATGCTCTAGAGGTATGATTAGAGGATGGTCAGAGTTAGATGTTGTTCAAAGAGAAGCTGTTTTCTCCAGTGATGATGCATGGGGAGTTCTCCATGAGTTTCATAGATAACCCTTAGTGGTACACTCAAGAGTTTCCAAGAATTACCATAGATTGAAGGAATAGTTTTGGTGGCCCAGGATGAAGTAGGAAATGAAAGAGTTTGTGGAAAATATCTTAGTGTTCCAGTAGGTGAAGGTCATGTAGTAGGTTCCCAATGGTTTGTTGTAGCCCCTAGATTTCCCCGATTGGATGTGGGATGACATCTTGATGGATTTCTTCATAGTGTTACCAAGGTCTCAGGGAGGTTGTGATGCTATCTAGGTGGTGGTGGATCGACTGTAGAAATCGGCTTACTTCTTAGTGATTAAGGAGTCGAGCACAATATATGCATTAGAGAGAAGGTATGTGGATGAGGTGGTGCAGTTTCATGGGGTTCTAAGATCCATAATCTTAGATTAATATGCACATTTTACCTTTCCAGTATGGATGGGATTATAGCATTCTTTTGGAACATAGTTATGCCTCACCACTACTTTCCACCCTGAGACAGATGGGTATACTGAGAGGACCATCTAGACATTGGAGGAAATGCTGCGAGAATGCATTTGGAATTTCACAGGACCTCGATGAAATTTTTCCCCCAGTATACTTTTCTTACAATAATATATATCACTCTTCCATTGGTATGGCTCTATTCGAAGAATTTTACTAGAAACGTTTTTATCACCTTTGTACTGGACAGAAGTTGGGGAGGCACCTATTCTTGGTCCGGACATGGTTAAAATTAAAAAAGAGAAGGTTCATCATGTCCATGATAGGATAAAGGTAGAACATGACTTGAAGAAGTTTTATTCCAATCGTAGGATGAGGCCCTTGGAGTTTGTGGCTGGAGACTACATGTTCTTGAATGTTTCCCCTCACCATTGGTAGTAGAGGTTTTTCTAAGGGAGAAAATTTCTCTCAGGATTATTGGACCCTCCAATGTGTTGGGTAGAGTGGGTGAGGTGTAATAGCAATTATTATTGCCATTGTAGTTGGTGAGGACCCACAACTTCTTCCATGTCTCCCAGCTTCGTCAGTATCTTCACGACGACTCCCATGTCATTGAATGGGCAATGTTCGATATCAAGGATGACACAACAT
Source organism: Viscum album (assembly GCA_963277665.1). Classification (NCBI taxonomy): domain Eukaryota; kingdom Viridiplantae; phylum Streptophyta; class Magnoliopsida; order Santalales; family Viscaceae; genus Viscum; species Viscum album. The sequence goes on from OY728153.1 coordinate 790,548,623, forward strand.
TTATGGAGTGGCCGATAGAGGTTCAGGATCAACGGTAGAAGGTGATTCATAGAAAAATCATTCTTTTCATTCATTTGTTGTGGAGGCATGGTGGCCTAGAGGATATTACTTTGGACTGAGAAGTGCAGATGCATGCCCAGTACCAGGAGTTATTTTGATTTTTTCTTGTGTGATTTTCTCATGATGTAATGATTTAACCTTATTTATAAGATGAGTTGTTTCCTTATTTTGTAAATAATGATAAATTACTAACATGTGAAATTATGGAGACTAGACTCCTAATCAATACACATTAATTGAGATGCGATTAAACCCATGCGGGTGATTCAGTGCTGCCCATAGAAGATAGTATATTAACATGGAGGAAGGCATTTCATAATTCATGTGTCTGTATAGTTGGTTATTATATGGGATATCCTATGGATATCTGGGTTAGCAGATGTGGGAGGAGTTATTCTTGGATTTTTTGGTTTCACTCTAACTTTTGAACAACAAAGGGTGGTTTATCCTTAAGAGGCATCTTCTGGGGTGGTTGTTGAAACCCCCCTTTCTTATGGGACTAGTTTTCAATTATCAAGGGAGAGAATAGTTTTAGAGGTATCTAATGTAATGGTTTGGACCTTCAAAACCAATAATTTTTCAATATCTAGTGTTTGGGGTGTTCTAAGAGGCAAGGGTAGCTCATTTCAAGAGTTTTCCAAAATCCAGTTTTTCCATAAGTGACTCAACATCGGTAGCTCGCGTCAGTAGCTCAGCATTAGTGGCTCAATGTTGGTAGGTCGCATTGGTAGGTGGTATCGTAAGCTCATGTTGGTATTTTAACACCCCAATCTTCCACGATACGCTTCTCTTTGAATAATACAATAACATGTGTTATACGCAACTTCGAGTTCTAACACACTACAACCAATCAAACTAGCCATTATGAATAATAATACCAACATTTTGAAATTTTATAAATTTTATCTTTCAAAATGGACTTCATTTTTGGATTCATAATATCTAAATTAGCTTATGGTGAATTTTTGGTACTTTTTTTGATAACTTTCATATTTTGATGAATAGTGAAAATTACTAAATTTTAATTAAAAAAAACTTTTTTGATCGAAATAATTAATAATGATAAATTATGAATTTGAGTAATTTTAAAGTATAATTAGATTATATTTTTACCATTTAATCCAATTTTGTTCATTGAACATAATTTCACATTTAAACTGGACATAAGCAAGTGCCAATCTTTTGATAGTTATTATTTCTTAAAAACACGCTTTTTGTTTTGACAACGGGAATTAATTTTAAATTAATTTTTGACACTTCTGTGTTTTGAATTTAGAAAAATGGATTCCAAATTTAGAAGAAGGAGGTTTAAATTGCGTAAATAGTTAACTTTTATTTTTATACATTTTGAATAATTACTTCGGTAAATATTTTATTTACCATGGTTAAAGGGTAAATCCGGTAAATAAGGGTAAAATAATAATATTATAATAATATTAAATTACCCTAAAACATTTCCTAACCCTATTGGTTGATAGATTTCTGACCATGGGAATCTTTGGGTCGATTTTGGGACCCCATGGAGCCACTTTTAATTGATAATGACACTTTATATTAATTAAGTTAAAGTAAATACAAAAATGACATAAGCATATATCATTTAGCAAAACAATTTTTACATAGGTTTATATATGTTATATTTTCAACTATAAATATTCATTAGAAATATAAAAATATTTCCTACATAATGGTATTTTATTTATAATTTTTAGACATTGAATAATTAAATTTATTTATGACACAATAATAATGCAGTATTTTTCTTATTAATGAAAGAATCAAATAATTAATATTATAAATGTCAAAATAAATATAATTTGAAAGTTTTTATGACATCCACGAATTTTATTGGTTAATATGACATGTTATTATTGCTTAATTTTTTTTTGAATTAATAAAGTTGTTAAGAGTTAAAAAAAACCAATTATTAAATAGTGTCAAAATTGACAAAAAAGAGTTTTTAAAACAAATATTATATTATAAATTGATATAATATTCCTAAAAATCTAAGGTTCAGAAAAAGGACTTATATAATGATATTTTTATCATTAATTAACCACTTGGGGTTCGTTTAGAAGTTTATAGTGAGTTTATTAACTATATAATATAAAAATACAAAGAGACATGGTAAATGTCAAACTATTTAACTAAGAGTTAAATCTAAAAGATAAGGTTAATAAAAGTGACCCAAACCTGTCTAAAACCTATTGGTTGAGTTTTTTTACCCATACCCACCTTATACTAGAAATAAATCATTTTTAATCAATTAGAAACCGAATATGAATTTATTATAAAATAATATTTTTAGCTTTTCCTAAGGTGCCCCTCACCCCTCTTATAAAAGGGCACTCCCACTTCTCTCTAATTAACAAATTCAAAGCCTTTTGGATCAGCCAAACCCTGCCCAAATATTCTATCAACTTCCATAAATTCAACCTAGATTCCTTAGTTTGATCAAAAATCCAACCTAAGGATCCCTTTTGATCAAATCAAAAGGAAGAACCCGAAGAAGAGGTAATGTTTTCACCACCCTCTTTCAAGTTCCTTTCTTCTTCTTTCTTTGTTATTTACATTCTAAAATAATAACTCCAGTATATTCTATATAATTTTATTTTATTATAAATATGGTACAACCATATTCTGTATTATATCCATCCTTTTAATGACATGTCACTATACGTGCGTACGTACGACCTACCATCTCCACGTCGTGGTGTAATTGTTATTCAATACATTATTATTTGGATGAGTATGATAATGATGTGTAATTGATGTAAATAATAAATATAACATGATAATTATTATTTATATATGATATAACATACAATTATATATTATTTTAATATCAAAATAATGATATTATCGCTCGTGCGTACGTACGGACTACCGTCTCCACAAACGCGACGAGATTCATTCCCCATCGTATCCATTCAAGAATAATTTTTATTTTATGCTTAAAAATAATGTTTAAATACTTAATATAATTGTAGATATGAATAAGATACAACCTATCCATATCAAACACGTCTTATATAACAAATAATATAAAGGAAAACAAATTAGTTAACACCTGAAACAACGATAATACTAAGATATTATTAACAAAGTAATGTTAACAGATCATATATGATATCGTATTAATGTATATGATTCTTGTATAATTTAATAACAATTATTTCAATATTATATAGGAGTTTAACCTACCCTCAACCAAGGAAAAGTATAAGGTAAGGGTTAATTTCACAATCTCTTCATTATCTGTGGTTGTTTATATGTAATTATCTACTAGGACCTCTTTATCACCCACATCCATGTTTCTTAAAAATGTATTTCAAAACATTATTACTATTTTATATACTATGGGTTAAAGTAATTTATACCCTTTTTTGTATTTTTATAAGATGTTTATAAAGTAATCTTTCTGTCATTTTCCAAACAAGGTCCTTTATAACCTTTTCGACAAAATTAAGGTAAGAATGTATTTTTTTAACTTATACGGAGGGTGCGGCTATTTTCCACCGTTATAAAATCGTAGAATCTTCCCTTACAATCTTATAAGAATATTTTCAATGTAAATATTTTCTTTTATAATTATGTAACTTTTAAATGATTTCAAAAAATGATATATTTCTCTCAAATAGTTTTGATTTCATCTATGACAACATCCTTTGATGGATTTTAAGCTTATTTGAAGTTGATTTATTATGATATAAAACTTACATATTGTATTTAAGGTTTTGTGATATGTTTGACTATGTATGTGTTATTTTTAAACCATTCATGGTTTATGGAGAAAGTATTGACATTTCGTATGCTAGTTTTAATACGAATGTTTATGTTATGTTTAAACCTGTTCATATGAGGAATGAATTGGACTTAGTAAGTGACTGGTGGAGCCCGCTATATCTCCTCAATGCATCGGTAGGTATCATGAGACAAACTAGTGTCTTTGCACAAGGCCTTGAAAAAATACTATTTGTAGTCTTGTCACAAGGCCTTGACTATGTGGTTATGATAGTCTGGTATTATGCATTCCATCATTATGAAAGTGGTTATTGATATTGAATGTGATTATTCGACTAGTATAATATCCATGTGAATAAGTAAATGACATTATTTCATTTTATTTTTTCCATATTATGCTGAAGTTCATGTTTAAAAGGCTTTTGTTTTAGTTATACATTGCCTTAAATTTTTATGCTTATTTATGAAAGTTTCTGCTATATTGTTATCCTTACTGAGCATCTGAGCTCACCCCTTTCTATGTTTTATTTTTCCTAGGATGTGAAGAAGTATTTTATAAATGACCTGTAGGGATAGTATGAGGGGATATGAGTGTGGTATATGGAGACAATATGTTGTTGTAGTTTTTCACTTTATGATGTAATGTAAACTTTATGAATATATCTAGTGATTCCAAGGCTACTAAACTAATCAGTATTTCGAGACTTGATCTTTTGTGATCATGCCAATGTTATGTAATAATGCACTGAATCTGGGTAACTGGGGTTGGGGAATTACAACTGGTCTCAGAGGAAGTTTAGTACAAACCTTTGAAGCTAGATTTAGATAAATTCTGATTTGAGCACATAACCCTAAGATAGACTTTGAGGATTAGTATAGAGGAACTTCCTAGAATTTTCGTATTGTATAGATTTTGTGAGTTTTCTGAGCAATAAATCCCTGTCTGGATACGATCAAGTAGAGGCATTCTGGCACAGATGTACCTAGGGGTAAAACCCGAAAACACCACTTTGAACTAGACTCGAACGGGAACTGGTGCACGACAACGGGCCTTGCTGCACTCTTGGTTACGACACTCCCGGGGGATATGCTTAGGATAATTCTCATTTTCTTTACAAACCATTATGATGGGTTTATGAGTATATACTTACTCAAAGAAAACATTTTTATGATTATGGATTATATCCATAAACTGTTAAATTTACGTTAGGTATTTTACAAGTTTGGAATTATTCATTGCAATTCATAAACTGATCTAGTGTATGCCATTTTATAGAAATGGCACCCAGTAGAAGGAATGTGAACTCCAACAACACATATGATCCAAAGAGTAAGAAGGATCATATATTCCATGGTATTAAGCCAAAATTTTCAAGTGAAATAGTCTCTCATGTTTTCTCAACATATGAAGAAACAATATCATGTGTTAATAAGATAAGTAAAGAATTCTCTGAGTCTTATGGATTTGAAGGGAAGCAAGAGAAGAAAAGGATGGTAGAGAGAAATATGGATAAAGGGAAGAAGGAAAAGAATAATTTTCCCATATGTGATTACTATGGGAAGAAACACCCTAGAACTTGCCTGAAGGGAATGAGAGTTTGTTATATGTGTAAAGAAAAAGGAAACCAAGTATGTGAGTGCAAGGGTAAGAAAAAGGTTTCAAATGTACAATGCTTCATTTGTAAGGAGTTGGGACACTACGCGAACCAATGTCTAAATCATCATAGTATACCCCAAATGATGCTATTGGATAATAATCAAGTTATGATACTACCTTAGATGAAGAAGAATGACTAGTGTTCTTATGTTGTTATTATAGGATTATTTCATTTGAGTGTTGTATCAACAATATACTGGTTATATGAATTATGAAGATAAAGGATTGTACTGCAGTACTATTTTATTGAGGATTTGAGATTATATGGTTCTAAGAAAAGTGAATTAATAGTGAGATACACTTTTGGTAAAATACATGGTTGAAGGAAAGGTAATCCTTAATATGGTCCCGATAATGAGGTAGTGATTTTGGAATAAGAGATAGTTGATTTGAATAAATCATATTGGATATTCTTGACTACCTTGAATCTTATTAATGATTTTTCATTGTTGGAGTTTACAACATTTTTGGATAGAAGGAGTATATCCAGTATTCTATAAAGAATAAGGGAGCATGAGTGTAATCAATAAGGTTTTATGGTAATTCAGGATGTTACCATATTTTAAAATAATACATGATGAAGGTGTTCACATGTTATTACATGGAAAAAAGGATCTTCATTGTGTTTAAATTCCTTTTAAATTTTGGAATGTGAGTTTGGATAGAAGTATTTTAGATAAGTATAAAGGTTGGAATGGATTAAGTTTGAAAGGTTATTTTTGGATTTTTATAAAAGGACAACACGCAGACCGTGTGAAAACCCGTCGCGTCGGAAAAAGCTGTGGGAATCGAACCCACAACCATAGTGAGATTGGGATTTATCTCCTACCACTGGACTACTTGAAGTTCCTGGATGGTATAATGTAGTTTATTTTTTTAAAGGGTCTGATATGTGAATTATAAATTCATTATATTTTGAACCCTATACGATTAGGATAAATATAGTATTTTTGAGTTGTATAATTTTTTAGAGTGAAAGATGAGTTTGTGGTAGAAATTTATTAATCGATAAAACTATAATTATAAAGTAAGTATATCTCCTTATGATATTATCCAATCTCATAAATAAATTCCTCAACATTAAGAAAAGTAACTTAGAACAAAAACGTTGTCCTAGATGGTACCTTAGATCATCACAAATTTATGGCTTTGTGATTGTTGGCCTTTTCATAGACATGTTCTGTACCACTCTCCATCAGATATTGATGGTTATATTTCTCTTCCATATCCATGTTTTCCTACATGGAACCCTGTTATGTGTTATTTTCGGTAACCTTCATACATACCACTCTTTATTTTAAATAGAGGCCTCATTAATCCATTTTTCGATGTGGGATTTCAACTAAGATATTTTGAAATGTCAAGCCCAAGTTTCCAATACTGAGAATAAATTTTGAGCACTTAATTTATTTAAGGATGGGAGAATGTAACACCCCATGCTTCCATGGTACGCTTCTCTTTGAATAATATAATAGTGTGTTTTATACGCAACTTCGAGTTCTAACACACCACAACCAATCAAACTAGCCGTTATGAATAGTAATACCCACTTTTTTAAAATTTTATACATTTTATATTTCATAATGGACTTCATTTTTGGATTCTAAATATCAAAATTATCTTATGGTGAATTTTTCGTACTTTTCTGATAACTTTCATATTTTGATGAATAGTGAAAATTACTAAATTTTAATTAAAAATAACTTTTTTGATCGAAACAATTAATATGATAAATTATGAATTTGAGTGATTTTAAAGTATAATTAGATTATATTTTTACCATTTAATCCAATTTTGGTCATTGAATATAATTTCACATTTAAACTAGACATAAGCAAGTGCCAATCTTTTGATAGTTATTATTTCTTAAAAACATGCTTTTTGTTTTGACAACAGGAATTAATTTTAAATTAATTTTTGCCACTTATGTGTTTTGAATTTATAAAAAAGTATTACATATTTATAATAAATAGGTCTAAATTGTGAAAATAGGTAACTTTTATTTTTATACATTTTGAATAATTACTTCAGTAAATATTTTATTTACCATGGTTAAAAGGTAAATCCAGTAAATAAGGGCAAAACAAATAATATTATAATAATATTAAATTAACCTAAAACGTGTCCTAACCCTATTGGTTTATACATTTCCAACCATGGGCATATTTGGGTCTATTTTGGGACCCAATGGAGCCACTTGTAAGTGATAATAAAACTTTATATTAATTAAGTTAAAGTAAATACAAAAATGACATAAGCTTATATCTTTTAGAATTTTTTTTACATAGGGTTATATATGTTATATTTTCTAATATAAATATTAATTATAAATAGAAAAATATTTCCTATATAATGGTATTTTATTTATAATTTTTAGACATTGTATAATTAAATTTATTTATGACACAATAATGATGCAGTATTTTCCTTATTAATGAAATAATCAAATAATTGGTATTATAAATGTTAAAATAAATATAATTTGAAAGTTTTGATGACATACACTAGTTTTATTGGTTAATATTACATGTTATAATTTGTTAAATAATTTTTTTTCTAATTAATAAAGTTCTTAAGACATTAACAAAAATCAATTATTAAATAGTGTCAAAATTGACATAAAGGTGTTTTTAAAATAAATATTATATTATAAATTGATATAATATTCCTAAAAATATTATTTTCTGAAAAATGAATTATATAAGGATAGGTGTATCATTAATGAACCACTTGGGGGTCATTTGGAAGTTTATAGTAAGTTTATTAACTATATAATATAAAAATACAAAGAGACATGGTAAATGTCAAACTATTTAACTAAGAGTTAAATCTAAAATATAAGGTTAATAAAAGTAACCCAAACCTATCTAAAAACTATTGGTTGAGTTTTTTTAGACTCATCCCCAACTTATCCTTGAAATAAATTAGTTTGGAGCCATTATAAACCGAATTTGAATTTATTATAAAATAATATTTCTAGCTTTTCCTAAGGTGCCCCTCACCCATCTTATAAAAGGGAACTCCCCCTTCTCTCTAATTCACACCTTAAAAGCCTTTTGGCTCGGCCAAAACCTGCCCAAATATTCTCTCAAATTCACTCAATTCCTCCTAGATTCCATATTTTGATCATAAAGACAACATAAGGAGCCCTTTTGATCAAATCAAAAGGAAGAACCCGAAGAAGAGGTAATGTTTTCACCACCGTCTTTCAAGTTCCTTTCTTCTTCCACTTCTTCTTTATTTGTTATTTCCATTATAAAATAATAAATCCAGTATATTATTTATACTATGATGTTATTATAAATATGGTACAACCTTATTCAGCATTCTGTCATCCTTTTAATGACATGTCACTATACGTGCGTATGTACGCCCTACCGTCTCCACGTCGTGGTGTAATTGTTATTCAATACATTATTATTTGTATGAGTATGATAACGATGTGTAATTGATGTAAATAATAAATATAACTTGATAATTATTCTGTATATATTATATTCCATCCAATTATATATTATTTTAATATCAAAAGAATGATATTTTTTCTTGTGCGTACGTACGGACTACTGTCTCCACAAACGCGATGAGATTCATTCCCCATCGTATCCTTTCAAGAATAATTTTCATTTGATGTTTAAAAATAATGTTTAAAGAATTAATATCATTATGTATATGAATAATATACAACCTATACATATCAAATATGGATTACTTAACAAATCATATAAAGGAAAATGAATCAGTTAACATCTGAAACAACGATAATACTAAGATATTATTAACAAAGAAATGTTAAAAGATCATATATGATATCATATTAATGTATATGATTATTGTATAATTTAATAAAAAATATTTCACTATTATACAGGAGGTTAACCTACCCTCGACCAAGGAAAAGTACAAGGTAAGGGTTAATTTCACAATCTCTTCATTAACCGAGGTTGTTTATATGTAATTATCTACTGGGACCTCTTTATCATCCACATCCATGTTTCTTAAAAATGTATTTCAAAAAATTATTACTATTTTATAGACTATGGGTTAAAGTCATTTATACCCTTTTTTGTCTTTTTATAATATGTTTATAAAGGAATCTTTCCGTCATTTTCCAAACAAGGTCCTTTATAACCTTTTCGACAAAATTAAGGTAAGAATGTCTTTTTTTTACCTTATACGGTGGGTGCGGCTATTTTCCGCCGTTATAAAATCATCGAATCTTCCCTTAAATGCTTATAAGAATATTTTCAAAGTAAATGTTTTCTTTTATAATTATGTGAATTTTAAATGATTTCAAAAAATGATATATTTCTCTCAAATAGTTTTGATTTCATCTATGACAACATCCTTTGATGGATTTTAAGCTTATTTGAAGTTGATTTATTATGATACAAAACTTCCATATTGTATTGAAGGTATTCTGATATGTTTGACTGTGGATGTGTTATTTTTATACCATTCCTGGTTTATGGAGAAACTATTGACATTTCATATGCTAGTTTTAATACGAATGTTTATGTTATGTTTAAACCTGTTCACATAAGGAATGCATTGGACTTAGTAAGTGATGGGTGGAGCCTTCTATAGCTCCTCGATGCATCGGTTGGTCTCATGAGACAAACTAGTGTCTTGTCATAAGGCCTTGACAAAATCTTATTTGTAGTATTGGCACAAGGCCTTGACTATGTGGTTATGATAGTCTGACATTATGCATTCCATCATTATGAAAGTAGTTATTGATATTGCATGTGATTATTTGACTAGTAAAATATACATGTGAATAAGTAAATGGAATTATTTCATTTTATTTTTTCCATATTATGCTGAAGTTCAATTTTAAAAGTATTTTTTTAGTTATACATTTCCTTAAATGTTTATGCTTATTTATGAAAGTTTCCACTATATATTTATCTTTACTGAGCATCTAAGCTCACCCCTTTCTATGTTTTATTTTTCCCAGGATGTGAAGAATTATTTTATGAATCACCTGTAGGGATATTATGAGGGGATATGAGTGTGGTCTATGGAGACAAGATGTTATTGTAGTTTTTCACTTTATGATGTAATGTAAACTTTATGAATGTATCTAGTGATTCCAAGGCTACTAAAATAATCGATCTTTCGAGACTTGATATTTTGTGATCATGCCAATATTATGTAATAATTCACCGACTCTGGGTAACTGGAGTCAGGGTGTTACAGTTTTTATCAGAGAAAGTTTAGTACAAACCTTGGAAGCTATATTTAGATGAACTCTGATAAGAGCACATAACCCTAAGATAGACTTTGATGATTAGTATAGAAGAACTTCCTAGAATTTTGTTATTGTAGAGATTTTGTGATTTTTACGAGCAATACATCCCTGTCTAGATATGAGCAGGTAGAGGCAGCTCTGTCACAGATGTACCTTGGGGTAAAACCTGAAAAAACCACTTTGAGCTAGACTCGAACGAGAACTGGTGCACGACAACGGGCCTTGATGCACTCTTAGTTACGACACTCTCGGGGGATATGCTTAGGATAATTCTCATTTTCTTTAAAAACATTATGAAGGGTGTAAAGACCCATAAAATTCAAGGGAAATTTTTTCTTAATTTTCTTTGGGATTTTACAAGAACGCAGTTTCAGACAGCACTTGATTCCGAGGCCCGGTGTGCCCGGAATTTCTTTCTGAAGTTTAGCTCGGGTACGTTCAGTGAACGAACGAGTGAGAATTTATAACTTTTGAACCGATGCTCGGAATCAAATTCTGATGGCACCGATGGAACCGCAGCGCCATTAATTGCTTAGGAACACCTGTTCCGGAGATGCGTTTTCACGAGAGTTGATGATAAAAATTGTGGAAGTTAAAAATAAAAATTTAACAACAATTTTTATTTTTTTTACTCTAAGTGTTTAATACTTGGATGGAAGTTGGGTAACCACCCAACCTCCCTTGGTAGGTTATGAGAGTGGTGGTGCCCACACGAACCCCACCTCTTCATATCCTCTAACCCCCCTCAACTCCCAATAAATTTTGGTAAACTTAAGTTAATAAATTATGACTTTAATGTTGTGAGTTTAATGTGAATTTTTGAAATTCAAACCCTTGAATTTCAAAAGTCTTGTTGTGTTAATAAAATAAGAAAGGAGATTATTTTATTTTGGTTGTTAGAGTTTTTTCATTGAGAGATTTTGGGAAGAACATCTTCTTCTTTGATGAAGAACTCGAAGAACATCGGTCTCCGACGAAGAACACCGAGTTCTCGGAAACCGATTACCATGACGCCATAGACGTTTTCTTCCAGGACGACTCTTCCCGCGATGCCGCCGATGTTTTCTTCCCTGACTTCGCTTCCCGCGACGCCGCCGACGTCTTCTTCCGCAACGTCCCTTTCCGCGACGTTTTTTCGCGACGAATTTATCCGCGATGAAAACCTCGTTCAAGACGCACTCGAGGCAGGGGTTTAATTTTATTTAATTATTTTTCCGTTCATGAATTCTAGTTTGTCGTTCTTCGTGGATATAAGACTAAATGATATCGATTAACGAGAGGGAGCCGGACCGCACAAACACGGCCGACCCTCCTTCTTAACCTTGTGAGATTCTTTGTGGTTGGAACGGAATGGCGTGGTGCCGTCGCACCACGCAGAATCGTACGAAAAGTAAAGCGCGACGCCATCGCGCCGCGCCGAGAAGTTGAACAAGGACGCGACGTCGTCGCGCCGCGTCGAAGAAAACCGAAGACACCGCGGCTGGAGTGGGGCCGCGGTGGAAGGTCACGGTGCCATCGCACCGCGCCGGACGAACCAAGCCGCGGCCGGTTCCGGGCCGCGGAGGAGCAGGGTGACCGTCGGCCGGTTCCGGGCCGCCGGTGTCGGCGAAGAAGGGGACCGGCCGTCGTCGGTCCCGTGGAGACAGGAACCGGCCGGACAGGTGTGCAGCCGGGGGTTCAAACCCTCGGCCGTCCAACACAAAACGGCCCCCTTAATTGGGGGGCCGCGGTTACACAGGGGGGCAGACGCCCCCCTTGCCAAAACGGCTCGGTCGTTGGCCGAGCTGGCCAGCGCGCTGGGCGCACTGTGCCCCGACCAGGCCGGGCCGTGCCGGGCCGACCCAGACCCGGGGCGGGTCGACCCGGTTCGGGCCGACCGGGGGGTCTCTGGTTGTGTTGGTCCGGGCCCAAAACCCCCGTTTTCGGACCGTCTTCGGTATTTTGCCCATAACTTGGGTTACAGACCTCCGATCGACGCACCGTCAGTTGCGTAGTGATGCTTGGAACGAGATGGTCGTTTAGGTATATTACACTCAAGGTTTCAGAATACTTTGAGTTCGACCGGGTTGGTTCGTACACGAAACCAACCGGGCCCTCGGAGCGGAAACGCTCATATCTTAAGCTCCAGACATCCGAATGACGTGCCATCGACTTTGTTGGTTTCCTCTTAGTGAGACGGATCTTTTGGATTACTCCACCCGAGGTTTGGATGCAGGTGGAGTGCTGTCGGGTTGGTTTTTCCTTAAAAACCAACCGGGCCCCTAGGATGAAAAAGCCAATAACTCTCAGACCGGGCGTCCGATTGACGCGCCGTCTGCGACGTTGAGTTCCTATTGACGATACGGAACTTTTGGATACATCAACTATGGACTATGTGTCAGTTGATGTATCAGCCTCTGGGCTCGTGGATCGTACCCTCCCGTATGAGCTTGCTGTGTGCGGGAACCCTAGTGTTGTCTGCGACTGCTACTGTAACTGCGACGACGACTGTGCAGAGATCCTCAGTGGATTCGACGACGACGACTACAACACTCAGTGATCCTGTGTGGATCAGTGCTACCGATCCTGTGTGGGTCCAATCCTGTGTGGGTCAGTGCTCAGCGGTTCTGTGTGATCTAGCACCTACAGATCCTGTGTGGATCCGATCCTGTGTGGGTCATTGCGGGGGTTAGTACCTATCGATCCTTTGTGGGTCCGACGACTTAGATGGATAAGTGATCATCTCTATCGTCATTCGAAGAAGTATACCTGTGTGAGATAAATCCTGTTTTACTTTCCTGTGTGGATTGTGTTGTGCTATCCTGTGTGGATTTATGTTTTGCTTTCCTGTGTGGATTGGGTTGTACTTGGGCTCAGATGTTGGAGTCGAACAAGAATTGATGACTTAGGTATATGTATGGGCATATACCTAAGTAGTGTCAGATGTTATTTTGTGATTGTATCTTTCCTTTGTGGATTATCCTTTGTGGATTCTGGGAGACCTTCAGGGGTCTCGGGGTCCCTACTGAGTAGCTTATACTCACTCCTGCACGGTCTATGCCCGCACTATGTTGTGTTGGTTGCAGACGACGGACAACGCTGATCGTGGTGGAGGCTTGCGGAGCAGGATAATACCTGGAGGTGGACCACTGGGCGGGACGTACTCGGAGCGGTCGACTGGACCGGAGGAGCAGTGGAGGCTTTCTGTACCCACCCTTCAGGTGGGATTTCCAGTGGATAGCTCGTCGATGCGACTTTACCTTTCAGTTGCTGTTTTCCCTTTCGAGTTGTACTTTACTTTTAGTTTGAGTTTGTATACTGGTCCACTTACTTTTCCGCACTTCACTCTTGTACCAGATTTTACTTAGTATTTACTTATACTGATTGTTTACTCTGTGGTGTTTGTTTACTTTACAAAGGCAATGCCTTCCCTTTTTACCGGGATTTACGCCTTGGTGCTAGTCGCCAGCCCCTGGCCTATGGAAGGCAGGCTTGGGGTAGTCACGACACGGGCCCCGAGGATGGGTCGTGACAAATTGGTATCAGAGGAGTTAGGTTCTATCGCAGAACTTGGGACTCTAATCTCTTTCTATGTAAATCAATAGTGTTTAGCGTATTGAGTGTGGTTATCAGTCCAGGGAGTCCAGTGTTGGTGCGGCGGCCGACGTATCCTTACACCAGGACCCTGACTTCTGATTTCCGACTTAATGCACAAAAACATTGATTTCATGTGTGTTTAAAGTTTTCTTTGTGATTACTTTATATCAGCTCACCGGGTATACTGTTCTGACCATGGAACACCTGTTTCCTTTTCAGGATGGCCCCACGACGGCAGCCAGCTAGGGTTTCGAGAGTCGAGCGTGACAACATCCCACCGAGCGATGAGGCCTCGGTGCAGTGCCCTTTGTCCACAGTGGCACCAACGGTAGCTCTACCCGCCGAGCCACCGATGCTTCCAGCACCAGCTGCTGACGATGCACGTCGCCTCAGTGCATTGCATGAGTTCCAGCACCAGCAACCACCCAGGTTCCGCAGGGAGACAGAACCCCAGGCAGCCGAGGACTGGCTGGAGGTAGTGGTGAGAGTTTTCAGGTTAGTGAGGACACCAGAAGACCTCATGGTGATCCTCACAGCGAGCCTACTGCACGCAACAACAGGAAGATGGTGGAGCTTGATGCTCCAGGTGCACGATGAGACATCTCTTCTCTGGACGGACTTTGAGAGCCTCTTCCTCTTAGAGTTTGTCCCATCTACCCTCCGTGTGGTGCGTATTCAGAAGCTTCTTCAGCTGCGGTAGGGCAACATGATGGTCGCCCAGTACTCGGCCAGATTTTCCGATCTCTCGCGATACTCGACATACATGGTACGAGACCCATTCTTCCGGGCCCGGACCTTTGAGCAGGGATTGAGACACGAGATCAGGGCATCGCTGATCTCCCTTAGCATTCCGACTCAGACAGGAGTACTAGAACCAGACCTTTTGATCGAGAGCTTTCATGCTGAGTCTACACCTGCACCGAGACCCACCGCAGGGCGACACGTAGCAGAGTCTTCTTCAGCAGGCAGTCGACAGATGAAACATGGGTCCAGGCAGACCAGACCCTCAGGCAGACGACCTCAGGACACTGGCTCAACAGTGCGGGGCACACAGCATGGAGCCAGTCTTTCGAGAGGCAGGTAGTGATACTCATGCGGCGGGCAGGGCCACATGGCTCGTGATTGCCCGACCCGCCGTGCCGAGGAGCAGCAGACGGTTGAGGGACCACCGTGGCAGAGGTAGAGGGTCGACCGTGGCGGTCCGCAGGGAGGAAGTGGATGAGGAAGAGGAGCTGTCTGAGCAGTAGGTGGTGGGCAACGCTTTGAGGCTCTACCACCACCACCTCCAGGAGGTCCACCTCGACCACAGGGAGCTGGAGGCAGAGACAGGCACAGCTCTAGGCAGTAGAGGCCTACGACCACGGTGCGCCCGAGATGATTCGAGGTACTATCTATGTCTATTCCACCCTTGCTGCAGTTATTATAGACACAGGAGTGAGTCACTCTTTCATAGCCTCTTCCCTTGTTCGGAGCTTGGAGATTCCGACAGAGCCGTTGGCTCGATCCTTACGGCTAGAGACTCTTACGGGAGCAGACTCGACGATTACGCACTCGTGCCGGCAGTGTGAGCTTACTCTAGGAGGCGAGAGCTTCGACTGGGATCTTCTTGTAGCGGCTTCGAGGCCTTACGACGTCATCTTAGGCATGTATTGGTTGTCTACGGTCTATGCACAGATTGACTGTATTAGGCACAAGGTGTGATGTGTACGCACCGACGGGAGCAGGTTCACCTTCACCGGCGAGAAGGGAGCCTTCGCAGCACAGGATGGAATTCCGCAGAGGAGAGGACAACCCATCACTCATCAGTTGGCTAGCCTCATCCTAGGAGCAGTTGACATGCGAAGTCTTGGTTTTCCTGTAGTGGTGGATCAGTATGCGGACGTCTTTCCCGATGACGTTCCAAGGCTACCTCCTCGCAGAGAGGTAGACTTTTATATTGACCTGTACCCCGGGACAGCCCCGATATTGACTCCAATATATCGGATGGCCCCCGCCGAGCTTCGAGAGCTACGGGTACAGTTGGAGGACTTGCAGGACAAGGGGTTCATCCGACCCAGTGTTTCACCCTGGGCTTCCCCGATATTGTTCGCCAAGAAGGCAGACAGGAGCTTGCGACTTTGTGTCGACTATCGTCGCCTGAACCAGGTGACAGTGAGGAACAAGTATCCGCTACCAAGGATTGATGACCTCTTTGATCAGCTCAAGGGAGCACAGTGGTTCTCAAAGATAGACCTTAGGTCAGGCTATCATTAGCTCAGAGTTAGAGACGAGGACGTGCAGAAGACGGCCTTCAGATGTCGGTATGTCCACTATGAGTTCTTGGTTATGCCATTTAGTGTAACCAATGCTCCAGCAGTGTTAATGGCCCTCATGAAAAGGATCTTTCAGCCATACCTCGATCGATTTGTCGTGGTCTTCATCGACGACATTTTGATTTACTCGACGACTGAGGAGGAGCACACCTACCACTTATGGGTTGTACTAGACACACTCCGAGAGCACCAGCATTATGGTAAGCTCTCGAAGTGTCAGTTATGGATACGTAAGGTCCACTTCTTGGGACACGTCATCTCTGAGGCGGGAGTTGCAGTGGATCCTGCGAAGATCGAGGCAGTGCTAGCTTGGGAGCCACCCAGGAGAGTGACAGAGGTGCGGAGTTTCTTGGGTCTAGCTGGATAATACCGGATATTTGTGCCAGACTTCTACAGAGTTTCGGAACCACTCTCATCTTTGAAGAAGAAGGGGAAACCCTTAGTGTGGTCAGACAGATGTCAGCAGAGCTTCCAAAATATGAGACAGAGATTGACCAGCACACCTATCTTGAGGTTTCCTGAGGAGGGAGTAGGG
Source organism: Viscum album (assembly GCA_963277665.1). Taxonomy (NCBI): domain Eukaryota; kingdom Viridiplantae; phylum Streptophyta; class Magnoliopsida; order Santalales; family Viscaceae; genus Viscum; species Viscum album. Next base: position 790,565,761 of record OY728153.1, read on the forward strand.
TATGTAGTGTATTGCGATGCATAAGGGACCAGACTCGGATGTGTCCTGATGCAGGAGTGGCAAGTGATCACCTATGGATCACGTCAATTGAGGCCGCATGAGCAGAACTACGCTACCCATGACCTGGATTTAGCAGCAGTGGTCTTCGCTCTGAAGACATGACGACACTATCTGATGGGCAAGCACTTTACAGTCTTTTCTGACCATCAGAGTCTCAGATACATCTTCTCTCAGAAGGATCTGAATCTGAGACAATGGCGATGGCTCGAGTTCCTCCAGGACTATGACTTTGAGATAGTCTATACTCCTGGGAAGGGGAACGTGGTAGCCGATGCTCTCAGCAGGAGGACGAGCATTCATCTACTTGAGGAGGTGACAGAGTAGCTAGCCGCCTTGCAGATATCCTTTGTGGATAGAGATGGCGCAACCTTCCTTCAGTCTCTCACAGTCTCTCCTCCACTACTACAGCGGTTCAGAGAGGCACAGCATGGGGACGCTGACTGTGAGACGTAGCGTGCATAGATATCCTCAGGACAGGCACCTGATGGTTTCTCCTTTGGAGCAGAGCACGACGTCCTTTTCAAAGGACGTACCTTGGTACCAGTTGCTTTATGGAGGAGGTGCTGAGAGAGTTTCACACTTATCCTTTGGCGGTACATCCTGGAGTGGTGAAGATGTACCAGGATCTCAGACGACAGCACTGGTGGCCGGGCATGAAGAAGGCTGTGGCAGAGTTCATTTCTCGATGCCTCACCTGCCAGCAGGTGAAGGCTGAGCACCAGGTACCATCAGGCTTGGTACAGCCCTTGGAGGTTCCAGAGTGGAAGTGGGACGGAATATATATGGACTTAGTGACTGGACTTCCACGCACTTCCAGAGGTCACGAATCCATTTGGGTGATTGTTGACCAACTCACCAAGTCGGCTCACTTCTTACCCATCAGAGAGCAGAGCTCAATGGAGAGCTTGGGATGACTTTAAATTCAGGAGATTGTACGACTTCACGGTGTTCCATCATCTATCGTCTCCAATCGAGATGCTCGCTTTACTTCCCGGCTTTGGAAGGGGTTGCAGGAGGCGTTCGGGACACAACTATGTCTGAGCAAAGCCTTTCACCCTCAGATGGATGGTCAGACAGAGAGGACCATTCAGAATCTCGAGGACATGCTCCGCGCATGTGTCCTCGACTTTGGTCACAGCTGGGAGGACCACCTACCCTTGGTGGAGTTCGTGTACAACAACAGCTACCACTCCACCATCGGGATGACACCATACGAGGCGTTGTATGACCGACCTTGTAGATCTCCTTTGTGCTGGATAGACCCTGGGGAGTCAGCACTTGTGGGACCGGAGATGGTTCAGGCCATGACAGAGAAGGTCCAGGTCATTCAGGAGCGGATGAGGACAGCTCAGAGCCGGTAGAAGTCATATGCTGACAGGAGGTGGAGGCCACTAGAGTTTGAGGATTTCGACCACGTCTTCTTGCGTGTCTCACCTCGACGTGGATTGCGAAGATTTGGCTGAGGCGTAAAGTTATCTCCACGCTACATCGGACCATTCCAGGTCCTCAGCAGGATTGGCGAGGTGGTTTATCGTCTGGCTCTACCACCTCAGTTGCACCGGGTGCACGACGTCTTCCACGTATCTCAGCTGAGGAGATACGTGCACGACCTGACGCACATCATTGACCATGGGGAGATTGACGTTGATGATGGGGCGACTTTTGAAGAGGTCCCAGTGGAGATCGAAGATCGACAGGAGTGGGTCCTACGTGGACGGTCGATTCCTCTAGTGTGCATCACATAGCAGCACGAGAACCTCCATGAGAGGACTTGGGAGCGGGAGGCTCATATGCGTGCTCAGTACCCGCTTTTGTTTCCCTAGTTTTCGATGTATCTTTACGGGGACGTAAATCCCTGAGGTGGGAGTAATGTAAAGACCTATAAAATTCAAGGAAATTTTTTTCTTAATTTTCTTTGGGATTTTACAAGAACACAGTTTCAGACGGCACTTGATTCTGAGGCCCGGTGTGCCTGGAATTTCTTTCTGAAGTTTAGCTCGGGTATGTTCAGTGAATGAACGAGCGGGAATTTCTAAATTTTGAACCGGTGCTCGGAATAGAATTACGAGGGCACCGATGGAACCGCAGTGCTGGTAATTGCTTAGGAACACCTGTTTCGGAGATGCGTTTTCACGAGAGTTGATGATAAAAATTGTGGAAGTTAAAAATAAAAATTTAACAACAATTTTTATTTTTTTTACTCTGAGTGTTTAATCCTTGGATGGAAGTTGGGTAACCACCCAACCTCCCTTGGGAGGTTATGAGGGTGGTGGGGCCCACACGAACCCCACCCCTTCATATCCTCTAACCCCCCTCAACTCCCATTAAATTTTGTTAAACTTAAGTTAATAACTTATGACTTTAATGTTGTGAGTTTAATGTGAGTTTTTGAAATTAAAACCCTTGAATTTCAAAAGGCTTGTTGTGTTAATAAAATAATAAAGGAGCTTATTTTATTTTGGTTGTTAGAGTTTTGTCGTTGATATATTTTGGGAAGAACATCTTCTTCTTTGACGAAGAACTCGAAGAACATCGGTCTCTGACAAAGAACACCGAGTTCTCGGAAACAGATTACCACGATGCCACCGACGTTTTCTTCCACGACGACTCTTCCCGCGACGCCGCCGACGTCTTCTTCCGTGACGTCTCTTCCCGAGATGCTGCCGACGTCTTCTTCCGTGACGTCCCTTTCCGCGACGTTTTTCTGCGATGAATTTATCCGCGAGGAAAACCTCGTTCAAGCCGCGCTCGAGGTAGGGGTTTAATTTTATTTAATTATTTTTCTGTTCATGAATTATATTTTGTCGTTCTTCGTGGATATATGAATAAATGATATCGATTAACGAGAGGGAGCCAAACCGCACAAACACGGCCGACCCTCCTCCTTAACCTTGTTTGATTCTTTGTGGTTGGAATGGAATGGCGTGGTGCCGTCGCACCACGCGGAATCGTACGACAAGTAAAGCGCGACACCGTCGCGCCGCGCCGATAAGTTGAACAAGGACACGATGCCGTCGTGCCGTGTCGAAGAAAACCGAATACACCGCGGATGGAGCGGGGCTGTGGCGGAAGGGCGCGGTGCTGTCACACCGTGCCGGATGAACCAAGCCGCGGCCGGTTCCGAGCTGCGGCAGAGCAGGGTGACCGGCGGCCGGTTCCAGGCCGCCGGTGTCGGCGAAGTAGGGGACCGGCCGTCGCCGGTCCTGTGGAGGTAGGAACTGGCTGGCCAGGGCGGGCCAGTCGGACAGGTGTGCAGCCGGGGGTTCGAACCCCCGGCTGCCCAGCACAAAACGGCCCCCTTAATTGGGGGGTCGCAGTTACACAGGGGGGGCAGGCGCCCCCCCTTGCCAAAACGGCTCAGCCGTTGGCTGAGCTGGCCAGTGCGCTGGGCGTGCTGTGCCTAGGCCGGGCCGGGCCGACCCGGACCCAGGGCGGGTCGACCCGGTTCGGGCCGACCGGGGGGTCTCGGGCCGGGTCGGTCAGGGCCCGAAACCCCCGTTTTCGGACCATCTTCGGTCTTTTACCCATAAATTGGGATACGAACCTCCGATCAATGTACCGTCAGTTGAGTAGCGATCCTTGGAACGAGACGGTCGTTTCGGTATATCGCACTCAAGGTTTCGGAATACTTTGAGTTCGGCCGGGTTGGTTCGTACACGAAACCAACCGGGCCCTCGGAGCGGAAACGCTCATATCTTAAGCTCCGGACGTCCGAATGACGTGCCGTCGACTTTTTTGGTTTCCTCTTAGTGAGACGGATCTTTTGGCGTACTCTGCTCGAGGTTTGGACGCATGTGGAGTACATTCGGGTTGGTTTTTCCTTAAAAACCAACCGGGCCCTTAGGACGAAAAAACCAATAACTCTCAGACCGGGCGTCCGATTGACGCACTGTCTGCGACATTGAGTTCCTGTTGACGATACGGAACTTTTGGATACATCAACTCTGGAATATGTGTTAGTTGATGTATCAGCCTCTCGTCTCATGGAGCGGACACTCCCGAACGAGCTTGCTGTGTGCGGGAACCCTAGTGTTGGCTGCGACTGCTACTGTGACTGCGACGACGACTGTGCGGAGATCCTCAGTGGATTCGACGACGATGAATACAGCACTTAGCGATCCTGTATGGATCAGTGCTACTGATCCTGTGTGGGTCCGATCCTATGTGGGTCAGCGCTCAGCAGTTCTGTGTGAGCCAGCGCCTACAGATCCTGTGTGGGTCCGATCCTGTGTGGGTCATTGCGGGGGTTAGTACCTAGCAATCATTTGTGGGTCTGACGACTTAGATGGATCAGTGATCATCTCTATCGTTATTCGAAGAAGTATACCTGTGTGAGCTGAATCCTGTTTTACTTTCCGGTGTGGATTGTGTTGTGCTATCCTGTGTGGATTAACGTTTTGCTTTCCTGTGTGGATTGGGTTGTACTTGGGCTCGGATGTTGGAGCCGAACAAGAATTGATGACTTAGGTATATGTATGGGCATATACCTAAGCAGTGTCGGATGTTACTTCATGATTGTATCTTTCCTTTGTGGATTATACTTTGTGGATTCTGGGAGACCTTCAGGGGTCTCGGGGTCCCTACTGAGTAGCTTATACTCACCCCTACACGGGCTATGCCCGCACTACGTTGTGTTGGTTGCAGACGACGGACAACACTGATCGTGGTGGAGGCTTGCGGAGCAGGACGGTACCTGAAGGTGGACCACTGGGTGGGACGTACTCAGAGCAGTCGGCTGGACCCGAGGAGCAGTGGAGGCATTCTGTACCCACCCTTCAGGTGGGATTTCCAGTGGATAGCTCGTCGATGCGGCTTTACCTTTCATTTGTTGTTTTCCCTTTCGATTTGTACTTTACTTTCAGTTTGGGTTTGTATACTGGCCCACTTACTTTTCCGCACTTCACTCTTGTACCAGCTTTTACTTAGTATTTACTTCTACTGCTTGTTTAATCTGTGGTGTTAGTTTACTTTACAAAGGCAATGCCTTCCCTTTTTACCAGGATTTACGCCTTGGTGCTAGTCGCCAGCCCCTGGCCTATGGAAGGCGGGCTTGGGGTAGTCATGGAACGGGCCCCGAGGACGGGTCGTGAAAAAGGGTTTATGAGTATATACTTCCTCAAAGAAAACATTTTTATGATTATGGATTATATCTATAAACTGTTCAATTTACGTTAGGTATTTTACTAGTTTGGAATTATTCATTGCAATTCATAAACTGACCTAGTGTATGCCATTGTATAGAAATGGCGCCCATTAGAAGGAATGTGAACTCTAGCAACAAATATGATCCAAATATTAAGAAGGATCATATCTTCCACAGTATTAAGACAACATTTAGAAGGGAAATAATCTATCATTTTTTCTCAACATATGAAGAAATAGTATCATGTGTTAATAAGATAAGTAAATAATTCTATGAGTCCTATGGCTTTGAAGGAAAGCAAGAGAAGAAAAGGATGGAAGAGAGAAATATGGATAAAGGTAAGAGGGAAAAGAAGAATTTTACCATATGTGATGACTGTGGGAAGAAACACCCTGGAACTTGCCTGAAGGGAATGGGAGTTTGTTATAAGTGTGGAGAAAAAGGACACATAGTACGTGACTGCAAGGTTAAGAAAAATGTTTCAAATGTATAATGCTTCATCTTTAAGGAGTTGGGACACTATGCGAACCAATGTCCAAATCATCAGAGTATACCCCAAATGATGCTATTGAATAATAATCAAGTTATGATACTACCTCAGATGAAGAAGAATGACTAGTGTTCTTATGTTGTTATTATAGGATTATTTCATTTGAGTGTTGTATCAACAATATACTAGTTATATGAATTATGGAGATAAATAAGGATTGTACAACATTACTATTTTATTAAGGATTTTAGATTATATGATTCTAAGAAAAGTGACTTAATGGTGAGTTACACTTTTGGTAAAATACACGGTTGAAGGAAAGGTAATCCTTAATATGGTTCTGATAATGAGGTAGTGATTTTGGAATAAGAGATGGTTGATTTGAATAAATTATATTGGAAAATCATAACTACCTTGAAACTGATTAATTATTTGTCATTGTTGGAGTTTACAACATTTTTGGATAGAAGGAGTATATCCAGTATTCTATAAAGAATAAGGGAGCATGAGTGTAATCAATAAGGTTTTATGGTAATTCAGGATGTTACCATGTTTTAAAATAATAAATCATGAAGGTGTTCAAATGTTATTACATGGAAAAAAGGATCTTCATTGTGTTTAAATTCATTATAAATTTTGGACTGTGAGTTTGGATAGAAGTATTTTGGATAAGTCTAAAGGTTGGAATGTATTAAGTTTGAAAGGTTATTTTTGGATTTTTATAAAAGGACAACACATAGACCGTGTGACAACCCGTCGCGTTGGAAAAAGCTGCGGGAATCGAACCCAAAACCATAGTGCGATTGGGATTTATCGCCTACCACTGGACTACGCGAATTTCCTGGATGGTATAATGTAGTTTCTTTTTTTAAAGGGTCTGATATGTGAACTATAAATTCATTATATTTGGAACCCTATACGATTAGGATAAATAGAGTATTTTGGAGTTGTATTATGTTTTGGAGTGAAAGATGAGTTTGTGGTAGAAATTTATTAATGGATAAAACTCTAATTATAAAGTAAGTATATATCCTTATGATATTATCCAATCTCATAAGTAAATTCCTCAACATTAAGAAAAGGAACTTAGAACAAAAATGTTTTCCTAGACGGTACCTTAGATCATCACAAATTTATGGCTTTGTGATTGTTGGACTTTTAATAGCCATGTTCTCTACCACTATCCATCAGATATTGATGGTTATATTTCTCTTCCACATCCATGTTTTCCAACATGGAACCCTAGTATGTGTTATTTTCGGTAAGCTTCATACTTACCACTCTTTATTTTAAATAGAGGCCTCATTAATCCATTTTTCGATGTGGGATTTCAACTAAGATATTTTGAAATGTCAACCCCAAGTTTCCAATACCGAGCATAAATTGTGAGGACGTAATTTATTGAAGTAGGGGAGAATTTAACACCCCAATATTCCATGGTACACTTCTATTTGAATAATACAATAGCGTGTGTTATACGAAACTTCAAGTTCTTACACACCACAACCAATCAAACTAGCCATTATGAATAGTAATACCCACTTTTTGAAATTTTATATATTTTATATTTCAAAATGGACTTCATTTTTGGATTCTTAATATCAAAATTATCTTAGGGTGAATTTTTGGTACTTTTCTGATAACTTTCATATTTTGATGAATAGTGAAAATTACTAAATTTTAATTAAAAACAACTTTTTTGATCGAAAAATTAATATGATAAATTATGAATTTGAGTGATTTTAAAGTATAATTAGATTATATTTTTACCATTTAATCCAATGTTGGTCATTGAATAAAATATCACATTTAAACTGGACATAAGCAAGTGCCAATCTTTTGATAGTTATTATTTTTCTTAAAAACACGTTTTTTGTTTTGACAACGTGAATTAATTTTAAATTAATTTCTTCCACTTATGTGTTTTGAATTCAGAAAAATGGATTTAATATTTAGAATCAGGAGTTCCAAATTGTGAAAATAGGTAACTTTTATTTTTATGCATTTTGAATAATTACTTCGGTAAATATTTTATTTACCATGGTTAAAGGGTAAATCCGGTAAATAAGGGTAAATATAATAATATTATAATAATATTAAATTACCCTAAAACATGTTATAACCCTATTTATTGATACATTTCCTACCATGGGCATATTTGGGTCTATTTTGGGACCCCATGGAGCCACTTGTAAGTGATAATGACACTTTATATTAATTAAGTTAAAGTAAATACAAAAATGACATAAGCATACATCTTTTAGATTTTTTTTACATAGGGTTATATATGTTATATTTTCTACTATAAATATTTATTAGAAAGCTAAAAATATTTCCTACATAATGGTATTTTATTTATAATTTTTAGACATTGAATAATTAAATTTATTTATGACACAATAATGATGGATTATTTTTCTTGTTAATGAAAGAATCAAATAATTGGTATTATAAATGTTAAAATAAATATAATTTGAAAGTTTTTATGAAATAAACGAATTTTATTGGTCAATATGACATGTTAGGATTTGTTAAATAATTTTTTTTCGAATTAATAAAGTTTTTAAGACTTTAACAAAAATCAATTATTAAATAGTGTCAAAATTGACCTAAAGGATTTTTTTAAACAAATATTATATTATAAATTGATATAATATTCCTAAAAATCTAAGGTTCAGCCAAAATACATATATAATGATAAGTGTATCATTAATTAACTACTTGGGTTTCTTTTGTAAGTTTATAGTAAGTTTATAAACTATATAATATAAAAATATAAAGAGACATGGTAAATGTCAAACTATTTAACTAAGAGTTAAATCTAAAATATAAGGTTAATAAAAGTGACCAAAACCTATATAAAACATATTGGTTGAGTTTTTTTGACTCCTCCCCACCTTATCCTTGAAATAAATTAGTTTGGAGCCATTATAAACCGAATATGAATTTATTATAAAATAATATTTCTAGATTTTCCTAAGGTGCCCCTCACCCCTCTTATAAAAGGGCACTCCCCCTTCTCTATAATTAACACCTTAAAAGCCTTTTGAATCCACCAAACCATGACCAAATATTCTCTAAACTTCCCTCAATTAAACCTATAGGCCTTATTTTGATCAGAAATCCAACCTAAGGAGCTCTTTTGATCAAATCAAAAGGAAGAACCCAAAGAAGAGGTAATGTTTTCACCAACCTCTTTCAAGTTCCTTTCTTCTTCCACTTATTATTTCTTTGTTATTTCCATTATAAAATAATAAATCAAGTATATTATATATAATGTGATGTTATTATAAATATGGTACAACCCTATTCATTATTATATCCATCCTTTGAATGACATGTCAGCATATGTGCGTACGTACGACTTACCGTCTCCACGTCGTGGTGTAATTGTTATTCAATACATTATTATTTGGATGGGTATGATAATGATGTTTAATTGATGTAAATAATAAATATAACATAATAATTAATCTTTATATATGATATACCATCCAATTATATATTATTTTAATATCAAAATAATGATATTGTCGCTCGTGTGTACGTACGGACTACCGTCTCCACGAACGCGATGAGATTCATTCCCCATCATATCCATTCAAGAATAATTTTCATTTGATAGTTAAAAATAATGTTTAAAGACTTAATATAATTCTGTATACAAATAATATAAAACCTATCCATATCAAACCCGACTTACGTAACAAAGCATATAAAGTAAAATGAATCAGTTAACACCCAAAACAATGATAATACTAAGATATTATTAACAAAGCAATGTTAAAAGATCATATATGATATCATATTAATGTATATGATTATTTTATAATTTAATAACAATTATTTCACTATTATATAGGAGTTTAACCTACCCTTGACCATAGAAAAGTACAAGGTAAGGGTTAATTTCACAATCTCTTCATTATCCAAGGTTGTTTATATGTAATTATCTACCGGGACCACTTTATTATCCACATCCATGTTTCTTAAAAATGTATTTCAAAATATTCTTAATATTTTATAGACTATGGTTTAAAGTAATTTATACCATTTTTTGTATTTTTATAATATGTTTATAAAGGAATATTTTCGTCATTTTCCAAACAAGGTCCTTTATAACCTTTTCGACAAAATTAAGGTAAGAATGTCTTTTTTTAACTTATACAGAGGGTGCGACTATTTTCCACCATTATAAAATTGTAGAAGCTTCCCTTACAAGCTTATAAGAATATTTTCAAATTAAATGTTTTCTTTTATAATTATGTTACATTTAAATGATTTCAAAAAATGATATATTTCACTCAAATAGTTTTGATTTCATCTATGAAAACAACCTTAGATGGATTTTAAGCTTATTTTAAGTTGATTTATTATGATACAAAACTTCTATATTGTATTTAAGTTTTTGTGATATGTTTGATTGTGGATGTGTTATTTTTATACCATTCATGGTTTATGGAGAAAGTATTGAAATTTCGTATGGTATTTTTAATACGACTATTTATGTTATGTTTAAACCTCTTCATATGAGGAATGCATTAGACATAGTAAGGGATGGGTGGAGCCCACTATAGCTCCTCGATGCATCGGTAGGTCTCATGAGACAAACTAGTGTCTTGGTATAAGGCCTTGAAAAAATATTATTTGTAGTCTTGGCACAAGGCCTTGACTATGTGGTTATGATAGTCTGGAATTATGCATTCCATCATTATGAAAGTGGTTATTGATATTTCATGTGATTATTTGACTAGTAGAATATCCATGTGAATAAGTAAATGACATTATTTCATTTTATTTTTGCTATATTATGCTGAATTTCAAGTTTAAAAGGCTTTTGTTTTAGTTATATATTGCCTTAAATGTTTATGATTTTTTATGAAAGTTTCCACTATATTGTTATCCTTTATGAGCATCTGAGCTCACCCCTTTCTATGTTTTATTTTTACCAGGATGTAAAGAAGTATTTTATGAATGACCTACAGGGATAGTCTGAGGGGATATGAGTGTAGTCTATGGAGACAAGATGTTGTATTTTTTCACTTTATGATATAATGTAAACTTTATGAATGTATTTAGTGATTCAAATGCTACTAAACTAATCGGTCTTTCGAGACTTGATCTTTTGTGATCATGCCAATGTTATGTAATAATTCACCAACTCTGGGTAACTAGGGTCAGGGCGTTACATGCAGCTTTCATCGATGGATCATTGTCGATAGGTTTCATCAATAGGTGGTATCAATAGCTCACATTGGTAGCTCAACATTGGTAGGTCGGGTGTTGATAGGTTGGGAATTGATAGGTTGGGCATCGATTGGTTATGTGTCATTAGGTTGGGTGTCAGTATGTCATGCATCGGTAGGGTGAGCATCAGTGACTCACATCTGTGAGTTAGGTGTTAGTGGGTCACATTAGTAACTTACTATCGGTGGGTTGCATCAGTGAATTGTTGTTGGTGAGTCACTAACGCTGTCTCACGTCGGTGACACACCCATTAGTGTGTCATTTCTATCTTTTTCAAAATTTTCTAGTTTCACCCCTCTTACATTTTATTTTACATAAATTGAGTTTAAAATATTTTTTGAGCATTTATAAAGGTATTTCATGGGATACTAATTATATCTCTAAAATTCTAATGCTCTTAGGACTTTGAAATAGTCAAACTGTGTAATCTTGACCACAATCCAAAATTAATGGACCATGAAATGGTTTCATTCTATTGATATAGGATGTGGCTCTTTTAATCTGAGATCTTATCATCCCACTATGTTTCCATTTTTTTCTCTTGGTGCACTCAAAACCTTTCTTCCCCATGGAGTCTTGTGTTGTGGTGTAGAAGTGGGTTGATTTTTCCCTTGGAGTCTGTCCTGTTACTCGAGCACCCCTCTATTTTGGTGAAATGAGAAGTTTATGATCATCTATTTCAAGAGGTAGGGATCCCTTTGTCTTTATTTATTTATGTAGCATGAGAGATAGGTAAGCTAACGATCCTTTATGATTTTGGTCAAATACCAAGCTTTTAATTAAGTCTGTTATGAAGATAATCAGAACTTTTATGATAATGGGTTTTATTACATTAGTAATAAATGAGGGGCAAGGAAAATGAGGACGATTCTTGTGTTTTTTATATGTTATCTTTGATCCATGGTGTCAATTGTGGTGGCTTTATGTCTTCTGAAAATCATGGATGTTGGTGGTCTCTGTTTGCACACCCCACTCATGAATACTTGGTGTTAACATTCCATTGAACATATGTGAACATGAATACTTGATTAATCACATATATCTGGTTAATTAAATGGATTACCTAGGATCAAAATTGTTCTGTGATAACCCATGTTTTATCAAAATTGGAATTAAAGAGAGAGGGTTGTCAAACCTGAATATGCCTTATTGTTTGGTGTGGATGTGTGATGTGTATGGATCTTCTCAACCTTGTTTTTTTGCTAGTCATATGGTGTTGTGGTTGGGAGTGTGGTTGTGTATATGGGGTGGTAAATTTAGTGTAATGGAATATAAGGATGATAGATTGATTGACTTTGTAATGTATGAACTTGTTAAGAAGTGGGAATACATCTAAGTTTTGTTATGGTTGTTGGACATGGTCTATTGTGTAGTGGGACTGTGAGTTGGTTGAGTGTTGTTGTTTTTATAATGTGGTGATTTTCATGTAGTGGTGCTATAGAGGATGGTTTTGGAGGGATATTTTTGAATAAGGATGTTGTTTCCTTTCATGGGAATTTCACACAAATTTTCTAGATACTTATGTGAAGTGTGTGTGGGCTATGATGCTACTTGTGTTGTGTTGTGTTAGGTAGTTTCATAGGTAGGGATGGAATAAATTATTAAATGATTTTTTTTAATATAGAGTGATAATTCGTCAAATGAATTTGATGGGGTTATGAATTATGTCTATGGTTGGCTGTGTGGTTATAGATTAGATGTGGAAAAAATGGAAGTTTTTTTGTTAGAATGTTGTTTGTTTAGGAACCCATAGGTTGGGATGAGTGTTTGGTAATTATTTATATACTTGTATTTCCTTGTGATTTCTATGAATACCCCACCCATGTTGATAACTACGTAATGAACACTTCATTGTTATGGGGGAAGGTGTTTTTCCCAACATCTCAGTGGGAGTATGGATGGATGGTTATTTTCTCTTGTCTGCTCTCTATTCTGGGCATTGGTATCCCAAGACTCTTCAGACAGGTTAGGGTGTTGTTTTGAGGCCCAGGTGTCTATGGCTGAGGTGTTCTACCCCAAGTGTTTTCATAATGAGATATGTTGTACTTTCACAGGTTTCTTTAGGTTGAGGTTGTTGTTTTGTGGACAAGGTGTCTATGGGTGGGATGTGATTTGGTTGTGGACTAGGTGTTTGTGGGAAGGATAGGGTATGTGGCCCAGACGTGTATAGGTAGGTTATGAAAGTGGGGCCTTTGGAAGAGTGTGGTAGCATCAGGACGTTCGTCATTAGGGATCAATAATTATCTATTGGGAAGTGGAGTGGGGTACCCTATCATTGATGCGATTATTATATTACTTTACTTGACTTGTGTTATTTGGTGAGTGTACATTGGTGAGATTTGGAATGGATAATATACATTTTTAGGTTCTTTTGGTTTTTGTTGTTTTCTCATGGGGGAATTATTACACTTATCCACTTGTGGATGAGAGACTTTGGTTTTACCTACTGAGTATACTTGTATTCTCATCCTACGTATATAAAACTATTTTTAGGTTTCTAGGGAGATTATGTGGACTGTGATGGACCCTACCAGCTTGAGTTTCAGGATAGTTATTGTGTCTCTACTTAGTTTTGTTCTTTTATAATTTTAATTTATATTTTTTCATTATATTTCTAACAGTCTTACTTTCAACATGCATGTGGGATGAATTTTGACTTCTTTTATATATATATATCTTGCCTTTGTTTTGAGGAAGATACATCCTATCTCTAGATCTTTTTTTCTATAAAAAGGGTAATGCCTCCCATTTTGTGAGATTTGAATACCCTTTGTGCTAGTCACCAACCTGGGTCCTATTGGAGGTGGGATTCAGGGGTCATTATCTTTTTTTCATCTTTAAGAAGTAAGGTCATGACACTTTTTCATCCCTTCCCTCTTCATTAAGAAGGAGGGTCATGAAAATAATCATGGATTTATTTTTTTTAAATGATATTTGTTATATTATTATTCATATATACTTATTATATCACATTTAGCTTCATGATTTCATTCTTTGGGGAATACAATAGGATAAATTTTGTGGATGGAATACAACCACCTCGCAAAGCAATGAGATTCATTACAGCATTACATAGAATATAATATGGAGGGTTTTAATTAAAAAAAATGCAATAAATATGACACAAATATGATTATTTAATAATAATATATAAATTTTCTTTCTTTCTTTAAATCTGAAAATAAAATGGAAATAATAATCAGGCATCTGTATGCCCTACAGTCTCTATGAACGATGTATTTCATTTTTTATCAATAAGTTTTATTAAGTAATATATATATATACCAAATATATAGGATATATATGTAACTATTAACATTCAAGAGATGATGGAACCATGATAAAAGTAAGAGGAACAAAAATTAAAAATGAAAACATACATAAAAGAATAATGTCGTTGTTACCTAGAATATGACATTTTAACGGTTTGACCAGGTTGCCACGTGATGGTGCCCCGAGCTAGTTCGCCACATGACTTGAAGCACTCCTCCCCGTATTCTAGAGGCTGCCAAATAGTAGTGAGGGTCTGGTAGGTCATTCATGGGGATACTATACCCCAATTTATCATAGTATAGAACAAGCATAAATAAATAAGCAATAGAGGATGAGTATATAACAAGAACAATACTCTTGTCACAAGATAATCAAACTGGAAAAAATACTCAACTTAAAGGGAAAACATTCTATGCCAATATAAGTGTCAAGTATCTAATATAAAACTAAAAATAAAGACCCTATGACTCTCCAATAGAGTTCCAAACCAAGTTTGGTTTCCTCCTCCAAGATCCTTCTCCAATCAACCAACTATCCCAGGGCCTTTTCCCTTATCCAGTCCTGCAACAATATAATCTATTCGGGTACTGATTAGGTGGCCTGAATAGGGTGTGAGTACAGCTCAGTAGGCCACTAAAATCATCTTATAAAACAATTCTAGTCAAATGATAGTGTATGAAGTTATATAAGAAATAAGTACAATGAATAAATAACCAGTTATTACATTATCATTTATTCTTATCTAACTAGATTAACTCCAAGGTTCCCAAGTATAACTGTACCTCAATACTAAACTGATCTCATACTTTATCCCAAAGTATTCCCTAGCTAATATCATATTTTAATACCTTCTTCATGTCAAATATCAATGTATTCAAGGGTGATCTAATATGTCAATACTTGTTTCAACTCATGACGAAGTTCAAATATTCTCGTGTGAGGCCATAACTCAGAGTTCCATTATTTCCATTTGTTAATTTCACATTAATTAGCCACATTTTCAAAGTTACCAATATAAAAAATTTAAGTGATATGTCCATGTTACCATGCTTACTCCCCAATAGAATGAACATGTTTCCATTATCTTTACACATAAGTATAATGAACATGTTACTATGTATACTTCTTAATTTAGAATGAACATGTTTCCATTGTCTTTACTCATAAGTATGATGACAATTTTACCATTTATACTTCTAAATTTAGAATTACCATGTTCCTATTCTTTATCACATAATTAATTTACCAATTAATTATCGACCCCAATATAATTACTAATTCAACAATCAGTTAAACACATTTATTACATTAGTTAACTCATCAATTAACTATGTGAATCCAACCATTTATTAATTCATCAACTAATTGATCAATATCGCAATTCATATTCAATAATTAATTTTATAGAATTAATTATATCATCTAATCTCGACATTCCATAATTAATCACACAATTAATTATCTAGATCATATTATCAGAGGCACATAATTAATCCAAAATTAATTATCTCAACTTAGTAATTTCAATATCTCAAAAAAATCCCCCAACTAATTACCTAGATTATAATCCATACCTCTTATAATCAATTCCCCAAAATTAATTATATTATAGGGCATCCCCTTAATCTCACAATTACTTCCCCAATTAATCACCTATTTCAACAAAGCATCAATAACTCAATTGATCAATCTAATAAACCCAAATCTAGAAAATAAATTGCTAAAGGATGCTATAAATTCTACAAAATTTCATATAAATATCAAATCCACAACTATGGGAATTAAATATAGACCACCTACCTCAATTTTTTGATGAACATTTTCTCAATAGAAATTCCCAAAATCTAGGCAGCACAACGATGTAGATATGAGTTCCTGATCTAAATCCCTAAATCAAGATCATGATAGAAAGATATAATCAAAAAATATATAGATCTAAAATCCTAGATCAATATCTCACCACATGGGTTAAGATATATGAAAATAGAGCATATCCTCCACCAAAGGATAAAGGAGAGAGAAGAGAATGAATAGAAAATGCATTGGGATGAGACCCACTTACCTAGAAGAGAGAGGATCTCCAATTTGAGCTTTGAATTTCAAAGAATGGAGTTTGTATGGCATTGGAATGCATCCGAGTTGATGGGATAACCTTACCTTTCCATTTTTAAAGAAACATCACGAGTTAGGACTACATAGGAGGTGAAACAGGTCACCAAAAGTTGAAAAATAAGTGAGATCCATAATTTTAGGATCTCACTATTGGACCATGCACAGTTTAGTCACACGGTTAGAAAAGCTATGCGCTAATTGTGTTTTACCCACTGTTTAAAGGGGGAAATTTTCATAGCCACCTCACATGACCTCTGAACCCATGCATTGACCATGTCAAAGCTACTGCTTCAAAAGACCCGAGAGAACACGATTTCTTCTAAGCAGTTGCATAATTTGTAAAAATCATGAGCCAACCTTGCCCAACCAATTTTCTCCAAAATTTTCTTATACTTCACCCAAACACACACAAAGCCATAAATCCCATCAAAGGTACTTAACTAAAAACAAAACATAACTAAAATCTAACCTGAGATAATTCTGGAAAAGGTCGAGATCTTACAATATCCCCACCTTATAACAACTCATCCTCAAGCTGCATCTCCAAACATTTCTAAGATTCCAAGTCAAAAAGGTTGGGACATTGAGCCCTCATATATGATTCTATTTACCTTGTTTCCTCTCCCACACATCCATGTTTCCATAACACACAAACTATTGGCACAGTCTTTCCCTAAAAAAATTTCTCACTACGATCCAAAACACATATTACATGATCCTCAAAGGATGTATCTATCAAAAGGTCAACCTCATCCACATAGATCACATGAGAAGGGTCGAGGTAATATAGCCAAAGTTGTGATATAGGGAAAACATAATGCATATCACTGTATCTATGTGGAAGAGCTAATCAATATTCCACCAACCCAATTCTCTCCACTGCCTCAAAGGGTCCAACAAACCTGGGCGCTAACTTGCCCTAATAGTGTATCCTACAGTGACCCAACCTCGGTGACACATGAAGGAACACATTATCACCCTCTTAAAACTCTAGGGGTCATATTAGTCTATCATTATATGACTTATGCCTACTCTGAGATGTATCCATATGTTTCTGAATCAGCTGAACCTACTCTATCGTATCTTGAATGAGACTCAGTCCCAACAAATATGACTCACCAACCTCTATCCAGCATAAAAGTGATCTACATGGACTAACATAAAGAGCCTCATATGGTTCCATCTGTATTGTTTCCTGATAACTATTGTTATTGGATAACTCTACTAAATCCAAGTTCTTTTCCTAAGATCCACTGAAGTCAAGCACACATGACCTTAACATATCCTCAAGCACTTTTATAGTACATTCCAATTACCCATATGTATGTGGGTGGAAAGCCGTAATTAATAAAACCTATGTGCCATGAACTTTATACAAGCCCTAGTAGAAGTGTGAAGTAAGGTTTGAATCATGCTCTGAAACTATAGTATGTGGCACTCCATTTAGATGAACTATCTCTCAAACATACAGTTCTCCAATCTTTTCTACTTTAAAGGATTCCATTATAGTTAGGAAATATACTACCTTTTTCAGTCGTTCCACAACGACCCAAATAACATCATTCTTAAAAATAATCTTTAGGAGACCCACCACAAAATCCATGGTCACTTCATCCCACTTCCATTCCAGAATAGGAAACAATTGTAGTAATTCTCTTTGTTGTTATTAGTCTGCCTTCACCTATCGATAGGTGGAGCATCTTGTCACAAAACCTTCTATCTATTTTTTCAGGTATTTCCACCAAAATAGTCATCATAGGTTAGTGTACATTTTTGTTATGTCTTTATGCACCTCCCATTTCAATGAATTAAATTCATGCATGAGTTCCTCTCATATGCTCATAGGTACCACAACTCGATTCTTCAAATAGATGATATTCTCTTCATCTATTAACTAGTCCGAAGGTTTCTTCCCACCTTCAAAGCTTTCCCTCAAGGCTAAGAACTATGGATCCTCATACCGTCTATCCCTGATTCATCTCAAAAGTGTAGAATCCACTACAGCTAAAACCAGATTCATCTGCTTTTGACTCTCCTGAACCACCACATTCATTTTAGCTAGCAAGGTATTCATCTTCCAATCTGCACTCGACTCGTGAACCATCTGAGTCTGAGTTTTTCTACTCAAGGAATAAACCACACGATTTTCCTTCTCAGGCATATATTCTAGTTAAAAATCTAAATAATGTATATACTCAACCCATATTTGCTACCAAAGATTCAAATCACATTGTGAAAATATATACTCCAAGCCCTTGTGATCTTTATAGACTATAAATTTTATCACTAATGATAGTGCCACAAAAACTTAAGATCATAAACCAGTACTACCAACTCGAGGTCATGTGTAGGGTAATTCCGTTCATGATCCCTCAAATTTTGAGACCCGTATGCCCTAACTTTATCCCCGTGCATCATTATAGATCCATGTCCTATCCCAAAAGCATCACAATACACATTGTAATCATCACTTGAATTAGGTATAATCAAGATTGGTTCCAATGTCAACTACTTCTTCAACTCCTAAAAGGCCTCCTCACATGCCTCTAACCACTCAAACCTTACTCCCTATTTGGTCAAGTCTGAAAGAGGCATTATCAAATGGGTTAAGTTTTTGATGAATTTCCTATAATATTTAGCTAACTCTAAGAAGCTTCAGATATAAAATAATTCTTGGCCTACTCCCAAGAAACCACTTCTTGAACATTATATGGGTCTACTAACACACCTTACTCTGATATGACGTTCCCTAATAAGTGTACCTAGCTAATACAAAACTAAAACCTTGATATATTGGCATATAACTGATTATATGTCATGTACCAATGATGATGTGAAGATTTTGGGCATGATAATCATGAGTCTTGGAGTACACCATGATGTCATCCACAAAACCACCACCAAATGATCCTGATACAGATGAAATATCCTATTTATCAAATCCATAAATACTACCTGTGAATCTATCAACCCAAACAACATTATAAAAAACTCATAAAGTCTATAAATACTTCTAAAGGCAGTCCTTGGTATATCAAAATTTTGTTATCTCAACTGATGATACCCTGATCTCAAATCAATCTTTAATAACACACAAGATCCATTAAATTGGTCAAACAAATCATCGATACATGGAAGAGGATATTAGTTCTTCACAATAAAAATGCTCAACTTATGGTAATTGATACATAAGCATAAATTCCCATCAACCTTCTTTGTGAACAGAATAGGTGATCCCCAAGGTGATGTACTTGGATGGATAAATCTCTTATCCTCCAACTCCTCCAACTAAGTCTTATTATCTTGAATCTCTATCTGTTCCATTCTCTATGGTGGAATAAACACTGGATTATCCCCCAGTATGAGCTCAATGGTAAATTCCACATCTTTCTCAAGTGGTAGCCTTGATAAATATTTATGAAATACATCCTAAAAATGATCTACTATTGGTGGAAGGACAACTTTCCTAACACCCCCATCATCCAACAATAGACTAGAAACTTGGGTTGTGAGCTATCCCTGTTACTGAGTAATTGGAGCTGCTCAAACTTCCTAGATATCCCAATCTCCATGATGAATATACTGGTCACCCTTAGGAGACACAAATTTCACTCTCCTATGGTAACAATCGATGTGGGCTCAATAGGCGACTAGATAGTCCATCCCTATAATTGGGGAGAAGCTTGCCATATCAAGAACATAGAGATCCCATTGGAAATGATATTCCTTGATCTCTATTGAACATCCCCTGCATAGATAAATTTCTCTAGACCACAATCCCAAAGGTGTATCTATAGTCATTACCTCACTCACAAACTCCACTATCAGTCTCAAACCATCAATAAATTTTGTAGATATAATGGTATGAGATGCACTAATATCAAAAAAGGAACTTGATAAAGTATAAGCTACTAGAATATTACCTCTCACTATTGATTTTATAGCCTCTCTATCCCCAAGTGTAAGTTATACTGCATGTATCTGTGCTTCCCCCTTCCATTTGATGCTATCTGACTCCATTGAGTAGCACCACTCTACTTATTTAGGTGATCCTGCCCAGAAGCACCATGTCCACTGCCACTACCACCTTGGCTAAAAGAACCCCAACTGCCATCCTGATTTGGCATAGAAGATTCTCATCCCATACTATGTATCTAACCAGTTACTCCATATGATACCACTTTGTAACATCCTGACCTAAGGTCCACATGATAGTGCCCCAAGATGGTTCGCCACAAGACCTCAAGCATGCTTTCCCGTACGCTAGAGGTTTTTGACTAGCAGTGAGGGTCTGCTAAGTCATTATTGGGGAGACTATACCATCATTTATCAGAGTAAATCACAATCATAAAAAAATTAGAAATAGAGTAATCATATATAACCAGAAAAATACTCATCTCACAAGGTAATCAAATGGGAAAAAAATACTCAACTGAAAGGGAAAACATGTTATTACAAAATAAGTGTTAAGTATCTAATATAAACTTAATATAAAGACACTATAATTCCCCAAGTGGGTTACGAACCATGTATGTTTCCCTCCTCCAATATCCATCCCCAATCAACCACCTACCCCAGGGCCCTTTCCCTTATCCATTCCTGCAACAATATAATCTATTCAGGTACCGATCAGGCAGCCCAAATAGGGTGTGAGTACAACTCATAAGACCACCACCAATGGAGTGTAAAACAATTCCCTTCAAAATATAGTATATATAGTTCTATAAGAAATAAGTAAAATAAATAAATAACAAGTTATTATATTATCATTTATCCCTATCTAACTATATTAAATCCAGGGTTCCCAAGGATACTCATACCTCAATACAATCATCATTTTATATCGAAGCCTGAAGTGTTACCTAGGTAATATGATACCTGAACACATCCTTCTTGTCAAATATTGAGTATTCAATGGTTCTATGACATTTCAATACCTGATTCGACTCATTCTGAAGTTCAAATATTCTCATGTGAGGCCATAACTCGGTGTTCCTTTATTTCCATTCATTAATTTCACATTTATATTCCATATTTACAAAGTTAACAATAAAAAAATGTAAGTAAGATGACCATGTTACCATGATTACTCCTCAATAGAATGACCATGTTCCCATTATTTTTACTTGTATGTATAATAACCATGTTACCATGTATACTTTTAAATTTAGAATAACCATGTTCCAATTCTATTTACTCATAAGTATGATGACTATGTTACCATTTGTACTTCTCAATTTAGAAGGACCATGTTCCCATTCTTTATCACATAATTAATTTACCAATTAATTATCCACCTCAATCCCATTACCAATTCAATAATTAGTTAAATACATTTATTCCATTAGTTAACTCAAAAATTAAATAGGTTCTTGAAACCATTAATTAATCAATATCACAATTTACATTCAATAAGTAATTTTCAAGAATTAATTATCTAATTCTATTATCGACTTTCCATAATTAATCCCACAATTAATTATCTAGATCAAATTATCAAAGGCACATAATAAATCCACAGTTAATCTTCTCAACATAGACATTTCAATATCTCATAATTAATACCCTGATTAATTATCCAGATTTGAAAATATCTCTTATAATCAATTTTCTCAAATTGATCATCTAATAGGGAAACCCCGTAGTCTAATGATTAATTCCTCCATTAATATCCTATTTCAGCAAAGCACTGATAACTCAATTGGTAAATCTAATAAACCCAATTCAATAAAATCAATTGCTAAATGATGCTAGAAATTATACAATCTTTCATATACATATCAAATCCATGACTATGGTAATTAGATTTTAGACCACATACAGAAATTCAGAAATTCGTGTAGCACAACGGCGCGAATATGAGTTCTCAAATTAAATCCTAAATCAAGATAACAGTGTCAAGAAATAATAGAAATAGATCTAAATATCAAATCCTAGATCTATATCTCACCAAATAGATTTATATTTAATAATGTAGAGGGTATCCTCCAACAAAGGATGAAGTAGAGAGATAATACTGAATAGAAAAAACATTGGGATGAGATCCACTTACCAGGCAGAGAGCAGATCACTACTGAAAAAAATGGCCTATACCCACAGTTCAAAACCGTGGGTATAGCCCCCAAAACCGTGGGTTGGAACGACATCGAGATAGGTCCCCAGCCTATACCCACAGTTTTCCAAAACCGTGGGTATTGGTGTCCTGCCACCATGTCACCGAAACATATCCAATTGTCACGGCGTCAATGGCTTTTACCCACGGTTTCAAAACCGTGGGTATAGGTCCTAAAATAATGCAGGCGCCGAGTTTCGATCTCGCGACCTCTCCGCCGCAAACACCGTGTCTAACCACTACCCTAACATCACCTATATGTATATATATATATATATATATTTAGTTAAATATATTTATAAAAACTGTGGGTATAGAGGGAAGAACCATGGGTATAGGAATTTTAGCCCAGACCTATCCCCACGGTTTTCCCCAAAACCGTGGGGATAGGTAACCCTATACCCACGGTTTTGGGAAACGGTGGGTATAGGTCACTTTTCAAGACCTATCCCCACGGTTTGGGAAAACCATGGGGATAGACCCCCCCTATACCCACAGTTTTGGAAAACCGTGGGTAGAGGTCTTGAATAGGCACCTATACCCATGGTTTTCCAAAACCGTGGGTATGGGGGGGGGGGTCTATCCCCACGGTTTTCTCCAAAACCGTGGGGATAGGTCCATTTTCCAGTAGTGGATCTTTGATTCAGGATTTCAATCTCAATGAACAGAATATGTATGGACTTGGAATCTCTCCAAGTTAACATGAGAACCTTCCCTTTACCTTTTTAAATAAAAATACCATATTAGGGATACATAGGATGTGAAACAGGTCACTAAAATTTGAAAACGAGCGAGATCCAGAATTTTTGGATCTCACTGTTGGCATGTGAATGTTTTAGTCACACTATTAGAAAAAATGTGTTGTAACCATGTTTTAGCCAGTAATTTAATGGGAACTTTTCATGGAGACCTCACAAGGCCTCTCAACCTATGCTTTAATCATGTCAATGCTACTACCTCAAAAGAATAGAGAGAAAACAACGTCTCTTAGGCAGCCGCATGGTTTGTACTAACCGTACACCAACCATACACAACCTCTTTTCTACAAAATTTTCTTATACATCAATCAAAATCACCCCAATCCATAACTCCCATCAATGGAAATTATGTAAAAATAAAAGGTACCAAAAATCATACCTGAGATAACTCTATAAATGGTCGGGATCTTATAGACAAGATCATGTAATTATTAATAAACATTTAATAAAAGGTTATAAGTAAATAATATATTTTTTTATGTATAATTATGGATATATACTATAATTATAATAAAATTATATTTATTATACTATATGTTAGACCATGTAATATAAAATTCAATACTTAAGGTAAGGGATTATCTAATCTCCCTTTTATTTATGGGAGACATGAAAATCAACAACCAATTTATTTATTGTGGTTTATATACTATCCCATAGATATGTTATATAATTAATTTGATCATTTTTATGATATTTAATGTTTCATTTAACTTTATTCACTATTAGGACTTACAATTCAAAATATTAATAAATCGATAATGGATTTTGGTCTCAATTTTCATTCTTGGAGATATACGTTATGTTACACACCCTTATTCTTTCAAAACATTTATATACATCCCCATTAACATGTGATATGATGAATTTATTTATCCTCATAATATTATACATTCCATTTTATTTTATTATCATATGGGGATTATGATTCCACTTAACCAATGTGGGATTTATTTTATGTTACAATCTCATCATTTCTCAGAATTGTTTATGATTATGTTTCTAATGATCAAATTTTATAATCCATATCTCCAAAAACTCATTAATTTTCCTATCCACTATTTATTAATTATTTTTTATGTAATAGTTCCATTTTTACACTCTTTGGTACTTTATATAATTGATAATTGTTTTTATGAAAATATGAAAATATTTCTCTCATCAATAGAAATCAATTATCTTAAAAAATAGTATTTTCTATAATTGTATTTATAATGTTTTTATATTATTATATGTTTTTTAAAATAAAATTTTACTCATGATTTACTTTTTTAAATACTGTTTTCAATTTAATATTCATGTCGTTTTTAAATCAATTCACTTTGGTATTTTACTAAAAATATGAAAAGAATCATTTTTAATGTGTACATATTTAATAATTCTTCTCATAATCATGAAAAATATATTCATTAAAGATTCCATTATATGTTTTCAAGGTTATATTCAATGGAAATTATTTTTAAAAAATTTTTTGTTATAAAAATTGTTTTTCAAATTGGAAGTGATATTTTCATCATGAAATGTTTTAAATTATTTTTATTTGTTTCTTTATAAACATTCATGGATATTTTAAATGAAATGGATTTTCAAAAATGGTTCATGTGTTAAAATAATTTGTTTTTTAATGAAAATTTATTTTTCTTGGTAATTTTTTTAAACCCCCTTCCAATACCATTTTCAAAAGTAGATGAAATTCATTGATGAAACATATTATTTATCATGGATATAAACCTTTGATACCGTTATTTATATTTATTTTAATGGTTAATTATGAAAACATGTTTATGAAATGTTTTTTTCTTCCATAATTTATACCATGATACAATTATTATCGAAATTTCTTCTTTATCACTACTTAAGATATTATAAAATGATGAAATTATTATGAAGCCTTCATATTTTCAATAAGTTTTTACATGATAAAATTTTTATAAACCTTAATTTATTTCATGGTTTATGATATGATAATTTTTTTATGATCATATGGAACACATGTTTATAATTTTAATTATGTTACTGGTGGGACCTATATCTCATTGAAATGAAATTGTTAATGATAAATGTTCTATAGGTTTAGAGGGTACATGGGTTGTCAACCCAATCATTAAAAAGAGTTCAATGAATGGTTATCCCAAGAATCAATTGGAGGGTTATTTGGTTTAAAGCTTATGCCCAAAAGGGGGTTACATGGTTGGTCCTCCCAAGCCTGAAAAATAGGGGACAATTGTAGTTATCTTAATCCCAAAATAGGTACATGGGAATTTTTCTCAAGCCTAATATGTTATGATTGTATTTTTGGGTATATGTGACATATGATTTTATATTTTTTTGTGTATGCCAAAAATTTATGACTTATTACAATGTTATGATATCATGTTCCATGTTATTTGATTCACTTATGATTTATATCTTATTAATTTCCATTAAATATTCTATGACTCAATATTATTATTAGTAATACATAAGGTATTGTATTCCAATTTTATCCTCTTATTCCCATACCCCCATATTGATTTTATTCTTTGGTACCTCCTTTGAATACCCTTTTTGTGTATCTGATATCATCATTTATTATGTATCAATTCCCTAGATTTTGAATAATTGTTTGATGTATGTTGTGTTTATAAAGAGTTTTAAAGGGGGATATCTTAATGCGATATATTTAAGTTCTTTCACTAAATTAGAAGATTGTGTACCCAGTCTCAAAACACACTAAAGTATTATGGTCCTAAGGAATATTGTGTGTAATGTATTTTATATTAACCTAAAAATATGTAATATCCATGTATGATATTTGTGGGTAATATAGTTGGTATTTACAGATTTTTTTATTTTACCATTGGAAACTAGTTTTATAAATCTATATTAATATCCCAAGGGATATTTCTAAGGATATGTATTGGAATTTTGAAAAAAGATATAGTCAGTTTCTTCCAAGAAATTTTATCCCTATCCAGATACTATAAGTTTGTGTGGATATAGAACGGAGGTACCTTCTGGTAATAACTCTAGAAAGGGTGCATTGATCTGGACTCAATCTTCACTTGGTGCATGAAAACATGCCATAAGAGACACTTGGTTTGAAAAATTTGAGGGATATTGATTGTAAATTAAAAAACTATTTATTATCCATCATGATGGATTTAATTTTAAGGTGACTATGTATGAAATATGATATATTTATGGTGTAATAAATTTTAAAAAAATCATGATTAAGACATCATAAAATTGATTTTCCATGATTATTTTGTTTCCCACTGGGGTTAGAATTTCATACACTATGATTTTCTCTTTTAGATAGTGAATGAAACCAAATGGAACCATGTTAATGATTAATTAAATGGAAAATAAAATTATTATCCTTTAGATTCTATAAATTTTATTCTATTAGTAATGAGAAATTCTATCTTTATGGTGAGGAAACCCGCCCAAGCTATGAATCATGTTAAACTTCCAAATGAGAAAAGTAGGGAACATTGTTCTGCTAAATCATTCACGAGAAAAAATACAACTTATTTTAGTTGTTTATCTGATCCTCTAGTTATGAGTGATGTATCAATACCATTTAAAATATATTTTTTATTCTTCGGTGTTCATAGCATGAAATTTTCAATTTGATTATCTATCATTTTTAAGGTGAATCAAATCAATGGTTAACCCTTATTATCAATATGAATCAAGAGGTGGTCAATGAATCTATATAATTAGACGTGTTTATGATTATATTTTCATTATATACATATTTATATTATATGGAAAATGATGGAGAATAAATTTATCATGCACAAATATAAGGATATTGAATCTATTATCACCTATGAAGATAATTTTACAGCACATTCATAGTATTATTTTGGTATATTTTTTTATTCTAAAAAGAACATATTATAAGTTCATTAGTGCCTTAATACCAATTCATTGAGTGTAATTATATATAAGATACTTTAGTATCTATAAATATGTCATTTTATGTGAACTAAAATTAGAAATTGAAATTGGATATTCTGACTATTCTAATGGTTTTAATAAGAGAAGGAATATTGAGTCTCATGTAAACTCAAATAAATAACATTCTATAAAGAAATTCCAGTCACATAAATGATCAAAATTTGGGAATATATATTTAAGTGAATTAAAAAAATTAACAATAGGATGTTACATGTGGGGAAATATTTTCATCAAGAAAAAGAATATAGAAGTGATGTGAATATGCTAGTGAATTAATTGAATGTAGAGGGAGGTCAATAAAAATCACTAAACACTATCTAGTGTTTCATTCTCATGGAGTTTAAGAATTATGGGAATCAATTACCCAATCCAAGGGTAATAATAGATGATAATTAACAACAATATTTGAAGAAAAAAGTTAATGGGAATGTTGTTACAATAAAAAAGGATGAAGTGAGTGATTATAATTTTGGAACACTTATCCTCCCATTATTAGTTGGGAATATCATTTTTTATTTTGTATGAATGAGACCCATAAAAATATTATTAGACATTATTTAGTGAAAATTGATTGGATAATCTCCCCCTATATAGATTCTAGAATAACTAAATGACATTTTTTATTCTATCGATACAAGGATGAACCCAAACTTCTATTGAATATTTCTTTTGTAACTTATTATCTTATATAAGGAATGAAGGGGAAATTAGAATTTATATGTATATATGTATATTTGTGATATTGTCTTAGTAATTATGGATTCCATCTTTTATTTGTCAGTTTAATGCTGATCATATGTTTAATTTCATTGAAAACGCTTTTGAGGTTTTTTGTAATAGGATGTTATAAATATTTTGGATATTTAAAGATACATTTATGGTAATAGAACCCTTTGGTTTTGAGAATGTTTTATTGAAAATTATATTACACCTTGTGGAAATATAATTACAAGTATTGTTAAACTTTAGGAATTATCTTATCCTGGGTGTTGAGGTAGTTATGGGTTTTTTTCAATCACCATACAATATTAGTACACATCATTGCTATCAGAGAAGGTTTTTCTTTGTGTAACATCCCAAGTAATTATAGAATTATAGTTTTTAATAATTATATATAATTGTGAATTAGATATTAATTTTACCTTAAAAGGGACTATATATTTGACATCATACCTGACATGCAACACTGACCTAGCTTGCGTTATACGTAACATTGAGTTTTTAAGAAACAACACTTTATTATTATAATTATTTAAACGAGATTGTTATAACCTATCTAATAAAAATAGTAATATGAATAGTAATAAATTAATTTTTAATTTTATTAATAATATTTTCAAATAAATAGAACATATTATAAATGAAACATATAATTTTTTGTAAAGTCATTATATAAGTAAAAATACAATTTTCATTAAGGAACTACTTTGTATTTCATTATGTGAAAAATAATAAAATTAATTTTATACACTCATAAAAAATTAATTTGATAAAATAAACATTATTTTTTAATTTATAATGTAAAAATAATCTTATAGTTATTTTTTGGTACTTTTGTGAGAAACATAATTTTTTGATGAATAGTAAAAAAAGACTGACTTTTAATTCAAAAAATAATTTTTAATATAATTTTTTATATAGTAAAATTATATTTTAATTTGTGTTTAAAGTCAAAATATATCAATTATAAATATATTAATCTAATTTATTTCATTGAAATAATTATATGTTGCATTTAGATAGAAAATCTTAATAAACTTTTTAACATTCTCACTCTAAAACCCTGCTTTCTCACAATGTCTATGGAATTACAATTAAAAATAAATTTTCATTTTCTATGAATTTATTTTAGAAAAACATATATACATTTTTCAATGAGTATAATATTTGTATTATAATAATATCAACTTAATTTTTGACCAAAATGATTAGTGGATGTGATTAAAATTAACTACAATGATTAACGTAAAATAAAGATGAACAAAGGACTAAACCTTAAACATAAGGTCCAAAATGACTTTTACCATTGTGAAAACCCATTTTCTGGAAATATTATGTCCATAAAACTAATACTATTTAGTTTGGGTGCTTTTTATGTCTTTTTGGGTAAAAACAGGGGTAAAACTAACATGTTTTAGAAATACCATGTGTGTCCCCTCCCTCCCTTATTAAAGGACACCACCTATCCACTTCTTTAAAACTCTCAAAACACATAGGATCAGCCACTCTCTAACAAATTAAATTCAAAAAATCCATCCCTTACTCCTTAAATCCTCCATTTTTGGAGAAATCCAACCAAGTAATCCCATTTGTGCAATGAAAAATGAGTTACCCAAAGAAGAGGTAACATCCATCCTCAAGCTCCTTTCTTTTATTTTCATTCTCTAACAAATAAATTATTCTTATTCAATGGTTAAATAATAACAAAAATATCTGAAATATATTTATATTTTGTTATTATAATGTCTCTATCTTCACTTTCACACATTTCCATCTAATGGGTAAAGAACTTATCATTTTTGTGCACAATGAACTACAACTTCACGAAATGATGAGGTTCATTTTCTATTACCATAACTCATGGTTGTGAATTATGATGTAAAATGATTATTTATATGTTATATATAATATTTATGATGTATTTATTCTTTTTTAATTATTATACAACAACTAACTTAATTATTTTCATTTTGGGTAAGTACAATCATTTTGTTTGGGGAAGTGTGGAGTACCACCTCCTCAAAGCGATGTGATACATTCACACACTACATGGAATTTATTAAGGATGTTTTTAACTAAACCAATTTTTCAATTATATAATTCATATAATATTCATTAAATAATTACCTAACTATAATTATAATATATATCATTTTCTTTATCACCCTTTCACACACTGAAAATGTGATAACGTCACTCGTAGACATGTGGACTACCGCCTCCTCGATGAGATTCGAATCATTTTACATCAAAAGAATTATATATATAAGTATATATGGATAAATAATATTTTATATATTATATAATTATCAATATAGAAATATAAGTGTTAGTTACCTTCTTTCCATACCAATCATTGAAAAAATGGGATGGTTACCCATGTATATGTACAACCTACCATATCTATGATTGTAACAATGGTTAATTTTACTAAACATAACCTATGATTGGTTTTAAATGTATAATTTATGTATAAATATTATAATTATTTCATTATTATTATTTGGGAAATTATTATATTATAACCCCTTTTACCATTATTGACCTACTAATGTCGATTATAACATATAAACTGAATATGTTCAAAACAAATGATGTATATTTAATTTTTTAAGTAATTGTTTAAAAAATTATAATAAGTAAAATGATCCAAATAATAAGGTTGATTTTTTAAAATAAAGTAAATAATTAAAAATATTTCATTATTCAGAAAGATAAAGGCACACATGACAAGTTAGATGCAAGGTAAGAGATGTTTTCTCAATCTACTTTCATTGATTCATTTCTTTATTATATGCAGATTTATTATTTTATAAGCTATATATACAGGCCCTTTGACACTTTATATCCATATTTTATCAATTCTCAAGTTATGTAATGTTTTATTAAATGTTAATATTTCATGTATATTATGATTTAAATGTTCAATGTTGTATGAGGTGCTTTAAATGTTTAAAGATGTAATACTTTAATCAAGTTGATGTTTTTTGATATTATTTTTCATATTTATTTTATATATTTATTTAATGGGATATATAGTATATTATATATCTAATTATGTTTCATTCAAATATTTTTTAAAATTAATATTTCTACATGATTTATATGGAATGTTTTTAAAAATAAGAAATGGAATTTTCTATTCTCAACATACAAGGAGAAAATAACTTTTCTGCCACTATGGGAGTTAATTTACTTTTGTATTCTTTTTAATGATTTCATGTTTTAATAAATAAAAAAAACCTTTTTCTTTTTTAGTATTTTTTTTTCAAATTTATTTTTGAAAATGGAATGATCATTCCAATATATTTAAATTTTTTCTTGATATTGAAAATTAAATTTTATGAGTTAAATATTCAAAATTGAAATATTTTATGTTTTATGAATATATAAATTGGATATGCACATTATATGCATGGTTCCATAATTAAGCAATGATTTGTGGTTCCATCATAAACCAATGACAAGTGTATCTACGATATCCCAACAATGCATTGGGTATGGAATTCATCTATATAGATATTCCATTTGTAAGGGTGACATCTATGGAAATCGACTCTATGATTATTCCATATATAAGAGTTACATGAATAATGATGTTCCAAGTTACCTTTTTGTATTTTCTATTCTTGTCATGAATTTTATGGTAATATTGTGATGATAAAAAAAGTTTAAAATGATCTTATTATTAGGGGAAAGTATTTATTACATATCATGTTGAAAAGTATTACTTAATGTCAGAGATTTCATAAGTTTTTCATTTTTATAATGGAATAAAAGTTTCATTATTTTTATATCCCTTACTGATATATTTATGATCATCCCATTTTTTAATGTTTTTCCTAAGAATTAAGGACTAGTAAGGGATTGTATGAATTCATACTGATTTTAATTAACATTGTTCATTAACAAGATCATTATTTATTTATTTATTTTTAGAATATTTAAAAAATGGATATCATTCATAAGTATCCAAATTTTATTTAATGTTATTATTTGAATGAGTTATAGCCTAATTCTCAAAAAAACTAATTGTGAAATGTTCTCTAATGTGAATGAATGTAAAATTATTGACTTAACTCAAGATTATATAATGTTTTATGGTTGGTACCTTATAGTTGGAATCAATAGAAATAATTAGATAACATTAGAGTTTACGATAATATTAGTAGTCTTCCCATATATTATTTTACATTATAGTTAATGTAAAATGATATATAATTCAAACACTTCCATTTTGATTCATCAAAATTATTCTTTTTGAACAGTTTTCCTCTTAGGAAATAAAGAAGATATAGTGGGAAGGAATTGAGAGGAAAATTTCCTTCCAAATCAGTATCCCATTATGATTTGAATTAGAACTGTAGAGTTTTTTACAGTGATGGATCAGTTGACTCAGGCTATAAATGGTGGTGGTGTCCATGATAGAGATAAATCATATCTACCATAGAGGAATATAATGATAATGTGTCATTTTATATGACATCATCCCCATCATTCAAAGGGTTATCTAACTACATGATTGATGAACGATGGGTTAAACCCTAGAAAAGTATTTGATCTCATGTGTTGTTCAGATCATAAAAATTTAACCATTCAAAATTACCATTTTCAAGGTGAATCCATTCAATGGGTGTCAAACATTAAGAATACAATGGAATTTTAAGAGATTTATTACTTGGAATGGGATGAATTTAAGAATATTTTCTTTGGGAAATATTTTCCAAAGGTAGTTCGACATAGGATGGAAAATAAATTCTTGGAATTGATAAAGAACTAGGAATAATCAGAAACTTCATATAAAGAAAACATCACTCGACTGCCAAGGAATGTCCTGATTTTTATCTGAGATATTGATAGTAATATGAATCTATTTTACTTAGGATTAAAGCTGATTTATATAATAGAATTTTCCTCTAGTGAGTTGAAGAGCTATGAGAAACTTATTTTATGGGATGAGAAGGTATAAATAGAGTTTTATAATGATCTTGTGTCCCATGAAAATAAGAAAAAGTATATGTCTTATTGGGAGAAAATGAGAAATAATTCATCAAACAATTGTGGAGGTAAGAAGAAAAATTCCCATATTGTGAGAACTATGGTAAATCCCATCTTGGAGAAATTATTTAATTGTCTTGTAAGTGAAACTGATGTGGTAGTATTGGTTATATGGTTTGTGACTACAATTAAGATGATAATATAAGAAATGATAGCATATCCGTAATGTTTTTTAGTTGTAATGAGTTAATCCATGATAAATTTTTGAATGTCAGATGGATTCCTCTCCAGTGCTTTCTTCCTCTCCTATGTTTGGTTCCGCCTCAGCTGATGTTTATCCTCCCTCTCCATCTCTCTTCTTCCTCGGGAGATAGGTGGGTCTCCTCTTAGTGAGCTCAAGGGTAAGTCATTCAAAGATTCTATTTGCAGTATAATGACTTCATTTACCCTGGTTTGTGGTGAGACGTCGTTCTCTGAGCCTATGTGTTTTCCGTGCTTCCCACCGATCACAATAGGATATAGGGTCACTAGCGTGTCAGATGGTTTTCTAGTGGTGGAGCTATTAGAGAAGGTGTCATTTATTCCTATCTGAGTGGTCTTGGGATTGTCACATCAGAAAGGAGTCCTCCTTGGTGGTGATGTGGATCAACATTCCAAGCCTTATGCTCCCTTTCCACAGCCCAAAAATTCTGAATGCAGTGGGTGATGCCATTGGATATTTTCTCTATTCTGATGAATGCATGAATCATCTTCAAGATGCATCCAACCCGCATATATGTGTGGAGATGGACCTCTCGGAAAGCTTTCCAATGCAGATTCAGTTGCGATCAAGGAAAGGTTTGAAGTAGTGGAAAAGGATCTTCTATAAAGATCCTATAAGGTTTTTCATGGTTTGTGGCCTTCAGGGTCACTTGGTGGTGATCCTTAGAAGGAAGAGATCAACAACTTTCTCTTCTGGTTCAAGGCCTTCAGGATTCATCATGGCGGTTCACCGACCCCCGATGTGGATACGATGGGTGAGGTTTCCATTGGGGAAGAGTTTTCAAATTAAAATTTCCCCAGTGGGTCCCACATTCCTGTGGTGAATTCTGATACTGTCACCCTGCATGCCTCAAGAGAATTTTTGGGTTCTCCTCTATCACCTACGAACTTGATCTTGATGTTTCTTGCTCCCATCGATGACATCTGTACTTTATCTCTCATTAGTGTGCCCATGTTTGCTGAAGTTGTCTCTTGGTATCAGTGGGGTATTCTGGATTACTCCCTCCCACGTCCTCCCAGGGCATTGTCTTCCTATACTTCAGTGTTTCATATCTCATCTCATCTATCCTTGGATTTACTTTAGAGTTCCTTACATAACAATCTATCATCTGCTGCTAAAGGGATTCCTTATATGGAGTCAATTCTAGAGGGTGTGGAAAAGGAGGTTAAGTCCTTGTGGGGTTCTCCACAGTTCCTACTACTAGTTTTTTATCTCCAAGAGGACATAGTTTTGAGTTCTCCACTAGTACCTCCAGTTGCCCGGTTGTCATTACTCGAGGATCCAGAAGGGGAGTTTAAGAAGAATATTCTTTCTTGGAAGCAGTGCGTTCCTTTATGGGGGGTCTCCGGTCTAGTAACCCATTCTAAGATGAAGGAGATACGTATATTTATTTCACTCACAACCTCTAGTGTTCCTGGTATGAAGGGAAGGAAAGACATTCTATAATTCTCTCTCTGATCATATGGAATACTTGTGGGATGGGGGCACAAGTGAAGTGAGCCTTCATGGTTGTTGAGTCTAGGAAGCACCAACTATCTCCAGCTTTCATTCTCAATCCCAAGCAAGATCCAAGAAAACTCCCTTATCTGTCAAGGAAAATGGGATACCCAATGTTCATGAATGGGAATTTGGATAATTCACACATATGGATTTGTTGGAAGAAGAACATTAAAGTGGAGGTGGTGATCCTTATGTCTTAGTGTATTAATACCAGGATTTAATGTGATAAGGGTTTTGGTAAAAAATACCTCAAGGTATCATTGAAGTATTTTTGAGGTGATTGTATTTGTTGACAAAGCGGGCCTCCATGTTGTGTTTGTTAACAAAGCAGACCATGATGTTCAATTTGTTGACAAAAGGGGTTTATATGGTGATTTTTTGAGTTCAATAGATGATATATACAATTCATGATTTAAATAAGAACCTAGAAAATGGAATGGATGATCTTGAGGCGGTACAAAAAGAGAAGATACAACGTGGCACCATTTTCCAGTGTTTACCAAATTTTTGGGCCTCAAAATTGACAAATAGAGAAAAGTGTTTTTGGAAAAGGGACTTGTGCAACAGTGTCTTGGAGGATTATAAAGTTGCACACCATATGTTTTTCAAGATGAGAACATCAAAATATAGCAAAGGAAAGAGGGGCACCCAAGTTTTGGTTTGGGCATGCAAGGTGACTAGGGCGACAGAGACTAGGGCGGTTGGACTTGCACGCCTAGAGGATACTTGCGAACCGACACTCAATGTACCCAAATGCCTATAAATAGAGGGATACCCCTACTCATTTTTGAAGGAGTTCAAAATTTAGAGAAAATTAGAGCTCCAGTCACGCAAATTGTTTGGGCGCACAAGTGGTGGTGTGGGCGCGCAGGTATTAGGTTATTCAGAAGTTGCGCGCCAGTTGATAGTTGCATGCCAATATTGGTTTGGGTGTAAAAGGGAGTGAGTCGCCCAAGTTTGGAGTTTGTAAAGGGAGTGTCACAAAAGTGGTTAGGTGACACTTGCACGCCAGACTTGAAGAAGCGCTCCAGGCATTAGAGAAGTGCACCAAGCATAGAGAAGCACACCAGTCATTATAGGGTTGTGAGAAAAGTTAGAATATTGCCCGGTACATCTATGGGAAAGTTTTATTCATAAGTGGATGAAAGTGGAACTTCAATAGAGAATTTAAATATGGAGATATATGAATTCATTTTTGATAATGAAGGGACCTACAAGTCTTTAAACTGTGAGTGGATCTTTTAAATAAGTAGTGGGCACACTTCAGTTGAGAGAGCAGTGAGCTTTCCTATTGTGAGTAGTTGTAAACCATAAGGGACAATGAGTCTGCTTTGAACTTTGTAAATAGTAGTGTGCTTTTAGTAGATTTAGTACATCGACACATTGTCGGTGTATGCTCCTTGGATGTATCCCAGTGAGGGTGAACCAAGTAAAAATTGATGTGTCCTATGCATGATTTAATTTCTGTTAATACATTGATACAGGAAAGAGAGAGAAGAGAGTTTTTATTAATAGTGAAACAAGATCAATAGGGGTAGTTGTTTTAATATTTCATACCCTGATTCACCCCCCATCTCAGGGTATCTAACCTAGTGGACCTAACAGAGGGTGAGGTTATTTTCTCCTTCATTTACACTAGAACTGGAGTTCAGGGGTGGTTGGATATTTGGAGGTTCCAAGGATCCTACCAATCTGGAAACCTACCTTGGTTTTTGGGTGGCGACTTCAACTCAATCATGGGTCCGTCGGAGAATAGGGTTGGTTCTTCCATATTCAATGGTGGTATGCATGACTTCTAAGATTTCATTTCCTATGTGGGGATATAACCACACATGGAGTAGGCTTGATAGATGTCTCTCGAACCACCAAGGCCTTGAATCCATCGCTCAAGTGATGGTCACTCACTTACCTCACTCCCTTTCAGACTACGCTTCGTTGATCATGGATCTTATAAGTGACGCCTCTAGGAATCATGTCTTCTAGTAATCTAAGATATGGCATCATGCTGAAGGTTTCATGAAGATTTTGAAACTCTCATGGGACCATGAGGAGAATGAAATATCATGGAATATCCTTTCTAATAATTTTAATTTTATTAAGAAGTATATTCAATTATTGTTGTCTAGTTGGATATATGATAGTTCAAGTGTGGATAGTATCTAGGAGGACCTCAAGAAACTGGTGGAGGGTCTTCAGATTGGTTAGGATGAGAAAAGATTTACCGTCCTATCTGATAAGCACATATTTCTTGATGATAATCCATTAGATATTGAGAGGGAATACAAGAAGAGATCCCTTGTGATATGGATGAAGAAGGGAGATCAAAAAAGTTCCTTCTTCATTGCATGTTTGAAAGAGAAGAGTAGTAGGAGGCTCGATATTAACATTGGTAATGTATTCTTTTCCTTTGATGTGGATGTCGTGGGTCGGTAGGCACCAGAGCACTTTGAAGTACCTATGGGTGGGGTGGATAACTCCAAAAAATAAGAAGTTTCAAGGTGTTGATGTAGATGTGGCCCTCTTGAGGTGAATCCCCCATTTGGTGGAGAGTATAGAGAATGAGTTTTTGATGTCTCTACCGAATTAGGTGGAAATAAAGGGCATGGTTATGGTGATGCCGCATGATAGTGCACTAGGGTCAGATGGATTTCCAGATGATTTTTATGTAGTATATTAGGACTTCATTGTCCCCCAGGTGGTTGAGGTGATCCATGACTTTTTTAGGGGTGGGTCCCTCACTAGGGTAATGTGTGAATCCAGGGTGGTTCTCATTACAAAAGTTAAGGACCCCATTATCCTTATCTAATACAGGGAAATCTGCCTTTGTAATGTGTTTAATAAAATCCAGGAGAGTCTCATTACTAGAAGACTAAGTTGGGTGACTCCAAGGCTGGTGTCTAGAGAGAAACATGGTATTGTTAGGGGATGGAGAATCCAATGGGTGGTTGGGATTGACAGTGATCTAGTACAAGACCTTAATAGAAGATCAGTTGAATCAACTATCATCTTTTAGGTTGATATGGATAAATCTTATGACAAGGTGGAATAGAATTTCATTATCTATATGATGATACAGTTTGGGTTCCAAGAATGGTTTTGTGGCTTACTTTTCAGGTGCTACTCTTCTCTATGGATGTCCATTTATCTTAATGTAAAATTCTTTGGTTTCTTTAAATATGAGTGTGATGTTCAGTAGGGTGATCCATTCTCTTCAAGCCTTCTTCTCTTTCCTCAAGATGATTTATCTTGGAATCTACATAGTGTCCTGGAGGGCGGGAGTTTGTTTCCATTCATTAGCTGTAATGGTAGGGAAGATGTGTCTCATTTGATGTTTATAGATGACATTTTGATTTCCATTGATAATAGGTGGATATCCTCATGGGGTCTCATGGATATTTTTTTTAGTGTATGGTCACTTGAGAGGGAAGAGTATGAATCCATGGAAGAGCCATGTCTTTATTTCCAATTAGTGTTTGGGAAGTCGATGCAGGGACATCCATGATATCTTGGGTTTCTAGAAGAAGCAACTGCCTATGATTTATCATGGAACTCCTCTCTCATGTGGGAATATTAGGAAGAATTTCTTTGATGATATTATTAACCAGGTGATTGGGCACATTATTAGTTAAAAAAACTATTTCCTCTCATTCAAAGGATGAGTTTCATTGATCAATAATGTTCTTTCCTCTATTCCTATGCATGTTTTTTCAGACATCAAACCTATTAAAGGGACCATTGATAGGATGGGTATAATTCATATATCATTCATGTGGAATGATAAAAATATGAGACGATGTCATTGGGAATCCTAGGCATGCTTTCAAAACATGTTGAGGAAGGTGGAGTGGGGTTACATGATCTTAATGAAGCAATGAAGGGCATGCAAGCATAGCTTTCTTGGGATATCATCATAGGGGGCTCATTGTGGGTTTCCTTCATCAGGGGGTGGTACAAGGAGCACTAGTCAGCTACTAATAATCGTAGGCCACACCTCTCTAGCCTTATTAGGTGCATGTTCCATAATCTTGATGAACTTCATGGGTCAACCAGATGGGTCATTGGAAAAGGTGACATAATATTTTGGAAGGAAAACTAGGTTGGTGATAGGTTTTTCTTACAAGGTTTCCCCACCCCGGACATATCCTTTAATGAAGAAAGAGGCTATCCTATCATGATTATGTCTGTTCTTGATTAGGATCAGAAGAGGGTGTTTGATGACACTACCTTGAATTCTGAATAGTACATATTCTTCTTCACGGGATCGAGCTTGGTCAATTTTTCCACACGGGAGTATAGAAAGATGATGCATACTAAGAATAATTTTGATGAGTGGGATTCGAAGGTTTGGTGTAAGAAGACTCCCATGAAAATGAACATCCTCTTCTGGTGTATTAAGAACAATGTTCCTCCAACATATGAGAATATCCAATGTAAGGTCATTCACTTGTCTTCTCATTTCTTTTACGGTGAGAATCCACAAAACGAATCAACAATGCATCTCTTCTTGAAAAGTTATTAGTTGGATAGTATTGGGTATATATTCACTCCACAGCCCCACGTCAATCTCGACCAGTTATCTTCTCAATTATTAGGCACCTGGTTTATGGGTTTAGAGGGTGAGGTTAGGACCATTATCCTCTCCTCCATTTGTTAGACCATTTGGGAGACTTGGAATCCAGAAATATTGGGTAGATTTCTCTCTTCATTATATATTTGGATAAGGTTAAAGGCACTTATATTTGAGCTGGGTTTGTTTCTGAAAGGGGGAAAACATTCCCTTTCAATTTTCAACATCCTCAATAGACCCTATGTGCATGGAAGACCAGGAGGTCGGTGAATTAGATGGAGATCTCCCCCAGCATTTTGAAGCTTAATGTGGATGGATCTCTCATAAATGGGACCATGAGAGGTGCTGGTGTTATTTATGACTCATATTTTTCGGTTGTGGTGGATTTCCATGCATTTTTTTATCTTGGGTTATTCTTTGGTTGTGGAGGCACGATCACTTCTCACCAGCCTGAAGGTCTATAGGAGGTTTGGGTTTCAAGTGGTTGAGGTTGAGTTAGAATTTGATGTTCTGGTGAGAATGGTATAGGGGGTTTATGAGTCACCATGGGACATAGTTTATGTGATTAAGAAATGTGTTCTATAGATCGAACATGGTAAAGATTTTTCAACACAACTAGAGAGAGGCTAAGTTTTATATGGACACACTTACCCATATTAGGAGGATAGATGAGGATCTCGTTATCTATGATAGTTTGGGTTCATTTCCTTTGGATTGAAAGGCTTTTGTCCAAGTGGATTCCCTTGGGTTGCACCATTTTTGACCCCCATGAGGTCTATATGTTTATAGTTTTTGACCACTTTATCATTTATAATAAAAAAACAATATTCAGTCAGTTAATCCATTATGCCAATATGTGTCCAAAGTTGATTATCCAATGTGGAAGCCCCAAATATCAAAATAAAAAAGCTTTTAAAAAATATTTTTTCTACTAAAATAGGTGATGTTGCGCCATCAAAGGAATTATTGATAGTTATTTTACAAGTTTATTTGAATTATTCTAACACTCTGTATGATTCTGGTTCTTTTCATTCTTTCATTTCTAGGAAACTTTCTAGAAAATTGTAAATATCACCTTTGAATGTAAGATAGAACATTTGGTAAAAAATCCAACTGGAAGTGTTAGAGAATCCAATATTTATTGGAATCTTATAGTTATAATTAGTGGGATGGTCTTTCATAAAAATAATGTTGAATTATCCATAGTGGATTTTGATATCATTTTAGTTAATGATTAAATTACAATTTATCATGTTAAAATAGATGGAAAATCCAAGTGATTTTTCATAATGATTTCATACCATTTATAAAATACCAAGAAGTATATAAATTAATTAAATTTGGAAGTTAATATTATCTTTATCATGTAGTTGAAAAGAAAGAAATAGCTCTTATTAGTGATATCCTAGTAGTGACTAAATTTACACATGTCTTTCTATATGAATTTTCTAGAATTGTTCCAGTTCAATAATTTGAATTTAATATTGATTTATTTTCTGATATTAAGCTTGTTTCTAAAACCCCTTATAGAATAGATCAAGTAGAACCAATTGAATTGAAACAAATTTTGTAATGATTTATTGATAAAGGTTTCATTAGACCTTGAACTTCACTACGGGGTGCTCTTGTTTTATTTTTGAAAAACAAAGATGGTTCTATGATATATTTCATTGATTATAGATCCTTTAATAACATCACTATTAATAACAAGTATATATTACCTCATATAGATTATCTATTTGATTAGCTCTAAGGAGATCAATGTTTTTCGTAGATTGAGTTGTGGTCCAGGTACCATCAGCTAAAGGTGAAGGAGGATGAAATTTTAAAGTCAAAATTTTGGATGACGTATGGGAATTATGAGTTTTTAGTTAATCCCTTATATTTATTTAATGAACCTACTATATTTATGAATCTTATAAATCATGTATTCCCTATATTTTTGAATTAGTTTTTGGTTATGGTTATAGATTTTATTTTAGTTATTCTAAAATCCATGGGTAACATGAAAGGAACTTAAGTATTTTTTCATCCTATTAATGAAAATAAACTATAATAATTTTTAGTAAGATTTATTTTTTGTTGAAAACAATTTAATCCTTTGGACATATTGTTTCTATATATGGGATAAAAATTGACCCTTCTAAAACAAAATTTGTTAAAGAGTGGCCAAGACCTACCAATGTCACTGATATTCATATTTTTCATGGATTAGTGGGTTATTATATAAGATTTTTTGAAAAAATTTCTTAGTTATCTATTCCATTGATTATGTTAACTAAAAAAGGAGTTAAGTTCATATTTACAGGATAATGTGATGATTGATTTCATGAATTTGAAATAAGACTCATCAATGCTCTTATTTTGGACTTGCCTTCTAGAAAAGGTGAATTATTCATATATAGCGATGCTTCATTAAAAGGACATGGTTGTTTCATGATACTGAATGACAAGTTAATTTCATATGATTCATGTCTATTGAAAACTAATGAGGTAAAATACCATACACATAATTTGTAATTAGTTGTTGTTTTATTTTATTAAAAATTTGGAGGCATCTTTTGTATGTAGTGAATTGTGAAATATATACAGATGAAAAATGTTTTAAGTGTATATTCACTCTAAATTAAGTGAACATGAGATAGAGGATATGACTTGAATTAATCAAGGATTATGATTTTACGACTAATTATCATCCTGGGAAAGAAAATAATGTGTCCATTGGTTTGAGTCAAAAAATTAATGCCGCATTAACCAAGTTATGTTTAGAATGTGACCATTAGGTTAATGATTTGATGAAATTTGGAAAATATTTTTTAGATATAGGGACATCCACTATTCTATTTTAGTTTTTAGTCCAGTCTAATTTTTCATAATGAATTAAGATAGCTTAGATGATGGATCAATCATTTTAAGAAAAGGTAAAATCCTTTAAGAATATTAAGTTCCCAGATTTTAATATTGATGAATAAGGTGTTTTATGATCGGGGAGAATATTTAATGTTCCTCATGCTTCATAGTTGAGGGAAGGGTTATTAATTTGAGCTAATAGTCATCTATTTTATATTAATCCTAGAAGAACTAAGATGTACATATACCTTTAGGAGTATTAATGGTGGGATGTAATGAAAAAAGTTATTACTGAATTTACCATGAATTATGAATTTACAATAGGATAAAGTAGAGAGATAATTACTAAAGGGAATGCTTCAACCTTTTCTAATTCTAGTGTAGAAATAGGAGAATATATTAGTGGATTTCATGGTAGGATTTCCAAATACATCTCTATGTAATAATGTGATTTGGGTTATTGTTGATCGATTAACCAAATCTTCAGATTTCATTCCAATTTGAGATATAATGTATCTATATCATCTTACCAGACTATATCTAAAAGTTATTTATAGGTTACATGGAGTGTCACTCAATATTATATCAGACCACAAACCTATATTTAAATACAATTTTTACGAAAATAATTTAGAAGTCTTTTAGTATTGAATTAAATTTTAGTACAACTTTTCATTATCAATCAGATAGACAGTCTAAGCAGAAAATTTATAAATTGAAAGATATGATTCATTATTTCTCAATATATATCTAGGGATGTTAGTATTAACATTTTTCTTTGGTTTCATTTTCTTATAATAATAGTTTAATTCTAGTATACAGATGGAACCCTTTGAGCAATTACATGGAAAGCGATGTTGAACATCCACATTTTTAGATGATATAGGAGAATAGAAATTAACGGGACTATAGTTGGTAGAGGAAATAGAGGAGAAATTTTAGTAGACTTAGTGGCACATGAGGATAGCTCAGATAAGGAATAGGAGTTATGTGGATAGTTGGATCAAAGATCATTCTTTTGAGGTAGGCCATCATGTCTTTTTTAATGTTTCTCCATGGAAAAGTGTGATGTGTTTTGGTAACAAGGGGAAGCTGAGTCTATAGTTCTTTAGACCATATTAAATTTTATATAATTTTTTAATAGTTACATACCATGTGTCCTTAACTCTGAGTTTATCTCGATTAATAAATGTATTTTATCTTCCAATTTTAAGGAAGTATGTACTAAACTAAACTCATGTTTTAAGGTCTGAAGTAGTTTAGTTAGAATAATATATTTTTTATATGGAATAACAAGTTCAGATTCATGACTACAGAGAGAATTTGTTATAGAATAACTTAATTCATAGGGTATGGTTTAAAGGAACAATCATATAATTGACGAGGAAATATGGGAATCTGAGAATTATATGATGGAAAAAATATCGCCACATAATTGATAAGTGAATAAAATTGTGAGGAAAAATTTAAAAAAGGGGGGAGGGATATAAAATACGAGGTAATTATTGAATATGTATTTCTAATATTTATAAATAATTATAAAATTGATAGTAATTTTACCTAAAAAGGGATGATCAATTCGATAGCGTACCCAGCACGTGACACAGACTTGGCTTGTGTTACATGCAATGATGAGTTTATGCGAACCAACACTTTATTAATATAATTATATAAATGACATGGTTATAAACTAGACATTAAACATAGTAATAAGAATAATAACAACTACATGTAAGATATTTTTTATAATATTTTTAAATAAATAGAATATATGGATAATGAAATATATAATTTTTTATAATGTATTTATATGTTTAAAAATATTATTTACTTAATGGAACTACTTTTTATGTCATTATATGAACAATATTAAAATTAATTTTATAAATTATTAGAAATTTAATTTGATAAAATAAAATTCATTATTGAATTACTAATTTTAAAATTATCTTAGGGTGAAATTTTGGGATTTTTCGGAGAAACATCATTTTTTGGATGAATAGTTAAAATTAACGACATTTAATTCAAAAAATAATTATTAAAATAATTTATTAATATAGATAAATTATATTTTATGTTGGTTTTAAATTAATAATATATCAATTATATAAATATACATCTAATTTAGGTTATTTTAATCATTTTATAGTGAATTTAGATAAACAAGCTTACTAAACTTTTGAACATTCTCACTTTAACAACTCACTTTTTGGCCACATCTACGAGATTAAAAATAACTAAATTTTGGCGCTTCTATGATTAGAATTCATAAATATGTATATAAATTGTTTTAATCATTATAATATTTAAATTCTAATAAGATAAACTTAATTTTATTCTAAATTGATTAATGAATGTGATTAAAACTAATGAGAGCGATTAAGGTAAAGTTAAGTATTACATGGGAATAAACCTTAACCATAAGAGAATAAATGACCTATACACTTGTCCAAAACCCATTTTATAGATAAATATTTCACATATACCATTTTTTATAAAGTTTTGTTTTTGTTTTTAAGGAGTTTTATAGGTAAATATGTGTTTATATGTAACATGTTTTTAGAAATGCAAAGTGTCTCCCCTCGCTCCCTTATAAAAGGAACCCACCTCTCATCATTATTTACAACTCTCAAAAAACATAGGATATGCCATGATATTCACAATTAACTTCAAAAAATCCCTCTCTTACTCATTTAATCCTCTCTTTGGGAATAAATTCAACAATGGATTCCCTTTTGTGCAATGAAAAAGGAGTTACCCAAAGAAGAGGAAATATCCTTCCTTAAGATCCTTTATTTTATTTTTGTTATCCACCACATAAATTCATATTATCAATTTCTTTTGTTAACATAAAAATAGTCCTAAATAAACTTGGTTGTCGTTATTCAGATGGTTCAACCTACACTTACACAAACATCCATCTAATTGGTAACGAA
Source organism: Viscum album (assembly GCA_963277665.1). Lineage (NCBI taxonomy): Eukaryota > Viridiplantae > Streptophyta > Magnoliopsida > Santalales > Viscaceae > Viscum > Viscum album. Next base: position 790,610,737 of record OY728153.1, read on the forward strand.
CATTACGTTTTTCTGTATGGTGAACTACCGCCTCAAAAAAAGATGTTGTTTATTTTTCCTTTACCACCTCTCATGGCTGGTCATTATGATGGAAAATATATTTTTATTTTTTATATATAATATTTTTGATGTATTTATGCTTCTATAATTATTATATAACTCATAACTTAATGCTTTTCATTTTGTGTATGTTCGAAAATTTTGTTTCGGGAAGTGTGGACTACTGCATCCTCAAAGTGATGTGATACATTCAAAAACATCATGGAATGTATTAAGGATAGGTATAACTAAAAATATGTGAAATACATAGTGTTTATATTATATTAATGACATAATTTCCATACTGTAAATATAATATATATCATTTTCTTTAACACCTTTTCATGTACTGAAAAAGTGAGATCGTCGTTCATGGACATGTGGACTACCTCCTCCTCATTGCGACATGAATCATTTAAAATTACATGAATTATATATATAAGTATATATGAATAAACAATATGGTATATATTATACAATAATCATTATGTAAAGATAAATTTTACTTACATTCTTTCTATAATGATCATTGAAAAATGAGAACGTTACTCATGCATACATACAATATACCATCTCCATGATTGTAACGTTGGTTCATTTTACAAAACCTTATATTATGGTTGTTTTTAAAAGTATAAATTATATATATATATATATGATAATTATATCATGATTACTAATCTGTATATTTTTATATTATGAACCCTCTGACGATAGTTGACCTACCAAAGTCATTTTTGACACATAAATTGAATATGGTCAAAACACCTAATGTATTCTTAATTGTTTAACTAATTGTTTAAAAAAATATAATAAGTGAAATAAAATTAACGATAAAATACAAAAAAAATCAAAATAATGTGAATAATTAATATTATCTCATTATTCAGAAAGATAAAGGAACTCATGACATGTCGGATATTGGGAAAGGGATTTTGACTCAATCTCCTTTCGTTGAGACATTTCTTGATTATATGCATCTTTATTCTTTTATAGGTTGTATAAACAAACTCTTTTACATTATATATCCATATTTTAAAAATTATAATTTAATTTAATGTTTTTTAAAATTTCATTCATTAATGTAGATTATGATTTAAATGTTTAAAGTGGTATGGGACACTTTTTATGTTTAAATATGTAATCGTTTCCTCATATCGACATTCTTGATATTATTTTTCATATTTATTTTATATAGATATAAAAAGGGTTATAAATTAAATTTTATATCTTTTTTTTAATTTCATTCAGTTATTTTAGAAATTAATCTTTTTCATGTTCTTTATACGTAACATTTTGACAAATGACAAAAATATTATTCTATTATTAACATACACAGAAACAATGAATTTTCCTCTGCTATTGTCATTATTTTACATTTGGATTCCTTTGAAATATTTCATGTTTTGATAAAGGAAAAACCTTTGTTTTATTTTTTTAGTATTTATTTATTCAAAATGCTTTTTAAAATTGATTAATTATTCTAATATCTCGAAATGTTTTATTATGATTGAAAATAAAATTTTATGAGTGAAAGGTTGAAAATATAAATATTTTATGTGTTATGATTATATAAATTGTACATATAGATTAGATGGGTGGTTCCGTAATAAATCATTCATGGGTGGTTCAATGATAATCCAATGACTGGTGGGTCCTTTATATACCTCAAATGCATTGGGTAAGGAATTCGGCTATTTGGATATTCCATTTGTAATAGTGACATATATGGATATCGACTGTATGGTTATTCCATTTATATGAGTGATAAGTATAATGATGTTCCAAGATACCTTTATGTATTTTAAATTCCTGTTATGGGTTTATGGTAATTTTATGATTATAAAAATTGTATGAAATGAGATTATTATCATAGGAAAATATTTAGTAGTTATAAAGAAAAAAATTATTACTTCATGTTAATATCTTCATAAGTTTTTATGTTTATAAATATAATAATGGTTTTCTTATTTTTATATCACTTACTGAGATTTTTATGCTCATCGAAAATTTTTTAATGTTTTTAAGGGACTAAAGAATGAGAGTGGAATTATAAGAATTCATGTTTATAGTCGTGAAGAGTTTTCATTAATGATATCATGATTTATTTAAAATTATTTTGATCAAGAAAAAATTGGATACTGCTCTAAAGTGTCCACTTGGTAATCTATTATTTTTTATGTATGATTTATATCCTATTTTTCTAAAACTATAATCATAAAATGATAATCAATGTAATATAAATTAAAATTCTTGACTTAACTCAAGATTATGCAATGTTTTAAGGTTGAGTCCTTATACTATGCAAAATCTTTCTATAACATACATTAAATAAGTGGTACTGTTGAGTGGAGTAACACATTAAAATTATTTTGATCAAGATCTAATAATTAACTTGAAATTTAGATGAATTATTCTATAATATCTTTATATGGAGTTATGTTCTAGAACTGTGTATCTTAATTGAATTATTCTCAGCCTAAGAGAACAACTAAAACTCTACAGGATATGCTATGATATTAAAGGTGGTTGGGATAAACACTGTTAGATAGTTCAGTATTCATATAACAATATATTACACTAGATTATTCAAATGAATCCTTATGAATCCCTTTATTTAAATAAGTGTATATGTTTTATGTTATATAATGAGGTTTCAAAAATAAATCTCATAGGTCTTTAGAAAGATAATAAGTTGGAAGGCAAGGTTAGAGGCCTTCAAAAACATGTATGGATAACTCAAATTTGAACAAAATTTCATGTTGATAATAATCAATATGATCAGGAATTTTATGTTTTTAGAATGTGTTTATATGAATTTATCTATCAAATAATTAATGGAAAACTAAGGCCTAGGTTCCTTGGTCCACTTGATATTCTTGATCATTGGGGAACCATAACATATAGATTGAAACTTCCACTAAAACTATCTCAGATTCATGATGTTTTCTATATATCTCTCATGATAGTGTATATACCACATCTTTCAATAATTGATATTTCATACTACTAGTGAGTGATCATTATTATTACGAAAAATTTTAGGGGATTCTTGATTGAATTGGAGTTGTTCTAAGAAACTATACCACTAACCTGGTTAATGTTTTTTGGTCAAGACACCATATTAAAGAATAAATTTGGGATCCTTAGGATGTAATGAGTCAGATTTATCCTTATTTTTGGGTACCTAATTGATTAATTATGAGGTATAAATTAATTTTAAGGGGGGGGGGTAGAATGTAACACCCCATGATTTTATGAAATATATTTTTTGAATAAATTAATTTTTTTGATAGATTGAATTATATTAAACACCAAGTTAGTATTTTGATACATGAAAGACTAATTTATACTATAATTACATGTTATAACAATTTAATATTGTGTCACATGAAACACTAGGTCAGCTTGTGTTATAGACAACACTTTTTTTACAAACCATAATGTATTATTAATATAGTTATTTAAAAGTGACCATTAAAACCTAACAATTGAAACTAGATTTATTAATAGTAATAAAAACTTTTAATTGTTATGTATAATGGTTTCATATTATGGAAACATATTGAAAAAAATTATTTAATTTTCAGTAAAGTTTTTATAAGACTGAAAATACCATTATCTCCAAAAAATGTTTTTTTTTCATTTTCGGAACATTAATAATATATATAATTGAATCATTTAGAAGTTAAATTTTATTTAATAAGTATTATTTTTGAAATATACTTGTCAAATTCATCTACTAATTACTTTTTTATATTTTTTAAATATTTTATTTTATTGAAAGATAGTGAGAAAATTGAAATTTAATTGAAATCTGTCTTTTTATTAAATTAGTCAATATAGTTAAATTAACTATTAAATTTGTTTTAAAGTAAAATTAGTTTAATTTTATATCAATCAATTCATTATTTCATTATAATAATTTTCATATAAACTTTTTATATAATGACATTGTAAACATGTTAGTATTTTCTCATTAAAACCACTCTTTTCCTCATCGTGTCTGTGGGATTAAATTCAAATTAAATTATTCCACTTATTAGAATTTAATTTTTAAAAATAGATTAAATAATTTGGTTTAGAAGAAAATATATTATATAATAAACAAAACTTAAATTTTCACCATAATTAGTGAAAATAATTAAAATTAATTATCATGATTAACGTTAAAATGAGGTTTTTGCGCATTACATGTATGTGTACTTAAATTAATTTTAAACATCCATTATATTTTTAATTATTATATTTTAGTTAAAATTTAGAATCATTAGGTCAAAATTATATAATATATATAATTTAAATTTTACTATTAATGGATAAATTACATAGCTAAATAAAAAAATACATGTTACTGTGGTAAAAAACTAAAAGGTTACAATTGACTAAACATACTGACTAAGGAATAACATGAAAAAATGTGTTTATTTTTGGTGATTTAGATGTTTCTCAGCCCAATTATTACTAAAACCCATTATTGATCTATTTTTTGAGGAACATGTGGTATGAGTGATGTCCCAATAGTGAATACTTTTGGGTATTTACAAAAATGCCACCCCTCCTCAATTACAAAAGTGCGCTCACTCCCCTCATGTACTCAAATATATAACTCCCATTGGTTTGAAAAAAACAATCCCTAAAAACTTAAAATATTCCTACATATCATCCTAAATTCCTTATTTTTTATTTGAATCTATCCTAGGAAGGATATTGTTGAAAACACAGGGAGAATACCCGAAGAAGAGGTTATATTACTTAATAAGAATGTTTATTTTCATTATTTTTCCACATATTTCAATTATTATTATACCATTATTATATATTATCTATAGTATAATACATACACTGATAGGTTTTTATTTTGATGAAATGACATAAAACAATCTCCCCTTCCATAACATGGGTTTTGAAATCGTCGTTCATGTATACCGTGGACTACCGCATTGCGATCCAATGTCATTAATTTTTCTATTACCACTAATCAAGGATGAAAATAGTAATATATTTATTGTTTAAATATTATATTAGTCATAATATTATTCATTAGGAATTATTAAATCACACATAACACCATGATTTTTTTTGAACTGGTTAATATCATGCGTTTGTATGGAAGGCTACCACATCACAATGTGATGTAATTCATTCATTCTTTACATAGAAGGTAATAATGATTGTGTTGGGAAAAAATAAATCAAATCATCATTTTGGTGTTTTTGTGGTGTTTTTGTTTGTTGACAAATCCAAAAGAATTCATATGTGTTCTTAGGCCACAAAGCATGGAGTTTACATACCACAAAGGGGATTTTTAGAACCGTGAAGGATGTTACATTCTATGGATGAGGGTGATATTTTTAGACACTAAAAAGGATAAATGCGCTATGTGGATCACATATCAAAATTATTTAGAAGGAATATCATAGTTAGAGGGAGAAAAATGGTTTTTGGGAGGCTCGTAATTTTTGGATTGATGTAGTTATTTCAGGACACATAAAGGGGATTCATTTCCAGAAGACCTTAGCCACCAAAAAGTATTAAGGAACTATGTAGACCACATAGAACATTTTGCGACGAAGGCTATACCATATTAAATATATGGAACTTTGAATTAATAGATTTTGTAGATCTATTTTCCTATATAATGACCCCAAATCACATAATTAGTAAGGGAGATTTTCATTAGAAAATATCATTTCTATTTGATGAATTTGGAAATGTCTGAAGTGGTTCATGAGGGAGGATTCTGTGATGGGTGAAGTATTTCATGGGATGGATTTTGTGAAAAGAGTTTTCTAGGCTCTATATCCAGTAAATGGAAAGGGACTGCGTATCATAGGCAGTCTGTGGATGAAAAAGTATTTCGTGAAGTAGGGGTAGTCTATGGAGGAAGAGGAGATCCATGATAGAATAAGAAGTCGAGGAAGGAGAGGGGGTTTGTGAAGTACTTGCACCACATGGTGCGACATAGTTCGTGGAGGACTCAAGGTAGTTCATAGATGATTCAATATAGTTCACGAAGGCAGTACAATAGTTTGTGTACGTAATTACCACAAACTAAAATTACACATAAAAGTGTATTTCCTCTATGTGTGAAACATAATTTAAACAGAAAATAAATCTAAAACTAATTATGTATTCATTCATGAAAATTAAGGGACCTACAAGTATATAAACATTTTTTATATCCCTTCCAGAGTAGTGGGTAAAGCAATAGGAAGAAGGCGATCCTTCCCACCAGCAATGAGCTAGAGAAAGATACATAGGAAGCGACGCATGGAAAATAATTGAAATGATCATAAATTTTTTAATGCCAGTGACCCAGGGAATAAAGTTGAAATATCCTAAACCATGCATTGTCAGTGAGCCTTAGTGGATTTAGTACATCAACATATTTCCATTGTATTCTCCTTGGATAAATCCCAACGAGGTTGAACCAAATAAATGTATGTGTCCTTGTATTTTCATACCCGATTTACTTACTATCCATGATCATGATATGAATATTTGAAAGGATTAAATAAATATAAACACTAAACATAAAATGAAGTGACCGTTATAATAAAGAGTACAAGATCTATTAGTGGAGGAAGAATTTAGAAAAGAATATCCATATCCCGATTCACCCCCTTTTAGGGTTTGTAGGCCCATTTTGGACCTAATAGATGGTTTTAATGTTAATAAGTGATATATATGTCATAAAAATGATTCTGTAATTACAATATTTTATTTTCTATGCTTCTTTTCAATCCAAAAAGAAAATTGAAACAACGTTCATGCATACATATGACATATTGCTTCCATGAATGGTGTATTTCAATTTATACCAATAATTTTTATGGATTAATATACATACATATATAATGAATGTATTCGATGGTTAAAATTTTAAATATTTTTTATCAATAATCAATGTTAGTGGACCAATAATAACAAATCAAAATAGAGATAAATAATAAAGGAGTTATAACCTGAAACACGACTTTAACATGTAATTGTTAATAAATATATAATTAAAGTCCTTAAAAATCATATATGGTATGATATATATATTTATGGTTTTGTAAAATATGTATAATAAACATATATTTATTATAAAAAATAGTTTATTTTGTATGACCTAAGTCAAGAATAAACGTATGAGATTTTATAGTCTCCCTTTTATTTCTGGGAGATATATGAAAATTCACCACTAATTTCATTTGTGTTCTTTATATTCATATCCTTTGACATGTTATATCTTTATATAATTATTTTCAATATATTTAATGTTTCATTTAATGTTATTATTTATTAGGGATTATAATTAAAAATATGATTAATGTGGGTGATTTTTGTCTCAAAGTGCCTTCATTGAGATGTATGTTGTGTTAAACACCCATATTATTTCATGATGTGTATATACAAAACCTTTGAAATTTGATATCATTGATTTATTTATACAAAAAATATATTAATTCTTCTTATTTTATAACTTCAAGGTGATTATAATTCAATGTTACCATGATGGTAATCATATTAGGTTACAATCTCATCATTTATCCAGATTGTTTATGAATATGTTTCCAATGATAAATTTCTATGATCCAACTATGAAGAATCTCATGAAATTTATTATAATCTAGTTATTGTTGATATTTTTAAGTAATATTACCATTTATTCACTCATTGGTACTTAATATTATTGAAATAATTGTTTTTATAAAATATGACATTGTTTCTGTCATTAGTAGGATATCAATTTTCTATAAAAAACATGTTTTATAAAAAAATTCACAAATTTAATATTATACTAATATGTTTTTTAAAATTTATTTTTATCCATGTTTAAATTTTTACAATTTTTTTGAAATGAATCGTCATTTTATTTTCCAAACAATTCACATTTGTATTTTTTTTGAAAAAGTTAATTGAATCATTTATTTAACATGTACAACATGAACAATGCTTCCTATCATCAAGACCATTATTTTCTCTAAAGCATAATTTATATGTTTACAATGTTATTTTCAAAGGAAAATAATTTTAGAATGTATTATGTTTTAATTTTTTTTTCAATGGGGAATGATATTTTCCTCAATAAAATGTTTAATTTATTTTTAAAGATTCTTTTGTAATATTTCAAGGTTATTTTCAAAGAAATTAATTTTCAAAAAGTATTTATATTAAAAAAAATAATTTTAAGAAATAATTTTTTTGTCAATAATTATTTTAAATGATATTTATAAATCGTTTTCCATATAAAATTTCATCCATTTATGTTACCAATCCTTTAATGGGGATATGAACCATGTAAACCATTCTTATTCTTTCATTAAATGGTTTATTATGAAGATATGTTTATGAAACTAGTATCTCATCCATGGGTTATATCATGATATATTTATTATGAATCCCTCTTCTTTTTTAATGGGTTGTGTAATGATTAATTAATTAAATGAATATGAAACATATCTATTTTTCATTGGTTATTATATGGTTTAATGTTGATGAGACCAATATCATTTAATGTCTTATGATATGATGAATGTTTTGTGATCTTGTGGAATACATATGTATTTTTTCATAATGTGATAGTTGGGACCAATATCCTACTCTAATGAATTGGGTAATGATACATGTTCTATGTGTTCATAGGGTACACATGTGGTTATTCCATGATAAAAAATGGGGTTACATGGGAGGATAACCCAATCATAGAAAGAAGGTTACACATGTGGTTACCTAAGACTGAAAAGAATGTCACCTAGGTTGTTATCACAAGCCAAAAAATAGGGTACATTGGTGGTTATCCCAATCCTGATGTAGGTTCACTGGTGGTTAACCCAATCCTATCATGTTATTAATTTCTCGGTGGGTAAACTTGAAATAATATTTTCCCTGGTTATGTGGACATGAAAAATCAATGTCTTATGCTAATGTTATGCTCCAATGGATCATTTTCATTGATTCTCTTATGATTCATGTCTTATTAACTACTAATAATTTATAAATGAATCCAAAATATGATCATTGATATGTAGTGTATGGTTTTTAAATGTTATGATCATGTTCTCAAACACCTATATTTATGTTATGCCAATATATCTATTTTTTTTACCCTTACTGAGAATCTAAGCTAACACATTCTTATGTTTCCTCTCCGCAATTCATAAATATTTTTTTAATTAATTAATGAATTTGAAGAGTACTAAAGGGGAATATTTTTGTGAGGGAAATTGAGGAATATTAACTAAATTAGAATATTTTGTACGTAATCTCCAACAACACTAAACTATCATTGTCCTCATATATGTATTGGGTAATTTATTTCATATTCATTTTGAAATATGAGATATCTATTTATGAGAATACCCTTTCATTATATTGTGAGTAATATATGAAAATAAGATATAAAAAATATCCATTCTCGATAATTTAATTAAAATAAAATAATCCACAATTGAAGATCCCAACCTTGATAATGGATCGATCAATGGTGAAAAATGTATTCTCTAGTGATAGATAAGACATTTCATATTTTATACCTCTCAATTTACCTTGATCTGATAATTGTTCATCGTATTCTTTTGATTTAACAATTAATAATTCTCTAAACCACCTCTCATAGATAAAAAGTTTATGGGGATAACCCATGAGAATTTATATAGAATAAATTATGTAGAGGATATAAGTTTGTGGGAATTAAATTAATTAATTAATTAATCAATCTATTTAATATACCCAAAAGAATCTACCATATCCAAATATATGATGACCACCAATAATAGGTTACTCTAAGGGTAATATCCCAGTTTCATATTCAACAGTGATATTATATTTGTAATAAGAGGCTCTGTTTTGGTTTTCTTCCTATTTATTTTATGAAAACCACATGCACATGATATTAATATATTCATTATTTTTATAATATCATTTTAAGTATCATGGGACTCGAAACCTTGTATCGTATTAGTTTATGGTCCTAATAATATTTATTAATATATTTCAATATCAAACATTGAAAAATGGATCACTACATTGTCCCCCTCCCTCTTCAAGGATTATACTCCTAAAAAAATACAAATATAAAAATATGGTGGGTTTATATAGACTATATATATATATATATTAATATCTCATACATTTTCTCATACTATCACAACACACAAAACAAGGGAATGGTCCATCCTAGAAGCATCATCTCTTGTTGTTCCTCAATGTCCACCGGGTACTCCATGAAGTTGGATCCATTGTTGTTTTACATCTCTCAATAGTCAATAACTCATGTAGGTTCATGAATTTATATCCTAAGTTGTGGAACATGGATGAATTCATTTACCCACTATAATATTTGAGGTAATCCTCCGCGATAAGAAAGCTTCACATCCCTCAGTATGATCTCAATTATCCTGATAAACCTCGTGGATAAAATTACTATTATCTAAAACTCAGTAATCCACATGATGGGGAGTCTCTCAAGAATTAATGGTCTCCCTACCCAAAATATATGGTACTATGACATCAATTTTCTTAATATTTTTATCATTATGTACTTTCTTCATACACTAGTGGATCACATAAACATTTTTCCATCCTCATCTACACCCTCTCTTTAAAAAAAATATGCATCTCAAATCTAAGTCAATCAAAAGGGTTACCTATTGGTTATTTGATACAAATCCTCAATAGTTTTGATGATTTTCATAATGATAAGGTTGTTATTATAAGAAAATTATTCCAATGGAAACTAATCCTCCCAGATATGGTTGAAGAAAAAAATAATTTTTTTCGAGTATATTCTCTATAGACTAGATAGTGCACACAGTTCTCTCATCCATATCTAGGTAAAATATCACATTCATCTACAACAATGTCTCGAATGCATCCAACAGGAATATCCACACCCTATATGTAAACCATATATCATGTTTGGTAAAAATCATATAGGGTACCACATGGTTCTAGATGATCTATGGCACGTAAAATTATCCCACTACTACAAAAATAGTTTTTCACAGCCCCCCCCCTTTATCAGCGCTAATGAAAAAGCCCTGATAAAGGGGGGTGCCTTTATCAGTGATTTTTTTAGCGCTGATAAAGGGACCCCCTTTATCAGCGCTTGTTTAGTAGCGCTGATAGGGTGGGGGGGGGGGGGTTTATCAGCGCTTTTTTTAAAAGCGCTGATAAAGGGTCAACTTCAAAAAAAAATTAAAAAAATATATTAATATATTAATATATAAATGTAGTTATATTGATATATAAATATAATATATAACTTTTAAATATATTTTAGATAAGTATAAATGTACATTTACACTTAATATACTTAATATATAAGATATTTAGTGAAAATGGATTCTTAAAAAATAAAAAAATATTTTTAATTAATAATTTGATAATTATTATGGAGTAATAGTCATTTAATAATAATTTGAAGACTAAAAAAACTAAAAAAATTAAAAAAAGATCCAAAATATGTTGAAAACGCAACTTAAACTTCAAATGGCCGTAACTTTTGATCCGGGTGTCCGTTTGAGCTCTACCACATATCAAATCAAAGCCCGTGATGAGATCTACGTAGCTATAACTAGGGGGGACCTTGGTCATAGGATTTTTGAGGCCAAAAGAGGCCCAAAGGCCTCCAAAACTGAGTTTTTAGTCGGGGTACCCCGATTTTTTAACATTTTGTGGATTTTCAGCCTCTTTTAAGGGGGTATTATTGGATTTTTTTGGTGGGGTATAAATTTATTCCAAGGTATTATATTCATATTGATATCATGTCTTTCAAATTTCATCATTTTTTATAATGAACTGCTATTTATAATCAAATATATAACAATATATTCATATTTTTTTATATATTCACACCTAAAAATTTAATTATAAATATAAATAATAAAATATATTTACATATAAAATATATTAGCTTTATCTAAATAATAACTAACATCCATTTTATTTAAAATAAAAATATATGAATATTTATATACCTATATATTAATCTAACTATATATATATTAATCTAACTATATATATATATATTAATCTAACTATATATATATATATATATTAATCTAATAACTATATATATATTAATATAACTACATATATATATATATATTAGTATTACTATAAATATATATATTAATATCACTATAAATATATATATTAAAATCACTATATATATATATTAATATAACTATATAACTATATATTAATATAACTATATATATATATATTAATATAACTATATATATATATATTAATATAACTATATATCTATTAATATAAATATATATTACTATACGAATAAATATAACTATATATATTTATATATATATATTCATATAACTATATATATATTAACATAACTATAAATATATATTAATATAACTATATATATATATTAATATAAATATATATTACTATACGAATAAATATAACTAAATATATATATATAGATATATATTAATATAACTATATATATATGTTAATATAACTATATATATATATATATATATTATAATATAACTATATATATATATTAATATAAATATATATTACTATACGAATAAATATAACAAAATATATAAATATATATATATAGAGATATCATAAATTGGAATACAAATCAAAATAGAGTAGTGGTAAAGGCTTAGGCGCGCAGGGGGGAGGTCTCAAGTTCAAATCCTAGTGGAGGCAGGGGCGCGCACGCGCATGGAGGAATATAGCAGCAAGCGCTGTTAAAGGGTGAAGGGGGTGTGTGGGGCGCTGTATAGGGGCAGAAAAGTGCTGTAAAAGGGGGGGCTCAAGCGCTATAAAAGCCCCCCGATTGGCAGTATTTTTTAATTTTTGTTTAAATTTTTTTTAATTTTTTTTTTAATTTTTTTTTAATTTGTTTTTAATTTTTTTTAATTTTTTTTTAAATTTTTTTAAATTTTTTTAAAATTTTTTACCTTTTATCAGCACTTTTAAAAAAGCGCTATTAAAAGGGGCCCTTTATCAGCGCTAAAACGAAAGCGCTGATAAAGGAAGAGCTAATATAGGGGTCTTTTGTCAACGTTAAAACAAAGCGCTGATAAAGGACCCTTTTATCAACGCTTTGTTTTAGCACTGATAAAAGACCCCTTTTATCAGCGCTTTTTTTAGCACTGATAAAAGGGGTCTTTATTAACACTTTTCGGAGTGCTGATAAAGGGGACCCCCCCTTATCTTCTCCGGCTTTATCAGTACTTTTTCTAGCACTGATAAAGGTCATTTTTAGCACTGATAAAAGCTGTATTTGTAGTAGTGTCCACTACTCTCAGAAAAACACTTCTCCCATATGGAAATGGTGTGGGATGACTTCATGAGTTGGTCAAAAATCACTAAGATTCCATAATGGCCTCTCACTTTCCATGGAATCAATGTAACAAAGAACATGGATATTGCATCCCATTTCCACTCTGAATTAACAATAGTCTATATCAAACCTGTCAAAACCTACTGCACATGTTTCACCTTCTAAAATGTGATACACTAATGGATATACTTGAATAGAGTACACCTCATGAAATACCACAAAAAATTCATCTTAATAACACTTTACATAATCCCCACAATAAGATATATACCCAAATGGGAATTGTGAAATATCTAATCATCTCTCACTTGATGACAAGAACCAAACTATTTTCATTAAAAATCATGACATGTCCCCATAAATTAGAAAAAACATATAGAAAATATATTAAATATTTATGATCAGAAAGGACCTCACAATATGTGTATTTGAACTAATCCTCCGTCACACATTGGAGAAGCAAAGGACTCAATACAATCGAGTAAAGATATGTTGGACCCCAAACCTCCTCTAATGACAGCTATAACGAACTCAATAACTCAGACTCCACCTCAACCAAACAATAGAAAAACTTCCTACATTGGGAATCTTCCACCACATTTTTCTTCCTAGAAATATACACAATATCGATGTGATAATCATATAGGTTATCCAAAAAACATGTATATCATAGATTCAGATCTCTATATATGATGATTTATATAAAAAATAATGTTCATAGTAAAAAAAATAACTCCCAAAAAAATACTTTATCAACATCTTAAGAGTGAAGACTACCACTGCTAACTATTTATCATGTCTTGAAGATTTATTCTTGTGGGGTCTCAACTTCCTTGAACAATATGTTATCAATTCCTACATCTTCATCTATATAAAAATGATCTCAAGTTCATAGGTATTAAAAAACATTGTGTACTTTATGCCATTCTTTTTTAGTAACAACAATAGATATCTAGTCAACATAATCCTTATCTTCTAAAAGAATCTATGAAACTACTTGGTATAGGTAAACTAATTACCTTACCATATCGATCCATTCAATGGTTCTCCAATCCTAGAGAAGCCTTCCACAATGCTTATGCAGTACCCCATACACCCAAGAAAAAGATGAACCACAATATGATCTTGGGTGAAAACCAAGAAATCATTGCATTAATATTCATAGAATTCAAGGCTAATCAATCCTTGGAAATTATATACCTCAAAAAGTTATACTTTAGGATATATAATTGGACCTTCAAGATCATACCATAATGATGGTTCTATTAGAGTATCTATATAACTATCCTAAGATGATATTAATTTTCCCCTTTCATGTATACTATATAATTATGAAATCAATGAATAAAACCATAAATCTATCCATCTAATTATAGATTATATGATTCATAAGATACATTAACAATATAGTGGAATTTGTAACACCAAAAGGCATAAAAAATCTAATATATTCTACAGAAAAATTGTAATACCCACATCAGAATATGATCCTCATGAACCATCAAATAGTATTATTCATAGTTGAGATCAATCTTTAGTAACTAACCCACACATCAAAAAGGATTGTTGAGGTAATCATTCCTCATCAAGATCTATCCGTTCATTTTTATTTCTTGGATCATGTAATAATAATCAATACAACGCCACAAGCTCATAACCACCATTTTGATGGACAACCACATGGATGCCTAGGGTGGAACAAAGGATCTGATGAAGCCCTTCCATCTAAGTCCATCCAACTGCACTATCAGCTCCTGGATATTGGTAGGAGTCATCTCATATGTTACATATGATATAAGTACAATATTGGGGTGTAATTCAGCAAATTGGTCCATATCCCGCCTCAAATGTAGTCTCGTAACACTGTCAATGCAAAAATCCATAATGAAATATACTGCAAATGGAATCAAGATGCCTAAGAATCCCACTATACTAATGGAAATTCACTGCTTGTGATGGGTGATGGGATGTATCCTCCTTATCTCAAGCCCCACTCTCTCAATGATGAAATATTTCTCACCTATAAAGGAGGATCTTGTCCTATATATTTGAATAAATATAACCCATCTCTATTGACATCCTGAATAGTCCCAAACAATAGATAACTAGTCCATAATGTAGATGATATTATAATTATTCTTCACGATAACTAGTGGGACCCAATTTAAACTCTCTCCAACATGTGAGATGTCACAATGCCAACATATAGAGATAACAGTGAACCACACCAGTCAGAACCTCTAGGAAAATATGTTGTTCTATGGCCTCAATAGCGAGATCTATCTCTTCTATAGGGGATTTGGAAATTAAGGAGTGATTCAAAACATACCCAAAATTTATATATAGAGTGTAATGTCTCGAAACTTCCATGTAATTTTTTTGTTATATGGAATTATTATGGGACCACGCGCTCTAACGACACATGATTCCAAGACCCGGAGAGCCCAAAAAATATTTTGGAACTTTTTTAAGGTACGTTCAGTAAACACGCAAGCAGGTTTTTCTGAATTTTGAACCGGTGCTCAAATCGAAAATACAAGGACACCGTTGAACTTGGAACTCCGAGATTTTCCTAGAATGAACTTAACTTTTACTAGTAAGGTCTGAACAAAAAATTTTATTTTTGGAATTTTTATAAAATAATAAAATAACATTAAAAAGTTTTTTTTATTTTCCTTTGTCATCCGATGAGCGGTGAAACTATGACACTGTGGTGCGGCGACGAGGCGGTGAAGAGGCACATTAATGGACCGTATCACATAGTGTAATGATTCAATAAAGAAATTGTAACAAAGATGCTATTTCATAAATAAAATAGCATAATGACATGACGTCGCAATGTAACTAAAACGCTACGACGTGATTTCCTTTTTATTTTCTAACATGTTGGTGGATGGATAATTAAAACATGGAGGATTCTCTAAAAAACTCTAGCGAATATCCTCTCTAATGAAGAATGATGCACGCCGGTGGATCTTCATTGTCTTCTATGCACCTCAAAGAACGGATCCGTAAGTGACGACGTCGACGCCTTGAACTCTCAAGGATGAACAATTCGATAATGAACGTCAAAGAGGTAGGGGTTTGATTTTTATTTTAAAGTTCTTCCCCGCTCTTCTTTTTCTAGAAACGATGAACATAGATCAACCCACGAATAGGTTGATCCACGATTCATGCGTTTATTTAGGAGGGTGACTTTTCTTGGGGATTTATTATTTGAGATTCAAACCTAGCATGAAGTGGTTGAACTTCAATCTTCAAACCTCCCCCCTTGATTTAAACATCTAATGCAGAGGGCCTGGGATGACAAAGAGAAGGATCGAGCACATCCCCTTGTAATTTATTGGTGGACGCATTCTTGAAGTGGCGGTAGTTTGATTCCAGGGCCTGATCAAGGATGGTGACGACCCGAGGGACCCTTTGGCACAGACGGGTAGGAGAACAGACCACCGAAGTAACTCCAGCAGCCTGTAGAAGGTTCCAGCGGTGGCGGCCAGAACACGCCAGATTCTTGAAGGGTGAGTTGCCACCCAGTTCCACGATAGCAGTAGAGGTGGCCAGATCTTGCCGAACATAGTGAAGAATGGCGACATAGCCGTTGACGTGCCATGACAGAAGGAAGTTGTGGCCAATTGGCCGCGATTCCATGTGGGCACCGTGTGAAAGGGATGGACCATGTCCGGGCCACCCAATTTGTCTAGAAGAGCTGCGGTCCATCGACTGAGGCTGGAGGAGGAGGCCCCGTGGTATTCTATGGGGTAAAAGAGACCGAACACGATTGGTTTCTACGTCCCGGTCGGGTGGCACACCACGAGTCCACCCCCTGGTGGACTGGGTTAGGGTTGGCGGGCCGCGCACCCAACCCACCGGGCTAGACCCAAACCCTATGAGTCGTACCCATACCATCAGGCCAGACCCATTCCCTTCATGCCGAGCCATACTAGACCGGGTTTCCATGCGACCCGACGAACTGGACCCCCGGCTAAACTGAACCAGGCCCAGTGAGACCCATTGGGCTTGTCCCATTGGCTATGCCAGACCAGACTGACCCCGACCCAAACCATGTTAGGTTGAGTCCATATAAATGAACCAGGGTATGTGGGACCCCCAGGCCGGGTTGTTGAGGTCGGTCCGGCCGAGTCGGACTGGGCCCCGTCTCAACTGGACCCCTATTTACTAAAACTCATGTATCATGCAAACCACGTGTCTGATTGGTGATCCATTTGCGGTGTTGGGAATCTATTGATAATGCGGATATTTTGGCATGATTTTTGGTGAATTTCATGAACATCGAGATGTGATTAATGGCTTGAGGATCGGTTCTCCCAAGTGTGCTATGTACGGAACCTTATGGTTGGTTGAGACCCAAAGAATGCTCGACGACGGCCCAGTGGGATGTGGCTCTGTGTGACCTAGTATGCCCATGGCGGGGAGTGGCTCTGTGTGACCCAAAAGACCCACGATACTCGACATGAGGAGTACCTTAGTTCGGACAAGGTGGGAAGCGACTCTATGTGACTCGGCATGCCCATGGTGGGGTGAGGCTCTTTGTGACCCATCATACCCACGGTACCCATCAGGGATGAGTACCATAACAGTCCAAGGTTAGTAGGAAGCAGTTTTGTGTGACCCAGCTTGCCCACTGTAATTGATAGAGGAGGAGTTCTCCCACATCCGAGGTGTTCAATGATATGACTGATGATGCTACTATCACTACCCTAGAATATACATAGTGTGATCTGTCTTGTGATTCATTCTTTACTTTGAGGATTGTTGTGTGGTATTTATTTTTTGTATCAGGGTCCCTACTAAGTATTATTATACTCACCCCTACACAGGCTTCACCTGCACGTATTGTGTCTGGTGTAGATGATCGATGTTTTGATAGTGGTGATCAGGGGGATGGGATTGACAGATGCTACGACGATGGATTTGGAGGCCTAGGACTATGTGGGGCCCAGTAGGACCAGGAGAATATGACATAATACTTTGGATTCTATTAGATTTACTACTCTTATGATTAGGTGGGGTTTTCCATAGATTGCTATCAGAGCTCCTTTTTTGTACTTTGATGTTTCAGTTCTTTTGTTGGGTTTCTATTCTGGACCACTCGCTTTTAGCTGTACTTTGTACTCAATATTGTTTTAGTATACTTTTTTCCCCTTTAGTATGTTGGGACATGGTTGGGAATGTGTGTGCGTATAGGTACTTAGGAAAATTCCACCCACTTGTAGGTTGATGCCTTTAGTACTAGTCACTAGCTCCTGGATTTCGGAAGGCAGGCTTAGGGTAGTCACGGCACAGGCCCCGGGGGACGGGTTATGACAAATTGGTATCAGAGGGTGGTTGATCCTACAACAAAGACTGTGAGTTAGTGTTTTTTTGGGGATACAATGTTAAGTGTTGCAAGTCTGACTTTCAGATTCGGGGAGTCTAGTGTTGGTGCAGCAACCGACCTATCCTTACACCAGTACCTTAAATTCTGCTTTTCTGCTCAATACATGAAAACATTGGTTGCATAAGTGTCTCCTTATGTTATTTTGAATAAAATTCATCTCACTAGGTATAACCTTCTGACCGTGGTACATCTTGATCTATTTCAGGATGCCTCCACATGGATGAACAATCAAGATCCCAATATGAGGTTGTAAGGATAGCCCGCCCAACGACGAAGCATCTGTTTAGGGACCAGTACTTGAGATGACACCACTGGGTGATGCACCAGTGATACCACCACCCAGTGGTCAGCATCTACTACCGGTGGTTCGGGAAGAGTATGTTCATAGGATCAGTGCCCTACATGAGTTTCATAGGATGACCTTAGGACTCAGGGTCGGCAGTGGGGGGTTCCCAGTCTTGGGGGAGTCAGCAGGGATCCAAGCAGTGCTTTGCATGCGGTGGGCAGGGACACATGACATGCGACTTCTTGAACCATTGTACAGATAACCAGAAGATGGTCAAGAGGATTCTGAGGTAGAATAAGAAATTTTAATGAGGAGGTTTGTAGGGCGGAGGGCATGGTAGGGGAGCTGGCCGAGCGGCAGGCGGTGGGTGACGGTTTGAGGTATTACCGCCACCACCCCCAGGTGGTCCATCCCAACCTCAGGGAGTAGGAAGATAAAAGAAATCTCTTCTTTAGGTAGTAGAGGCTTATGACCACGGTGCTCCAGAGATGATCCGAGGTATGATCTGTTTCTTTTCCACCCTAGCTGTAGTACTTATAGATAGAAGTTATAGTCACTCATTCATTACCATGACTCACGTTCAGAGCTTGGAGATTCTAGTGGATCCATTGGCTTAATCCTTAAGGCTAAAAACTCCTATAGGAGACGTCTCAATGATTACACACTAGTTATGACAGTGTGAGATCACTATAGGAGGTGAGAGCTTCGGCTGGGATCTCCTAGTAGCTACATCGAGGCCTTATGACATCATCTTGGGTATGGACTGGTTATCCACAGTCCATGCTCATATCGACTATTTTATGTTTATAGTGCGGTGTGTTCAGGGAGATGGGACTAAGTTTTCTTTTACTAGCGAGAAGGAAACCCTTGAAGCACATGACATACTCTCTCAGAGGAGGGTGTAGTCGATCACTCACCAGTTGGCTAGCCTCACCCTCAGTGAAGTGGATAAGAGAAGTCTGAGATTTCTTATTGTAGTGGATGAGTACGCGGATGTTTTTTCCTATGGATGTTCTGAGAGTACCTCCTCACAGAGTGGAAGACTTTTCATCGACCTGTACCCCAAGACGACACCGATATCCACTCCGACATATCAGATGGCTCCAGTGGAGCTTTGCAAGCTGAGGGTATAGCTAGAGGACTTGCAGGAGAATGGGTTTGTAAGGCCCTTCATTTCCCCATGGGAATCCCTAGTTCTTTTTTCTAATAAGGTAGATGAGAGTTTGAGGTTGTGCTTGGACTTCCAAAACCTGAACCAGGTTACAATGAAGAATAATTATCCACTACCGATAATTTATGACCTCTTAAACCAGTTGAAGTGAGTGAAGTGGTTCTCAAAGATAGACCTCAAATCAGGCTATCACCAGCTTTGGGTACGGGATGAGGATGTACTGAAGATAACCTTCAGGTGCTGGTATGGCCACTATGAGTTTATGGTGATGACTTTCAGCATTACTAACTCCCAAACAGTTTTTATGGGCCATATGAATATGATCTTATAAAATTACCTTGACCGGTTCATCATGGTCTTCATTGATGAAATCTTGGTGTACTCAGCATCAGGGGAGGAGCATGCTACACACCTGCGGATAGTCCTAGATACACTTTGAGAGCACTAGATTTATAGTAAGATCTCGAAGTTCTAGTTCTGGATTCGGGAGGTCCACTTTATGGGACACGTCATCTCAAAGGCTAGATTTGTGGAAGATCCAGTGAAGATATAGGTAGTGCTTTCTTGGGATCCTCCCAGGAGTATGAATTAGGTGCAAAGCTTCTTGGGGTTGGATGGTTACTATTGTAGATTCGTACTTGACTTTTCCAAAGTAGCAACACTCTTATCATCATTTACAAGAAAGGGAAAACCCTTCGTGTGGATGAAAACATTCCAACAGAGTTTCTAGGATTTGAGGTGGAGACTGACTAGTTCCCCCATCTTGAGACTACTAGAGAAGGGAATTGGGTATGTAGTTTAGGGATCAAACTAGGTTGTGTCCTGATGCAGGAGAGAGCGGTGATCACCTACGGCTCACAAAAAACTAGGAAACACATGTAGAACTACGTGACCCATGACCTAGAGTTATCAGTAGTGGTCTTTTCCCTGAAGATGTGGCAGCACTGCTTGATGGGTGAACGGTTTACTGTCTACTTTTACCATAAGAGTCTTAGGTATATATTCTCCTAGAAGGACCTGAACCTAAGACAACAGTGATTTCTAGAGTTCCTCTAGTACTATGAATTCAAGATAGTCTATACTCCTAGGAAGGGGAATGTGGTGGTGGAAACACTCAGCAGGATGACCGGTTTGTAGCTGCTAAGTGATGCAATAGAGTAATTATCTACAATGAAAATATCCTTTGTAGATGATGATAGAAAAGCTTACCTTCAGTTGATGAATGTTACTACCCCACTCTTATAGTGGGCCGAGGAGGCACAAATGGAAGATGATGACTGCGATGCCTGATGTTCTTAGTTATCCTTAGGATGAGCTCTTAATGGATTTTTGTTAGGTGGCGAGAACACCATCATTTTTAGAGGGTGCACCTTAGTACTAGTGACTTTGCGGGAGGTGGTGTTGATGGAGTTCCATACATCCCCTATGGAGGTACATACTGGAGTAGAGAAAATGTACTAGGACCTCCGATGTCAGTAATGGTGGC
Organism: Viscum album; assembly: GCA_963277665.1. Lineage (NCBI taxonomy): Eukaryota > Viridiplantae > Streptophyta > Magnoliopsida > Santalales > Viscaceae > Viscum > Viscum album. The sequence goes on from OY728153.1 coordinate 790,632,438, forward strand.
TGGGGATGATGAAAGAAGTGTCTGAGTTCATTTCATAATGCCTCACTTGTTAGCAAGTGAAGGTCGAGCATCAGGTTCTAGTAGGATTGGCCCAACCACTCGAGGTACCGGGGTGTAAATGGGATGGTATCTCGATGGAATTCTTGACTGGGTTACCATGTATGGTCAGAGGTCATGATTCTATTTGGGTGATAGTTGACCGACTCACCAAGTCAGCTCACTTCTTACCCATCCATGAGAAGGGACCGGTAGAGGTCTTGGGATGCCTCTACATCTGAGAGATAGTGCATCTCCATGGGGTGCCTTCAACGATCATCTCAGAAAGTGATGTACGCATCACACCCTGGCTATGGAAGGGATTATAAGAGGCGTTTGGGACTCAGCTTCACTTGAGCACAACTTTTCATCCCTAGACAGATGGTCCGATAGAGTGGACTATACAGACCCTAGAGGACATGCTATGTTCATGCGTCCTAGACATTGGTCATAGTTGGGAGGACCACCTTCCACTGGTGGAGTTTGCATAAAACAATGGCTACCACTCCACCATTGGCATGACACCGTTTGAGGCCTTGTATGAGCAGCCTTGAAAATCACCCTTATACTGGATAAACCTAGGGGAGTTGACACTCATGGGTCTGGAGTTGGTACGGGCTACCACCAAGAAGGTGAAGATCATCCAGGAGTGGATGAGGAATACATAGAGTAGGCATGATTCTTATGCTGATAGTATATGGAGACTCTTGGAGTTTGAGGAGGGAGACCATGGGTTCCTTAAGGCCTCACCTCGATGAGGATTGTAAAGATTTGGTCGGGACTGCAAGCTATCTCTAAGGTTCATCAGAACCTTTTAGATCCTGAGCAGAGTAGGCGAGGTGGCATATCACCTAGCTCTCCCCCCACAGATGCACCAGGTGCATAATATTTCCACCTTTTGAAGATGAGGAGGTATGCGCATGATCCATTGCACATCATCGATTGGGGAGAGCTGGACATTGACGATGGGGAGATGCTTGTGGAGTTTCCAGTGGAGATAGAGGATCAACAGGAGCAGTTCCTACGTGGGAAGTCAATTCCTCTAGTGCGAATTTGGTAGCAGCACGAGAATCTCCAGGAGAGCACATGAGAGCAGGATGCTTAGATTTGTGCTCAGTACTCCCATATGTTTGATTAGTTTTTCTTTTTTATTTCAGGGATGTAAATCCATAAGGTGGGGATAATGTAATGTATCAAAAATTCTGTGTATTTTTATTATTATATGGAATTATTCTGAGATCGCGCTCTCTGACGACATGTGATTACAAGGCCCGGAGAGCCCAGAATGGAATTTTGAACTTTTTTAAGGTACGTTCAGTAAACACGCAAGTGTGTTTTTCTAAATTTTGAATCAGTGCTCGGATCAAAAATCCAAGGACACCGTTGAACCTGAAATGTTGGGATTCACCTAGAATGAACTTAAATTCAGCAGAAAAGGGATGGATAGAAAATTTTATTTTCAGACTTTTCAGAAAATAATAGAATAAGTTTAAAAGTTATTTTATTTTCTTTTTTCATTCGATGAGCAGTGACATGGTGACGCTATGGCATGGTGATGAGGTGCATTAATGAGGCTCATTAATAGCCTGTATCTTGTAGTGTAACAATGCAATAATGGAAGCATAACCGCAAAGATGTTTCATAAATGAAACAACATAACTGAAACACTGTGACATGATTTATTTTTATTATCTAACACATTAGTGGATGGAGAATTAAAACTTATATTATTATCGAATTAAACTATGGAGAATCTTATCTCTAACAAATAATTCAGAACATTGGAGTAACTTCATCATATTTGATGCACCTCAAAGAACAGAGTGGGAAGTGACGACGTCGATGCCTTAAACTCTCAAGGAAGAACACTTCAGTATCAAATGTTAAAGAAGTTGGGGTTTGATTTTTATTTCAAACTTATTCCCCACTCTTATTTTTCTAGAAACGATGAACACAGATAAACCCAAGAACATGTTGATCTACGATTTGTGCATTTATATGAGAGGGTGAATTGTCTTGTGGATTTATTATATGGGATTCAAACCATCCATGAAATAGTTGAAATTCAATCCCCGAACCTCCCATTGATTTAAAAATCTAACGAAGAGGGTCCAGCCTAACATGAAAAATGCCCAAGCACCTCTGTTCATGCGTTCTTGGTGGAAAAATTCTCAAAGTGGAAGAAGTTTGATTCTGGGGCCTGAGCAAGGATGGGGATGACCCGAGTGACCCTTTGGCGCAGATAGGTCAGAGAACGGACCATCGAAGCAACTCTAGTGGCCCGTGGAAGGTGTCACTGGCACAGAACCATCAGCATGGAGGTGGACAACCCACACCGATCACATAAAGGGGGCGGCGTCACTCAGATCCATGGTAGCAACAGAGGCGACCAACCCTCACTGGCCATGCTAAAGGTTGGTGGCATGCCCGTTGGCATGCCACGACAGTAGGATGCTACGACCAACTAGCCGCAGTGGCAGGAGTTGTGAAACCATGCGAGTGCTGGGTGAAAGGGGTGGCCCACATTCTGGGCCACTTGGTTTGGATGGACGAGACACAGTCCATTGTCTGAGGCTGAAGTAGGAGGCCCCGTGACATCCCGGGGGGCAGAGGATACCAGATGCGGCCGATTGCTGTATCCTGGTCAGGCAACGCACCACCGGTCTGCCCCTTTGTAGATTGATCTAGGACTGGAGGGACATGTCCCCATAACAGTGGGCCGGTCTTACACTGGTGGGCTGGACCCATGCCCTTCAGGCTGGGCTGGACTAGACCGGGTCTCCAGGCGACCCGGTGAGCTGGACCACCAGCTAAACCGGGCCGGGCCCAAAAGGACCCATTAGGCCTGGCCCACTGGCCAGGTTGGACCAGACTGACCCCGACCCAAAATAGGTCAGATAAAGTCCTTCTAAATGAATTGGGGTATGTGGGACCCCTGGGCCGGGTTGGTCGGGTCGGTCCGACCGGGTCTTACTAGGCCCCGTCGCAACTGGTCCCCTGTTTACTAAAATTCTTGTATCTTGCAAACCGTGCGTCCGATTGACGAGCCATTTGTGGTGTTGTGACCCTATTAACTAGGTAGATCTTTTGAAATGATTTTTGGTGAATTTAATGGAAATTGAGATGCGAATAATGGATTGAGGAGTAGTTATCCCAATCCCACTACGTACGGAACCCTGTGGTTGGCTGAGTCATGAAGACTGCTCGACGATGGCCCAGTGGGAAGAGGATCTGTGTGACCTGGAAGGACCATGGTGGGGAGAGGATTTGTGTGACATGGAAGAACCATGATACTTTATAGGAGGAGTAACTTAGTTTGGCCAAGGTGGGAAGTGGCTCTGTGTGACCCGGTAGGCCCTGATGGGGAGCAGCTCTGTGCGACCCATCATACCTGTGGTACCCATCAGGGATGAGTACCATAGAAGTCCAAGGTTTGTGGGAAGTGGCTATGTGTGACACAACATACCCAATGTACTCTATAGAAGAGTATTTCTCCAACAACCAAGGTGTTCTATGATATGACTGATGATTCTACTATCACTACCCTAGAATATACCTTGTGTGAGCTGTCTTGTGATTCGTGTTTTACTTTGAGGATTATTTTGTGGTATTTCCTTTTTGTCTCGGGGTCACTAATGAGTATTTTTATACTCACCCCTTCATGGGCTTCACCGGCACGTGTTGTTTCTGGTGTAGACAATCAACGTTTCGATAGAGGTGCTCAGGGGGACGAGACTAACAGATGCTACGACAGTGGACATGGAGGCCTAAGACAATGTGGGGCCCAATAGGACCAGGCATACATGGAATACTACTTCAGATTCTAGTAGCTTCACTAATCTTATTATTAGGTGTGGGTTTCCATGGATGGCCACCAGATATCCTTTTTTGTACTTTTTTGTTTCAGTTCTTTTGTTGGGTTTGTATTCTGGCCCAATCAATTTTAGTTGTACTTTGTACTCAGTCTTGTTTTAGTATACTTTTTTCCCCTTTAGTGTGTTGGGATGTGGTTGGGGATGTCTGTGCATAAATGTACTCGGGAAAATGCCTCCCACTTGCAGGTTGATGCCTTCAGTACTAGTTTCCATCCCCTGGTCTTCGGGAGGGGGACTTGGGGTAGTCACGACACGGGCCCCATGGGATGGGTCGTGATAAATAGTGTTGAATAAACCCTAATCATACCTCATATCATTATGTGAGCATATGGGTAATAAAAATTCATGTATTTTAGCTACTACACCCCCAACCCCAAGATCCATGATCCAAAATATGGATATGTAGTGGTGGTTATAGAAATTGAAAATAGAGTCTACCTTCACCATCAGCTCCCCCCTTTGGCTACACCTACTTCTCCTCCATCACCAAATTAATGAGGATTACCCTGTCCAACATAAGGATAACCATGATTATAATGATTACTATGTGTGGTATCCCATCTAATGTTAACCTTCCCTCATCATCATGTCTTATTAGGAAATACTATGCCATGTGACCATACCAATCACATGGATAACACAACTCTTCTATGGAGTGACTTGGTTCTTTACATGAACCATGTACTACAAGTCTATGCGAATGAGAAATTTCATGTGGATATCTCCTATGCCGAGATACTATAGAATAAAGCCTACTATCTGCATAAAACAAGATAACCACATGATACCCACTACTACATTCAATTGGATGGTGTTTCTTAGAGAGGATTCTCTCCATCATTGGTGCATGACATAACACTTCATCATAGGTTGTATTTCAAAGTAAAACCACACTATAATGGATATCTCCTTGAAGAACATGCTTGATAATTCGTTCTCAAAAGTACCCATCCCATTCCATGTTGAGGGAGTATCATGTATAATCAACAAAACTTGTGACATAGTCATCTATTATCAAACTACCCTACTTTGGATTAAGAAGCTACTGCATTTGAACTGAGTGAAAACACAAGAGTTATTACACCTCCTAAAAAAATGTATATAAGTTTGACCATGAGATCATCATATAATCATATGTCTACATATCCATATTCCAACATCACCAAAATAATTGATGCAAAATATTGGTTTCCACTGCAACCATTGTATAAGTCATGGTAAACATGATCATGAATACTCTAATCACCAAATCAATCCAAAAATCCTTTTCCTAGGGATCTAACATGTCAAATAACCTCACTATCCTCTAGAACCATAACATTTATATAATACTAAGACAAATTTCATATTTATCTTACCTTTCTATTACAAACCACATCACAACTAATGGGGGTGTAAATATTATCTCTCCCAGAGGATTCTTCTCGAGTGATGACCATGAACTTAGACCTCATCACTCATATAATCATTTTCATGATCCAAAAATTATATAAAAGTGATCAATATTCTGGTATTTATACTGAATGTGATTTAGACATACCACATTAATATTATCATATAAATATGGGGAGTTGATTTAAGAAATAAAGTCAAAATACTCAATCCTATATGATTCATGTTACATTTTTTCCATCAACTTGTGTTTAGGTATGTCATGTTTACAAGTAAGAAATTAGGGTCATGGTTTATAGATACATTGGAAAACCCATCAAGGGTCCTTCTATATACAAGAATTTCAATGGCCACAAATATATGGGAGTCTTTTCCTAGTGTACCTATTTTTACACACACAACCATCTTCATGAAAAAGTGAAGATGAATAATAAAAAGGGATATAACATATAGATTAAAACCATGCATTAAATTAGTTCAAGGGAATACAATATGGTATTATAGAATAAAACCATAGATTAAATGGAAAAAATATATTCTCAACATGAAATGAATTCCCAACCTAAAAACAACTAGAATAAAGGAAATCTAAGAGATCCTATATCCTGATAACCAAAACATAACACCATATGTATCATATACACTAGAGTATCCCTATGATCCATCAAAATCACCATTGATCTTTCCTTATTTTGTGTAAGACATGACACAATTCAGAAATTCCCATGTGTGGGCAATTATGTATATACTCAGTAGGGAAAAGAAAAAAAGGGGAGAAATATAGTGATATGAAAGACTTTTTCAGTGAAACCTAATGAAAGAGGGAAATGAACCCAAAAACATTTACTTATTTTCCATAAAAAACAGATGATAGAGAAAGGTGATATCCATCTCATATCTAATCCCATGATTTTGAGTATTCCTTCACCTCTAATGGTCTATCAATGCTTCCTAGCATCTCACTTGTCTTTTTGATGAACTTATGAGAAATACTCACACCTAAACATGGATTCATATCCCCAGGGGGATAAATATCTAATAGAAATAGGACTCATGACTTTGTACTTTATAGGGTTTCTACTTATTAGATGAATAGAGGACAATATCCTAGTGCATCAAGGGAATAAAACTTAGTAGATAGAGAGAGGATATGTTCCTTGGTGTGTCGGCAGGATGAAACTCAAATCATGGAGGACCTTAACACTATTATGTTAGGGCTAACACTCAGCAAGTGACGATAGAGGACAAATTAAAAATGACATATGCGGGTTCCACTTATTGGTTAGATGACCCTGTCCATAGTATGTCATGGGTACCACTCAATGGTTAGATGAAGCACACACTAATACATCATCAAGGTTCCACTTATAAGGTAAATTTTTCTAGAGGACATGAACCCTTGTGAATTTATGGGTACCAGTTAGTATATTGAGTCCCAAATCTCTATTTCATCATGGATTTTCCACTAAGATATTAGAAATAGTATGGGGGACCCTCATCCTAATGTAATAATGGGGTTTAATCCAGGACATCTCTCTAACGATCCCACCTGATCACTTATATAATTAGTCACCTCATAATAAATCACCAAACCTAGGTAATTAAATGTCCCATCTCCAGATCCACTATTAATTATACCACCGTGTTCAACATGGAAGACTACTCAGGATAAGAAACTAGTGTGAAAAAATTTGAGTCTAGGAGAAGGAGAAACAGAAGGTGGAAGTTTCTCACAAAAGTACATGGTGTGTGTGGGGTCCAAACAATGTTTTATCCTTTAACTATGCTTGGATTGTTTCTCCTATAGAGACATAACAGAGGCCATGATATCATACAAAACATATAAGGGGGCCCACAAAGTGAGTCTTATCCACCATTGTCCTGCATGTGTTCTCTTGGCCATGATCGAGTTCTTTACGATGTGCATGTGTACCTGGTTGTGTACTAGGACATTCTCATGTAGTGGAAAGTGAATGCGCACTACTAGAGTACATAGTGTTCCCTCCCACATAGATTCATGTTATTGTTCTAGAAATTTTGTGAAATATTCATCTAAGGATTGTCAGGTGGTTTGTGATTCCAGAAACATAACATGTGAACTTTATGAACTTCTTATACACTAGCCACTGTAGTTGGGTGGAGATACTGAATGTTTGTCCTTCGACTACACATAGTGCAGTAAAAATTTATACAAAAATTATAGATCTTCACAATGATAATTGATCTATAAAGTCCACTAAAATTTCCATCATTTGACCACCATTAATTTTTTGGTTTTACCTCTAGTCATTGATTCCCAACCTCTAATGGATGGAAATTAGATTCTGGTCAGCTTTGGTGGCTCATAACACATTTTTTGTACCTCCTATCACTTGTAACTATCCTATAAACTTGATCAAAATAAATAATTACCAACATCCAAAAAATAATCAAAATCTATATATAAAACATTTTCCCAATCCTAATTCAAAAAACCCTCACAAATATAGGGGTTTTATCACACTCAAACTCACCCCAACAATGTCAAATCACGACCATATAGGTCAATTGTGAAGAAGTCATAGAACTATAGAGGAAAAGAACTATAAATAAGAGTGATAATAATTCTTTACCATGGTTTCCCATCCAAATATTTCAAAATTCAAACTCCACAGTGAGATCATTTCATTAAAGGAATAAATTGAATAAAACAATTTAATTCATTTATGGGATCATGTGAAGGTTTTTAAAACACATATGAAATATAGATAAACAAATATAAATTCTAAATATTATAATATAAAGGGATTATATGAAAATTTATGATACATACCTTGATTATGGATCGATCATGGAAGTGGAACTTATTATCTAGCATTGGTGATGACCTACTACATTCACTACCTCTCAATCCATACCGATGAGATCGTTGTTCATCTTCTGATTCTGATTCACAATGATGAATTCAAGGTACATACTATAAAATCACATAAATATATGTAGATAAACCTAGTTAATTTTTATAGTACATAATATATAGAGAACATTAGGTTTTGGGTATTAAATGAATTTAATTAAATAATTAATTAATATATCAACTTAACATACCTGACAATGATTTTCTCATCTGAACATCTAGTGACCACCATGTTTAGGTTGTTCCTAGAGAAACATCAACTTAATATAATCAACCATGTCTCATATTTCTGATTTGAGACTCCATACATGAGTTATTTCTATTATTTATAAAAACTCTATGTGTGTGATATTAATATGTTTAATATTTTTATAATATAAATTCTAAGATAAATGGGAAACAAAGTGTCACTCCATATCACACATTATCAATGAAAAAATTTATTAATATCCTTCAAAGTATTTCAAGGAAAAATTCATGGTAACTATAGAATGAATATTTGATATGGGTATCCTGAATATTATTAAGAATGTGAAAATATCAGTTTTTATTCCATGAGTAGGAATTTATTTTCTGGTTAGTATGTATGACATAAAAATGGGGATTGAAATGAGATTAAATAATTTTTTATTAGTGTGAAATTATGAGGGTTGAGATATATGTACGGTGCATGATTTATATATTTTAGTGATAAATTATTATTGTTTCCAACTTTATTGTTTAATGAATGCATGGGTCTATATATACATTATTTCTAATGTAAGTAATGGTAATGTAATGATGACTAATGAAGATCATATTTTCATTACATTCAATTTTTAGTTCAAGGTTTTAATCCCATTATGTCATTATTTTATCATTATTCTTCACATTTTTTGTTTTATATATTTCATTATTTGATTGTGAAAATGAATTAACAATTTATTTTATATTTTTTATTTATTTTTAAAATATCGAAAAAACCCTTATGAATATTTTATAACACATAAATTTTATTATAAATTTGATATTTTGGGGTTTTAAATGTTTTATTTAATATTGGATTTAATTTTCAGTTTTAAACATTAATATGTGATTTTATTTGTTTCTCCTTTGATAGAGAGTTTGGTAAATTCCTATTATGTGTAATGATAATTCCCAGAATGTGTACTAATGATTCTAAGAGGATGATAAATAAAATTAATAATTTTATGGGCCCAAATTAAGAGTAATTCTAAATTTTTGGTGTAAATTATAGAAATAACTATAATAATTTCAATGTACATGGATCCCAAATGAATTAATAAGAGGAATTTTTTAAATCTTTGATATAAAAATTGAAAAATATTCATTGTAAAATACACTTTTTTTAATGTGTAATAGTCATTTTTTTGTTTTGGGTAAGGAAAAAAGTTTGTAGTGTAAAATAAAATTATCAATGTAATGGACTTTTACATTGTAATTTATGAGTCACTCTTTCGAAATATAAGATTCATTTTTTTTCAAATGTAACATTGAATTCTTCCAAGTCTCAAATACAAGAGTCATTTAGTTGAAAATAGATAACCAATGCTTCATAAATCTTATATAAATTATTAATTATGATGAGTTGATAAATTATTCCCTGAATAATTAAACACTTCTATAATATAATTTATAAGTTTCAAATCTACAATTATTGCAAAGGATCCACTAAAACATGAAATTGATAATGCTGTGATGAAATGAAAAAACCTGATATTTTTAAATTCATATGAATTGTTCCATGAAATGCTATATATCATCATAAGGTGAAGATAATTATTTTTCTATAGTTTTATTTTATGAAATAATGATTCATTAAATTTATAAAAATAATGGAAAAAACCATTTTAGAATAATTTATGTTCATGGTAAAGAGAAGATGAAGAAAATAATTTTCATTATATGTTGATATCTCACTTTAATGAAGTAATTCATGTAAAAAGAATCTATTCCTGAAGAACATATCTACCCATATCAAGTATAGTTATTAGAACAAAAAATTTAATGATGATAAAACCATTATTTTAATAAACAATTATAATGATATACTTTTTCCCATGTTCAAAACATATCCTTAATCCTTGTGATATAGTTTTATAGTTTTATAATGTATTTGTAGTTATGAATTTTTATTCCATATTATTTTTTATTCTCCCCTTATCCATCTCCCTCTCTTATTTTCAGTTGCATGTTTTCCCACTCTATTTTTCCAACTATATCATAGATATAGAACTATTTCTATTTTTTAAGAACATTATACCGTCGACAAGTATTCCTTAAAATTTAATGATTATATGTGTTTAATTATAATATTTAAATAATGGTTAAAATATGAGTAGTATTTGGTTATCCAAATGTCCTTACAACTATCATCCTCATCATTTTTCATCCATTCCCTTCCCCCACTATATATTTCATTCAAATGGTAAAATTTTTCTTTTATAGTGTTGATTATAAAAGATTTATCCTTGATGGTTTTTGGAAAATTATAATACTAAATTAATAGGATTTAATGTGGTATTATATTCATTAAAGAAAGTGGGAGTAGAGTGATATATCGTAAAATATATATTGTTTTGAATCATAAGAAATATATTTTTTGTATCATTTATAGAATCATTATGATCTATATAAAACATTAGAAACTTCATATAATTAACATCATTATTTTTTCTATCATTATTTGTGTTTTTTATTTGTTTACGTATAAAAATATATTTATAATATTTTAATATTTACAAACCAAAAATTTATTATTATTTATTACTATTTGTATATTTGTGAAATAAAAAGTGAAAATATAAATACATTATTTATTACATTCCTCCCTAAGATATTGAACCTATGGTGTCCAATGAGGTCTATGCTTAAGTGAATTTATTAGATATGGATGGATGATATATACCCACATATGAAGACATTTTCCATGTTATAAAATAAAAATTCCATAATACAATGGAAAAGACCTATGGTCTAATAGGGAAAAAATATACCCGACTGTGAGAAACTATATAGGATGATCTCCACAAGGATCCATCACTATCCTATGCATCACCAACAATGAAAACTGGTATACCCCCTTGTTTTATAGTTATACTAGTTCTATGCCCATAAAAAACATGGGAAATATATGTTTTATATAAATATTCCCAATGTGTGTGCACATAAGTACATTAGATGGGCTATCATAAAAATACAAAGTTGAATGACCCAAAACATAAGGAAAATGGGGTTACACACTTGTAAACGACCAAAAATTGAAACTTACACCTACCCATGTCATGAACTGGGAAGGGATACATAAGATAAAGAAGAAGTTTTAGATTCACCTCCCATTAAGATTCTAATTCATGCCCCACTATTGGAGTCTAGGATACTAAGATTGTTGTAACATCCCGACCCTCCTCATTGGATTGAGATTTCCTGAGGATGTTACGTGGCCATAAGTGACACCCACAAGAAACCAAAGGCTGACAATAAATGCCAAGGGAGTTATTTAAATTTTAGGGTATGGTTTTCTATTTGAAAATAAAACAACCAACCAAATAATCTATTACCAAATAGACTACTACATGATACATTATATTAATGAATGAAATATCAAGGAATTACCATTATATCAAAATCAAAATACATTAGTGTACTATAGTGGAAGACCAAACAATAACCAATTACACATAATAAGACTATGAATCCAAAAAATCTCAAAGAAAATGACAAATCCAAAGCTCCAACAAGCACCATAAACCAAATTCACTAAAAACCCATGTATCACTATGCACCACTAGAAAAGTGTGATACATTACCATTTCATGTGTCCTGATAAACGATATATGAAAAAGCCCCAAATTTACAAGGAAGGGGTGATTAATGAAACTCAATAGGGTTTCCCAAAATTAAATCCCTAATCACACCACTCGAATCGAACATGGTTGCACATTTATACAAAAAAGTTTATAAAAAAAATTTCTATATAGTTTATATCACAATATAAACATGTTTAATAATAAAACATTTTTGTCAAACAATACACATTTATATAGAAAGAAACCAAACAATGATCTAAAATCATTAATAAAACCCATTTCAGAATAATCTATTCCTTTCCACATTTCCATGCATACAACCAATCATGAAATATGGATATACCTATACTCGTGAGTGATGATTCATCCATTCATTATGTAATCACTTAGAGAACCACTTTGATGGGGGTACTTCATGCCCATATTCATCCCAATCCTTTTATGGGGGTACTTCACACCCTTATCTATCCTAATAAATATGAACACACACCACAAATACATGCCAACCTAAGTGTGCCAAAACCATTTCAATAATTTTAAAAAAATAATTTTTCCATATAACAAAACCATGAACTATTTCAAAATATTCATTTTAAAATCATGATGCCAAAACATCTTTCAAAAAAAAAAACCAAATTTCACAATTTACACAATTTATCACTCAAGAAGGGTTTAAAAAATCATTTCAATGTGGATTCATAATAAATTTTTATAAAACCCATAAATTTCAAATAAAACCATCATATTCTAAATAGAGGATTTAAGATTAAATCCATATAGCTCGATTGATTTGGAGAAAGAGGAAAATGACATGAAAAACCCCACAGAATTCGGTTGAAACTCTAAAAACATGCCTTAAATATCATCCCATACCATTGAAAAATCCAAATTTAATCATATTTGTGATAAAAAAACCTTATATATATCCACATCACATGTGGGTCTAAGAAACTGAGAGATACATAGAAGTTGATCTAAGGAAAACCATGGAATCTTATAATGAACAATGTTTTGACATAAAAATATGGTATCAACAAAACATGAAACACATATAGATTACTTCTACCTGATTGGTAGAGGTTCTCCATCCTTTGATAGTGAAAAATCCTGAGTTAGTTCTGTTTTGGGAAAAAATTAGAACACATAACTGACCTAGATACACTTTTTTGTGAATCTAGTTTATAATATGTGCATATTTACTCACATGGTTAGGCAAAATGTGTGCTAATTTTATGCTAGATAATGAATCAAAGGCAGGAATTGCATGGTTGTATCACATGGTTAGAATGTTGTGTGCCAACCATTCCAAATACCATTTTCCCATATATCATGGTTTAACATAAGCGACCACAATAGTTTGGACCAAATTTGCACCTTACCGTGTGACTTCTCCTTAGCACCTACCTCCTTGTTCATGATTTCTTGTTGGTGATGCATGGTTTACAAAAAATGTACAGAGATCATTCACACTTAAAAAATCCTAATTTTTTTTAATATTCATCTAAAATCTCCCAAAATTCATACTAACACATTATATGCTTAAAAACATAAAATTAGGGATACTTGAATGAAATTGGGAGTACTATATTCTCCCCACCATTCGTATTTCTATATTTGGAAAGTAAAAAAGATCATTGATTTCTCTCATTCCCTTATTACATTCCCATGTATCTTCTTGAATCTAAATGTGTTTCCACAAAACCTGCTATACACCAATTCTTTTTCCATGCAATACTTTATCTTTCCTATCCAAAATCTCCATTAATATATGCACCAATGAATCATATGGATCTAGGATAACTTGATCTCATTGAATCACATGGTCAGGATCAGGATGATTCTTTTTCAACTGAGATATAGGGAACACATTAGGTACCACATAGAACCATGGTGGAAAATCCAACCAATATGCCACATCTCAATACCATTAAAGTATATCAAATAGGCTTATGTATATAGTAGATAACTTCATATGCTTCCAAAAATGATGATGTCTAAGCCTTGGAGATATCATAAAGAACACATGATCACTAAACATAAATGAAAATGGACATCGATGATGATCTGAATAATATTTCTCATGAATCAGATCCATCGTCATCATTTTTATATTAAATTTAATCTTCTCTATTGTTTTATGGACAAGGCTCGACCAAACCAGTGATGTCTCACATGTTTCTACCTAAAAAAGTGGAGAAAAATGGATGGCCATACAATGCTTCAAATTTACATATTTTTATCAATTACTGATAATTGTTTGTTATATGGGAACCCCACTAATGACACATGATCTTCCCATGAGCCACCAAAATCCATTACAAAAGATCATAGCATGTATTCCAATGTTTATATCGCCCTTTTGGATGGTTTTATTTCTAAGGATGATATGTTGTACCCATAGTCAACTAAGATCTAAGGGTATTCTATATGAATTTCTAGAAATGAGATGAAAAAATTAGATCTCTATCTGATATGATTGGAACTAGTACGCCATTCCTCTTTACCACTTATCATATATATATTTTTGACATGTCCTCAACCATATGAGATTCACAAATATGAATTAAATGAGTCTAGATTGTAAGACGATTCACTATAAATCATATGGAATCATGTTTTCTAATTGTTCATGGGACACCTATTATAAAACCCATAGTTATCTTCTCCCATTTCCAAACTATAATAGGTAAAGCATGAAACATGCCTACTAATCGATTATTCTCTTCCTTAACTTCCTAAAATATTAAGTATATTGAAATAATATTAGGAACTTTTTTCATACCAACCCGCCAAAACTATACATTCAAATCCTTATAAATATTTTGTAATCCATGACGTACATACCATTTTGAATGGTGGTAAGTATGAATAAGTTTTTTTGGACAAGTCATATGTATGTCCATCCGATTTATGAACCACCACACTAAACACTTATCCAGCTTCTAGCCCTCTATAGTCTCCCCACCATTGAGTTTTGACCACATGGACACACATTCTGCTTCAAATATTTATGAGACATCAACCATGTTCACCAAATTAGGAAAAAATGGAACTGGAAATAAGGTCGAAACTTCACCTTGGTTGTCAAATTTGATGTGCATGTCAGTTATGACAAACATCAACTGCCACTCCTTTGAATCTTATTTTTTCATCTAAACATATAATATTCAGTATAATGCTTATTCCAATGAATTTCCTTTTCCCAATGTATACATCAAGTCAATGTTAAAAATTTGTAGATATTCCATTAACATTCATTGTCTTAGATTCAAATCCCACTGTGAGGAAATATTCTTCAAGTTATTATGATCTATGAACAATGTAAATTTATCACGAAAGTGATAATAACTCCATGTCTTCAAATCATGGACAATGATGGATAGATCCAAGTCATGTATTGGTTATCTATTCTCATGTAACTTTAACTACCTTGTGCCATAAATGATAACATGATCTTCTTGAAATATAACACATTCAAACTTGGGTCCGGAAGAATTAAAAACACCATTTACCCTTGTTTTGATTTTTAGAAAATCAATATTTGTTTTTATGTAAGGAGAACATTTATCTCACTAAACTATTTTTGGCATTTTTCATTCCATTATAATGGAACATTATTCTTTATTAAATCCATAATAGGAGAATCTAGTCATGAGCAGTCACTAAAAAAGAATCAGTAATAACCAGTTAGTATAAGGAAACTTCGTATCTCGAAGACATTATTTGGTGGTTGTAGAGAGATAACATCATATATTTATTCTGGAACCATAGTAACACCTTTTTAAGAGATTAAATGGCCAAGAAATAATACCTAATACATCCAAAAGTCAAAATTTGATACTTTTTCATATAGATGATGATCCCTAAAGATTCACACCATTGTCTCCAAGTTTTTCTCATGCTCATGCCTTTTCCTTGAATAAAGAAATAAACCATCTAGAAACACCACCAAAAAAGTATCTAGATATCTCTAAAATATCTAATTCATCAACTCCACAAAGAATTAAAATGAATTCATAATACTGAAAGGAATCACCACTAATTCATAATCACATATCTACTTCTGAGAGATGTCTATGAGATATCCTCTTTCTGTACTCACAATTAATGATATTATAATAGAAATTCAATCTCTGAGAATCATTTAGATCTTATAAATTAATCAAAAAAAGTTTAATTATGTGGAAGTGGATACCTTTTATTTATAGTAACTTGGTTAATCTTATGATAATATACACATAACTAAAGAGTTATGTCTACCAATTTGACAAAGATTATTGGTTATTCTCATGGAGATGTTGTCGGTGAAAGGAAACAATTTATTTCCAGTTCTTCCCCCTACACAATCAATTCAATTAATTTCATTACTTCAATTAGATAAGATAAAAGGTAAATAGGTCTGGTCCTTGGGAGGAGATCAATCATAAACTCCACTTACCTTACAGGTGGAAACATTGAGAAATTTTCATAAAAAACATATGGAAACTGATCTAGCACCATTAGAAAATGGTTTTTCTCGATCTCATCCATTAATGAAAAATACAACACTACCAACTAGTATGATATCAATACAACTTCTATTTAAAAAAAGCCTATTTTACATTCCTTTACAATCCAGTATCATTAAATGAGATGCTTGAATCCATCTTCAACTATAAAAATGAATCTTCATACATAAAAATTATTTTGATCCTTGAACAGAGTAAACCAATTCATACATAGGATTATATCATAGAAATAAATCTTAAGTATATAGAAATCCCATTTCATCTTAGCTCCATAAAAAATTATAGATTATTCACTAGACACAAAGGCTCAACACTCTCTTTGACCAAGAGGAGTTTAATATTTTACCATAGAAGGTATCACCACAAATTAAAAACATAGAAAATCAGTAGTATGAGAAGAAATAAAGTAATGAGATGAACCTATATAAAAAAGTGTGCATAAGGGTATAATTCAACAGAATTATACCTCACACTATAGATGTTTGAGACTGATCATCTACAATAACCTATTCAGCTACTCATAATTGCTTCCTCACTGCATGTTGTTCTCTATTTTTGTATTTAGAGTTAATTTTCCAAGGAGTCATGGTATTAATTGAATCACCAAGGATATATCTATTATACTGATGACATTGATTATGTTTCCCTCATCCCATCTATGAATATAACTCTTACAAAACCTGATATGTTTTCCACCCACCTTGCCATGTAGCATTGTGACAATAGCACTGATGATGTCCCATTTAATTACATTTATTGCATGCAATTATTTGTGTCATACACACTGGATTTATGTGATCTAGAGTACCACATTGGAAACATCTATCTTTGCTCTTGGGTCAGGAGGGAAGGTTTACTAAACCAACTGTCTGATTTTGATTCATACCTCTACATTGGAAATAGGTGTCCCTCTCCCACTTTCTCCTAGAATTAGATTTATCACCATTTCCTATGGGTATCAAAATACTTCATCCTCCCATTGATCCTAATATGACTTTAATATATACTATTTATCTATGAACTATCTCTATATAATTTGTAATACAAAGCATAACAATCTACGAGTGAATATCCTATCTCATCCCAGATTCAAAGTTGTGTGCCTTTATGGATTCAATAGAAGAATCTTCGGGTGCAGATCACACTAAATCTATGTATTTAGAAGAATATTATACGAGAGAAATATTTTACTGCATTAATATGAATAAATCTATCATTAATTTATTTATGAACATATGATGACCAATCATTTTAAAGAAAATTCCTCAAAATACTCCCATGATAGGTTATGGTCTAATTTATCTTGAACAACTATATCCCACCACTGGTGTGTAGGATATTATAGGATATAATTCACTAGAATGACTTTCAACTCATCTTGTGTACTGATGAAATTTAATATACGATTCATCCGATTCAGCCACACCTCTATCTTTTTTGGATCTAAGTCACCTCAAAAGGTGGGTGGATTATTCTTCAAGAATTGGAAAGAACGATCCACATTCCATGGATCATCCCATAGGTTCCCACTATCCACAGCATAAAATGCTTGAAAAATACTTTGATCCAGCTATTCGTTCACCTTTGTCTCAGGTAAAACCACATTATTACCAGTTTACCCTAGTTTCTTTCTACGATGACTACTCGGTGCAATTTTCTTGAAACACAACAAATGCCTTAAATATCACTCTATATTAACCAAAGGATTAGAATTTAAACTAAAATCATAACAAAATATTACAAAAATGCTTTCTAAAATCAACATTTTTTCACATTCAAACATATTTAAAAAATCTAAATTTATTTGTAAAATGAAATAATCTTAAAAATATCAGAATCATTATCTTCCCAAAATCTAAATTTTGAAAGAAATTTGAACATTTTTCAAAACTGAATACATTGCACAAAATTAGTACACAAAATAAAATATGAACTTCTAGTGGGAAGTTATTTCTATAATGCATGCCATGCTTGTCTCAATGGTTAAACCACTGAAAAAGAGATTCCAAATATTATAAGTGTATTAAAAAAACTTATGTACCGAACTCCCTAGTAACTTGAAGTTTAGAATTAAATGGTTCACTACGTATTTTTATGCACTACATTTCAAGTCTGGACTATCCTACCCTCTCTACCAACCCAACATAAGGAATAGAGTTTGATAAATTTCAAATACAAGTCCATCAAAATCGATGACCACTTGTTAGTCAAAGACCGATGAATATTATACCACTTATAACATAAAAACCCTCCCCAATTTCTTGAGAAGGTGTTGGTAAGTTACATGGCCTAAAGAAATAAAGCCAAGACATCAAAGGCTGAAAATAAATGCCAATAGTTTCATTTACAATTTGTGTCATGATTTTTCATTTGAAAATAAAAATGTGAAAAAAAATCCATAAAAAATAGACTAATACATATTGCATGATATTAATGAAAGACATCTCAAATCATTACTATTATATAAAATTCATACTACATAAGAGTACCATTGTGGAACACTACATAATATACATGTACACAATGAAATACAATGAAATCAAAAAAACTAAAATACAATGATAACACGAAAACTCCAAAAATATTCATGGTCCAAATACACCAAATGGTCCAAGTATCACTAAGAACCACTTGATATGTGTGATACATTACCTTTTCCTCTATCCTAATAAATGATATCTACAAAATCACTGATGTTCCATGGCAGGTGTGAGTAATGAAACTCATTTAAATTTAACCAAATGACATCCCTACTCATTCCACCAGGAAATAAAATGTTATTATATAAATATATATAACTATTTATATAAAAAATTTCTAAACAATTCATATAATAATATAAACAAGTACAATAATAAATCAATTACAAGGAATGAAACCAAAAAATGCTCTAAATCCATTCATAAAACTTATTTAGTCATAACCCATTTTTTTACACATATCCACAAATCCAACCATGTATGAAACCAAGATCTACCTATACTCTTGAGTGGTGAGTAAAACTATCACTGATCCATAAATTAGTGAACAACTTTGATGGGGGTAATCCACACCCATATCCATCTCAACCATTTGAAGGGGGGGTGTCCTTCAGGCCCTTATCCATCCCAAGGAGTAAAAAATGTCACATAACCATGCCAAATAAAGTGTTCCCAAAGAATTTAAATATATTTTTTCTAATAAAAACCAATTTTACATAAGAAAGAACCATCAATTATTTTAAAATCATCATTTTAAAATCATGTGGCCAAAATCTCTTTCAAACAAAACACCAAATTTAGAAATTTCAACAAACTATCTCTCAAAAAGATTTTTACCAATCATATTCACAGAGGATTCATAATCAATTTCATGAAAAAAATTAATTTGAAAGCATGAAATCAAATTATAAATAGAGGAGTCATGAGTGAAGCCACCTAACTTAAAGGATTTTTTGAAAATGGAAAACAACATGAAAACACCCATAGAATCGGGTTGAAACTCAAAAAACTCACCTTATAACCTCTTTCCCTATCATTGAAAATTCCAAATATGACCATATTTGAAATAAAAAACCTTATATCTATACAAATATGTATTATATCTAAGAAAATGAGAGAGATAGAGATGTATATCTAAGGAAAACCATGGAAAACCACCAAGGATAGTGACTTATTGGAAGAATCTGGCATTAAGAAAGAAAGAAATGCCTTTGGATATATTCCAAAATTATGGGGAGAGGTTACCCATCCATTGAGAGAGAAAAACCAAGAGTTTGGTCTATTTTGAGAAAAATGTTGCATTTAAGCACATAACTGACCTAGATAAACTTTTTGTTTATTTAGTTTTTAACCCATGCATGGTTAGTCTCACAGTTAGGAAAAAATTTCACTAATTGTGCACTAGCTACTGCTTCAAGGGAAGGCCTCGCAAGGTTGTCTTGAATAGTAAAAAATCTATTTTCTTGCTATAAAAAATCCCAATGTCCCATCTAGAAAGTTTTATCCAAGGCGTCTTCCAGGTTTGGATGGACAATGTGTCTACTAGTGCGCCTTATCCTTAGCCCATACCTCCATGTTCATAGTTTTCTGTAGGTGTTTCATGGCTTCCACAAACCCAACACCAACCATGAACCATTATAAAAGGCCCAAAAACTTTTTAAATTTCATCATAACTCTCAAAACATCACCCTAACACTTTATATACTTAAAAACCATAAAATATGGGTTACTTTCCTGAAACTGGGTGTGGTAAATTCTCCCCACCATTAGTCTTTTTTTCCTCAAAAATTAAAAACCCATCATTGATCTGAAAGATTTGTGTCCATTTTTATATCATTTCTTTCTCCTATTCTGAATTTTCTTCCTAAATCTGACTATGTTGCCACAAAACCCACACTAGAACATTTATTTTTCTATAAATGACTTTATCTTACCTATCCACAATCTACAATGGTATGTGAACCAATGAAGCATCCAACTATAGGTCAACATGATCCCATAAAATCACATGGTCATGATTAGGTAAATACTTTTTAAATAGAGTAACATGAAACACATTATGCACTATACTAAACCATATTGGAAATGACAACTGATATGCCACATCTCCAACCATTTGAAATATCTCAAAAGGGTATATGTATCTAGTATATAACATTCCATTATTCCAGAAACAATAGTCTCCAATACATGGAGAGATCCTCAAGAACACATGATCACTCACCACGAATGAAAACAACCATCAATGATGATCCAAATAATATTTCTAACAACTTTGAGCCACATCTATCTGTTTTTTAATCAATTTATTCTTCTTCATTGTTTCCTTTAAAAGTATTGTCCCAACATATGAAGTCTCACCTATTTTTACCCATCAAAGTGAAGAATGACAAGGAATACCATACAATTATTCAAACAAATTAATTTTTATCTAGGACTGATAATAGTTGTTATATGAGAACTCCAGAAATGGAACGTTCTAATCCCATGAGCAACCAAAATCCATTACAAAATATCTTATCATGTATTCCAATGTTTTTATCATACTTTCAGACCAAATATCCATCATAGGATGATCTGTTTTACTAATAGTCTACTAATATTCAAGTGAATTCTTTAAGGATTTTGAGAAATGATACAAAACCTTATATATCTATCTAATACGATTGAAATTGGTATTCCATACCTATTTAACACTTCATGGATATAGATTTTTGATAAGTAATCCACCATAATATATTTATGAATAGGAATGAAATGTGATGGATTTCTTATCTGATCCACTATCAACCATATGGTATCATGCTTCTAAACCATTCTTGAGATAACTGTTACAAACACTATATATATATTCTCCCATTTCCAAAAGTATAATAGGTAAATACCGAAAAAACCTACTGGTTTTCAATTCTCTGCCATAACTTGCAGAAAAGTTTTGGATCATAAAAAAAACATAACCAATTTGTTTCTGCTGACCAAATAAAACTTTGATTTAAATTACTTATACAACTTTTGTATTCTAGGATGTACAACCCATTTCGAATATTGGTTAGAAAAAATAAGTTTTTCCAAACAAAAAATATGTACGACCATCCGATTTTTTACCCACAACACCAAACTCTTATCTGTCTCCCATCCCTCAATGGACACCCAACCATTGTGTTTTGACCTCATCTCCACACATTTTGCATCATATTTCTGTGCCTCTTTAACCATTTTCAATAAATCATAAACAAATTAAATTGGAAATAAAGTCTCAAGTTAACCTTAGTCTTCACATTAAAAATGCATGTTGGATAATAAAGACATCAACTATAGCTCAATTGAATAATTTTTTCCATATGAGCATATAAAATTATTCTTAATTCATCATCCAACAAATTTCCTTTTCCTGGTGTATACATCAAGTCAAATTCAAACATTTGGATATACTCCATACATAATCTTTGTCTTGGATTAAAATCTAGTTGTCAGAAAATATGTTTCAACCTCATATGATCTATTAACACACTAAATTTATTACTAAATAGACAATGATAACAAGTATTCAAATCATGGACAACATCATCTAGCTCCAAATAATGTGTTGGGTAGTTCTTCTCATGATTCCATAACTTCCTTGAGCCATAATCACCCACATGATATCCCTACATGATAACATATCCCAAACCAAATCATAAATCATCAAAATACACCAAGTTCCTAATGCACACCTATCATGGGGTGTGGAAAAAACAATTTTTTTATTCCCTATGTGTAGTCTAGTGATTAACCATAGGAAGTCTCCTGAAGACGAGTGCACACAAAATAGTTTTCCACTTTTAATTAGAGGTAAAATGGGGTGGTTTATGAGATTTTATTGGTTTTGGAAAGAAAATTAACTAACAATGTAAAGAAACCAAATAAAAAATGAAGATATTGAAAACTATGATACGAGAAGGGTGATTAGGTCGTGTCAGTTTTCTAATTGTAATTCTATCCTTGTTCTATTATATTCTAACCTCTTCTACGAAGTTTTTTAAAGTGAGATTTAATGATAGTTTCCTATAACGCCTTTGGTCAAATGGTGATGGTGAGAGAATACCTTACCAAGATCTTAGTTTGGACTACTATCCTTCCATGTGAAATAGATTTATAGTAAATATACTCAATTGAATTAGGAAATACCCAATCAGGTTTTATTTATACCAAGAAATCAAAAACATTCACTACCCCTTTCACACGTACTGATGATCGCCGAGTACTTAACCACTAAGACCTGGTCTATTCCATCGTATATAAACCAAAACCTAGTAGGGGAGATAATGAACATTGAATAAATATAAAATCAATAATGGAATCAAAAATCAAATACGATCACACTTGATAATAAAAATCACTATATGAAACTGAAAACAACATTGCAAAAAAGTGATAGAATTTTTATTCAATAAAGTGCATGAACTCAAGCATTACAAAATAAAAAAACTACCCTTCCCCAATCACTAAATTTTTTACCCCACCATGGTAAGGGTAATTGAGATTTATTGGGAAGAATAAGGAATTACAAAACTATGAAAAAAAGAAAGAAGAAAATAAGAAAATAAGAAAATCTACCCAGCAGATTCTATTCTCCGAAAGATTGCTCCTATTTGGAACCACACCCTTTCAAATCAACCCAAATTCCCTTCTTATAGGATTCTCAAAATATAATTTTCTTTAGTTCCTCAAAATCTCAAATTAATTTGGTGTTTCTAGAGAATGATATGAAATTATTATTGAGGCTAACTTTTGTAGGCCTATATTTCCAAAAATATTATTTGAATGTTTCTCATTTAATATCTTCCATAATTAAACAAAATCTCTAAGATATTCAATAGTGATACGAATTTTTGAATTGAATTTACATTCCAATTAGAATAAACTTAATTTTTGGTGTTATGATCGATTCATTATCAATTCACTAAGGTGTGGTCCATACGGTCTCCCAAAATATTTCTCCACCTTGATTGAATTTTTCAGGCCACTATATGGCCGAATAAGCTCCTATCCCAAAATACAAAGTTGCAGCCCAAAAATCCTTGTATCCAAAAAAAATTATTCACATAAATTGGATCTTTTTTTAAAAAATATATGATTGAATTATCAAAATACTTAAAATCTATTAAATTTCCACAATTTAAAAACCTTCCAATTTTAGCACAAAAAATACCATAAATCCAAAATTGATGAAAATAATCTCAAATTGATGAATTTCGGGGGTTTAAATATTTTAAATAAATATAAAAAATGATTAAAATATTATATCTATCAATTCGTCTACACTTATCACTTGGACTCATGGACAAGTAAGCATTAAAATCAAATCACAACAAATTTTAAACACATACCCACAAGATCCACCAAATACACACCATTAAATGAAAAGATATCATACATAATCAAAAAAATATTTCAAGTTACTTATTTATATCATTTAATATATTTTCACTTCATTTATCATCACATGAACCCAAAACACCTACCTCAAGTGAATTTTCTCTCATCTCACAAATGTGAATTTTCAATAAGGCTTTTCTAATACAAACTCATGAAAGAGTCACCATAGGCTTGACAGATTCCTAAATCTCCACCCATTGTTATTAAAGAACATGTTTTTCTCATGAGGCCATTTCTAGGTTTTCTTATGGATTTTTTTAGGTAGGATTTAGATGTTAAAAAAGTTTTCGGACAAATGCAGAGGGCTTGGATTTTTTTAAAGAAAAATTGCATAATTCTATTTTTTAATCAAGTATAGTATCCTCCCTACCCCAATTTGTAGAAAATAATCTCCATAATCATGAAAATTTCGGTAAAATGAACACCTTTCATCATTTCAGCAGCAAAAATTTCAATCATCTAAAAAATTATTTTTCTTGAAAGCTCTAGAAAAGGCACAACTTTGTTCCTCCATTAGAAGCTCTAGGAAGACACAAATTCTTTTATCCTATAAGAACCATAAAAGGAACAACTTTCAATAGAATGATTTTTTAGTAGCAAACAAATCTATTCAACATTTGATTTTCAACCCAATGTATCACCAAATGAGGTATCATAGCACAAGATAGATTCCACCACACATAAGTTCTACTAGATCATGCAATTTCACTTCAAGAGCAGGTTATATATGGAAAATTGGCTTGTAATATGTCTAAAATAACATGCTGTTCTTGGATTCTGAGGGTTACAAGGATTAAATATACAAGGTAGTCTAGAATGAAAATGATTTTCATGAAAAAGGGGATTTGAAACCAAATAAATTCCTCAATAATTTAAAACACAAGTATCTCAAACCCTCAAATTTTTAAAGAAATAAATCAAATTATAGTTAAATAAATCCTGATTTGGTTCTCTCAAGAAGTGAGGTGAATGTGAAGAATATGAAAAAAATGGTTTATAATCCTCATAGGTAAGTGATTTCAAAAATAAATACAGTGATATGTGGCATGAGATTCAAATATCACAGTACTTTTAATGAAATTCCCAATGATTTGAACTTAAAAAAAGTAATTATTGTAATTCATTCAAGCTCAGTTTCACGAAATAAATTGTTTCACTCATATAAATGTGTTTCAAGAATTTAAATGATAATTATTTCAGCTCAAAATTTTCAAAAACACACATAAATTGATAAAGAAACACACCAAATTTTTTAAAAAAAAAACACTTTTTTTAAACCAGAAAAACAATAAAATAAAATACTAAAATACAAAGGTGCATCTCCCCCACACTTAAATTATGCAATGTATGCAACACATTAAAATTGATTTAACATTTATCCAGATTGAAAATTAATCACAACAAGTAGGAAAGTGTAAAAGAGAGGTACAACCTGATGACTTTTATTGATACGTAGGTTAGAGGAGTGTGATCTCCTCCACTAGATCATATGGAATGGTCCCATAGAATTTCTTCAACCTGTTTCCATTAACAGTGAATGGCTCATGATCTCCATCCTTTAAAATCTACACATCACTGAAAGGATAAGCATGAGTATCTATAAATGGACCCTCCCATCTGGAAAAAAGTTTAATTGGAATCATCTCGAGTCTTGAGTTGAGTAAGAGCTCTTTATCTCTAGGATGTAAGTCCTTTGGTTGGATTATCATGTCACGAGCCACTCTTTTTCTCTCTTAGTAAATCCTAGAATTTTCAAATGAATCTATTCTAATTTCATCCAACTCCTCCGATGGTAATATTATCTCTTTCTCAACAATTTCAAGATCCAAATTCATTTTAATCACAACCCAATATGCCTTATGCTCTAATTCCACTAGTATATGACACCTTTTTCCATAAATCAACCTATATGGACCCATTCCAGTTGGGGTTTTTAGGATGTCCAGTAATCCCATAACGTGTCTTCCAACCTTTGGATCTAATCTTTTCTCAATGTTTTAACAATCTTATACAAAATTCTTTTGATTTTTTTATTTGAAACTTCAACATGACCATTTGTTTTAGGGTGATATCGGGATGATTTTTTATGACGTACCCCATACTTCTTCAATAATGACTCCATTATTCTATTGAAAAATAGAGTACCTTGATCATTTATAATGACTCTAGGAACTCCAAATCTAAAAAATATGTTATCCCTAAAAAAATCATAAACAACATTAGCATTGTTAGTCCTGGTGGCTTTTGCTTCCACCCATTTCAAAAAATAATCAGCTGCAAGAAAGATATATGAATTTCCCAATGACAATGGGAAAGGTCCCATAAAATATATCCCCTAAATTTCAAAATTCACACAAAATTTAAGTGGATTTTTTGGAATTTATTGTCTCTTTGAAATGTTTCCAGAAAACTGACATTTTTTACACCTTTTTCAAAATTCAGGAGAATATTTAAAAAGGGTGGGCCAATAATGTCCAGTTTCTAAAAACTTCCTAGCTATCCTTTGAGGTCCAAAGTGACTTACACAAGCTAAAGTGTGAAATAACTCAAAGACAGAAACAATTTCACTCTCAAGAAAACATATTCTAATCACTTTTTCATTGCAAATATTCCAAATAAATGGATCATCCCAGATGTAATATCTAGATTTAGATTTCATTTTGTGAATTTGGAGTGAATTTAAATGATATGGGACCAGGGATGTTATTAGATAATTTACCATGTTATCATACCAAGGCACTTCTCCTTCAACCAAGTACAACTGCTCTTCTGGAAGGTGATTATTCAATAGTTCTTTTTCTGGGATTTTAGCTTCAGTTGTGTTGTGCAGTCTTCTTAAATGATCATACACTTGGTTATCAGATCCTTTATTATCCATGATTTCTATTTTGAACTCTTGTAGCAGTAAAATCCATCTCACTAGTCTCAATTTAGCTTTATCCTTATTTATCAAGTACCCAATAGGTGCATGATCAGAAAACATAGTGACTTTAGTTCCAAGAAGATATGATCTAAATCATTCAAAAGAAAATAAAACTGCTAAAAGCTCAATTTCTGTGGCTGTGTAATTGCATTTAGCCATATCCAAGGTTCTTGAAGAATATTAAATGAATTTTCCTCTACCCTCAATTTGATGAGAATAGACTACTCGAACTGCTTGGTTGGAAGCGTCTCAAAGTAGCTCAAATGGTTCTTCCCAATTTGGTGGCTACATCGTCGGTGGCACATTCAATCTCCTCTTCATCTCATCAAAGGATTACCTACATGCACAATTGAAAATAAAAATCACCATATTTAAAGATAAATCTAGATATATGGAGTGAAATCTTACTAAAATCTTTGATAAACCTTCTATAGAATACTACATGTCCTAAAAATATTCTAACATGCTTGACAAAAGTTGGGTAAGGAAATGAATTTATCATCTCATTTTTTGATTTATCAACTTCAATTCCATTTTTGGAAATTACATTTCCAAGTAAAATTCCTTCCTCAACCATGAAATGACACTTTTCAAAAATTAAAACAAGATTCTTTTGAATGCAGGTTTTTAGAACTTTTTCCAGATTTTCCAAAAAATGGTCAAAATAATTTTTTAGAACTATGATATCATCAAAGAAAACCTCCATAAAATATTTAATTTAATCAGAAAATATACTTACTATTCACCTCTAAAATGTACTTGCAGTATTACATAATTCAAATGGAATCTTTTTATATGAAAAAGTGCCGAAGGGACAAGTAAAGGTTGTCTTATCTTGATCATTGGGAACAATGGGTACCTAAGAATAACATAAAAAAGCATCTAAAAATAAATAACAAGATCACCCTACTAATCTTTATAACATCTGGTCAATGAATGGGATGTAGAAATGGTATTTACGAGTTACCTGACTGAACTTCCTAAAATCGATGCACACTCTCTAGCTATTCTGAATTCTTATCAGGATTAATTCATTATTTTCATTCATTATAGTGGTTAGACGGATTTTCTTTAGAACTACATGAATTAGGATAACCCACTATAAAACTGAAATCGGATTGATGATCCTAGACACCAAGATCTTCCTGATTTCCTTCTTTACAATTTCCATCAAGGTGTTATTCAACCCCTTTTGGGGCTGTCTAATAGGTTTGGAATCTCCCACAATAAAAATTCTACGTGAGAATATTTTTGGGTTTATTCCTGGGATATCACATATGATCCACACCATTTCTTGGGAATTATCTTTCAAAATATCAATCAAATATTTTTATTGGGTTTTAGATAGATTACTTTCAATTATCACTGGTAATTTATCTCTTTCCATAAGGTACACTTATTTCAAATTAATGGGGAGTGGTTTTAATTCCAATTCAGGGGGGTGCTCATGAGATGAAATTAAACTGACATTATACACTTCCAAAGTTTTACCTCATCCATACAAGAAACCATATCATCCTTCTCATTACTTAATAAATCATTATGAAATCACATTTTACCTCTTATTCAGATATGAAATCATAATCTCTAGTGTTTTGGGCATTCACATGTTCATTAATGGAAAAATTCTCTCTTACTTCTAAGAATTCTTGGCACATACCTGATTATTCAATGGGTTCGATATCAACTTCATGAGAAAGTGAAAAGAGTGAGTGATTTCTAGAAGGATGTTTCCTTGTATCAATAATGTTGAAGTGTATTGTACTATCTCAAAGATCCTTTGTGAGAGTTCTTTCATGGATGTTGATGATAGTCCTTGTTTTTTTCACGAAGGGTCTCCCCAAGATGATGGGAGATTTTACTTATTCTTAGTCTTATTCTATGGTAAGGACATAGAAGTCTGATGGAAATATCAATCCTCTGACTCCTATGAGTACATCTTCTACAACTCCAGCTAGAAAGATGGTGGATATGATTTCTAATTGCACCGTAACACCCAGAAATTTTATGAGAAATATTCTTTTTAATTTCTTTTCATGCTACAATAAGATTAGATTGCTATATACGCAACACTGAATTAGATTTTAGTATATGCAACACTATTCTTGGCTTGTGTTGCACACAAAGAGGCCTACCTCAATAGCGAGTGTAGTACGCAATACTGAGTTTCACTAAACAACGATATATTGTTATAATATTATTATGAACTAGCCATTATGAATAATATTAACCAAATTTTTAGTTTTATAACATTATAATTCATCTTACACATATTCTAGAATATGGTATGAGAACAAAATTAATTTTTTGGATAAAAGAAGTATTTTTTCAAAAAAATGCAGTTTTGTCGCCTTTTGATGGCACACCCATTTTAAATCTTATTTTTGACAAGTTTATAAGTTCAATTTGACAAAGTAAACTTCTTATTTTGAATCATGATTTAAAAATTTACATTGGATAAAATTTTGACACTATTATGATAACCTTCGTATTTTGATGAATAGTAAAAATACGCTAAATTTTAATTAAAAACAAATTTTTTTCATTGAGATAATTTATATGGATAAATTATAATATTGAATGGTTTTAAATTATAAATAGAATATATTTTTACTATTTAATATAATTTATTTCATTATCATTAATTTCACATTGAATTCATAGGTAAAAACATTTCAATCTTTTCCAATGTTTTAAATAAAAACCCGTTTTTTTGACAACGAGATTAATTTTAAATTAATTAATGAAACTTATGTGCTTTGAATTTAGAAAAATTGATTCCATATTTGGAATCAGTAGGTCCAAATTATGTTAACATGTAACTTTTTATTTTTAGGCTTTATGAATAGTAACTACGGTAAATTTTATTTACAACAGTTAAAGGTAAATCAGGTAATTAAGGGTAAAAATAATATTATAAAATTACTATAACACTTGTATTAATATAATTTAATGATTAAATTTAGTCTTAAAATATACTTGGGTCTAAATTGTATCTTTTTGAACCCACTTGGTTGTGATTAAGACCTTTAATTTATTTTATTTAAAGAAAGTGAAATATGTCTCACTCAAACTTTAATAATTAAAGTATTTTTAATATAAGGTTATACTGAATATAAATTAGATTATAAATACTAATTTGAAATATAAATTTTTTTTCTTTATCATGTTAATTTATTTGTAATTATTCAGAAATATATAATTACCTTAATAGCTTATACATTAATGATGCAGAAATTATTTATTTAGTGAAAAATCAATAATATAGTTTTTATTAAAATACTAATACCCATCAAAAGGACCAAACACCTGAAAAATACTTATTGGGAGAGTATATATACACCATAAGAATCCAATTGTAGACTTGTGGACCATTTGGAGCCTTATAAAACATATTATGACATTTATATTATTTTATTTTAAATGATGTCAAAGTTGTCACCTTCATAATTTAATAAACATAACATTTTAAAAGTTTGGTGTTTTAGAAGATAAATTCAACTAAAAGTATTCTTACGAAATATATTATATATATATTCATCATAGTATTTTATTTTTAATTTTTATGCAACAAATAAGTACATTAAATAATTATACAAAAATGTTGTTGTAATTATTTTATTAAGAGATATATCAAATAAATGGTTTTAAAAAAATTAAAATAAATATTATATGAAGTAATTAATGTTCTCCACGAATTTTATAGATGAATAAGACATGTTAGGAATATATTAAATATTTTTTTTTCGAATATATCTTTTGTGTGTATTTTATTTAAATTCAAATAAAAGAATAGTGTCAAAATTGACACTATTGATATTTTATAAAAATAACATATTATGAAATTGCTTAAAAATCACAAAAATATTTAAAAATTAAAAATTGAAAATTTTATGGTCTAAAATTTAATAATATATCTAATTTTGTAAAATTAACAACACATAAGTATGTATTTAGAACGATTTAAAAATTACAATATTATTACCACAAATAAAATTAAATAGATTACAAAAGAATAAACCAAAATGATAAGCTTTAAAATAAAATCAAAACATGTCTAAATTTTATTGGTTTATGAGATTAAAACCCTATCTCATATAATTTGTAAAGGTGAGTCATTTTGGAAGTTTTTAAGTGGGGTTTGAGTTTATTATAAATTAATATTTTGGAGGTTTCCCAAAGTGCCCCTCTACTATCTTATAAAAGGGCACCTCATCCCTCTTCTCTTCACTCAATTTTGAGAATTAAAGCTTGTCCAAAACCTGAAAATTCATCCTATAAAAATCTCTAGTTACATTATATATGTCTTATTCTTCTTCAAAGACCAACTCTATTTCCCTAAGAGGAATTTTAAAAGAGGCACGTAGAGGAAGAGGTAATCTGTTCTACCGATTCTTTCAAGTTTCTTTCTTATTCTAATTCCTCTTCTTTTGTTGTTTCATTATAAATTAATAACATAAGTATAAATAATATACTTATATGTTATTATAAATATGAAACAACCCTATTTCACCTTATATACATAATATGAAAAATGAAATCACCGCGCGTGCGTACGTACGACTTACCGTCTCCACACCGTGGTGTAATCTGTTTTTCCACCACCACCATACTTGGATGGGTAAAATGGTAGAAATAATAAATATATATTATTATTATAAAATCATACTGATTATTATATATTATATCATCCAAACCAATTTCATTCAATAATTATGGGAATGATATCATCGCTTGTGCGTACGTACGGATTACTGTCTCCACGACGCAATTAGATTCATTCTCCATGTTAACCATTAAAAAATGATTATAAAGTATATATAGTAAATAATCATGAAATATATGACATAATAATGATACTGGATTTTTTTATATGTTATTTACTTACTTCCATTCAATTTAATAAGGAAACAAAAACAGTGTTCATGCGTACGTACGACCTACCGTCTCCATAAACGGTGTATTTCATTCCATTTATCGATCTATTATATATATATTCTGAATATATAATATATATAAATAATGATTTACATTATTTAATTAATTAACCATGATCTAAGTAATCATATGAATAATTACTAGTAAAAACACATACGATAAATGAAATGGTTTTACCCAAAACGCTGCTTTAACATGGAATTGACAAATGAACAGGTAATATAAAGTCATAAGTGAATCATATATGATATCATAAATATTATTATTGTTCTGTTATAAGTTAATAATATGTTTAAACCCACTATATAGAAGTCTCAGACACATATCGATGAAATTGGACATAAGGTAAGGGATAATTATTCAAATATCATTCTTATCCGGGATTGTTTATTCGTAAGTATTTACTGGGGTTATGTTTATCGTCCATATCCATGTTTTCTCAAAAAAATTTCATAAATTTTTTAATATTCTTCCATGTATGTTTAAAGTTATTTTTTCCCTTTTTTACTTTTACCACATGGTATGGAAGGAATCTTTCTTTTGTTTACCATACGAGGTACTTTTTGACTTTTCCGGAAAAAGTACGAGAAGAATGTTTTTTTAACTTATACAACATGAATGGATTTTTACAGTTTCATAATGAATTATTTCCATGAAGCTTACTCTACATGATTTCATGATAATTTTCAACAAAATCCTTTTCTTTTAAAATTTCATGGAATTTTGAGAAAAGAAAATGATTTTGAAGAAGAAAGGATATCTTCCTCAAGAATTCATTTCAAGTGTTTTATCAAAACTATTTTCCATCTAAGATGACATTATTTAGTATGATTATGTTTCAAGTATAATGTATATATTATTTACATGTTTTGATTTTTCTTATGATGAAATGATATACATTTGTTTTATATGGATTATGTTATGATGGGATGATGTTTATGAAACCCATTTATTCTTTAGGTTATGATGAATGATTTATGTTTATTTTGTGGCACACTTAAGAATGATTTCATTATGAGATGGGTGGGACCTATATCTCCCGCCAATTCATTGGGTAAATATTTATATCTCATGAGATAGACATGGATAAAATGACAAGTAAATCTGGTTCAGTAATACAGGGATGGAATGACAAGTAAACCCGGTTAAGTAAAGGAATTTTTCCACTATGATGGTCTTGGAAGAAATGCCTTGGCTACTATGGAAATCATATCATGTACTTAATGGTTTTCCACAATTACATGTTTTATTCCCATGCTATTTTATCATGATTTATGTTCCTTTATGATCTATGCCTTACGTACTGCCAAGATTTATTTCACAACTCAAGATTTTGATGTTTAAACTTTATGATCATGTTTTTAAGTTCAAATGTATATGGTTTGTTTTATTTTCTCCATGATTACCCTTACTGAAATTTTGAGATCACCCTTTATATGTTTTCTTTTTCCCAGGATATAAAGAAAGGTTTTAGGTAAGAAAAAAAGGGGGAATATATTATGGGAGATTTTGAAGATCTTTCACCATGATTAGAAGATTATGTTCTGAGTTTTCAAAGACACTAAACTATTACGGTCCTTGTGTGTCTGTTTTTTTTATGTATTAAGTATTACACAAAAGTAATGTAATGTCCATTTACTTCAATATTGGGTCTCTACAATTGGTATCAAAGGTGAAATATTAGTTAACCTTTGGAAACTAGGATGCGAAAACTTTAATGAGATCCCTAGAGATATTTATAAGGTGTGTCTAGGGATATCCCAAAGGTTAAGTAAAAGTATAGGTTATAGTCCTAGAATTACTGTAACGATATTAGAATTAAACCTAAGATGATAGATATTGAAGGTAATTCCCCTTTATTATGTTGTTTTCAAAGCACTATTTTTGCCTCTCACACTATTCTTTTTGGGTTTTAGACGATGGCTGGAACCCGAAGGATCCATATTGATCAATGTAATGGAAAATGCAATGATGGTCCTCCTGAACAAACTAATGTTATGGGAGATGAAGTGAAAAATCTTATTGTTATACTTAAACAAGCTATGAATCATTCTAGACTTCCAAATGAGTAGAGAAGGGAGCAATATTCTATTGAGTCCTTCATGAGGCAACATCCACCTTTTTTCAATGGGTCCTCTGATCCACTTATTGCTGAACAATGGATCAATACCATTGAAAAGATATTTTCCATACTTCGCTGTTCAGAACATGAAAAATTCATTTTGGCTATTTACCATTTAGAAGGTGAAGCATACCAGTGGTGGACTCTAATCAAGAATACAAGGCCCCAAGATGAAATTGAATCCATGGAATGAGACGAGTTCAAGAACTTGTTTTTCAATAAGTACTTCCCTCATATTCTTAGAACAAAAATGGAAAAGGAGTTCCTTAAGCTTAAGAGAAAGGATGATGAATCTGTTGGTATATACGAAGAGAATTTTACAAGGCTTGAAAGGTATGCATCTGTATTTGTCATCCAACCTGAAGGTAAAGTTTATCGATTCTTCAGTGGATTAAAACCAAGTCTTCGAAAGGCATTAGATATAAGAGACTTTAGTAGCTATGAATATATTGTGTATTGTGATATCAAGGTAGAACTGGAAGTTGGTGTTACATATCCATCTCATGGTTTTGACAAGAAATGAAAGATGGAGTTCAAGGAAAAATCTCAAAACTATGGTGAAAAGAAGACAAATGTTTCGTTATGCTCAGAGTGTGGAAAGAAGCATGGTGTAGATTGTTTTAAAGGGACTAGAAAATATTTTAAGTGTCGAAAAGAAGGTCATCGAGCCACTGAGTGTCGAAGTAATGGAAAAAATGTAGCTAATGATGTGAATAGAGAAAAGACTATAGAGAATGAACCACCAACACTTCAATGATACAAGTGCAGTGAAATAGGGCATTATGCTAATCAGTTCCCTAATCCAAGGGTTAATGATGATCAACATCAACAACATCTTAAGACAAATGAAAAAGGGAATTCACATGCGATCACTATTGGCGATGTTGAATATGACAACGAAGTGGTGGAATGATTAAGTGTTTGTAACAGGATTCCAAAATAGTGCTGTGGAATCTCATTTATAGTATCGTAGAATTTTTGAATATCTATGCATTGGTTTATTGTGGTTTTCAATAATTATATGGTACCAGTAACCATGAAAAGTGATTGAAAAATTTTTGGAAATAAGATGATATGTGCATAATGAAGGGATAAGGAGAAAATAACATGTTGTATATTATTAATGAGCTCATGACTGATATAAGGACAAAGTGATATCATGATTTGAGTATATAGAATTTTTGGGATTTTGGTATGTGGAAAGAGTTAACTTTTGATAGAATTCTTGTTTTCACTAAGGTTATATAGTAATTTATGTTACATGAATACAATATTAAGGTAATCACATGTTTTGAATGTGACCAAAAAAGATATATCTTATGATATATGGGGGATAAATTATGATATTCACATGCTTGTTATATGACCTTTCTAGAAATTGTTTTCTTTATACTATGAGTTTGGATAGAAGTAATTTGGATAAGCCTAAAAGATTGGAATGGATTAAGTTGGACATCAGATAATATTTTTTAAGTCTATAACTTTTTGATATTATTTCTGGAATGTTATAATTGTATAGTTTTAGAAAAAGGACAACCTGCAGGATGGGAGACAACCCATCACGTTGGACAAAGCTGCGGGAATAGAACCCACAACCGTAGTGCGACATTCCTTTATCACCTACCACTGGACTACATGAAGTACCTCATTTGTAGAAATTAGTTTTATTATACTAAGAGGTTTGATATATGAAGTATAAGTCCATTTTGGAATCATATACAATTAATCTCACCATAGATGGACTTATGTATATTTAATAATTTGTGCTAACCTTTTTGTGATAAATACTGATGGAATGACCCATAATTCTATCACATGATCTGCTAACACTTCACGAATGACAAATTCAACTTCATTTATTTAATATATGAAGTGAAAATTGTTCAAGGAACGACCAACAATGAGATTATACCAAAATCAAGTAAGTATTTCTTCTAATTCAAAATTTTCAACTTTAGGGAAATGATATTGAAAAAAAAACGTTGTCCTAGTACCCTCATATCTGATGAATCAGATGGAACCTTAGATCGTCACAAATTTATGGCTTTGTGATTGTTGTCTTTTTCATAGCCATGTTCTCTACCACTCTCCATCAGAACTTGATGGTTAGATTTCTCTTCCATATCCATATTTTCACGTATGTTATCCTATGTGGAAACCCAGTGATGAGTTAATTTGGGTAACCATTACATTTC
Source organism: Viscum album (assembly GCA_963277665.1). Taxonomy (NCBI): domain Eukaryota; kingdom Viridiplantae; phylum Streptophyta; class Magnoliopsida; order Santalales; family Viscaceae; genus Viscum; species Viscum album. Next base: position 790,669,030 of record OY728153.1, read on the forward strand.
ATACTTTAGTTTTTAAAATGTAGTTTTAGTATTCCTTTTTACGATGTGGGTTTCTATGAAAGAAACTTTAAATTATTAAACCATTTATAACCCCGACGAATTTCGAGTGCGAAATTCATTTTAAGGGGGGTAGAATGTAACACCCTGAAATTTTATGAGAAATATTCCTTTTAATTTCTTTGTACACTACACCAAGATTATCTTGTGCTACATGAAACACTGTATTATCTTGTAGTATACATAACACTGTTCTTGGCTGGTGTTGCACAAAAGAGTGACCTTCCTCAATAGCATGTGTTGTACACAATATCGAGTTTCACTAAACAACAATATATTGTTATAATAGTATTACGAACTAGCCGTTATGAATTGTATTAATTTTTGTTTTGAGTTTTATAACATTATCATTAATCTTACACATATTCTAGAACATGGTATGAGAACAAAATCAATTTTTTTGATAAAAGAAGTATTTTTCCAAAAAAATGCAGTTTTGTCGCCTTTTGATGGCGCACCCATTTTAAATCTAATTTTTGACAAGTTTATAAGTTAAATTTAACAAATTAAACTTCTTATTTTTAATCATGATTTAAAAATTTACATTGGATAAAATTTTGACATTATTCTGATAACCTTCGTATTTTGATGAATAGTAAAAATAAGCTAAATTTTAATTAAAAACAACTTTTTTTTCATCGAGATAATTTATATGGTTAAAATATAATATTTAAGGGTTTTAAAGTATAAATATAATATATTTTTACCATTTAATATAATTTATGTTATTATAATTAATTTTACATTGAATTCATAGGAAAAAAACATTTCAATCTTTTGCAATGTTTTAAATAAAAACCTGTTTTTTTTCAACAACATGATTAATTTTAAATTAATTACTACAAATTATGTGTTTTGAATTTGTAAAAATGGATTCCATATTTGGAATAAGTAGGTCCAAATTATGTTAAGAGGTTACTTTTTATTTTTAGGCATCATGAATAGTAACTATGGTAAATTTTATTTACAATAGTTAAAGGTAAATTAGGTAATTAAGGGTAAAAATAATATTATAAAATTACCCTAACACTTTTATTAATATAATTGGATGATTATATTTAATCCTAAAATATACTTGGGTCTAAATGGTATCTTTTGGAACCCACTTGATTGTGATTAAGACCATTAATTTATTTTATTTAAAGAATGTGAAATATGTCTCACTCAAACTTTAATAATTAAAGTATTTTTAATATAAGGTTATAATTAATATAAATTATATTATAAATACTAATTTTAAAGATAAATTTTTTTTCTTTATCTTGATAGTTTATTTTTAATTTTTAAGAAATATATAATTACCTTAATAGCTTATACATTAATAATGCAGAATTTATTTATTTAGTGAAAAATCAATAATATAGTTTCTATTAAAATAATAATACCCATCCAAAGGCCAAAAAACATGAAAAAAAATTATTGGTATAGTATATATACATAATAAGAATCAAAGTGTAGACTTTTAGACCATTTATAGCCTTATAAAATAGATTATGACATTTATATTATTTTATTTTAAATGATGTCAAAGTTGTCACCTTCATAATCTAATAAACATAACATTTTAAAAGTTAGGTTTTTAGAAGATAAATTCTACTAAAAGTATTATTATAGAATATATTAGATTTAAATTAATCATAGTATTTTATTTTTAATTTTTATGCAACAAATATGTTTATTAAAAATTTATACAAAAATGTTGTAGTAATTAATTTATTAAGAGAAATATCAAATAAATGGTTTTAAAAATTTTAAAATAAATATTATATGAACTAATTAATGTGATCCACGATTTTTCTAGATGAATAAGACATGTTAGTAATATATTAAATATTTTTTTTCGAATATATCTTCTGTGTGGATTTTATTTAAATTCAAATGAATGAATAGTGTCAAAATTGACACTATTGATATTTTATAAAAATAACATATTATTAAATTGATTAAAAATAACAAAAATATTTAACAATTAAAAATTAAAAATTTTATGGTCTAAAATTTAATAATTTATCTAATTATGGGAAATTAATAGCACATAAGTATGTATTTATAAAAATTTAAAAATTAGAATATTATTACCACAAATAAAATTAAATATATTAAAAAAGAATAAATCAAAATGATAAGGTTTAAAATAAAATAAAAACATGTATAAATTTTATTAGTTGATGATATTACCACCCTATCACATATCATATTATAATTTGAGTCATTTTGGAAGTTTTTAAGTGGGGTTTGAGTTTATTATAAATTAATATTTTGGAGGTTTCCAAAAGTGCCCCTCTACTTTCTTATAAAAGGGAACATCCTACCTCTTCTATTCACTCCATTTTGAGACTTCAATATCAGAAAAAAACTAAATATTAATATTCTAAACATCTCTAGTTACATTATAGAGGTCTTATCCTTCTTCAAAAACCAACTCTATTGCCTTAAGAGAAATTTTAAAAGAGGCACGTCGAGGAAGAGGTAATCTGTTCTACTGATTATTTCAAGTTTCCTTATTATTATACTTCCTCTTCTTTAGTTGTTTCATTATAAAGTAATAAAATCAGTATCAATAATATACTTATATGTTATTATAAATATGAAACAACCCTATTTCACCTTATATTCATCCTAAGAAAAATGAAATCACTGCGCGTGCGTACGCATGACTTACCGTCTACACACCGTGGTGTAATCAGTTTTTCCACCACCACCATACTTGGATTGGTAAAATGGTGGAAATAATAACTATATAATATTATAATAACATCATAATTATTCTTAGATATTATATAATCCACTCCAATCCTATTCAATAATTATAGGAATGATATCATCGCTCGTGTGTACGTACGGATTACCGTCTCCATGACGCGATGAGATTCATTCTCCATGTTAACCATTCCAAAATGATTATAAAGTATATATAATAAATAATCATGAAATATATGAAATAATAAAGATATTTTATTTATGTATATGTTATTTACTTACTTCCATTCAATTTAATAAGTAAACGAAAACAATGTTCATGCGTACGTATGGCCTACTATCTCCATGAACGGTGTATTTCTTTCCATTTATCGATCTATTATATATATATATATATATATTCTGAAAATATATTATATATAAATAATGTTTTAAATTATGGAAGTAATTAATCATGATTTAAGTAATCATATGAATAATTACAAGTCAAAACACGTACGATAAATGAAACGATTTTACCCAAAACGCTTCTTTAACATGGAATTCACAAATGAACATGTAATATAAAGTCGTAATTGAATCATATATGATATCATAAAAATTATTATTGTTTTTTATAAGTTAATAATACATTTAAACCCACTATACAAGATTCTCGGACACATACAGAAGAAATTTTACATAAGGCAAGGGATAATTATTCCAATCTCATTCTTATCCAGGATTGTTTATTCGTAAGTATTTACTAGGGTTATGTTTATCATCCATATCCATGTTTTCTCAAAATGTTTCCATAAAATGTTTACTATTATTCCATGTATGTTTAAAATCATTTTTACCCTTTTTTGACTTTTATCAAATGGTATGGAAGGAATCTTTCTTTTGTTTACCATACGAGGTACTTTTTGATTTTTCTGGAAAAAGTATGAGAAGAATGTTTTTTTAACTTATATGGAATGAATGGATTTTTACGGTTTCATAACTTATTATTTCCATGAAGCTTCCTATACAAGATTTCATGATTATTTTCATCAAAATCCTTTTCTTTTAAAATTTCATTTCATTTTGAGAAAATAAAATGATTTTGAAGAAGAAAGGATATTTTCTTCAAGAATTAATTTCAAGTGTTTTATCAAAAATATTTTCCATATAAGATGAAATTATTTAGTATTATTATGTTTCAATTATAATGTCTATATTATTTACATGGTTTAATTTTTCTTATGATGAAATGATATCCATTTGTTTTATATGGATTATGTTATGATGGGATGATGTTTATGAAACCCATTTTATTCTTTGGGTTATGATGAATGATTTATGTTTATTTTGTGGAACACTTAAGAATGATTTTATTATGAGATGGGTGGGATCTATATCTCCCTCCAATGCATTGGGTAAATATTTATATCTCATGAGATAAACATGGATAGAACGACAAGTAAATCTAGTTCTGTAATACAGGGCTTGAATGGCATGTAAACCTGGTTCAGTAATGGAATTTGTCCATTATAATGGTCTTAGAAGAAATGCCTTGGCTAATATGGAAATCATATCATGTGATTAATGGTTTACCACAATTACATATTTTATTCCCATTCTATTTTATCATGATTGATGTTCCTTTATGATTTATGCCTTACGTACTACCAAGATTTATTTCACAACTCAATATTTTGATGTTTAAACTTTATGTACATGTTTTTAAGTTCAAATGTATACGGTTTGTTTTATTTTATCCATGCTTACCCGTACTGAGCATTTGAGTTCACCCTTTATATGTTTTATTTTCCATAGGATATAAAGAAAGGTTTTAGGTAAGAAAAAAAATGGGGGATATCTTTATGGGAGATGATGAAGATCTTTCACCATGATTAGAAGATTATGTTCCGAGTTTCCAAAGACACTAAACTATTACGGTCCTTGGGTGTCTGTTTTTGTTATGTATTAAGAATTACACAAAAGTAATGTATTGTCTATTTACGTCAAGCTTGGGTCTCTACATGCACGACCACTTGATTTGGTTTTAGTTTTCTGATCTGAAAGTATGAAAATATTGAGTGTGGTATCACATTTATTGAAGCTATGAAATCACATAATTCATCAGTAAAATTTAAAGAACCGATAGTGTAGGTAATAGAGAATGTCCCTATATCTTTAAATTTATATGGTATCGGTGGTGTAATCAATACCGAGATGATCCTTCCTAAGTTGATTATTTCATTTTCATCTAGACTCATTCTTTTAGTGCAAAACTCCTTATGAAATTTTGAATTTGTAGGGATTTTTCATATTTTCTTGAGTAGTGGGATGTTTAACTCAACGTTTTGGAAGGTTTCCGGAATTTCCCATTAAATTAATTCTTCTTCACCCTTCTTTAACTCAACTAATGTATATTGGAATGGTTCTTGGATATCCTTTTTCTCCCTTTGTTGTTTTTTCAAAGGTGTTTCTAGAATTTTATTCATGAACATTATTCTTTATCCTTTGTTGTTATGTTCCTCATATTTTTGTTGAACAGGTTGAGCTTCAAGAGGTTTCTAGGAATCTTCCTCCTATAACATTATTCAGGGGTGTGAGATCCTTCCCGCTTTAGGTTTTGATTGCCTTAACATTCTATTTTGGATTTGGAACTGTCTGTTCTGGAAGCTTACTATGGTAATTGGTAAGAGTTCCTGTAATGCTTGCAAGTGGATAAACCAGTTTGTCCATTTTGTCTTCTATTCATGAAACTACTGTCTGCAGATGCTATTCTTCAGTTGTCAGTGCACTTGTGAATGGTTGATCATAATTATTCTGCTGTAAAGGTGGTGGTTGGAAAGTTTGTTGTTGCTAGATTGGCTTCTTGTAAGGTTGTTGGAATGCTATCAGGTTTGGATATTGTTGCTGCAAAGGTGGTTTAACTTGGTTCTATTAAAACCCATACCCTGGTTGGGTTTTTAGTTGGAATTGCCTTTTCTAATAGGCTGCAGCACAAATTTCTATCCCTTTATATTCTGGACATTGTTCATTGTAATGATAATTAAAAGAGCGTAAACCACATACATCTTTTTATCGTTATAGTTCCTTTACTTGGTTCATAGCCATTTGTTTCACTAATATAGTGAGTTCAACCATTTCTCTTCAAATTAAATTCACTAAATCAGATGTTCTCACCTCATGGATTCCTCTGGTGCTCATACCTCTAGTTCCAAATTGTTGTGAATTTTGTGCAATATTTTTAATCAAACCTATGGAATCTGCTGGTGAATTTTCAATTAGGGATCCTCTAGATGATGTGTCTAGAAAGTTGTGATAATTATCAAGAAACCCATGATAGAAGAAAAAAATTAAATGGTGTTCTTCAAATGTATGATGTGGGAAGCTTGCATAGAGTGTCTTGAATTTCTCCCAGTACTCATAAAGTGTTTCACCAATCGATTAGAGAATTTAATATATTTTTTTGGATATCTATGATCCTGGATACTGAAAAATAACTTTTTATGAATAATATTTTAAGATATTCCTAGTCTTGTTATTCTCTAGGTTATAGACTATACAACCACTCCTTTTCCTCTCCTTAAAGTGAGAAGGGTAATTCCCTCCCCTTTACCTGTTCTTCTGCAACACCTCAAGGTCTACTATTGGAGTACACATCTATAAATTCCTAGATATTCCTATTGGGGTCTTCTCCTGCACATCCATGGAATTTAGGAAGAATTTTAATTATGTTAATGCATAATTCAAAGTCATTTTCTAAGTTAGGGATTGTTAGTTGATTTTTATGGTTAACGAACTGTGGTGTGAAAATATCATGAAGTGTTTGGTTGGGATTGCTAGCCATTGTTGGAGGTTTATAGTGATCACTAGATGTGTCACTTTAATCTGTGAGATTTATTTATTCAAACTCTACTTTCAAAATTTTCTTTCTCAATTTTTTTATTTTTATCTCATTTTTAAGATCAAACTCAATTAAATTGTATTTTGAACTACGAGTCATTGAAGATTTTTTTTGTTTTCTCAGGGTTTTGAGGAACTACCTCCTTAGAAATCGAACCATTTTTTATGAAAGTCTATCATGGGGCATGATAAAACATTTTTTTATCCCCTAAGTGTATTCTAGTGATTAACCCTAGGAAGTCTCCCAAATAGGAGTGCACACAAAATAGTTTGTCACTTTTAATTATCGGAAAAAATGGGTTGGTTTCTGAGATTTTATTGGTTTTGGAAATAAAATTAACTAACAATGGAAGGAAACAAATTAAAAAATGAAGATATTGAAAACAATTATATGAGAAGTGTGATTAGGTTAGGGTCGGTGTTCTAATTGAAATGCTATCCTTGTTCTATTTTATTCTAACCTCTTCTACTAAGTTGTTTAAAGTGAGATTCCACAATCGTTCCCTCTCACTCCTTTGGTCAAATAGTGATGGTGAGAGAATAACTTAATAAGATCTTAGTTTAGTCTAGTATCCTTCCACGTGAAAGATATTTATAGTAAATATCCTCAATTTACTTTGGAAATACTCAATCTGGTCTTGTTTATCTCAAGCAATAAAAAACATTCACTACCCCTTTCACACATACTGACAATCACCGAGTACTTCACTACTAATCCCCAGTCTATTCTATCATATATAAACCAAAAAATATTTGAGGGAGATAATGATCATTTACCAAATAGATAATTAATAATGGAATCAAAAATCAAATATGATCGCACTTGATAATAAAAACTATTATATGAAATTGAAAACAACGTTTTAGAAAAGAGATATATTTTTTATTTAACAAAGTGCATGAAATCAATAATTAAAAAATTGAAAACCTAACCTTCCCCAATAAATCAATTTTTTACCCCACCATGGTTAGGGTAATCTAGATTTATTGGAAAGAAGAAGGAATTACAAAACTATGAAAAAAAAGACAAAAAGAAGAAAAGTTGTCCAGTATATTCTTTCTTGTGAAAGTTTTCTCTTATTTAGCACCACTCCCTTTCAAAAATCCCAAAGGTCCATTATTATAAGATTCTCCAAATATAATTTAATTTCATTCCTCCAAATTTTGAGATTAATTGGGAATTTCTAGAGAATGATATGGAAATATTATTAAGGCTGACTTTTTCTGGCTGAGATTTCCCAAAATTTTCATTGAATGTTGATTGTTCAATATCTCCCTTAATTAAACCAAATCTCCAATATATTCAACAGTGATATGAGTCTTTGAATTTTATTTCAATTATAATTATAATAACCTTAATTTGTGGTTTTATGATTTATTTATGAATATTTCATTGAGGTGGGCTCCACGCGGTCACCTAGAATATTTCTACACCTCGATTGATTTTTTAGGCCCATATATAGCCGAATCATATCCTTTCACAAAATAAAAAGTTATAGACCACAAAAACATGTATCCTAAAATAACATTTACATAAATTGGATCTATATTTTTAAAATATATGATCAAATTACCATAATACATAAAATAAGTTAAACTTACAAAATTAGGAAACTTTCCAATTTTTTCACAAAACATACCAAAAATCCAAAATTTATAGAAATAAACTCAAAGTGATGAATTTATGGGGTTTAAATATTTTAAATACAAATAAAAAATTTCTATAATATTATCTCTATCAGTTCCCTTGTCAGGATTCTAGAAAAATCTAGATTGGTACTGATGTCCGGAAAACCTATAGATCATGAACTGATTTATAAAATTCTTCATTCCACTAGAATGGAACATTATTATTTCTCAATGATGTCATAGGAGAATCTAGTGATGATATATCTTGAAAAAATCATCATTAATGACAATCTTGTCCAAGGAAACTCTGTATATTGAAGATATTATATGGTGGTTTCCAATAGATAACAACGTGTATCTTTTCTGGATCCACAGAAACACATTTTTTAGGAATTTGATGAAAACAATGCACCTATTATATCCAAATTTAACACATTGAAAGTTTGTAATACTGAATATGATCCCCCAATATTACCAACACTATATAAACTATTTATCATGCTCATCCCTTGTCCTTTAATAAACCAATATGTCACCCACAAACACCACTACAATATAATCCAGATATCACTAAAATATTCAAATTATAAATTCCATAAGGGATTATAGTCCATTTGTAAGACCAAAAGGCATAACCACATATTAATAACATCCATATCGACTTCTGAAATATGTATTTGTAATATCAACCTTCCAAACTCACAATTGTTGATATCCTGATTACAAGGAAATCTTATAGAACCATTGAGATCCTCTAAATTTATCGAAATATAATCAACGAGTGGAAGTGGATACCTATTATTTATCATAACATGGTTATTATTATGATAATATACACATAGGTGATTATTTTCATCAAACTTTTAAAAAATAAAACTCATGTTTTCCATGGATACATGCTCGCTCAAATGAATCCTTTGATTTATAGTTCATACAGTTTCAATTTAAATTCACTTAAATATGTTGGTTCCATTAAATAAAATGTAAGGGAAATAGGACTAGTCCTTGGGAGGAGATAAATCATAAAATCCACCTCCCTTACAGGTGCAAACACTAAGAAAGTTTTAGTAAACAAATCAGAAAACTAATATAAAACCACTATAAAACGTTTTGTCTTGATATCATCCATTTTGAATAAGGTGACATGAATTGGTTTCCCAATTCATGTCCAATGGAATTTATTAAAATTAAAGTTTACAATGAAAACACGAGGTGTAATGGATTTACACCATCCCAAAACAGAGAAAACAACAAAATAAATATAAAATCTTAATGTACTGAGTAACAAGTCTTCAAACAGGCTCAAATAAGATCCAACGATAGTCCATGACCTCCACTGTAGAAGTAGAATCATAGTGTGCAGTCCAGACATGCATTATCCTCCATTCCATGACATTTCATGCTTCAAAACTGATACTTCATGTGAGTGTTACTTCTTTGAAAGTGAGAAAGTTGCTCCAGATTTCTCATCAAAATTCACCCAAAGAAAGAGAGATGCATCCATCTAGAGAGATACCATAATGGCTTTATTATCACAGTGCATAGAACATGAAGAAAATCGGGGCAGTATTACAAAATGTTTCAGCATGCTGGAGAAGAAAGAATTCCATCCAAACAAGTGGTTATACATCAGCAACTCTGTACTGGACAGATGAAGTGCACAGTCTATTCTGCAGAGCAATCTAGATGCATACTTACATGGGAAAAATAGGAACCAGCCTTCATTCCAATAGAGTAAAACCATGCTTTAACAGGGAGAAAACATCCTATTGGGAAAGAAAACCAACATCAATATAGAATTTCCTTCAGTCACTTCAAAGAAAAGGCACATTCAGAGTCAAGGTAGGACCTCCACTTGAGAGAGGAAGGAAACAGAGCTGCTGTCCATTCCAGTGAACCAAAATAGAATTGTCAACCAGAATATAAAGCCATTAAATTCCAAAAAAGAGCCAGAGAAGAAGTATGTAAACCAGCAATATCCTGAACACATAAATCTGACACCCAAAAAATTACCAATGTAGTATCATAGAAACAGAATGAAACCATAGGATCTGAAAATACATAGCTAAAGTCAGAATATAGAATCCATGACATCACAGAAAGGCCACTTTTAGAATCATCGAGAGGTTTGTAAGTTCATCTTCAATTTCTCATTGAAAACGAATATCTTAGCCTCTAAGTACTATTCAGAATTAATAATCCCCCGTTGCAACTCCTATTGAGTAATTTCTTGTTGCTTATCCGTGTGGGAAATCCATTCCTGAATATCATCTTCTGTGAATTGATGCGAGTAATAATATAATACTATGCTGGATTCTTGAATTGTTGGTTTTTCTAGCTCTTTTTCATAAGCAGCCTTTTTGTTGACATCCGTCGATCTAGTAGCAATTGTACTTTCTATTTGTGAATAATCCTTACAGCTTCTAGATTTCTTTGGATTCAGAATAATGAATCCACCAGCATATACCAATGGATTTTTCCCTTTTTTATCCATGGAATTCAGGTACACTTCCTCTAGTTTCCCTGGTTTGTCTTCTTCCTCTGTTGATGAGTCCTTATCAGATTCATCATTCTGATCCTTTTTTCCTTCCCCTTGATCTGCATTGACATTTAGGGCAGGAAATTCGTTACTTGTAGAAATTGTTGGGTTTACATCAAGATACACATCACGATCTTCCATATAATGATGAGAAGAATCCTTAATATAAACTTGTTGAGTACCCCTATTCTCTATAGGAAAAGGTTCTGTAGCATTATAAACCTCCCTGACAAATTCTCCAACTTGATTGTCAGAAATATAAGTATCTTTTGTGACATCCTTAACCAATAAACTAGTGTCTCTACTCTCATCAGCTATCTAACAAGACTCATTATAAGTGCTTGGAACATTGGAAGTACTTGGAGTTTTAGAAGGGTCAGAGATCTTAACATCGGTAGGAAGAGGATCCTGTGATTTAGAAGAAATATTGGAGACTTTTTCCACCCATTGTGATTTTATCTGTTTTGGAGGAGAAAAATCTATCTTTCCACAGCTATTGAAATCATGAATAGTTTTAAAACACTTGATACAAAAAACTGGAAGGTTTTCAAAAACCACATTCTGAACAAAACCCTTATCTCCATTCTGAATCCAAATGCAGTTTGAAAGATCTTTTGAAAGATCGATTTCAGTGCATACTCTTGCAACCGAAGGTCTTGTAAAATTTGTAGTAGCATAGTCCATATTTATAGGAGTTCCAAAAAGGTTGGCTATAGAAAATAAAGCATTTCTTTTAAAAAGATGAATTGGAAATTCTGGAAAGGAAAGACATATAGGAACAATGGGAGATTCAACACCAGCAATGTAATCCAGAGTCCATTTTAGCACTTTCATGGTGGATCTCCCAAAATTCCCTGAACCACGCATCCAAAATTGATAATAACCCATATCTGATGAAAAATGAAACAACACATTAGAAGAGTTCAAGAAACCGATTTGGAAATCGGTGAAACCTATCTTTTCGAGAGTGTTTCAAAGGAACAGGAGCGAAGGGTGATGTTTTGGAAATTTTCTGATCAAGGCGAAATGTAAATCTGAGGCAAGCGCAGTTACCTAATCCTTCATGAATGACATGGCATTTAATCCCCGGTGTCTGAATAATTTTGGAGCAAACTGCTCTTCAATCTTCAGGTTAGTGGATGAATCACCCACGACTACTTCGACGAAAGTCCGAGCATCTCAAATCCCTTCTATATGGTTTGCATCACTGACGCCCGCACCAGACAAAGCCCTGGCTCCCGATCCCACTCCCATTCGCCTATATCAGATCTTAATGATATCATCCATTGACTCCAAACACAATTCCAGTAACTAGTATGTGATCATTCTAAATATTGGTGCCAAAAAGAATATTTCACATACCTTTACACTCCAGTTTCCTCAAAAGAGATACTCAGCTCCAACTTCAGCTATAAAACTGAAACATTGTGAATAATAGTCGATGTGAACATTGAACATAGTGAACCAATCAATAAAATATATTAAATAATAAAAATCCATCTCAATCATAGAGAAATCACATTTCATCATAGCTCCATCAACATTTATAGCACATTCTCAAGACAAAAAAGCTCAACACTCTCTATAACCAAGAGAAGTTTGAAGTTTTACCATATAAGGAAACATGTGAACTTTTACACTCATGAAATAAATATTACAATAAGAAATAAAGGATTAAAATGAACCTATATCAAAAAAATATTTCATAATGGGTATAATCCAAATGAATTGTTCCTCTCACCTTAGACAGTCTAGACTAATCATCCATAATAACTGGCTCACCTACATATAATTTCTTTTTCAAAACACCGTGTTTTCTATTTTACTATTGAGATTGTATTGACTGTGTAGTCATGGTATACCTGGAATCACCATGGATAGCTTTGTTCTACTAAAGAGATTGATTCTGATTCCCTTATCCCATCAAATCATATGACACTTGCGACACCTAATAAGTGTCCCACACAACTGACATAAGAGGATAAAGACAATAGCTCTAAATATGTCTCATTTGATTTTAGTTGTGGCATGATCTAGGTTGTGTTGTACACTCTTTATTTTTGTGATTTAATGAACCTAAATAGAAACATATCAATTTTCTATTAGGTCATGGAGGATGGTTTGCGGATCCATCCATCTGATTTTGATTCATAATCCCAAATTGGAAATAAGTTTCCCTCTTCTATTTCCTATCAACATTAGTGTTCCCAACATTTTGTGTGTGTATCGAAATACTTGTTCCTTCCATATCTCTTGATATGTCAATTTCATATATTTCTTATCTATTGACCATCGGTGTATAATCCATAATAGAGAGCAAAAAAATATTCAAGGAAATATCATGTATTCACCTAGATTCAAAGATACGTGCCTTCAGGGATGGACTATTAGAATCATTAGGTTAAAAGTGCACTAAATTCATGAATTTAGATGTATACTCCATGACGAAAATATTTTAATTCTTTAAGATGAATAAATATGTCGTTCTTTGAATTATTAATGTATGAGGATATAATTTTTTGATAAATTATTCCTTAAAATCCTCTAATGATAGTTCATATTCTAATTTACCTTGAAAGCCTAAATCCCACCACAAGCATTCAAGATCTTCCATCACATAAGAAGCTATCATAAATTTAAACAATGCTATTATGCTGATGAAATAGATGACACTATTCATCCTATTTAGCCACACCTCTACCTTTTCTGATTCAGAATAACCATGAATGATGGGTGGATTATTCTTATAGAATTGGATAGAATGATTCACATTCCCTGTATCATCCATTTAATCCCATTTTATACAACTTTAAATTCTTGAACAATACTCTAAAACTGTTTTTGGTTCACCTATTGCTTGGGTTCAACCTCATTTTCAATAGCATCCTCCAGTCGGTTACAACGATGCCTATCAGGTTCCATTCTCTAGAAACACAACAAAAACCATATGTCTCAATATCTATCAACTGATGGATTATCATTTCAAATTCAATCATAAAATAAAATCACAATAATTATTTCCAAAATCAACAATTTTCCACATTTAACCATTTTTGAAAAATCTCACTTGATTTTGAAAATAAAATCATTTTTAAAATATCACAATCATACCCTTTTCAGAATCTCACATTTAAAAACAATTTACACATTTTTCAAAATTCAACACATTTAACCAAATTATTACTGATATTGAAATATTCACTCTTATTGGTAAGTCATATCTATAATGTATGTCATGCTTATCTCATTGGCTAAACACATAATAATGAGATTCCAAATCCTATATGTGTCTTCAAAACACTTATGTACCCAACTCCCTGTTAACATGATGTTCAACAAAAAATGATAGTTATGCATTTTTATTCTATACATTTCAAGTCTTGAAAATCCTAATCCTTTATACCAACTCGACATAAGGAATAAACCATGTTGAATTTCAACTTAGATACCATCAAAGATACTGACCACTTGTTATTCATGTACCGAATAAGATGATACCACTTGTAACATCCTATCCCTCCTAATTGGATTTAGAAGGGGGGATGACATTACTTGGACTAAAGGGACATCCCCAAGATGTAGAAGGCTGTAAATAAATTCCAAGGGCTTCATTTACAATTTGGGGGAAATTTTCCCTTTGAAAATAAATCAAGACACCAAAAATACATAATAAAATACATTACTATATAATGCATGATATAAATGAAATAAAACTCAAATAATTACCATTATATTAAATTAAAACAACATAATATTACCTTATTGGAATGCTACACAACAAAAAAGTACACATCGGAAGACATGAACACAAAAAAACTCAAAGACAAAGATAACTCTAATGCTCCGCAAGATCTATGATCCAGCCCCAAAAAATATCCCATGTTTCACTATGCACAACTAGAGAAGTGTGATACATTAACTTTTTCTATCTCCCAATAAATGATATCATAGAAAACACCAAAGTTCCAAGGTAGGTGTGAAAAATGAAACTTCTTAGGCTTTTCCCAAATGACTTCCCTACTCAAGCCACTAGGATAAAACATGCTAGCACAATTATATAAAACAATTTATATAAAAAATTTACAACTAGTTTAAATCATCATATAAACAAGTTCCATAATAAAATAGTTTTTCAAACAATATAAAATTTAAAGGAATGAAACCAAACATTGCTATATAAAATTCATAAAACCCATTTAGGAAGAACCCATTCTATTCTACAAATCCACACATCCAACCATGGATACATCCTAGAACACCTTATACTCACAAGTGTTGAATCATACTTTAACTAAAACATCACTTAGTGAACCACTTTTATGGGTGTAATTCACACCCAAATATGTCCCATCCTTTTAATGGGGGTACTTCATGCCCTTATTCATACTAATGCATATGAACACACGCTAGAAAAACATTCCAACCTAAGTGTTCCCAAATTATTTCGATATAATATTTTTTTATTGAAAACCAATTCTTTATATATAAAAATCGTAAATTATTTAACAATAATCATTTCAAAACCATGATGCTAAATTCTTTTTCCAAGAAAACACTAAAATTTTCAATTTCCACAAACTGTCACTCATGAATGTTTTTACCAATCATTGTACAATGGATTCATAATAAGTTTAAAGAAAAACCATGAATTTTAAATAAATTCATCATAACCTAAATATATATTTCGAGAGTGAAACCACCTACCTTGAAGGATTTGTAGAAAATGTAAAACACCATGAAAACGCCAATAAAATCGGGTTGAAACTCAAAGAACCTACCTAAAAGCTCTTTCTATATCATTGAAAAGTCCAAATATAATCTTATTTGGAATGAAAACATGCTATAACTATACAATATGGGAATATATCTACAAAACCGAGAGAGATATAGAAGTATATCGAAGGAAAACCTTGGAAAACCACAAAAATAATGACGTATTGCCTGAATACGGATTCAACACACCAATATACGCCTCCAGATCACTTCCAAACTAACGGGGAGACGTTCTCTAACCACTGAGTGAAAAAATACCATGATAGGGCCTTCTTGGGGGGGGGATAGGCATTAGAACATATAATTGATGTAGATCCACTTTTGTGGATCTAGCTTTTATCCTGTTCACCATTAGTTGCACAGTTAGGAAAATATTGTTGTAACCATGCACCAGTTACTACCTCAAGAGGAGGCCACATAGGTTTTCTTGTATAGTTATAAATTTTTTTACTATCCATGCTAAAGCCTATTTTCCTAGGTATAATGGTTTCACCTAGGTAGCAGCATTGTTTGGAAGAACTATGTGCCTATTCGTACTTCTTATCCTGAGCCCATACCTCCTTGTTCACTACTTCCTATATATTTTGAATGGTTTCCAAAAACTTTGCACCAACCATTAACCCTTAAAAAATTCCTAAAAACATATTAAACTTCATACAAACTCTCAAAAACCTCATCCTAACAATTTATAGACTTAGAACCATAAACGAAGGGTTACTTACTTGAAATTGGGGGTACTAAAATTTTATACTCTTCTAATGGGTTAAGGAATCAATAAACATCTTCATGTGTTAGGGGGACTCAAAAATCAATAACCACCCACATCATGAAACATTGACCACAAATAGTACAACTAAGGGTAAAATAACTCAAAATAACACACCATACACTAATAATATAAAATGGTTGACTATACATCGATGGTATTATCTTCGACACGCCACACTTACTTAAACATCACATCTTAAAACCCTCATTAAAGGGTGTTATGATAGTCCCTCCATTACATAAATTTTCCTACAATAAATCATTATTCATGTGATGGTAAAATAGAAAATATCATTCCAGGATTCATGTATCAACATTAAAATGAAATAGATATTGGTTTTTATGTTTATATAGGGAGATGATATAAAATAACGTAATGTAAAGGAAAATAATAATAATTATAATTCCATGCATTACACTTTATGAATAATCCATTTCAAATTGAGTATGTCATACTAATGGTGGAATTTTATGATTCCATAATCAACAGAATAATGATAAGCGTTCGGGGGAGGAATAATAGAATAATATTCATAATTTATAACGTGTGAGGTTTATGAGAAGTGGGTGATATTTATAAGATGAGTATTGTGGTAATATCAATAAAATACTTATAATAACATTATATTTCTCAAAATATTTATAAAATAAGTGGTTTAATGTTAAGCCCCAAGTGATTTGATATTAATTAATAGATTAAAATATTTATCTAAATTCTATAAACCTAAAAAATTAATTCATATACACTATTATAAATTAGATACATATATGGTATTTGAATATTCACATATGTATTATACTTTTCACTTAAAAATTAAAAAAACACCACACATACAAAATTTTGAAAAATAATTGAAATAATGAAATCCATATTATTAAAATAATTTTCACAATATGTAAAATTTTATTTATAAATAAATTATTTAGTTCTGGAAGTACAATACTTTTTATGGATTTTTTAATTTTATGACACTAAAAAAACTAATTTAAAATTTTACAATGACTAATATAATTATTTAGAGGTTTATAAAATTATTTTATAATGATAAATTTCAATTTTATATTTTTATGCTTACCACCAAATGAATTGATGTAAAAAGAACACATATATGTTTTTTTAGTAAAATAATTATTCATTTTGTTTATAAAATATTATTTTTTTCCTAAGTAACACACTATTATTTATATTATTATATAAATTTATAATATTTGTATTTCATAATATACTCAGTAATTATTTTAATAGTACAATTGTTTGGCTATAATTATGTTGGTCAGATTTCTAACAATCATATTGGTTTTATAATTCCATTAAATACATATTATATTGATAATTAATCATCTAGTTACATTTCTCTCATATATATACATTCAATAGTTACAATATTCTAATAATATTTATAATTTCTTTATAATTTTTATAGTGTGGTCTATGACTTGTAATTGTATATGACCACATTTTTCTAAAATGAAAAATTCTTATAATTTATTTTTATCTTATTTTATTAATTTTATTATATTGCACATATTTATTATCCCAATAGAATATTCCATATTTATTATATATTTTTTTCTCATGGAACTTTTTTATATTAGACCAAACTCTTATAAAATCCGAGATATTAATTTCATAGAGAATATATCTATGTCAATATATTCTTCCCCCCATCTAATATTTCATACATGAAATTTCATTTAACACATTATGATGAAAATTGATATGGGTAATTTTATTTCATTAATTCAACAGGTTTCCACATATCCTCTATAAACATTGATTATTTAAAATATTCTTTAAAAATATGACATTCCTTATTGCAAAGATAATTATATCCATGGTCTAAGATCTTCATCAATATCTCCTCATAAGGGAGATCATACAAAAAATATACCACATATTGATGTAAAACACATGAAGGATCATATATGTACATATTCAAGAGGGATATATTGAACATTCCATGTACTTGATATTGATTTTTTTTGGAACAATTGTTTTATAGGATACAACTATAACATAGTCAAGAATAAAAAAGGTGCCAATATATCATTCACCGTAAATTACCTTATACCAAAACCTCATGACTATATTCTATATATATATACACAAATGGAAACATTATATTCAACCTCATTCTTCGAGATAGATCAATGATTTTTGGAATAGGTCATCTATCAAATCTATACTACTCTACAATACTATATAATGGATTTAAAATTCTATTTCATTTATTTAATTACTTTTTCTAGAAATAACTTATTATCTCTACAAATTTTAAAATATGTTTGAGTTTTAAAAATATTCACATTGATGGATTTATAACGATCTATATGGACACTAGATTTAAAGATATTATTTTATTTGAACTCCACCAGAGTAATATTGATATCAGTGTCCTATAAAGTCTATATAGAAAGATCTTAAAAAATATTCAGGTTTAAATATATTCCTTCAAGATTGAAATTCAATCTTTATATTTCAAAATGTATAGATTTTAATATTGTATTCATGGAATGTTGAGCATACATATATAATTTTTAGGTGAACCACATATCTCATCCATATACAAGTATTAATGGTATATCATATACCCTTATAATTCTCTACTGTATATTATATAATTATGATCTTCTGAGAAGTCATCCCAAATGGAAAAAAATTCAGTAGTCTTTGTAGGATGATACATGACTATAAGAGTCAAATTTTTTCAATTGGATGTCATTGGAAGACCAGTTGTAAAATATAGGTTTTTGGTATGTCATTTATTATGGGTATAGGTAATGGTGGAATCAAAACATTGATATTCTGTAACACCCCGACCCTAGTTACCCAGAGTTGGTGCATTATTTTAATACATCGACATGATTATAAGGAATCAAGTCTCAAAGGACCGATCATTTTATAATTCTTGGTTAATAGATTAAATATATGAATGTTACATTAAAATTTCAAAAATAAAACACAACAAAAACAATCCTTTGAGAATTCCATTATTCACCTAGCACAACCCTACATATCAATCCTAATACACTTCTTTGCATCCTAGTAAAAATAAAACATAATAAAGGGGTGAGCTTAGATTTTTAGTAAGGATAACAATATAACAGAAACTATCATAAATAAGAATAAACATTTAAGGCAATGTATAAGACTAAAACACAAGCCTTTTAAACTTAAACTTCAACATAATATGGAAAAGATAAATCAAATAATTTTATTTACTTATTCACATCGATATTCTACTAGTCGAATAATCACATGCAATATCAATAACTAATTTCATAATGATGGAATGCATAATGCCAAACATCATAACCACATAGTCAAGGCCTCGTGCCAAGACTACAAATAATATTTTTTCAATGACTTGTACCAAGACACTAATTTGTCTCATGAGACCTACCAATGCATTGAGGATCTATATTAGGCTCCACCCATCACTTACTAAGTCCAATGCATTCCTCATATAAAAATATTGGAACATAACATAATCATTCGTATTAAAACTAGCATAGAAAATATTAATACTTTAACTATAAACCATGAATGATATAAAAATATCACATCCACAATCAAACATAGCATAACTCATTCAATATAATATGAAATATTTTATTATAATAAATCAACCTCAATCAAGAATAATATCCAGTAAAGGATGTGGACATAGTTGAAAATGATCACTAAAACTCTTTGAGGGAAATATCCCCTTTTCATGAAATCATTTAAAAGTCACACAATTTAGAATGGAATACATTTAAAAGAAATTTTTGAATCAAAGTTTTCCATATCACTTTGAAACTTTAGAAAGGAATTAACATTTTAAAACATTTATGTCCATATAAATAAATCCTTAAAACCACTTTGAAAACATAGACATTAATGAGAACGATTTAGAAGAATAAATGTTTAAACAATTTAAAATGATGTTTTAGTTATATAGTACATTAAAAATAATCCTTTTGAAAACTATTTTATGAAATATATAATGGATAATAATTATGTCCCAGTAAAAACTTACACATAAACAATCTCAGATAATATCAGGATTGAAGAGTTAACCCTTACCTTGTACTTTCCTTTGGTCATAGGTACGTTTAACCT
The DNA here is from genome assembly GCA_963277665.1 of Viscum album. Classification (NCBI taxonomy): domain Eukaryota; kingdom Viridiplantae; phylum Streptophyta; class Magnoliopsida; order Santalales; family Viscaceae; genus Viscum; species Viscum album. The sequence goes on from OY728153.1 coordinate 790,689,480, forward strand.
CTTGTATAAAGACCATAGTATGTTATTAAATTATAAAAGAACTATACTCATATTTATGATATCATACTTGACTCATTTATGGATATATACTACCCATTTAATAATAATTCTATGTTAAAATAACATTTTGGGTAATAATCGCTTTCTTTATTATACATGTTTTAACTTGTTATTCTTGATCGTATAACTTATATCATGATTTAATTGATTCCAGAATATAAAACATTATTTATATATCATATATATTCAGAATATAAGTATGTATAATAGATATATATATATGAAATGGAAGACACCGTTTATGGAGATGGTAGGCCGTACGTACGCATAAACGTCGTTTCTGTTTTCATATCGTATTGAACAGAAGTAAGTAAATGAGATATATGTAAATAAATAAATAAATAAATAAATAAATAAATATAAATATATATATTTCCAGTATCATTATTATGTCATATATTATATACTTATTAATAATATATATATTTATAATCATTGTTGAATGGTGAACGTGGAAATGAATCTCATCGCGTCGTGGAGATGGTAAGTCGTACATACGCACGAGCAATAATATCATTTTATTGATGGTGAAATAATATGTAATTGGATGATATATTATATATACAGAATCACTAACATGATATACTTATTATTTACAGCAATTATACTCATTATTATACCCATCCAAATAATGAAGTCCTGAATAACAAACTACACCACAACGTGGAGACGGTAAGCTGTACGTACGCACGTATGGTGAATTTTTAATTCATAGGATGGATAGAATAATGAATATGATTGTACCATATTTATAATAACATCAAAATGTGTAGAAGGTACTGGATTTATTATTTTGGTATGGAAAAAACCAAGAAAGAGGAAGTGGAAGAAGAAAAGAACTTTGAAAGAGGTGACGAAATTATTACCTCTTCTTTAGGTGCTTCCTTTTGATTTGATCAAAAGGGATCCTTAGGTTGTATTTATGATAAAATTAAGGCCTCCAGGTTGATTTGAGGGTAGTTGGGAAGATATTTGAGAATGGTTTGGCCAAGCCAAATGGATTTGGTGGTGTGATTTTGAGAGAAGGGGAAGTACCCTTTTATAATAGAGGTGAGGGTCACTTTAGAAAAAACATGAAATATTAATTTGTTATACAATCATATTCGGTTTATAATGGCTCAAAAAGGATTTATTTCGAGGATAAGGTGGTTATGGGTCTAAAAACTTTCAAAAAAACAGGTTTTAGACAGGTTTAGGTCACCATATTAACCTTATCTTTTAGATTAAACTCTAAGATAAACAGTTTAACTTTTACCATGTATTCTTGTATTATTATAATAAATGGTTAATAAACTTACTATAAAAAGACAAGAGAAACCAAAGTGGTTCATTATTGATATATATAACCTTATCTAAGTTTTTTGGCCAAACCTTATATTTTTATGAATATTATATCAATTAATAATATAATAATTTTTTAAAAAACTCATTTATGTCAATTTTGACACTATTTGGTATTTTGTTTTTGTGAAAGTCAAAAAAACTTTATCACTTCAAAAAAAATATCAAATAAACCCTAACATGTCATATTAACCTAGAAAATTAGTTGAATTCATTAAAAGTCTCAATTTAAATTTATTTGGATATTTATAATATCAATTATTTTAATCTTTCATTAATAAAGTAATTAACACATCATCATTGTGTCATAAATAAATTTAATTATTTAATGTCTAAAAATTATAAATAAAATACAATTATGTAGGAAATATTTTTATATTTATAATGAATATTTATAGTCAAATTTATCTTATGTATAACACTATATTAAAAATGTTCTAGTTATTAAATTTTGAATTTAACACTTTTAACTTTTCTTTAAATAAAATAATAATAAATGTCCTAATCTAATCCAAGTGGACCAAAAGGATCATATTTTATTTATAAAATTGATTTTGGTCGAAATAAACTTATCCAATAGAATTAGGACATGTGTTGGGGTAATTCTAATATTATTTTTAGCTTTAATTACCTTATTTACTTTTTTACCGGGGTAAATAAAATTCAAAAGTTACTATTCACCAAAAATTATTTTCATCTTATTGAACCAAATTTTACTTACTAATGTCAACTGTGTCTCTCAAATTTTTGAAATTCAATTAATAGAAGTAGTAAAATTATGTTTTATGCAAATTTGCAAATGTACCTAGAAGGTGGTTAAAAGGCGTTAAAAAAGTCCAATAAAATTTTATACGTCTAATATTATTATAAAATGACTCCAATGAATTAAATTGGACCAATATATGTATTATGTATCTTTTTTTACTTTAAGATATAATTTTAATTAAAAATAATTATTTAAATGAAAATGTTGGTTTTTATCTATAACTGAGTGTTTTTCACTATTCATCAAAAATTGAATGTTTTCAGAAAAATATCAAAAAATCACCCAAAGTTAATTATTATATTACAAATTAAAAAAAGATTTCTATTTTACCAAACTCAAAACACATAATTTTCATTAAATAATTTAAAATTAATTTCCATTGTCAAAACCAGAAAGTAGGTTTTTAAGAAACAAACTATCAAAAGATTAACATGTGTTTATGTCCAATTTAAATGTTAAATTACTTACAATGAACTAAATAATATTAAATGATAAAAATATAATCTAATTATACTTTAAAACCCCTAAAATTAGTAATTTAACACATTAAATTATTTCGATTAAAAAGTTTTTTTTCAATTAAAATTTAGTATTTTTTTATTATTCATCAAAATATAAAACTTATCAGAAAAGAACAAAAAATTTATCCAAACTAAAATTTTGATGTCCCGATTCTAAAGAATAATTTAATTTCATTAAATTGAATATATAAAAGTGTCAAATATTAGATTTAAAAAGGGTTCTCCATAAAAAGGTGGTAAAATTTCATTTTTTGAAAAATACTTCTTTTATATGAAAAATTGAATTTGTTCTTATATTATGTCTAAAAAACCCATAATATGGATGTTAAAATTATATGGAGTATATAAAATTCAAAATGAAGTTAATAAAATTCATAAACGCTTTTTAAACAGCTAGTTTGGTAATTTGTGGTGCACTCGAACTCGATGTTGTGTGTGGCGCAAGCTATTGAATTACTCTAAAGAGATAACATATTATGAAATCTTGGGGTGTTACATATTATTTTATTTATAACAATAAATATTATTTTTCCACAATCAATGGGGTATATTCAATAATATTCTTATTCAAATTATCCCACTAGATGTTCTCGTTGAGATCTTTATTTATCTTTTTATTCCTTTGGTGGATATAAAATTTTCACGAATGATTAACATCTATTAACTCAAACCTTATCTCATGATTTTATGGTATATAGAATCATACCCAAATAAAACAATGAAATATATATAAATGTTAACATAAATAAGCATTTCCATTATTACTATATCGATCATCTTATAAATTTCATCATTATATCATAGAGATACTTTAATGTTCCATATGATAGAAGGTTAAAAAATTATTTTGAGAAAGTTATGATCTTTTCCCACCCTTTATAAACACCATGTTCATCCTTTTATTGTATGAAATTAATAGAACCATCTCATTCAACATCAGGGATTGGATTTTCATATTTTTTATACATATACTATCTAAAATTTTATTAAACATTAATTGATGGTAAAATATTGAGATTTAATTTTCCTTGATAAAATCTAGCTATCATTTTTGGTTTATATTCAGACCCATTATGGTGAATCTAGAATTCAAAAACATTGAATCAATACACATTCCATCCATTTATTCACATAGATTATGTATATTAATAATTTATGTGAATATTTCTATAACAATATAAATTCATTTTGTTTTATAATTTTTCTCATTCAGTATCAACTATCATGATTCCTCAGTTATCAATTTATCAATTGTTAGGAGTAATCAACTCAATCCCATCATTGATAAACAATTTTTTTAAGGAATCCTTCCCCACATGAGTTTAGTGTGTGTACAAATCACTGATTAGAAATTTCATTAACACATGATTTCTATATTAATATTCATTATTCTAGAAAAAAATTACTCCATTCTATATAAACATGATTTGTGGGATTGAAAATCATTAGTAATTTGTCACAAACAATTTATAGTTCCTATATAATGATTGTAAACTACGGATCTCCATTATATATGGGGGGTTGTGACACTACCAAATTTACTTTGACTTAAATTTCAAAATTTATCTCATTTTTTATAATATTTTCCATTAATGTTACTTTATTGATTCAAAATTCACATATACTATACATTTTATAAAAAACTAGTTTCGAAAATATTTAGTTTTATTATCATGTTTTACTAATATTCATTATTTATCTTATTGAATATTAGAATATCATCTAAAAATACAACCTCGAGTTTATCAAGGTAATGTGTAAATAATTTATTTATTATTTCCATGATGAATAATAGATCATTAGTGAGTATTAATGTAATTAATATTAACTAAAGTATCCATATATTTTTTAAAATTCCATCTTCAATTTATAATACTTCTTCACATTCAGTTAATGATATCGAAAAATAAATGTTATTTATTGGGAAGTACATAACCTCATCATCTTATATTTTATATGTCTATAATTTATAAAAGTATTTAATTTTTTATCCTAATCTTTTAAATATAACAATAATTAATACAATGATACATTGAACAATCATTATATAAAAAAGAATGATTTTTGAGTCACCATAAGGATAAACATTAGTGCATATAATGCCACTATCTAAATTCACATGTAGATACTTATTCAATAATTCTTATTCAATAGGGGTCCATTCTATGGGGACTTATTTATATGGGATGAGAGATTGGTATTAAATCTATAGATTTCTCAACCACTCAATTTGGTGAATGTCCATGAAACTATTTTACAAATATAATTTTATACTCAATTATAATGATAATGGGAACATTGATGATCATTTACATGGTCTAAATCACTTATTCTATATATATTTACTCATAATGATGTAATATCACATCTTGATGTGGAATTTATAATTTAGATCCATCAATCACCCTTATAATTTATATAATTCAATGGTTGTTTTTGATATGGAGATTGATTTACCTATCCAATTAGTTTATGTCATCTATTTATAATGACTATTAATAATATCCCATAGTGCCTCAAATTATATTAAATGTATTATTTCATTATCTTTTTATAGTCACATCCAATAAATTATAATTTGGGGGAGATTTATATACATTATAAGGAATTATTTCTCAATATGGTGTTTTCACTTATATCTCAACCTCCATTTCTTGAGGTGTTATTTAATTTGTTTTACAAAATAAGCATGATATGATAGAAATCATAGAAACAAAAAAAATTATATCTCTATTCATGAATGATTATGAAAATTAATAGTTACCCCATATATTCTATGATCCACATTATCATTAGTGATAAAACATCCTCATACTTTCTCACATTCCACTGTAGTTTGTTTTCATTAGTTATATTGGAAAAATGGATTATTTCATGAATAATAATTGTTTCTATGATACTTATAGTTGAAATATTTTAAAATATATAGAGGGATAATTGGATATATATTTTAAAAAATCATAATACTTTTTTACTTATTCTTCATTAGACTTTAATTAGCTTAATTCACATCCATTCAACACTTAAAACATATCCCATTTCAAAATTAGGGAGTTCTAAGGTGGATTTTACAACAGTTTGGACATTATTTTAATTCAATAATTATACCACATTGAGATGTATCCATTTATCATTTTGATTTATTCTCAATTATACATTTTTTATCCCCCACCCGATGAGACTATTTCTAATAATGAATCTCAATCTAAAAATTATAGTCACATCACATAATTTAATCATAGATATTAAAGTAAAAAATTACTAATATTTTTAATGAACCAAAATTAGTACACTAAATAAGTGGTCATACTTACTTTTAGGGATGATAAAAAAGATAGAGGTCTTCCATAAAATCACAGTATTGATTTTCTCATATTCCCTTATTGATTAATCCTTTATTGGATTGAGTTTATAAAACTCTACCTTCATTTCAATATGGTCAATATGAAGAAGATAGTACTAAAAAATATTTTATTCAATTATTCCTACTACATTGATTCAATGTATTTATTGATATTCATATTATGTGTTTGTTTCCCCACTCACCAGCTTCGCCCTCTAGGTTATACGAGGTTAATATCAGTTTCTCTTTATAATATCATGGAAGAGAAGAAAATATCTTATCAGTGGATTTAATGTATTCTTATATGATTAATTTATCAAATAATCACTATTGAAGGGATTTATTTGGAAAACATTAGTCAACCATAATGGGTTCTGACATCAAAGAAATACAATTTTCCATTGATTAATGTTATTATTCAAAAACCTTTCCAGATGTTCAAGTTATTCTTTGAAGTTATTGACTCACATTCCCATCATATTTGGCATCTCATTTGAAAAATAGTAATATTTCACATAAAATTTTATTTATAAATGTATCACTTATTTATAGTATTTTACTAGAACAATAATAATTTATCTATGAAATTACTCATAATATAAATCATAGAAGAGAATCACAATGAACATATAATGAATAAATCAAAAAATGGATTCTTTTCCATAACATATGAATTTATAACTTAAAAACACTAGTATTCGTGGGATACATTATATAAGGTTCTATAAAAAATCCCCAAACATAACTTTACCATTATCTATTTACATTTATAATGACCCGACATCAATACAAAATATATTGCATAATTTTTATTATAATAATTCATAATAAATAACTAACGAAACATGAATTTCAATGTCTTTGGGAGATAAAAAATATAATATATCAACATAAATATAAAATACATCATATTAATTTCAATCTAATATATGTTCCCTAAATTAAAATTGTAAATTAATTAATATAGAGGATATTACAGGGTGATACATAAAATATTGCAGCGATATATAATTCCATGTAAGGTAAAAATCATAGTAAAATCATCACAATGAAGTGTAATAAGTGAGTAAAGGGAAATAAAATGATGACATGAAATGGAAGGATCATATATAATTATATGGAAGCATGTACTAATGGGAATTATAGCATAAGATCATAGTATTATTAAAATGTGGAAAATGAAAAAATATGTCATTATATGAAAATGTTATGGATTACTTTCATTACATTAAAGAATAATTTCTTAGGATACCTATTTGTGAATAATATATGGTATCTAATTATATATGATCATTACCAAACTTAATGAGACCAAAATAAGTTTTTATCCTATGACGATATCATATAATTTACTTGCACATGTGACCCACATGAAAATGATTCACATATAGGCATAAACGTGTGAATCCTTAAGAATGGGAAATTGGGTACATAATTATATAACAAATAATGATCAAATAAATAATCATAATATATCTAAAAATGGAGATATTATAAAATATGATATGTTTATTAATGAATATGATTGTTTAAAAAAAATATAGAGAAAAAAGAATGAAAAATTATAATAAATGGATGAAGGTGATGTATTGAAAATATTCCAATAAAAAATGATATAAGAAAAGGTAATGAAAATTTCAAGGGCATAATAAATAAATTATTTCTTAAAACTAGAAATAAATTATCTTCTCACATGTTTGAATAATGGGTTTTTAGAGATAAGAATATTAATAAAACATATATATTAAATGTATGAAGTGTCAAAAATTAAATCTATACTATATTTTTCAAAATGAACACACTGTAAATGGATATTGTAAATTCATAATTTTCTATTAAATTAATGGGAAAATAAAATATTATACGACTCCCAAAAAATGCATAAATTATTTTTTACTTAAATTTCATTAGAACATGTAGATTGGGATATATTTTCCAAGAGGGGAGTGTTGGGAGGAGAATGAGGGATGATTTTTGGATTTTTGGTCCTATAATGAGGGATAATATTAAATAGACACCACAATGTATCATGTGGTCTGGTATCGAGTAGGAAATGGAACCTTAAATGGTCTTTGATTTAAACCCCTCATATGTTTGATGTTATAATGAATTTATTAAATCATACAATGGATTGTTTTATAAATATAATTAATGAATAAATATAAAATATATTAATATATTATGATTTTGGAGATATAACTTCGGAAATATATTAATGATATAAAAATAAAATGACCAATGAAATGTTTATCTCCTAAGAAGATCGTATAATTTTTTTTCACTAATTGAATTCTAGAATTGTACATATATTAAAATATATAATTTATGTCATATTCATATGATAAATTCATTATACATATACCCATCTAGGAATTATTGAACTATTTGACAACCCTGATGACCATTATAAAAATACCAAATCATCTCATAAGTAATTGACTTCACACACACATGTTGTTGACATGAGTAAATGATGTATATTATAAATAAAATATATTAATAAATTGAATTTATTATGTGATATAAACATTATCAATGTTCTAAATAATTAAGTTATCATGTGATACTCATCTATTAATAAGGATTTAGGGGTATCTATTCTATAAGAGACCTAATTTCAGGGAACTATAAAACTGGCCTATTTTTATATTGGAATATACATTCTCCCTATTTAGATCCCATTTAATATCTTTATTTATAAGATTCAATTATTATATTATTATTATATATCATACATACATATATAACAAGTCTATTTTTTCTGTCAATTTCATGAATATATATGTTTTCAAATTTAACATCCCAATACATTCAATAAATAAATAAAAATAAAAGGGAACTTCTTTATTCCCAATTTTATTTCTTTTACCACCATTTAAATAATTATTTCTTAGGTGATTTATAAAATTTATTACTATTTTATGAAAAAATGTTATTTTATATTTTTTTATGGAAAACACTACGCGCTTACCATAAAAAATTTCTTTACCCTTTTAATATAACATTATTTAAGATGCTAATATCAATAACGACATATATACATATTTATTATGATTTTTAATTTTATTGGATATCTATATTAATTTATAATGAACCTTTATGAAATAATGAATTTTTAAAAATCATATATCCATTATTTCATTGGGAATGTTCTATTGTCTTAGATTAAAATTTTAGGTAAACAACATGTATAAAGACCCCAACCCAAGTAGCCCAAAACCAATAGTTAAATTATTACATTATCACTTATTATAAGGAATAATAAACCAAAGGAAATGATAGTTTCGTTGTATTAGTGAACTTGATATGTACATTAATGTCATATACAATTTATAACATAAAATATACAAGTATATTCATTGAGAATATCATTATTATTTATTTAATATATTTTCATATCAATAATAGTAAACATATTAGAATACTGAGGAATTTAAACAAAATAATATGAGTTAAAATTATCAACAATTGTTACATAAATTGGAATCTATCTCAAATAAATAAGGCATAATAAATACTCAACTGTATGTGATAGAAAGAACATGCCATTTAATAAAAATATTGAGAAATAAGAATAACATAGAAGAACTAAATGATGATCATATTATTTCATATAACCAAAACCATACATGGGAAATAAATTCCTGGATAACATAAAAATTATATAATAACACGGGTAACAATAATTAGTTTACTAAATATAGAATGCATAATTTAAGACATGATAAAGTCAAGATCAAGGAATCATGCTATGAAATATCAAATAAATGGGTAAGGTCATAGCCAAAAACACCAACTATTTTTAATCATGATAACTATAGATTAATATAGGGATTATAGAGATCCCCAAAACATCACAAAAAATTTCCATATATTGATAAAAATGAATGAGAGAAGAAAAATTCAATAAATAATACTCTGAATAATTTATATTCAAAAACAGTAATTGAAAATATTAATATTTCCCCATTCAAACTGATCACAAACCATTTAGAAAAAAATAATGGATTGTATCATCATAACATATATCCAATGGAGTATAATTAAAATATAGGGTTTTTTCCTTAATGAATTGAAATAGAAAAAAAAATTATTAATAAATTTCTCGAAAAAAATATCCTTTTCACTTTAAAAATCACATTTGAAAAAAGTAATTCTGAAATTAATATTGAGAAGTTTTTATTTGAAAATAATGCTAGAAAAATTAATTCAAATTCCAATTACAACGACTTTTAATAATTTTGGTAAAATTCATTTCATGTATAGTATTTTAAAACAACTATTCTTTTCACATATTCAGTAAAAAGGAAAAATTTACCTTATTTTGAAAACCATAATAAGATTCTTATTAATTTTTTTGACATGTTAATAATAGAAAAAATTAATTAAAAAGAAATTATAACAATAATAAAATTAATCTTTGAATCATTTTTTAATAAAATATATATGGATGAAAAATTATTTTCAATCTAAGAGAGAAATAAAGTCATATTTTCTAAAACAATTATGTCATTAATTGTATGTACTAAAAGAATAAAAATGTTAATTTGGCATGAAATTTCCCTAAGAACATATAGGATAATAAAATGGTTTTGGTTTAAGATATATATATCTAATAATTCTCCGATAAGAGACATAAACATAAAAAAAACATTAATAATGATTAGATTCTGAAATAATGCCTAATCGCTTTTGTAACATTTGAATCATAACCCTCTAAAAGAAATAGATTCATATGAAATGTTAAATACCCTTAATTTTTAAATATTCAAAATATAACATATCAACGTGACTATAGATACACCTCATAAATGAAGTAACTTTTGTCCCATAATATATGTCCCATGGAAGACAATTTGAGATGAAGATTCCCTACAATGTTCATAATAGCAATGTAAGAATTATTCAATGATGTCATTATGTGTACGAAAATTAAATCCAAATAAAACATAGGAAAAAAACTAACAAAACCATATGTAGTTTGAAACATAATCTTAGGATAACAAGTACAATGTATATTTTATATACCAAATGAAAATAAATTGAGTTATGAAACCCCATACCACTTGGTAACTTTCACGTCAAAGACAATTGGATGACATAATTAAAATTTTGAACCCATATACCAAAAAATATGATGGATTTATTATATAACATAAAAAATTGGAAGTATAAAAATTTTATAAATTAAATTAGCTTCATAATAATAAAATAGGACTTGATGAAGGCGAATTAGGACACAATCACCAACATCAGGTCTAGGTTATCATATACATTCATTATTTTATAGAATAATATTATTATTTTAATTATTAAAATATCTAATATTATATTTTAGGTTTATTATTACTTTTATTTTATTTATTACCATGTTATATTTAATTACTTAATTATGTATATATTATAATTTTTGATGGTATTTAGTTCAAATGTACAAAATGACTTCATTTGGTTAAAATGGTAAATGTGGTCAAAGATTAATCATCCTGATAAAAATAATCATGAAATAATTATATTTTTTATATATAAATGATAATATTGAAACCATATATGAAATATAAATATGAATATTGATATATATAACAATCATGGAGATGGTATGTCATACATATGCACGAGTAAAATTTCTATTTTTCAATTAACATGATTGATAGAAGGTAAGGGTAATATAAACTTTAAATTATGATAATTATATCATAAATATCATATATTATGTTTTTTATATATTATTATATAATGAAGTCATTCAATGTGGTTATGATAACTGAATCAAATTACTTGGTGAAGTCAGTAGTCCACACATACACACATATGACGTTATCATTTTTAAATGGATGGGAAGGTAAATAAATTACATTATATATTCTCATTCCATAACGATAATTATTTAAAAAATTTCACACACGCACACACACACACACCCACCCACCCACCCACACACACACACACACATATATATATATATATTAAATCCATCATGAAAAGAATTCATGAGCGGTGGTAATTGTATGTAAATTACAACAGTTCGAGGGGTGGTAGTCCTTTATACACACGAACGATGGTTTTGATTCTTATTTTATAGAATATGAGATAGATATAGGGTATTAAATTAATACAAAAAATTATTATATTTTAGATACTCTTGTAATTAAATAATCAGGTTTTATAATTATTTCAATGGGCGTGGAAAATGAAATAAAATGAACATTCTAATTTAAGAATGAAATATCTTATTCTAACAACCTCTTTAAGTATACCACAAACCTTTATTGGAGGATTTTCTAACCAAACCAAGTACTATAGGATTTTCAAAGTTAATTAAAATTTTAATTTTTTAGGTAATGGAAAAAAATTCCTTTTATGTGTGATTAAATGTGGAGATGAGGTTACTTTTTATATGTGTGAGGAGGGGAACTCAAGGAATTTTCTATGTATTAAATTACAATAAATTATTTTTCAAATTAAAATGTTTCCAAAATGAAGGTTTTATAAGAAAAAATATTTGTGAGTCTAAAACATATCATCAATTAATAATTAGAAATGTTTATAAAATTGTTTCACCCTTATCGTTTTACATTAACCCCTTTTAACCCTATTTGAAAATTAAATTGTTATTAATGTTTTTACTTATTAGGTGTCATGAAATTATCTATAAATTGAAAAAAATAAAATTATTTGATATTATCAACTATTTCCCATTTCATTGACCAAATATTTAATTATTAAAAATTTTAAATCATTTTATATAAAAATATTTATTATAAAATATCATTAATCTCAATTTTGGAACTATTCATTTATTTTGAATATATTAACCTAAACTAAATTATGTAATTTTAATAATAGTATTTTACACATCTATAACATGTTATAAATAAAAAAAATTGAAACTAAAAAATTTATTAAAAATAGATTTTATTTATAATTTTAAAATCAACAATTTTATTTTCATTTAATTTAGTAATTACTACAACGTCTTTGAATAAGAATCTATGGTAATTTTTAAATTAAGATATATTATAAATAAATTATCATGATAAAAAAATTCACATATAAAATTAATATTTGTAGTGAAACATATTATATTTTAATAAATTATACAATAAATATCATTATTTAAATTAAGAATGTGACTTTTTTCCTTACATAATGTATGTTAATGTTCAAAATCATGGACATAGTAATTTTTTTTCATATATAAAAATTTGGGATGAGTATGTATTATATATTCTCATTAAATATGGATGTAATGTGTTAGGGTTACTTATTAGTCCTTATGAAATTATTTTTACCATTAAGTTACTCATTTTAACTTTTTAGCATGGTATTTTTTTTAAATATTTATACTATTAATTGTGAAAAAATTAAAGTTATATTATTTAATAAGATTAATTAGCATTATTTTAAATTTTGGAATTATTTTTCTATATTCATTTCTATATGTGGAATAAGTTCGTTTTATAAGTATCCCTCCTTATGCGATGAAAATGTGTTTCCCTAAAAATTACTTCTATGTTTAATGGTATTTATATTTCACGATCATGTATGATTTTGATTAATTATATTTTTGTAAAGACCCATAAAATTCAAGGAATATTTTTTCTTAATTTTCTTTGGGATTTTTCAAGAACGCAGTTTCAGACATCACTTGATTCTGAGGCCCGGTGTGCCCGGAATTTCTATCTGAAGTTTAGCTCGGGTACGTTCAGTGAACAAACAAGCGGGAATTCCTATCTTTTGAACCAGTGCTCGGAATCAAATTCTGAGGGTACCTATGGAACCGCAACATCGTTAATTTCTTAGGAACACTTAATCCAGAGTTGCGTTTACACGAGAGAAGTTGATAAAAATTGTGGAAGTTAAAAATAAAAATTTAACAACAATTTTTATTTTTACTCTAAGTGTTTAATCATTTGGATGGAAGTTGGGTAACTACCCAAAATCCCTTGGGAGGTTATGAGGGTGGTGGGACCCACACAAACCCCACCCCTTCGCATCCTCTAACCCCCTCAAACCCCATTAATTTTGTTAACTTAAGTTTATTAACTTATGGAATTAATGAGGTGAGTTAATGTGGAATTCAAACACTTGAATTTAAAAAGCCTTGATGTGTTAATAAAATAAGTTAAGAACTTATTTTATTGGGTTGGTGTTTAGTTGTTTGAGAGACTTTGGAGAAAAAGCTAAGGAATTCTTGAGTTCTTCATCCTCTTTGACGAAGAACCCGAAGAACGAACGATCTCCGACGTGGAGCGCCGAGCCCTGAGAGACCGTCTTCCGCGAAACCAACCCGCGATGCGACGTCTTCTTCCACAACGTTTTTCTTCCGCGACGAAATCTCCACCAACGTCTTCGAGTCCTCGCTTCGCGACGCCGACGTTCGTCATCTCTTTTATCAAAGTAGGGGTTGTTTATTTAATTTGTTCGTGTTTACCACCTTGTCGTTCTTCGTAGTTATATGACCAAATGATATCGGTTAATGAGAGGGGGCCGGACCGCACAAACATGGCTGAACCTCCTCCTTTATCCTTGTTTAATTCTTTGTGGTTGGGATGGAATGGAGTGGTGTCGTCACACCACGCGGGATTGTACGACAAGAAATGCGCGGCGTTGTCGCGCCGCGCCGTGAGTTGAATGAGGACGCAACACCGTCACGCTGCGTCGAAGAAAACTGAAGACACCATGGCCGGAGCGGGGCCACGGCATAAGGGCGCGGTGCCATCGCACCGCGCTGGACAAACCAAGCCGCGGACGGTTTCGGGCCGTGGTGGAGCAGGGTGACCGGCGGCCGGTTCCGGGCCGCCGGTGTCGGCGAAGAAGGGGACCGGCCGTCGCCAGTCCCGTGGAGGCAGAAACCGGCCGGCCGAGGTGGGCCGGCTGGACAGGTGTGTAGCCGGGGGTTCAAACCCCTGACCGGCCAGCACAAAATGGCCCCCATAATTGAGGGGGTCGCGGTTACACCAGGGGGAAGGCGCCCCCCCTTTCCAAAACGGCTCGGCCGTTGGCCGAGATGGCCAGCGCGCTGGGCGCGCTGTGCCCAAGCCGGGCCGGGCCGCGCCGGGCCGGGCCGACCTGGACCCGGGGTGGGTCGACCGGGTTCGGGCCGACCGGGGGGTCTCGGGCCGGGTCGGTCTTGGGCCTGAAACCCCCGTTTTCGGACCGTCTTCGGTCTTTTTCCCATATCTTGAGCTTTAGACGTTCGATTGACGTGCCGTTGACTTTGTTGGATTCCTCTTTGTGAGAAGGATCTTTTGGCTTACTCTGCCCAAGGTTTGGACGCAGGTGGAGTATGGTCGGGTTGGTTTTGCCTTAAAAACCAACCGGGCCCCTAGGACGAAAAAGACAATAACTCTCAGACCGGGCGTCCGATTGACGTGCCGTCTGCGACGTTGAGTTCCTGTTGACGATACGGAACTTTTGGATACATCAACTCTGGACTATGTGTCAGTTGATGTATCAGCCTCTCGGCTCATGGAGCGGACCCTCCGAAATGAGCTTGCTATGTGCAGGAACCCTAGAGCTGGTTGCGACTGCTACTGTGACGACGATGACTGTACAGAGATCCTCAGTGGATTCGACGACGACGACAATAGCACTCAGCGATCCTATGTGGATCAGTGCTACCGATCCTGTGTGGGTCCGATCCTGTGTGGGTCAGCGCTCAACGGTTATGTGTGAGCCAGCGCTTACAGATCCTGTGTGAGTCCGATCCTGTGTGGGTCTTTGCGGGGGTTAGTTTCCTACCGATCCTGTGTGGGTCTTTGCAGGGGTTAGTACCTATCGATCCTTTGTAGGTCCGACGACTTAGATGGATCAGTGATCATCTCTATCATCTTCGAAAAAGTATACCCGTGTGAGCGGAATCCTATTTTCTTTCCTGTGTGGATTGGGTTGTACTATCCTATGTGGATTAGTTTTTCTTTCCTATGTGGAATACGTATACTTTCCTGTGTGGATTGGGTTGTACTTGGGCTCAGAGGTTGGAGCATATTGGAATTGATGACTTAGGTATATGTATGGGTATATACCTAAGTAGTGTCGGTTGTTACTTCATGATTATATCTTTCCTTTGTGGATTTTGGGAGACCTTCGGGGGCCTCGGGGTCCCTACTGAGTATCTTATAATCACCCCTGCATGGGCTATGCCCGCACTATATTGTGTTGGTTGCAGACGACAGACAGCATTGATCGTGGTTGAGGCTTGCAGAGTAGGACGGTACCTAGAGGTGGACCACTGGGCGGGACATACTCGGAGCGGACGGCGGGACCTGAGGAGCAATGGAGCTATCTGTACCCACCCTTCAGGTGGGATTTCCAGTGGACAGCTCGGCGTTGCGGCTTTAGTTTACAGTTGTTGTTTTCCCTTTTGAGTTGTACTTTACTTTCAGTTTGGGTTTGTATACTATCCCATTTACTTTTTCCGAACTTACTGTTGTACCAGCTTTTACTTAGTGTTTACTTCTTCTGTTTCTTACTCTGTGGTGTTTTTTTACTTTACAAAGGCAATGCTTTCCCTTTTACCGAGATTTACGCCTTGGTGCTAGTCGCCAGCCCCTGGCCTATGGAAGGCGGGCTTGGGGTAGTCACGACACGGGCCTCGAGGACGGGTCGTGACAAATTGGTATCAGAGGAGTTCGGTTCTACCGCAGAACTTGGAATCTGATCTTTTTCTACGAGAAGCAATAATTTTAAGCATATTGAGTGTGGTTATCAGTCCTTGGAGTCCAGTGTTGGTGCAGAGGCCGACGTATCCGTACACCAGGACCCTGACTTCTGATTTCCGACTTAATGCACGAAAACATTGATTGCATGTGTGTTTCAAGTTTTCTTTGTGATTACTTTGTATCATATCACCAGGTATACTGTTCTGACCATGGCGCACCTGTTTCCTTTTCAGGATGGACCCACGACGGCAGCCAGCTAGGGTTCCAAGAGTTGAGCGTGACGACATCCCACCAAGCGATGAGGCCTTGGTGCAGGGCCCTTTGTTAGCAGTGGCACCGTCGGTAGTTCTACCCGCCGAGCCACCGATGCTTCCAGCACCAGCCGCTGACGATGCACGTCGCCTCAGTGCACTGCATGAGTTCCAGCGCCAGTGACCAACCAGGTTCTGCGGGGAGACGGACCCCCAGGTAGTCGAGGACTGGTTGGAGGTAGTGGTGAGAGTTTTCAGGTTAGTGAGGACACCAACAGACCTCATGGTGATCCTCGCAGCGAGCCTACTGCACGCAGCAGCAGGCAGATGGTGGATCTTGATGCTCCAGGTGCACGATGAGGCATCTCTTCTCTGGATGGACTTTGAGAACCTCTTCCGCTTGGAGTTCGTCCCAGCCACCCTCCATGCGGTGCTCATCCAGGAGCTTCTTCATCTGCGGTAGGGCAGCATGACGGTCGCCCAGTACTCGGCGAGATTTACCGATCTCTCACGCTACTCGACAGACATGGTATGAGACCTGTTATTCCGGGCCCGGCCCTTTGAGTAGGGATTGAGACATGAGATCAGGGCATCGCTGATCTCCCTCAGCATTCTAACTCAGACAGGAGTACTGGAGCGAGCACTTTTGATCCAGAGCTTTCTTGCTGAGTCTACACCAGCGCCGAGACCCACCGCAGGGTAGCACGTAGCAGAGACCTCTGCAATAGGAAGTCGACAAATGACTCATGGGTCCAGGCAGACCAGACCCTCAGGCAGACGACCTCAGGACACTGCCTCAGCAGTGCAGGGCACACGGCGTGGAGCCAGACTTTCTAGAGGCAGACAATGCTACTCAAGCGGCGGGCAGGGCCACATGGCTCGTGACTGCCCGACCCGTCGTGCCGAGGAGCAGCAGACAGTTGAAGGACCACTGAGGCAGAGGCAGAGGGTCGACCATGGTGGTCCTTAGGGAGCAGGCGGATGAGGCATAGGAGCTGGCCAAGCAGCGGGTGGTGGGCGACGCTTTGAGGCACTACCACCACCACCACTAGGAGGTCCACCCCGACCACATGGAGATGGTGGGCAGAGACAGGCACAGATCTAGGCAGCGGAGGCCTATGACCACGGCGTGCCCGAGATGATTTGTGGTACTATCTGTGTCTATTCCACCATTGCTGCAGTACTTATAGACACAGGAGCGAGTCATTCTTTCATAGCCTCTACCCTTGTTCGGAGCTCGGAGATTCCGACAGAGCCGTTGGCTCGATCCTTACGGCTAGATACTCCTACGGGAGCAGACTCGACGATTACCCACTGGTGCCGACAGTGTGAGATTACTCTAGGAGGCAAGAGCTTTAGCTGGTATCTTCTTGTAGTGGCTTTGAGGCCTTACGACATCATCTTGGGTATGGATTGGTTATCTACAGTCCATGCACATATTGACTGTATTAGGTGCAAGGTGCAATGTGTACGCACCGACGGGAGCAGGTTCACCTTCACCGGCGAGAAGGGAGCCTTCGCAATATAGGATGGACTTCCGCAGAGGATAGGACGACCCATCACTCATCAGTTGGCCAGCCTCATCATAGGAACAGTTGACGTGCGGAGTCCTGGTTTTCCCGCATTGGTGGATCAGTATGCGGACGTTTTCCCCAACGACGTTCCAGGGCTACCTCCTCGTAGAGAGGTAGACTTTTATATTGACCTGTACCCCGGGACAACCCCGATATCGACTCCAGCATATAGTATGGCCCCCGACAAGCTTCAAGAGCTGCGGGTACAGTTGGAGGACTTTCAGGGCAAGGGGTTCATCCGACCTAGTGTTTCACCCTGGGCTTCCCCGATATTGTTCGCCAAGAAGGTGGACGGGAGCTTGCGACTGTGTGTTGACTATCGTCACCTGAACCAGGTGACAGTGAGGAACAAGTATCCGCTACAGAGGATTGATGACCTCTTCGATCAGCTCAAGGGAGCACGATGGTTCTCAAAGATAGACCTCAGGTCAGGCTATCATCAGCTTAGAGTTTGAGACAAGGACGTTCATAAGACGACCTTCAGATGTCGGTATGGCCACTATGAGTTCTTTATTATGACATTTGGTGTAACCAATGCTCTAGCAGTGTTCATGTTCCTCATAAACAGGATCTTTCAGCCATACCTCGATCGATTTGTCGTAGTCTTCATCGATGACATTTTGATTTACTCGACGACTGAGGAGGAGCACGCCTACTACTTACGGGTTGTACTAGACACACTCTGAGAGCACCATCTTTATGGTAAGCTCTCGAAGTGTCAGTTCTGGATACATGAGGTCCACTTATTGGGGCATGTATTCTCTGAGGCGGTAGTTGCAGTGGATCCTGTGAAGATCAAGGCAATGCTAGCTTGGGAGCCACCCAGGAGCGTGACGAAGGTGCAGAGTTTCTTGGGACTAGCTGGATACTACCGGAGATTCGTTCCAGACTTCTCCAGACTTGCGGCACCACTCTCAGCTTTGATGAAGAAGGGGAAACCCTTCGTGTGGTCAGAAAAATGTAAGCAGAGCTTCTAGGAGCTGAGACAGAGATTGACCAGCGCACCTATCTTGAGGTTGCCTGAGGAGGGAGTAGGGTACGTAGTCTACTGTGATGCATCAGGGACCAGACTCGGATGTGTTCTGATGTAGGAGAGGGAAATGATCGCCTATGGATCACGTCAGTTGAGGCCGCATGAGAAGAACTACGCTACCCATGACCTGGAGTTAGCAGTAGTGGTCTTCGCTCTGAAGACATGGCGACACTATCTGATGGGCGAGTGTTTTACAGTCTTTTCTAACCATCAGAGTCTCAGATACATCTTCTCTCAGAAGGACCTGAACCTGAGACAGAGGCGATGGTTCAAGTTCCTCCAGGGCTATGACTTTGAGATAGTCTATACTCCTGGGAAGGGGAACGTGGTAGCTGATGCTCTCATCAGGAGGATGGACATTAAGATACTTGAGGAGGCGACAGAGCAGCTAGCCGATTTGCAGATATCCTTTGTGGATAGAGATGGAGCAGCCTTCCTTCAGTCTCTCATAGTCACTCCTCCACTACTGCAGCGGGTCAGAGAGGCACAGCGAGGGGACGATGACTGTGAGATGTGGCGTGCACAGATATCCTCAGGACAGACACTTGATGGTTTCTCCTTTGGAGCAGAGCACAACATCCTTTTCAGAGGACGTACCTTGGTACCAGTTGCTTTATGGGAGGAGGTTCTGAGAGAGTTTCACACTTCTCCTTTGGCGGTACATCCTGGAGTGGCGAAGATGTATGAGGATCTCAGTCGACAGCACTGGTGGCCGAGCATGAAGAAGGATATGGCAGAGTTCTTTTCTCGATGCCTCACGTGCCAGTAGGTGAAGGCTGAGCACCAGGTACCAGTAGGCTTGGTACATCCCTTGGAGGTTCCGGAGTGGAAGTGGGATAGAATATCTATGGAATTCATGACTGGACTTCCACGCACTTCCAGAGGTCATGAATCCATTTGGGTGATTGTCGACCCACTCACCAAGTTGGCTCACTTATTACCCATCAGAGAGCAGGGCTTAGTGGAGATCTTGGGACGACTTTACGTTCAGGAGATTGTACGTCTTCACGGTGTGTCATATTCTATCATCTTCGATCGAGATGCTTGCTTTACTTCCCAGCTATGGAAGGGATTGCAGGAGGCGTTCGGGATCTAGCTACGTCTGAGTACAACCTTTCACCCTCAGACGGATGGTCAGATGGAGAGAACCATTCATACTCTCGAGGACATGCTTCGTGCATGCGTCCTCGACTTTGGTCGCAGCTGGGAGGACCACCTACCCTTGGTGGAGTTCGCGTACAACAACAGCTACCACTCCACTATCGGGATGGCACCATACGAGGCGTTGTACGACCAACCTTGTAGATCTCCTTTGTGCTGGACAGACCCTGGGGAGTCAGCACTTGTGGGACCGGAGATGGTCCAGGCCATGACAGAGAAGGTCCAGGTCATCCAGAAGCGGATGAGGACAGCTCAGAGCCGGTAGAAGTCATATGCTGACAGGAGGCGGAGTCCACTAGAGTTCGAGGATGGCGACCACGTCTTCTTGCATGTCTCACCTTGACGTGGATTACGGAGATTTGGCTGAGGCGGCAAGTTGTCTCCATGCTTCATCGGACCATTCCAGGTCCTCAGCAGGATTGGCGAGGTGGCTTATCGCCTGTCTCTAGCACCTCAGTTGCACCAGGTGCACGACGTCTTCCACGTATCTTAGCTGAGGAGATACGTGCACGACCCGACGCACATCATTGACCATGGGTAGATTGACGTTGATGATGGGGCGACTTTTGCGGAGGTTCCAGTGGAGATCGAGGATCGACAGAAGCGGGTCCTACGTGGATGGTCGATTCCTCTAGTGCGCATTAGATGGAAGCACATGGACCTCCAGGAGAGCACTTGGGAGCGGGAGGCTCAGATGCGTGCTCAGTACCCACATTTGTTTCCCTAGTTTTCGATGTATCTTTACGGGGATGTAAAGTCCTGAGGTGGGAGTAATGTAAAGACCCATAAAATTCAAGGAAAACTTTTTCTTAATTTTCTTTGGGATTTTACAAGAACGTAGTTTCAGACGACACTTGATTCCGAGGCCCGCTGTGCCCGGAATTTCTATCCGAAGTTTAGCTCAGGTACGTTCAGTGAACGAATGAGTGGGAATTCCTATCTTTTGAACCAGTGCTCGGAATCAAATTCTGAGGGCACCTATGGAACCGAAGCACCGGTAATTTCTTAGGAACACTTAATCCGGAGTTGCGTTTACACGAGAGAAGTTGATAAAAATTGTGGAAGTTAAAAATAAAAATTTAACAACAATTTTTATTTTTACTCTAAGTGTTTAATCCTTTGGATGGAAGTTGGGTAACTACCCAACCTCCCTTGGGAGGTTATGAGGGTGGTGGGGCCCACACGAACCCCACCCCTTCACATCCTCTAACCCCCTCAACCCCCATTAATTTTGTTAACTTATGTTTATTAACTTATGGAATTAATGAGGTGAGTTAATGTGGAATTCAAACACTTGAATTTCAAAAGCCTTGATGTGTTAATAAAATAAGTTAAGAACTTATTTTATTGGGTTGGTGTTTAGTTGTTTGAGATAATTTGGAGAAAAAGCTAAGGAAGTCTTGAGTTCTTCATCCTCTTTGACGAAGAAGGTGAAGAACGAACGATCTCCGATGTGGAGCGCCGAGCCCTCGGAGACCGTCTTCCGTGACACTGACCCGCGACGCGACATCTTCTTCCACGACATTTTTCTTCCGCGATGACTCTTTTCATGATGGTTTTCCGCGATGAAATCTCCGTCAACGTCTTCGAGTCCTCGCTTCACGACGCTGATGTTCGTCATCTCTTTTATCAAGGTAGGGGTTGTTTATTTAATTTGTTCGTGTTTACCACCTTGTCATTCTTCGTAGTTATACGACCAAATGATATCGGTTAACGAGAGGGGGCCGGACCGCACAAACATGGATGACTCTCCTCCTTTATCCTTGTTTAATTCTTTGTGGTTGGGACGGAATGGCTTGGTGCCGTCGCAGCACGCGGGATCATACGACAAGAAATGCGCGGTGCCGTCGCGCCGCGCCGTGAGTTGAACGAGGAAGCGACACCGTCGCGTTGCGTTGAAGAAAACCGCAGACACCGCGGCTAGAGCGGGGCTGCGGCGGAACGGCGCGGTGCCGTCGCACCGCGCCGGACGAACCAAGTCGCGGCCGGTTTTGGGCCGCGGCAGAGCAGGGTGACTGGCGGCCGGTTCCGGGCCACCGGTGTCGGCGAAGAAGGGGACCGGCCGTCGCCGGTCCCGTGGAGGCAGAAACTGGCCGGCCGGGGCGGGCCAGCCCGACAGGTGTGCAGCCGGGGGTTCAAACCCCCGTCTGGCCAGCAAAAAACGCCCCCCATAATTGGGGGGGTCGCGGTTACACCAGAGGGGCAGGCGCCCCCCCTTGCCAAAACGGCTCGGCCGTTGGCCGAGCTGGCCAGCGCGCTGGGCGTGCTGTGCCCAGGCCAGGCTGGGCCGACCCAGACCCGAGGCGGGTTGACCAGGTTCGGGCCGACCGGAGGGTCTCGGGCCGGGTCGGTCCGGGCCCGAAACCCCCGTTTTCTGACCGTCTTTGGTCTTTTGCCCATAACATGGGCTACAGACCTCCGATCAATGCTACATCAGTTGAAATGAGATCCTTGAATCGAGACGGTCATTTCGGTATATCGCACTCAAGGTTTCAGATTACTTTGAGTTCGGCCGGGTTGGTTCGTACACGAAACCAACCGGGCCCTCAGAGCGGAAACGCTCATATCTTGAGCTTCGGACGTCCGATTGACGTTCCGTCGACTTTGTTGGATTCCTCTTAGTGAGACGGATCTTTTGGCTTACTCTGACCGAGGTTTGGATGCAGGTGGAGTACGGTCGGGTTGGTTTTGCCTTAAAAACCAACCGGGCCCCTGGGACGAAAAAACCAATAACTCTCAGACCGGGCGTCCGATTGACGCGCCGTCTGCGTCGTTGAGTTCCTGTTGACGATATGGAAATTTTGGATACATCAACTCTGGACTATGTGTCAGTTGATGTATCAGCCTCTCGGCTTGTGGAGTGGACCCTCCCGAATGAGCTTGCTATGTGCGGGAACCCTATAGCTGGCTGCGACTGCTACTGTGACGACGACGACTGTACAGAGATCCTCAGTGGATTCGACGGCGACGACTACAACACTCAATGATCCTATGTGGATCAGTGCTACCGATCCAGTGTGGGTATGATCCTATGTGGGTTAGCGCTCAGCGGTTCTGTGTGAGCCAGCGCCAACAGATCCTGTGTGAGTCTAATCCTGTGTGGGTCTTTGCGGGGGTTAGTTTCCTACCGATCCTGTGTGGGTCTTTGCGAGGGGGTTAGTACCTATCGATCCTTTGTGGGTCCGATGACTTAGATGGATCAGTGATCATCTCTATCATCTTCGAAGAAGTATACATGTGTGAGCTAAATCCTGTTTGCTTTCCTGTGTGGATTGTGTTGTGCTATCCTGTGTGGATTACGTTTTGCTTTCCTGTGTGGAATACGTATACTTTCCTGTGTGGACTGGGTTGTACTTGGGCTCAAAGGATGGAGCGTATTGGAATTGATGACTTCGGTATATGTATGGGCATATACCTAAGCAATGTCGGTTGTTACTTCGTGATTGTATCTTTCCTTTGTAGTTTATCCTTTGTGGATTTTGGGAGACCATCGGGGGTCTCGGGGTCCCTACTGAGTATCTTATACTCACCCCTGCACGGGCTATGCCCGCACTACGTTGTGTTGGTTGCAGATGACGGACAGCGTTGATCGTGGTTGAGGCTTGCAGAGCAGGACGATACCTGGAGGTGGACCACTGGGCAGGACATACTCGGAGCGGATGGCGGGACCCGAGGAACAGTGGAGCTATCTGTACCCACCCTTCAGGTGGGATTTCCAGTGGACAGCTCAGCGTTGCGGCTTTACTTTACAGTTTCTGTTTTCCTTTTCGAGTTGTACTTTACTTTCACTTTGGGTTTGTATACTGGCCCATTTACTTTTTCCGCACTTACTATTGTACCAGCTTTTACTTAGTGTTTACTTCTTCTGTTTCTTACTATGTGGTGTTTGTTTATTTTACAAAGGCAATGCCTTCCCTTTTACCGGGATTTACTCCTTGGTGCTAGTCGCCAGCCCCTGGCCTATGGAAGGCGGGCTTGGGGTAGTCACGGCACGGGCCCCGAGGACGGGTTGTGACAATTTTTATAATCAAATAATTATAATATTAATTTTCTATCAAATTTATTATATTGTTGCAATTTTTCAATGAAAATAAATAAATGTTTTACAAAAAATGGAATTTTTTATAATTCATTGAAAAATTATTATATTATGAAAAATCACAAAATATCACCCCATGTTAATTTTGTGATGATGATTTAAGAAATATTTTTCAGCATATTTTATATAATTTCAAAAATTGATATATATTATTTTTTTATCACAAAAATAAATAGATAATTTTTTGATAAGAATATATTTTTATGCATTAAAAGGCTTTAAAAAAATTAAGTACTTATTTAGAAATAAATTTTATTCATCTAAAAAATTTATACAAAATTTTCAAAAAGTGGTTATTTCTATTCATTACGACATTTATAACAACTAGTACATAATGGTAATTATTAAATATTTTTATAATATATCATAGTTCTTTTAAACACAAAATTTCATGTAACAAAATATTTCTAATAAATAAAAATTATATAAAGAGAAATAAATTATAAAATCTTAGGGGGTCACATTCTATCCCCTCCCCAACGCCTAAAGAAATGGTGCCCTTAATTATTTTTCATTCATAAAAGTATTATCCTTTTTCGATAACCCATATCATACCTAGGTATATTAAAACTTCTTTTTTATTCAATAATGTTAATGTTAAAAAGGTTACTTGAAAAATTATCTATTTGGGTTTCTAAATAAAGAAAAAAGTTTATGGAATGTAAATATATAGGCATGAAATATAATAAATATTTATATAGACTGATATATAGAGATATAAAATATGGTCATGATAAATTTAATGACCATAATTATATAAATCTATGATTTGGTAAAATACCAAAGATTCATCCGAAATAACAGAATATAAAAACGTTTTTGTTCCAATATCCTTCTTATAGAGTTGTGAAATTCCCTTTTAATAAGTAATTATAGTTACATTACACATATAATTTCATTCCATAAAAAATTTCAACCAAAATATCATTTTTTCTCCAAGTGATGAGTATTGAAGAAATAATTAAGCCTAAGGAACTAAAATCAACCTGTAAATGATCACATAATCCAGAAAAGAAAAAAATAAACACTCACAATCATTAATAAAACCAATTTTTTGAGAATAATATAAGATAATTCCCAATATAAATAAACCTTAATATTAATATATAATATATTAATTTCATAAAATCTTAAAAGAACTATTAAAAAAATATAATTTCTTAAATAAATTACCCTATATCTCAAATAATCTCAATAACTCATCCTAAAATAAATATTTAACCTAAATGTTTATATGATACCCTTTTTCTTACATCTCCAAAATAATAATATAATTCTTCCCAAATAATCCATTAAGTTAAACATAAGGGTTATATATACATAAAATAATTAAATACCTCCAGAAATTTCATTAATCACCATAAAATCATAAAAACGAAAAAATATTTATTCCTCTAATAGCAATAAAAAAATAAATATATTATGTATCTGTTAAAACATTTGGTTAAAATAATTCATAATCATTAGAACATTATGTTGGATAGTGGTTGGGGATGAACCCATATCACTCATTGGTTATAATTTTAAGACTAACAAAATTACTAATCATGACATTACTTTCCCCAACATGTGGATTTTACTTTTTCTAATATAATATCTATATAATTACTATAACATTCCAAAAATTATGATAAACATACCCAAAAATAACCTTAATCATTAAATCCATTTTAAAAACCATGTATAACTATACAATAAAACAAATGTCCCCAAATTTTAATAGCCCATAATTACCTTAAAATAAAAAATCATTTAAACCCTAAAGGTTATCAAAACCATTAAAAATATGCACATAAAATATTAAATCATCATTACTCAAATAAAATTTACATGGAAAAAGAGACTAAAACAAAGGGTTTTATACTATATATTATAGTGATATATACTTAACATACATGGATATTACATCATTTTAGATGCATATTTAGTACATTACAAAAATACACACCCGAGGACCATAATAGTTTAGTGTCTATAGAAACTTTGAAACAAAATATTCTATCTTGGTGAAATATCTTCAACATCTCCCATAAAGATCTATACCATTAATACTTCTACCTAAAACCATTATTCAAAACCAAGAGAAATGAAACATAATAAAGTGGTGATCTTGGATTCTTAGTAATCATAAACAAGGGAGACATGCAAGTATAAACATGAACTTAAGGGCATGATAATGTGATCATAACAATAGGAGATCATACCCTACCTATAAAAGATCATAAAACTGAGTTATTAGATAATGCTTGGAATTTCATAACACATGAATGACAAGGACATAAAAATCACGATACATGAAATCATAACTAAGGAATAAGACATAGGATTTCTGGAATATATAAAAAAATACAAACATTTAGGTCAAAGATACATACCAATACCTTTATAACATGTTAGGCTTGGGCTATGACTCGTGCACCTACTTTGGGGCTGGGTTAACATCCCATGTATGTAACACCCTAAGGTTTTACAAATAAATCTAATGAAATTCATGAAACAATGAGTCTCTTAATAATGGAACTTTATTTTAAGGAGATAGTTATAAACTATCCATTATATATAATTTTGTTTCATCTATGATTTGAATTTTAAAAACCAAACATCTACAATTGTGATGAGTAAGTTATTTGGAGTCTAGGAGAACCAACTTGTTTTTTTGTGAATAGTAACACACCCTTATGGATAGTAATATGAATCGTAATATAAACCTTATAAATAGTAAATCTTATTAATTTTTCTTTTGTCTTAAGGTTATAAGATAAGGATATCTTGATTAATCTTTCAATGTGATATAAAATCAGTTATAGTTTTGAAATTGTTATTTTTTTGAATAAAATTTGATTTTATTTAAAAATTAAATTAAAAATATTTATAAAATGATTTAAAAAATGGAGTTCATTTTTAATTCTACCCGTTGAAAAATAGTTAGGGTTAATTTTTGGGATTTTTCTAGAATACTTGAATTTTTGGTGAATAGTGAAATATGGTAATTAACAAAATGTGCTAAATAAATGATTTTTTGAACCATTCTTGAGACATGGATGATGTAAATTTCCTTTGGTTAAAACTCACATGAACTTATTACTATTTTCCTCACCTGAATCAAGGCTATTCATAGTCTTTAGAAAAAAAATTGAACTGATGATTAAAATAATGTAAACCCCTCCTCTCCTCCACTATAAATACCTCACTCACCCTCCTCTTCCTATCACACCACTAAATCCTTGAGAATCATCTAAGATCTGAAAAATACTATTCCAAATCACCTAACTCACATCCAATACATTATGGTCTCACCAAAATGACAAAATCAAGGGCCTTTAGGAAGATCTCAAGGGGAAGAGATCAAGAGGTAAACATCCTCTTTCATTTTCTTTTCAATTATTTATTTTCTCATACTCTCTCCTCCTATCCTTATACAAGAGTCATGAAAGATGTATTATTATATATATTATTTATTTTTATTATGTGTATCAAATAATTCATCATCATTCTTCCTCTCCTCTTCCTCTTATTCTAAAAATAAAAACACCGTCTGTGATGTGCTGATTTACCAAAATTGTGGATGATGTGTTTTTGATTTCCATTAAATCATTAATTTTTTTTTATAAAACTATTTTAATAGTCGAAAAATATTCTAAAGGTTATTATATATCCTATTTAATGTTCTGGAGTTAACACATATACATAATATTATGTTATATAATGAAACTAGTTTGTGATTATCAAAGAACTGCCAAAATGATCTAAATGGATATCACTAAGGATTTATCTAATGATTCATCCTAATAAAATATAACCAAAAATATTTATGGAATAATTTAATATTTTTGAAACATATTAATACAATTTCATTCCAATTATGGAATTTCATTTCCATATGATAAGAAAATCAAATACAAACCAACCATGGAAATCATGTAAAGAACGCACCTGAAACAATGGAAGAAACAAAATACTAATAATTATATGGTGAAATTATATAATAAAATGATCATATAAGGTGTTATAAAAATTAATATGTTTCTTTAAGATATTAAAATCACTCTTTTAACCATTATAAATGAGGTTTAAACATGTTTTAAGTAAGACGAACCCAAGGTAAGGGAATTCTTAATCCGGTTTCGATTATTTGGGTTAACCATCTACCTCATTATTTATGGGGTATTAAAAAAATTTTTGGGATAATTTTTTTTATATTATGCTTAATTATGTTTATTTACTATTTATATACATATTTCATCCACTCTATGAAGTTTCTCTTCAATTATTTGATATTTTAAGGGGCTTTTCTTTTAAAATCTTTTTTTTAAAATTCTGTTTTACCAAAATAAAAATCAATGTTTTTATGAAATTATTAATGTTTTATGATTATGTTATAGTTCTTGGTAACTATTTATAATTAAGGGTGAGACCTATATCTCCCTACAATTCATTGATAATGTGTATGTTGGAGGTCGGTCGTAAGGTTACTCCAAGTGTAACTGTAGTGGTTTCACAATAAGGCAGTCATGAGGCTTACATTTTAAGGTAACCATGAGGGTTACAAAATATAAGGTAGTCGAGAGGGTTATAATATTATTTAAGTAATTCCACGATATAAATTTATGGTTATATTAATGTTATTTATGTTTTTTATAAATCTTGTGAAAATCTCATGTTTCACAAAGTAACTATATATGGGTGACAAGTATTTCTTTTTGAAAATGATTTCATATGTTTTCAAGTATTCATCGACTAATGTTTTATTTCCTACTTTTTATATCCATTACTGAGATTTTTGTGTTCATCAAAAAATTTTAAATGATTTTCATAGATGATAAGTATTTGTAAGACAATGAAGGAAGCCATGTTAAATTTTATGAATATTTGTCAAAGAAAACACGTTTTATTTGAAAAGTTTTATATTTTGGAAGAAATGGATACTGTATTTGTGGTATCCGATATGTATAAATGTGTAATGTAATGTTTGTATTATATAATAGTTATATAAAACTATAAACTTGAAAATATATTCAATGTGAAATGTAGTGAGTTCTTGACTAAAATTCATGATTATGTAATGTAATAAGGCTGAGTCCTTATAGTGTACCCACATTCATTTATGATTGAGATAGAAACCATGTACCATATTATTTTTAGGCTTAGGATATAACCTATATACCCTATTTATTTTAGGCTTGGGCTAAAAACCATGAACCATCTTTCTTTTGGGATTGGGCTACAATCCATGGACCTTATTTCATTTAGGCTTGGGCTAGAAACCATGAACCTTATTTATTTTAGGTTTGGTATACAACCAATGAACCTTACTTCTTTTAGTGTTAGGTTAAAACCCATAAAAATTTTGAGAATATATAAAACTTATCATTACCTAATGAATTGGATTGATATAAAGGTTCAACCTATCTAATAGTAAAATCATTATCACATGTTCTATAAGATAATAATATCATGAACCATAAAAAGACATAGGTCATATAAAGATCAATTCATAACCCATAAAATGAAATTATGGCCATTTAATCTTCATCACATCATAACATATGAAAATAGAGAGGTTTAATAACCACTTCATGAGTTCATAACTTGTGAAAAGAAGTGGGTTTCAAAAGCGTAGAACCCATTGAAGTGAAATGAGTGTCTTAAACATCATTCCATCAAAACATAAACCACTCAAGAAGAAATAATGAATGGAACCATAGGATGATTTACTAGAAGGTAATGTGTAACATAAAAATATGTCATCTTATATGGAAAATAATTTTGAAATATCTTTCAAAAAAATTCATGAAGAAAATATCTCTTTTTTCTTTGAAAAAGAAATCAAATACATAAATATATTTAAAAATAATTTTATTAGAAAATTCCTTGAACAATTATATAAATGAAATTAAATAATTTTAAAACCTTTTTCCTTGAAAATTAATTTTAAAAACATTTTCTTAAAAATTTAAAATTTAAAATGAAAAGTAATCTTCAATGGAATGACAATGGGTAAATTCTTACATGTTTTATAAGTTAAAAAGAATATTCATTTTACATGGTAAAAAGGTAAGAAGGAATGCCTTGTTAGGAAAGCGAAAAGAATTTACCCTTGAAGATACTGGTAAAATAAACAAGGGTAAACATGTATTTTAAATCATATAGGATAATTTTATAATATTCTTGGAAACCCTTTTTAGAAAACATAGATTTGTGATTGAAGGGAGGGTAAAGTACAAATTTCTTAAAAATAATTTCTTAAATATATTTTGGAAAAAATAGTATAATTGTGGGACCAATAAATTATTATAATATTTATAACTAGAAGATGAGAAAATTTATCAATTTCCTTGATATATGGATCATATGACTTCATCCAAGGAAGTATAAACATAAATAATCATAAAAGAAATGATGATATTTTCTTAATAAAAACATATAAATAGTAACATGGGATCATACACTCTGTGTATGAAATGAAATTAAATGGATATTAAAATATCTTGAAAATATTTATTTTCATGATATTACATTGAAGTATATACAACTCATAGAAATCATTTAGGTTCATAACAAAATGAGAGTCTCAAATAAAAAAATTTGAGGCAAAACTATTTTACTGATTAGGTACCTTTTGAAACATAGACCCCATGAAAGAAGAATCATATAATAGAAATTTTAATACCCATTAATTTAATTATAATATAAATATAATAAAATCATGGTATTTACATACACCACATAAAAGTAAATAGTGTCGAACATTACATGTAGCTCATGAAAATTAAAAGTGAGATGGAATTTTCTTACCTTGTGTCCTAACTCTCTCCATACTCGATCAAACCAATTGTATAGTAAATTTAATTTTTTTATAAATATTATAGATAAACTTATTATTATATATAACACTGTATATGGTTTTATTATTACCATATATTACCCTCTTGTTAATGATCTTAGTTTAATGTGTAACTTTGGATAATATTTACATCACTGATCGCTTGTGTCTAAATTTTTCATACCGTTTGTCCTTATAATTATATCATGATTAAAAAAATTAAATAATGGTATAAATATCATGTATATATAGTATATTTAAATTATAATAATTTATATCATATAGAAGTTCAAAATAGAATACACCTTTCATGAAGATGGTAAGTCGTACGTACTCATGAATATTCACTAATAGAATAGGGGTTTTTCCCAACACTTATATACCAACAGTTTTCTTAAACCATTGGTAAAAAAGAGTTTTACCAATGGTTTTCTTAAACCGTTGGTAAAACCTGGTGCATGACACCCTTTACCAATGGTTCTAGTGAACTATTGCTAAAGGGGTCTAAATTTCCACCCCTTTACCAATGGTTCTTGAATACCATTGGTAAAGGTTTTCCCTAATAACACCGAACAACCCTTCTCTTCTCCCCCATTCGGACATAACCATAATTTGACAGTAGCCCCCGCGATTAGAGCACCTCTCCCCCATTCGGATAACACCTCTCTCAGGTCCATCTCAGTTCCTCCATCTGAACGGTTGGAATCTCGACTTCCCCCATCCAAGCTGCTGAATCTTCATCCGAACCATCCCAAATTAGGTATTTTCTTAAGTGGTACCTTATTTTTATTATTATCTATCTAATATTTCAGTTTTAAGTTTTGATTTTGATGTGTATAATTTTTTTCTATTTTGATTTAACCTAGAAAACCCTTTTAGATTTTTTCTCCGGAACAATAGAAAACCCTTTTAGATTTTTTAGTTGTTGGTTTAATTTATCATATAATTATATTAAAATGTTATATAGATAGACTGGATATTTATAGACCTCTCAGTGGTCACCTATATTAATTGTATCTCACACATTGTTCGAGATTCCATTGGGTACCTAGATAAACTACATGATTATATGTTTAGATAATGGGAATCACCATTTTACAGATGTATGACCACTCACATGACATAGGATGGAGCATTTAATAGATGATTGGGTTGTATCTCAAGAATCTAGGTTGAATTTTAGAATTTATTAAACCTCTTATATAGTACTACTTCATACTAGTTGTAACTATGTTTTTCTTCTTGATACATGACATACATTACCATCATTCGGTTTATGATTCTGTTATTAGTTGGTATTACTAATTTGCTTATTTTCATACATTTCCAATATTTTCCCATTGTTATCTTTCTTCCACTTTTTAACTGATAATATTAAAAATTTTCAAATTAGGTAATGAGGGAATAGTCTCCCCTAAACACACCAAAGCCTCTCACTATTATTTAATAACATTCGAAATTTTGGTAGATGTTCTTGAGGCCATGTGGACATCTAGGTTCATGTCACTAATGAGTGGAATCCTGGTTTGGGATGTCACAATTTTTGGATATCCTTTTTATAGGTGTTTCCAATCAAATCCATACCTATAACTATTTAAGGTCCCTCTCCAAAATTAATTGGTACATGATTCAATGAATACACCATACCAACCTTTGATCTATGGCCCCAAACCTAGGATCCTTTAATCCATGGTTAAGGTGAAACTTGATGAGGCCATAACTACTTTTGATGTGATCCTCATCATACTCCTCATCTTGATCTCCCTGAAGAAGTTAAAGTATAAAAACCATGTACTCCCAACAAGACCCTTAAGAATTATGTATTCCTTGATCCACTTCCAATATTTTACTGGGAAATCCTTGAAAATAGGCATTAGAAATTTTGTATCTTATTTTCTTATATACATTGTATTTTTTTTGTGTTTCTTAATATGATTCTCATATAGAGTAATGTGTCAGTTATGGTTTTATATAAAGTAAACAAATGTCATTTACCTAAATATTTTTTTGATTGAACTTCAATATTATTGAATTGTTTTGAAATGACTTATTGAATTTTTTTACAGAATAGATAGAATTTGGATGTTTGAAACTGATCGGATTTCAACCGATTTTAAAAATAATTTGAACATATTTTTAGATTTTGCATTTGACAAGGCTTTAGATAGTGGTCGCATTCACTGCCCATGTTCTAATTGTGTTGGAAGACCTTGGTTGAGTGGTGAAGCAGTTATCTATTATATAACAAAATATGGTTTCCAAACAAACTATTACATGTGGTATCACAATGGAGAGAAAATGGAATCTCAAAATGTTGATGATCCAAATGATAGGACTGAATTAGGGAGTTTGATATATGATCGATTTCCATTTATACGGTATCATGAAAAGGTATGTCTAGCCAAAAATATTTTGATACAATCACACATGATGTATCCAATGAAAATGATGATGTTGATAGGGTGAAAAAATTGAATGATGCTGCGACGACTCCAGTATATCAGCAATGTGGTAAAATGAAAAAGTTGGAATTTTTCATCCGATTGTTTCATGTGAAAACTATGTATGAGATTTCAAATACTACAATTGATTACATTCTTAACTTCTTGAAGGACTTACTTCCAAATTATGTAGATATTCCCTCAAACCACTATATGGCATGGAATTTAGTGGATGAACATGGATTCTTAAAAAACAATCATGCTTGCCTGAATGATTGCAACTTATTTTGGGAGGAAACTGCTGAAATAAATGATAGTATCAAATGTGGAACCTCCCGATGGAAGCCAAAAGATGATGGAACACCATATCGTGTGCCACAAAAAGAAATGTGGCACTTCAAATTGATCCCCATATTACAGAAAATTTTCATGTCTAATGAAATATCAGTAAAAATGCAATGGCATGACACCGAGTGAAAAAAGAATATTGAAGAGTTGGTTCACCCTGCAGATGGATTTTCATGGTAGAGATTTGATACTCGATATACCGAATTTGCAGTTGACGTGTGTAATGTGAGACTGGGTATTTCATATGACGGTTTTAATCCATTTTGGCAGATTCTTACTTCGCACAACACATGGCCGGTTTTCATACACATTTATAACCTTCCCCTATGGTTGTGTATGAAAAATCCTTACACTTTCTTGAGTATACTGATATCTGGCCCTTTTGATCTCAGTAATGATATAGATGTAAACATGAAACATTTAGTAAAATAGTTGAAACTTCTTTGGGATGTGGGTGTGCCCACATATGATGCATGTTCAAAAGACATATTTCAGATGCGTGTTGTGCTTATGTGAACGATCAATGATTTTCCTGCTTATGCAATGATGTCTGGATGGAGCACAAAATGAAAATTGTCATGTCCTATTTATATGAAGAATACTCGATCGATAAGACTGAAATATCATCGTAGTTTTAGTTTTATGGGACATCGACGATTCTTTCCAATGAACCATCCATATAGAAACAATCGTCAGAGATCCATGGAGACTGACGATCCACCTCAGCGTATGTCTGGAACTGATGTGCTTAATGAATTGAAAGATTTCAGTTATTCATTTCGGAAGGGTGTAATGAAATCTAGAAAGAGGAAAAATGTTTCCAATGATACCTATTACAATTGGAAGAAGAAGAGTATATTCTTTGATTTGTCTTATTGGTCAACCAACTTGTTATGTCATTTATTAGATGTAATTCACATTGAAAAGAATATATGTGAAATGTTGCATTCGATTCTTCTAAATGTCAAGCGGAAGACAAAATATGATTTAATATCTCAGCATGACTTGGTAGATTGGGGGATAGGACCAGAATTGCATCCTGTCTGTATCAGTGAAAATAAATGGAAAGTTCCACATGCTTCTTATGTGATGAAACCTGCTGAAAAAAATCAATTTCTGGAAGTACTAGAGACTATTAATGTTCCTGATGGCTATTCAAGCAATATATCAAAACGGGTCAACATAAAAGAGTTGAAGCTAAAATATTTGAAGACTCATTATTATAATGTCTTTTTGCATGAGTTGATTCCAATAGAAATCCGTCATCTCTTGTCCAATAATGTAAGAGTCTCAGTTATTCGGTTGTTCTATTTTTTAGAGATCTTTGTGGTAATAAGTTTTCCAAATCCTTCTTGTAAAAACTATTGGCAGAAACACCATTAATATTGTGTGAGTTAGAGAAAATATTCCCTCCATTATTTTTTCATGCATGTTGCATCTGATTGTCCATATTCTAACCAAAATATTTCTTGAAGGACCCATTGCTTTCTGTTGGATATATCCAACTGAATGAAACATGTACACATTGAAATCATATGTTCAGAACATGAATTATCCCTAAGGTTCTATTGTGAACGGTTAATTGGCTCAAGAATGTATGGATTTTTGTTCAATGTATTTGTTTGATCTTACTACGAGAATAAAAAGACCAATGAGAAATAAAGAAGAACAATATGAGAAAATTGAACCCAGTTTTCCATCACTTCCTCAGACAGGAGGAATTCCAGGATCATATACATTGAGGACATTAAGCCTTGAAGAGTGAGAGATGATACATCACACAATGTTGTTCCATTGTGATTTGTTCGATGATTATATCAAGTAAGTAAATTTTACATGTATCTATTATCTTATCTCTTGTAATTTTAAATATTTGTTAAACTATTATTATTTTTATCTACAGGGAACATAAATAATTGATATATAGAAAGAATCGTTCTTTATCTTTGAGAAGGAAAGAGACTTTTCATAGCAAATAGTTTTCTGCTTGGTTGAAATTGAAGGTAAAATATTTCTGTAATAACTAAATAAAAATAATATTTAATTAAGTTTACTATTTGTATATTTTTAGGTATAGAGTTTTCATGCACTCTGTTTCTGAGGAAATAAGATCTTTGGATTTTGGTCCTAATACCATGGTTCGTGCTTGTAAATCACTTGTGATCAATGGATACAAATTTATTATCACTGAACGAGCAAGGAACTTGA
The DNA here is from genome assembly GCA_963277665.1 of Viscum album. Classification (NCBI taxonomy): domain Eukaryota; kingdom Viridiplantae; phylum Streptophyta; class Magnoliopsida; order Santalales; family Viscaceae; genus Viscum; species Viscum album. Next base: position 790,726,113 of record OY728153.1, read on the forward strand.
GAACACAACATGGTGGTGTTATGCTAACTTCCACAACAGACTATTATGCCAGTTCATCGGATAATAGAACTCAATTTAAAAATGTAGCTTATTATGGAGTCATGGAGAAAATAATAATTTTGGATTGTTACTCGCATGGTTGAGTCACGATGATGAAATGTCAATGGTTTGATTCAATGATGAGGCAAGTCACCTTTATTTATGATTTTGGATTTTGAGTTATTGACATGACTCTCACTCTGGCCACCGATGAACCATATGTATTAGCATCAATGGAAAAACAAGTTCTTTATGTCAAAGATCATCATCATCCTAAATTCAGTGTAATTATTGAAGAAAATCCTAGACGTGTTTTTGATTATGGTGATGATGAAGTTGACACTATCCCTACTGCATTTGGAAGCAATCAGTTTATTACTTATGATGAATCCAATAGATAAATTGTCAAAGTTGATTGTGAACCCGAAGTTGTGGTGGGAAATATATAGAATCATACAGTCGTGTTATCACCTACATGTTTCACCCAGATCATTTATAGTGTGTATCCTAGTAATTACCTTAAAACCACAATAAATATTCTATTTCTTTATGTTTTTTTATCAGAATGGTTTTTATATATATTGTTTTTTGGGTTACACATTAGTTATTTGTTTCTAATTACTTCCATATTTGTTTTCATTGTAGGAAATGACACCCATTGAAGAGATGCGGTGGAAAAAGATGATAGAAAATAATCGTCACATGACACAGATGGGCGTTCCTCCACTCATCCCTATTGTGAGTATTTTATTTCAAATATATATATTTCAATAACTTATAATATCATGTGTTTACTTTTGTGTTAAACTTTTTTTAGGATCCACCCCCTAGACGAGAGATATCTAACAAGGAGCCTGATATTTCTCCCAGTACAGAGGCTGGTGGTAGGAGGGGGGGTGTCAGAGTTAGACGATCATCTGGTGGTCTCGGTACTAAGGCCGGTGGTATGAGGGCTCGTGGTGCGAGAGTTAGACGATCCAATGGTCATTACCGATTGGACTATTCCCCTACCACATACGTATCTTCTACACCCCATTTTGATCCTGGTGTGTCTTTAGGGAAACACGAGATATTTAGGCCTCTGATTTTTACACTACCAGTTGGCCAGACATCTATTCCATCATCTTTTTCTTTTGGTTCATTATCTCTGAGCTATTATATTCCACCTTCTTCAACTTCTGCTCTGACACAATATGTGGATGAGGAGCGTACACTGAGCGACACTCCACCTGTACAGAATATTCCTTCAGCTTCTACACATCCAGTGATTCCCATTGGTCCGACTACCACATGTATATATATATATATATATAACTATAAAAAAATTTTATACCAAAATTTATTTTTATTATAACTTGTATTGATATTTTTTTATTTAATAACATATTCATATACTGATAAGAGGAGGGGGAGGGGGCTGTACTTGCTTGCGTGTGGTATGGAACCACCATACATAGTTGATGGTTGAATAAAATGATGATGGAAAGATGATTGATAAACCTGGGCAACAATGTCGGGGTTTTTTGGCGATGCTAGCCAAATACTCTGACATCATTCTGGCCATCCCTCTCTCTTAGAGACATATGCCACACGAAGTCAAGGATAATGCATGGGCACAAATATGGTGAAAAAATCTATTGGATTTAATTTAGTTGTATTTATATGAATTAATATATTGGGTGTGAGCTTCGGTTTAACTTCCCTGATGGCGAGGGTGCATGACCATCATGTTTAAAGGAGCTAGGAGAGCTTTATAGATCTTATAAGCATGATTTGTATGTTGGATAGTGTGATAGAGTGGGAATGGAGTTAGAGACAATACCTATCATGGATGACTACTTGATAGAGAAATATTTCCAAATGAGAGGCAGCTGGTATGATATAGTTGTTTATAATTTTTCTTCAGGACTTTCCATTTTTATTGTTTCCTACTTAAATTATGTGATTTATTGAATATTGAATATATGATTATACTTGAACTTTAAATGTTTCAATGTCATTACAGAAGAAAAAATTTAATATTAAAGGATGTCTCCCTCGAGCAAAATTGTTTTGCTCGAGTAGAAGGAAAAAAGATAGAACTGTGGTTAATGAACCAACACAAGAAAATATTTTAAGTTTTAATTTGTTTATTTAAATGTTTAATATATATTTTGAAATTTAACAATATATTAATATTTTTAATAGGATGCTTTATAGGCCCTTGATGCCCTGGATCCTGACAATTTTGGGCCACATGATCATTTATATCAGGTTTTTGGAGATGAGCACTCTGGTCAAGTACGCTGCCGACCTGGTAAGAATATATTTCTAACAAGGTATTGGTCCTCTCCAGGTATCCATTATATTACCACAAAATTGGAACAGGTCAAGGAGCATGCAAGACAGTTAGATACAAGGGTCATAGAGTTGGACGAACATGTTCAAACGAGGGAGAAAGAATTTATGAAGCTGATCAAACCATTACCTTCATCACTTCCACCAGAGGCCAGCGTGGCTTTCCAGACATATATGTTGTCGATGGGTGAATTATCCAATGCATCAGGTGGTAGTTATAGTGCCAGTCAATATGATGACATTCCTAGTGATGACGAGGATGTTGAAGAAGAAGATGTTGGGGATGATGATGATGCCGAGATCGAGGGCGAGGATGAAAGTGAGGGCGAGGGCGAGGATAAGGATGAGGAAGAGGGTGAGGATGGGGTCAAGGATTAACACAGGGACGATGAAAAGGATGATGAAGAGGACATAGATGGCGGTGAGGATGAGTCTGATGATGATAGTGGTTATGGTGATGGTGATCAGGGGTAGATTGATCCATTACATTTTGACTGATATTTATGAAATTTGATTTTTGATTTAATATGAATGTGTCATTCTACTTAAAATCCTAGCACACCTTGAACACACCCATCACATCCCCCACACCCTCCTCCCCGGACCTTGGACAACCCCCCAGACAACCCCCTAGAGCGCTCCCCGGACAACACCCTCACCCTCCTCCCTGGACCCCAGACAGCCCCCCAGACAGCCCCCCAGACAGCCCCCCAAATATCCCCCGAACTGCCCCCTCGAACATCCCCCCACTCTCTGCCCTAGACCCCGGACAACACCTACCCTCCTCCCTGGACCTTGGATAGCCCCCCAGACAGCCCCCCACCCTCCTCCCGGGACCCCAGACAGCCCCCCGGACATCCCCCACCCACCTCCCTGGACCCCGGATGGCCCCCCAGACAGCCCCCCGGACAGCCCCCCAGAAAGCCCCCCAATAGCCCCCTGGACCCCAGACAACCCCCCAGACAGAATTATTCTCAAATGAATTTTTACCACCCATTGAAGGTGAACTTCATGATGAGTTCCTTTAAATGGAAAGACTATAAGAACCTGGTTTTTCACTCTGTTATGGATATTTTTTAATTCTGTATAACTCTTTCTTTTTGACCAAATATGGAATCCTAATGATGTTATAATGGTTTATGGGGTTTTTGGGGCTTGTTCGGAGCTCGAAACCCCAGTCGGCGTAGAAAAACACTATGCCTCACGGTTAGCAAAAAATTTAAGTCCATCCCACAAGGTATCTACCAACCATATAGGGATATATATTAGAATAAATGTGCATGATTTTCCCTAACCATTCATAATGGGATACACATCATGCACAATGTCTATAGTTTTAGTATATGATATTATCACTGTTGTTGCACGATTTGCCTAACTGACATACAAAAAACCTACCAAACGCATTCATATTTTGTTGATACTTTAGGAAAACGATCCATTAGCCATATGTGACATGTACGAGTCAATATCGCCTCAATCCAAGGCACGGTGTGGCCGGTATCACTCAAAGTGTCTCTCTTTTGTTTAAAATGGACACCTTTTTAAGTAAAAACAACTGGCATATGGAAAACCAACCAAAAATATTTGTATTGTGTTGATACTTTAGGAAAATAATCCATGGGTCATATGTGATGTGTGGGAATCAACCCCGCCTCAATCCGAGGCACGGTGTGGCCAGTACCACTCAAAGTGTCTCACTTTTATTTGAAATGGACAACATTTTAACTGAAAACAACAACTAACATACAAAAAATGGACCAACGTATTCTGATTCTATTGATACTTTTGAACAACGATCTATGGGACATTTTTGACATGTAGGAGTCAACCTCAAATCAATCTGAGGCACGGTGTGGCCGGTACCACTCAAAGTGTCTCACATTTATTTGAAATGATCAACATTTTAAGGAAAAAAACAACTGGAATACGGAAAACCAACCAAATGCATTTGGATTGTATTTATACTTTATTAAAACGATCCATGGGACATTTATGACATGTATGAGTCAACCTCGCATCAATACGAAGTACAGTGTAACTGGTACCACTCTAAGTGTCTCTCTTTTGTTTAAAATGGACAATGTTTTAAGTAAAAACAACTGGCATATGGAAAACCAACCAAACGTATTTGGATCATGTTTATACATTAGGAAAACTATACATGGGACCTTTTTGACGTGTAGGAGTCAACCCCGCATCAATCAAAAGTGCGGTGTGGATGGTACCAATCTAAATGTCTCTCTTTTGTTTAAAATTGACATCATTATAAGTGAAAACAACAACTGGAATATGGAAAACCAACCAAATTCATTCATATTGTGTTGATAATTTAGTAAAATTATCCATGGGACATTTTTGATGTGTACGAGTCAACCTCACATCAATCTGAGGCATGGTGTGGCCACTACCACTCTAAATGCATCTCTTTTGTATAAAATGGGCATCATTTTAAGTGAAAACAACAACTGGCATAGGGAAAACCAACCAAACACATTCAGATTGTGTTAATACTTTAGGAAAACTATCCATGAGTCATATGTGATGTGAACGAGTCAACTTTGCCTCAATCTGAGGCATTGTGTAGTCAGTATCACTCAAAGTGTCTCTCTTTTGTTTAAAATGGACACTATTTTAAGTAAAAACAACTGGCATAAAAAAACCAAACGTATTCATATTGTGTTGATAATTTAGGAAAATGATCCATTGGTTATATGTGATGTGTAAGACTCAACCCCACATCAATCCGTGGCGTAGTGTAGCCAGTACCACTCAAAGTGTCTCACTTTTATTTGAAATGGATAACATTTTAAGTGAAAACAACAACTGGCATACGGAAAACCAACCAAATGCATTAAGATTGTGTTGATACTTTAGGAAAATAATCCATAGAGAATTTTTGACTATGTACGAGTCAACCCCACATCAATCCGAGGCACGGTGTGGCCAGTACCACTCTAAATGTCTCTTTTTGTTTAAAATGGACATCATTTTAAGTGAAAACAACAACTGGTATATGGAAAACCAACCAAACACATTCTGATTGTGTTTATACTTTAGGAAAGAAATCCATGAGTCATACGTGATGTGTATGAGTCAACCCCACCTCAATTCAAGGCACGGTGTAGCCAGTATCACTCAAAGTGTCTCTCTTTTGTTTAAAATGGACACTGTTCTAAGTAAAAACAACTGGCATACAGAATCCAAACATATTCATATTGTGTTGATACTTTAGAAAAACTATCCATTGGTCATATGTGACATGTATGACTCAACTCTACTTCAATCCGTAGTGTGGTGTGGCTGGTACCACTCAAAGTGTCTCACTTTTATTTGAAATGGACAACATTTTAAGTGAAAACAACAACTAACATTCAGAAAACCAACCAAATGCATTTGGATTGTGTTTATACTTTAGGAAAATGATACATGGGCTATTTTTGACATGTAAGAGTCAACCCTGCATCAATATGAGGCATGGTGTGGCCAGTACTACTCTAAATGTCTCTCTTTTGTTTAAAATGGACATCATTTTAAGTCAAAACAACAACCGACATACAGAAAACTGACCAAACACATTTTTATTGTGTTTATACTTTAGTAAAACGATCCATGAGTCATATGTGATGTGTACGAGTCAACCACGCCTCAATCCGAGGCACAGTGTGGCCAGTATCAGTCAAAGTGTCTCTCTTTTGTTTAAAATGGACACTATTTTAAGTGAAAACAACTGGCATACGGAAACCATATGTATTCAGATTATGTTGATACTTTAGAAAAATGATCCATTGGTTAAATGTGACATGTAAGACTCAACCCCTCATCAATCCGAGGTAAAATGTGGTCGGTACCACTCAATGTGTCTCACTTTTATTTGAAATGGACAACATTTTAAGTGAAAACAACAACTTGTATAAGAAAAACCAACCAAACACATTAGGATTGTGTTGATACTTTAGGGAAACGATCCATGGGACATTTTTGACATGTACATGTCAACCCCGCATCAAGACAAGACACAATGTGGCCGATACCACTCTAAATGTATCTCTTTTGTTTAAAATGGACATCATTTTAAGAGAAAACAACAACTGGCATATGGAAAACAGACCAAACGTATTCAGATTATGTTGATACTTTAGGATAACGATCCATGAGTCATTTGTGATGTGTACAAGCCAACCCCGCCTCAATCCAAGGCGTGGTGTGCCCGGTACCACTCAAAGTGTCTCAACTTTATTTTAAATGATCAACATTTTAAATTAAAACAACAGCTGGCATATGGAAAACCGACCAAACACATTTTGATTGTGTTGATACATTAGGAAAACAATCCATTCATCATTTTTTATGTGTATGAGTCAACCTCGCCTCAATATGAGGCACAGTGTGTCCAGTATCACTCAAATTGTTTCTCTTTTGTTTAAAATGGACACTATTTTAAGTAAAAACAACTGGCTCATGGAAACCAAACATATTCATATAAAAATGATCCATTGGTCATATTTGACGTGTAAGACTCAACTACTCATCAATCTAAGTCACAGTGTGGCCAGTACCACTCAAAGTGTCTCACTTTTATTTGAAATGGACAACATTTTAAGTGAAAACAACAACTAGCATACAGAAGACCAACCAAATGCATTAGGATTGTGTTGATACTTTAGGAAAATGATCCATGGGAGATTTATGACATGTACGAGTCAAATCTGCATCAATATGAGGCACAGTGTGGCCGGTACTACTCTAAATGTCTCTCTTTTGTTTAAAATTGACATTATTTTAAGTGAAAACAACAACCAACATACAAAAAACCGACCAAGTGCATTTTTATTGTGTTTATATTTTAGTAAAACAATCCATGAGTCATATGTGACATGTACGAGTCAACCACGCCTCAATCTGAGGCACGATGTGACCGGTATCACTCAAAGTGTCTCTCTTTGGTTTAAAATGGACACTATTTTATGTAAAAACTATTGGCATACAGAAACCAAATGTGTTAGGATTGTGTTTATACTTTAGGAAAATGATCCATTGGTTATATGTGACATGTAATACTCAACCCTGCATCAATCCGAGGTGCAGTGTGGCTGGTACCACTCAAAGTGTCTCACTTTTATTTGAAATGGACAACATTTTAAGTGAAAACAACAACTGGCATACGAAAAACCAACCAAACACATTTGGATTGTGTTCATACTTTAGTAAAACAATCCATGGGAATTTTTTGATGTGTAAGTGTCAACCCCATATCAAGACGAGGCACGGTGTGACCGATACCACTCTAAATGTATCTCTTTTGTTTAAAATGGACATCATTTTAAGTGAAAACAACAACTGACATACGAAAAATGGACCAAACCTATTCGGATTATGTTGATACTTTATGATAAAGATCCATGAGTCATTTTTTATGTTTATGAGTCAACCTCACCTCAATCAAAGGTGTGGTGTGGCCGGTACCACTCAAAGTGTCTCACCATTATTTTAATTGATCAACATTTTAAATTAAAACAATAAATGGCATATGGAGAACCGACCAAATGCATTTGGATTGTGTTGATACATTAGAAAAACGACTTATTGGTCATTTGTGACGTGTATGAGTCAACCCCGCCTCAATCCAAGGCACGGTGTGGCTGGTGGCACTCTAAGTGTCTCTATTTTGTTTAAAGTAGACATTGTTTTAAGTAAAAACAACCGACATAAGTAAAACTGACAAAACATATTCGTATTGTATTGATACTTTATAAAAACAATCCATGGGTCATTTATGATGTGTATGAGTCAACCTAGCCTCAATTCGAGTCCTGGTGTGGCCGGTACCACTCAAAGTGTCTCACTTTTATTTGAAATGGACAACATTTTAAGTCAAAACAACAAATGGCATACGAAAAACCAACCAAACGCATTCAGAATGTATTGATACTTTAGGAAAATGATCCATGGGTCATATGTGATGCGTACGAGTCAACCCTACCTCAATCCGAGGCATGGTGTGGTTAGTATCACTCTAACTATCTCTCTTTTGTTTAAAATGAATATCATTTTAAGTAAAAACAACTGGCATACGGAAAACCGATCAAACATATTCAGATTGTGTTGATACTTTAGCACAACGATCCATGGTACAGCCTCACAAAATCCACTTCTCATGTGAGGAACTCCTACCCCTATTCTAAAACACATGACATTTAATACGCCAAGGAAAACTATATTCCCTAAGTCACCCAATCTCATTGATACACACCCATTATCATCATCACTAAGTTCAAAGACACCCGCCCCAAACCATGGGACATTATATTTGTGTTTGGTTAAATTAATTTATTCATTTTCTTATTTTTGGTTATTAGCTTGTAATTTATGAATTCAATTGTGTATGTGTTATAAAAAATAAAATTTTGTATGTATTCATAATTTTGAATCACATAAAATTACATATTCAGTTTTTAATGTATTGTATTCATAATTGATTATTAAATTATGTATCCTTATTATGTATTGTATTGTACTATGCATTTACTACTGTAGAATTCACATAGTAGCACACAGAGCAGGTTATTGTGTGAATTGTATAGCAAAGCCTATACTAATGGTTTTAAACCATTGGTATAGGTTCTGTATGTATTGTTTTTACCAATGGTCCTTTACCAATGGTTTAAACCATTGGTATAGGGGTTAATGGAAGACTATTTACCAACAGTTCCTATAGAACTATTGTGAAAAAAGATATGCCAATGGTTTCAAAACCGTTGGCATATGTGTTGTATAAGAACTCTATACCAACAGTTTTATATAAACCGTTGGTATAGAGTAGATTTCTTCACATATACCAATGGTTTATCTCAAACCATTGGTATATGTCTATTGTCACGACTTACTTTTATACAGTTTCTAAAACCGTTGGTATAATTTATACCAATGATTCTCTACCCTATACCAACGGGTTTCAACCGTTGGAATACCTTTCATTTCTAGTAGTGATTGTTTCTATTTTTTTTGTTGTGTTGAAAAAAAGTATGTAAATGACATATATATATATACATATATATAACTAAACACACACACACACACATATATATATATATATATTATTCCATTATAATTATTATGTCAAATATGTTGACTAAACCCATCCTTAATACATTTCATGTGGTGTGTGAACAAATCACATTGCATTGAGGGGGTGGTAGTCCACACTTCCTCAAACGGGATTATCTTATTAAAATCACATGGAAAGTAAAAATATTTGTGTTGAAAAATGATTAAATAAGCTCAAATACATAATAAATATATTATATTACATGTATAAATATATTTACCATAATAATGGCCACCATGAAAGGTGGTAAATAAAAAATGAACAATCATCATTTCATGATGTAGTAGCTCACCATACACAAACAAATATGTTTGATATCCATTAGATGGATGTGTGTGTAAGTATTGGTCGAACCTTTAGCATAAAAATATCCTATTATATGGATTATACTCTTTATGTCACAAAACAATTTAATAAAGAGAGTGGAGCATGTGAAGAAGGAAAATAAAGGAAATGAGCTTGAGAGAAGACACTACCTCTAAATCAGGTAACTCCTTTTGGATTGTCCCAAAAGTCATCCATGAGGAGATTTATTATTAAAGGAATGATTCAAGGTATAAGGGAAGATTTTTGGGATGTTCATTGGGAATATATTGATTGAACATCATAGGTTTAAGAGGTGGGAGGAATGGGTAGAGTTGGTGGCCTTTTATAGGGGAAGAGCTGCGACACTCTTGTAAATATTTGAAGAGAGAATTACACCCGCGTTTTCATTTTTAAATTGGATCCAATAATGGAAAAAGATCAATAAAAATTATTATAGGGTCTAAATTGTCCATAAAATGGGTTTTGTACAAGTTTATAGGTCGTTTTGTGTCTTAAATTTAAGGTTTAGTACTTTATTAACCTAATTTTTCTCTTTACCGATGTAATTAATTTTAATTACTTTCACTAATACATTTGATCAATTTTATTTTGAGAAAATTAGAAATTAGAAAATATTATTATTACAAATAAGGAATATATTTTTTCAAATTATAATCACATAAATGGGAGAAATTAATTTAAAATTAATCCCACTGTCAGGACGACACTACATGTTTTTAATGTAAAACTAATCAAAAGTTTTCTATGTTTTTATATCAAATTTCAATGTGAAATTGGTTAAAATTAACTAAATTAGATTAATTTGTAAAAATATTATCTAACTAAACTGTCAAACCATTAAAAAATTTTACCCTTATAAATAAATTGAATGAAAAAGTAGTTTTGAAATAAAATCTACTTTTGTAACTATTCAATAAAAGATGAAACCTTTTTTAAAAGGACCAAAAATTTATCCTAACCTAATTTTTATATTTAGATTCCAAATATAATGTTTATTTTGATATATTAAATCTATAAAAGTTCCAAAAATTGAATTTAAAATGGTTTTTCCATTAAAAGGTGGAAAACATACCTTAATAAAAATATAGGTTTTTTAAGCATAAAATTTGCTCTGTTCTTATCTTATGTATATCAAATATATTAGATAAATATCAGAAATATTTTATTGAATATATGAAATAATTATTACTTTAATTTCACTTACCAATTTCAATTAGTTTAATTTTACTTTGTTAAAATAGCTTTGTGACTATGACAATATTTTCCCTTGTATTCAAGTGTTTTTTATATTCATTAATTGGTAACATATAAATTAATATTATATTTGTGTACACCACATATTTTCATAATTTAGTTAATACTATTCATATCCAAAAACATAATTTCTATATTATATTCTATTATAATAATATTTTTAATAATATATTATAGTTAGGTCACACTCGGTCTTGTGTGTTACACAAGCCATCAAGGAAGGTCAATCTTGCATGTAATGTATGATAACATTATTGTTTCATGTAACATAGGACAAGTTGGGATTGTGTGTAACATACACCAAGCAGGATCTATGTGAAAGGAATGTTTGAATTACTAAAAATCTATATTCAGTCTTGCTTGAAATGAATAATATCAAAAGATAAATTAATTGGAAAACAAATAACCAAAATCTCAGGGTGTTATAGTACAACACTTTAAAACGAATTTCTCCATAAAAATGTTTCTGGGTTATCATAGTTTTTATACATTAAATTATCATTCATAGAAATCCACATAATAAAAATTGATACAAAAACATCCCTAAAAAATAGAAATTTGGAACCATAATGGTTACCCAAAGTAACATATTATTGGCTTTCCACATAAGAGAACATAAGTTGGGAGTGAAGATTAGACATGGAGGAAAAGTGTAAATATTTATAGGTATTGATTGAGGTCATCTATCAAAAACAAGTTAATTATCAAAGGAAGGTTGAGAGTCGTAAATATGTGATGATTTAAAAAGGTCATCATCTCAGTGAAAGTTAAGGTATTAGAATAATATTTTTTTGATCACTTTCATAATGATGAGTAATTCTTGATAAATTTAGATAAAAAAAATTTCATTCATGGTTTGTGCTTTGAAAAATTAATAATATATCCACTACCTCATGTAATTAATGTCTAGAAATTAACTTTGATGAATAAAGCAGTAAAATATGCTTTTAATAGATCCAAACAACCATAAAATAATAAAAAGCCTAACTATCTATCTCATAAAAAAAATCAACATGTATTAATCTATAAAAATACAAAGTAACACTACTAGTTCATCATAAATATTTATTCAAAAAATATAATTATACATTAACCATGACATCATGTAGGTTAGTAGAATGCATGAAACCCTTATTGTCCTTCGGTCACGGGTTCGAGACTAATGACCATACCGAATTTGATTGGTTGTCACCTGAAAACAATGATTTACTTTTCTAAAACCACACTAATATAATATATAAGATGGAAATAATTTAATTAAGTTTAATCACAGATTATCCTTTTAACCATTTTTTTCAACAAAAACTCAGTGCAAGATAATTCCTCCTAAGTTTAACTTAAACATTTCATGAATGGTTAACCTTATAACCCTTCTCAAAGACGAAGAATCCAAACCATTATAAAGAGAGTCATGAAATTAGAATAACATTGATTCCCCTATATATCACAATGTTGCGCTTGATTATTATATTCCAAACATGTAATTATCCTCATCATGTATTATCTTGAATCATGGTAACAACCTGAATTACTATAAATCCTTTTTGAAAACATGATTTCTTTCTCATTCTAAAGTATATTGGATTTACTACATAAATACAAAAATGTTATAATCATCATTAGTGGTATAATAAAACACCTATAAACAAGTCCTTACTTAGTTCCATGTTAATCAATACTCTCCAATTTACTTATTCACATACTACATATCATTATCCATACAACATTATCTTAACATAAAGAACAGATTAAGGGTTATCTTCCTTTAGTAAAAGTTTCATGTTGTCATTAAATCACTTCACTAGTCCAACATAAACGTGTAAATATTGAGTAAAAAAACATAAGTAGAAGAATCCTTGTATATTTCATCACTCATAACATTTGAATCCAAATACATACATACTTTGATTACATCATTAATCCATTAACAATAATACCTCCTTCATTTCACATTTCATCCATAGTCTCATCATCATCCACAATGTAACCATTAATCAAACCATCTTTCTGATTATCTTTATGAACCTTCCTCTTGGGACATTGGGTTACATAATGGCCATTTTATCCACACATAAATCACATAAAATTTGATGAAGACATAGGGTGGCCAAAATTCTCATAAATTTTGTTAACCAAACTCTTCAGTTTTCCCTTGCAGTCAGTTGATTTTTTCCTTTTTTTCCATTATCAGAAAAACTTATTGTTCATCTAAGACATTCACTTAGGTGATTCTTTCCAATTTCTTGACACAAAGGAAACCAAATCTTCTTTTCTACACGGTCTCCATTATATGAACTCTCAAAAAACTCCTTATTTCTCTTATTTTGTGAGTCTGAGAGTTGGTTAAGGTAAGCATTGTTAATAATGTTCCGTGGAAACTAATTAGTCATGATCAAAACATCTTTCACTACAGCAATCATCCCACACGACGACTCATCAGAAAATTTTCCATCACATTCAACATTAATCTAGTTAATTTTGTTTCCCACCATTGACTAAAACTAGAAGCATAGTGTGAGAATTACTTTTCATAGCAGAAAACCAAATAGTCATGAAAATAATTACATATAGGATTTCTAAATCCTGACACCTTTAATAGTATATGACTCATTGGGTTTATCATAGGTTATTCATAGATAACATATATCTAAATCCTGCATGATGGTTCATAATGAGTTTGTGAATTCCCAAATCATATCCCCGGGAGTCTCAAACTAGGTGTGAAGAAAGGCCCATTTTCCTATACCATATTACCCTAAGTTAAGCCCGAAACATATTATCAGATTTTTTACCCTTAGATACATCTATACTAGAGCCACATCCACTTGTAGTATCCTGACATGGATGTATTTCTTGGAAACCTTTCACTCTATCCTTTACAAAAACTCTAGGACATTTTCCTAACTGTTAACTCATCCTTATACTTATTCTTAGGGACATACCTAGATACATAATGAGAAATATACCTAGGGATCTCACTAAGGTTTTCTCATCCTAGTTTATAAAGGTTCATTAAACATTTCATTTGATACCTACTATAGTCACCCAGGATTAACATAAATGGATATTACATCATTTTAGAGGAATATTCATTACATTATAAAAATAAATGCCCAAGGACCGTAATATTTTAGTGTCTTTGGAAACATGTAAATAAAATCTTCTATCTCAGTGAAACATCTTCAACATATCCCATAAATATCTCCACATTTAATACCTCTACCTAAAACCCTTCTTCATAACCTGGAAAAAGAAAATGTAATAAAGGAGCGATCTCGAATGCTCTGTAAGGTTAAATAACAGAGACATGTAAGAATAAACTTGTAAATTGGGGCATGATAATGCGATCATAACATTATGAGATCATACTCACCATATCAAAGATCATAAACATGAGTTATGTGATAACACTTGGTAGTTCATAATACATGAATCATAAGGAAATAATAATCATGAGCTATGCAATTATAACTAAGGAATATGAGATAAGATTTGTGGAATACATATAAAAACATAAACTTTTATGTCAAGGCTACCTAACAAGACCTTTATAACATGTTAGGCTTGGGCTACAACCCATGTACCTACTCCAGGCTTGGGATAACAACCAGAGTTCCCATTTTCATTTAGGATTGGGCTAAAACCTATGTACTTTTTTATTTTCGAGCATAGGTTACAACTCATGTGCCATATTTCTTTTAGGCTTGGGCTAAAACCCATGAACCTTATTTCTTTTAGTCTTGGTATAAAACCCATGATACATCTTTATTTTAGGATTGGGATATAACCCATGAACCTTCATTAATTTAGTCTTGGGATACAACCCATGATCATTCTTTATTTTAAGCTTGGGATAAACCCCATGAACCTTTTTAGTTCATCTAAAACATATCTTTACCTAATTAATTGGAGGGATATATAGGTCCCAACCATCTTATAGTGAAATCATTCACACATGTGCCACAAGATAATCATATCATGATCCATAAAAAGACATATATCTTATAAACACCAAATCATACCCCATAAAATGAAATAGGTATCATTAACACTTAATCACAGGATAACCTATAAAAATAGATAGGTTTCAAAATCACTTCATGAATTAATAACCTATGAAAAGAAGCAGGTTTCAAAAGCATAGAACCCGTGGATGTAAAAAGGTGTCTTAAACATAATTCCATAAAAAAATTAACCAATCAAGAAATAATTATGAATGGATACATTAGATAATTTCCTATAAGGGAATGAGTAACATAAACCAATGTCATATTAGATAGAAAATAATTTTGAAATATATTTCTAAAACAATTCTTGATAAAAAATATCCTTTCTTCTTTGAAATAGACTTTTAAATACATAAAACCATTTAAAAAATATTTTCAAAGAAAATAACTTGAACACTTATAAATAATAATTTAAATAATTTTAAAAAAAATTTCACTTAAAAATCACTTTTAAAAATAATTCCTTAAGTATTTACCATTTAAAATGAAAAGTAATCTTCAATGGAATGGCGGTGGTTAAATCTGTATATGTCATATGAGGTAAAAAGAACATTATTTTTTGCATTGTAAAAATGTAAGAATGAATTACATGTTTAGAAAGTGACAAGAAGATCCACTTGAATATATTAGTAAATGAAAAAAGTGGAAAAATTTATTTTAAATTATATAAGTTAATTGTGTAATATTATTGGAAACCATTTTTAGAAAACATAGATTTCTGACAGATGGGAGGGTAAAGTTGGGATTTATTAAAAACACATTCTTAACTATCTTTTGGAAAAAATATTATAAAAATTGTACCAATACATTAGTATTAAATGGAAAACCTGGGGAAAATAAAATTCAAGATTTTTCTTGATTTATCGATCATTTTATTTCATCCAAGGAAAAATAAACATAAATAATCTCAAAAGAAATGAAGAGATTGTCTCAATAAACACTTATAACTTGGTAATATTGGATCATAAACTCCATGTAAGATATTAAATTTCATGAATATTTAAATATCAATAAAATACTTATATTCATGATATGATATGGAATTATATACACTTCAAAGAAAGAGTTTATGTGCATAACAAAACATGAGTCACAAATAAGGCAAATTGAGACAAAATTGTTTTACCAATATGGTAACTTTTGAAACAAAAATCCTAGGAAATAAAGATAATTGAATTGAAATTTGAATACCCATAAATTAAATTAAAATATACATATAACAAAATCACGGTCATCACATACACCACACAATAGGAAATAGTTCCAAACATAACATGTAGCTCACAAAAATTAAAAGTGAGATGAAATACCCTTACCTTGTGTCTTGATTCTTGTTGTCCTCATTAAATCCAACTGTAAAATAAATATAAATTTATCATATTATAAAAACAATATTATTATATCTAATACCATATATTACTTGATTATGACTATATATTACCATCTTTTTAATGATCCTTGGTAACAGTTTCACTTCAGGTAATATTTTCTTTTCTTATCACATGTCTCTTAATTTTTTATATTGTAGATACTTATAATTATATCATGATTAAAAAATATAATCAATGTTATAAATATAAATTATATCTAGTATGTGTATATTATAATAATTTATATTATAAATATGTACAAAATAGAATACACTGTTCATGGAGATGGTAAGTTGTATGTATGCATGAATGTTATTTCCATTTTTTTGTCGTATTGAAAGAATGTAAATTACATATGTATATATGTATGTATATATATATCATTATTATAATAGAATTATTATTTCATATATTTTATATAAAAAAAGTCATTAATACATTCCATGTGGTGTGTGAAAGAATCACATCGCTTTGAGGGGCAGTAGGCCACACTTCCTCAAATGATATTATCGTATTAACAGCAAATGGAAAATAAAAAGATGTGTGTTGAAAAAGGAATACATAAGATTAAATAAATAAAAAATATAAAAAATATAATATATAAATATATTTTCTATCATAATAGCCACAATTATAGGTGGTAAATAAAAAATGAACAATCATCGTTCTGTGAGGCAGTAGTTCAACATACACAGAAACTGTATGTTTGATATCCATTGGATTGAGGTGTTTGTAAGTGTAGGTCTAACCCTTATCATAAAAAAAATATTATATGAAGAATTTTTTTTTGCGCAAAATAATTTAATAATGATAGTGGAGGGGTGAATAATTAAAATAAATGAATGTATCTTGAGAGAGGATGCTACCTCTAAATTAGGTAACTCTTTTTGGTTTGTGACAAAAGGCATCCTTGAGAGGATTTATTCCAAATGGGAGGGTTTAAATTAGAATGTATTATTTTTGGGAAGTGTATTTTTCTGGTAATGGACGAACATAAGAGGTTTGATTAATAGGTAGAGGTGGTGGCCTTTTATAGTGAAGGTGGAGTAGCACTCTTGTAAATATTTGAAGAGAGAATTATACCCATGTTTTTTCATTATGCAAGTGAATCCAATAATTGAACAAGGGTGAAAAAATTGATTATAGGGTTGAAATATGTCAATAAAATTACTGTTGTACATGTATCTAGGTTATTTTGGGTCTCAAATCTAAGGATTAGTATTTTATTATCCTATTTTTCATATTAAATAATGTTATTAATTTTAATTACTTTCACTAATTTTTTTGGTCAAAAAAAATTGAAATTATCATAAATTATAAATTATTAATATTTCAAATATGGACTCAATTTATCCAAATTCTAATCACAAAATTGGTATAAATTAATTTAAAATTAATCCTGTTTTTGGGACGACACTACATGTTTTGAAGGTAAAACTTATCAAAAGTTTACTATGTTTTTATATCCAATTTGAATTTGAAATTTTTTCCAATGACCTAAATTGGATTAAATGGTAAAAATATTATCTAAATAAAATATTAAACTATTTAAAAATATAATTAAATATTATAAATAAACTAGATGAAAAAACAGTTTTGAAATAAAAGCCATTATTTTTAACTATTCATTAAAAGATGATATTTTTTTTAAAAATACCAAACATTTATCCAAACATAATTTTTATGTTTCTATTAAAATTATAATTTTTATTTTTACATGTTAAATCTATAAATGTTTCAAAAAAAGGATTTTAAATGGGTTCTCCATTAAAATGTGGAAAAATGACTCAATAAAAATATAGGTTTTTTAAACATAAAATTTAGTTTTCTCTTATCTTAAATATAAAAAATCTACTTGATAAATACAAAAAATATTTTATTGAATATATAAAATAATTATTACATTAATATCACATACCAATTATAATTAGTTTAATTTTACTTGGATAAAATATCGTTGTGACTATGATAATATATTCCCTTATATTCAACTGGTTTTCATATTCATTAATTCATAACCTATAAATTCATCTTATATTTGTGTGAACCAAATATTTTCATAATTTTTTTATTAATATTAATATCCATAAACTCAAAAACTAGTTTATATTCCATTATAACAATATTATTAATAATATATTATTATTAGGTTATCCTAGATCTTGCATGTTATGCAAGCCATCAAACAATGCCAATCTTGCGTGTAATGTATCCTAAACTTGTTGTTACATGTAATGTACACCAATTTGGGATTGCGTGTAACATAATATAATATGGATCTGTGTGAAAAGAATGTTTGACTTAGTGAAATGTTATTTTCAGTGTTGTGTAAAATGAATAATATCAAAAGATTAAATTAATTCGAAAAAAATTCACCAAAATCTCATGGTGTTACATATATGTCACCCAATATATCCATAATCATGTCAAAATCACATCACATAAGAACTATAAAGTAGTATTTCTGCTTTAAGAATATCATTTACCATATATATATATACTAAATACACTTTAAGTTAATCTAAAATCACTACAGAATATCATATGTTTCCATAGGATATATTAATTAATTAATTATAATTATAAATAATAAACATATGACTTAACTAAAACATATCCCCTAGATGTGTAAAAAAAGGAGAACATTAAGGGAAAACTCACCATACACCAGTATGATGTCCATGATATACTCAACCAACAATTTCTTGGGGTAATTACCCATAGATGTTTATGTTCCAAAACCATATCAAAATTTGTATCTAGAAAAGGATGTATTGATAAGAAAACCACATAATCAATAAATAAAAAATATATTATTTTATCCTATAATTATAAATATCTCTAGATTTTTTTAAATTGTTATGTTCCTTAATCAATGTTTTTATAAATCCCATTCTGATGGTTTTTACTAGACTTCCTCTAATACCATCTATAAATTTCCCGACCCCAGTAACCAAGAGATGGTGGTTATATTATTACATTTTTAATAGACATAATAAATAATACCACAATGTATATAATAGTTTAGTATTCTTGGTGAACTACATAATTAATACAATGTAATATACATTTGAAAAAATATAATATAAAAATATCTTGATTGATATCATCATTATTCCATTTGAAATATCCATTCATATCCATCAATAACACTTCCCCACACCTTGAGGAAAAGAAAAAAATAAGGTTGATCTCATATAAAAAGTAAGGTTTGCATACACAGGAAGTTATCCCAAATAAATATGGATTAATCAGTATTTTTAAATTTATAATGTAAAACATATCCCATTTAATCATTAAATTTTGAACTAAGAATAATAGGTAATGAATAATAGTTGATAAAATTATGTTCTATAAGTAATAAAAAATTTAAATAAATCCATGGATAACATAACAACATTAATTATAAAATTGAAAACAATAACTAGTTTTATAATTATATAATGAAAAATATAGGACATCATAAACTTACTAGGAAGGAATCATTTCAATAAATCTAAAATAAGAATAAATATGGTATAATTAAAATATACCACTAATATAGTATATGTAATATAAAAGTTAGATGTCATTAATGAATTTAAATACCATAAAAATATCATTAAAAAAATCTTCCCAAAATTACCCTTTTCAAATTTAAAGATTCTTTTGAAAAATAAAAAATTACAAAATATTAGAAAAAATTCATTAAAAAACAATATATAATTTTAAGGGAATATGAATATAAATTAGCATTCATAACATCATGAAAATTCTATTTATCCATAGTATGTTAAAATAATGATTCTTTTCGTATTTTATGTAAAAATTAATAATTTACTATGTTCAAAAAAACAACAAGAAGATTCCAATTAATATTTTTTAGTAAAAAGTAAATGATGGGTAAAAATTAAATTAAACATCCATAGGAGAATATTAAACACATTACTGTATTCATTTTTTGAATACATGTATATAAAAGAAAATGGGTTTCTCACTAAATAGATAAATAAAGTCATCATTTCTTAAAATAATTGTCAATAATATTACGTAGAAATAATAAAAAAATGGAACATTTTTTTGAAAAGATTTTGGATAACCAGAGGAGAATAAAATGTATTTGGATTTATATATAAATATTAGATAATTCCCAAAATAGAAACATAAATATGAATAGTCTTAAAAAATATTTAGATTTTGAAATAAATCCATAACACATTATATTGGTTTTAATCATAACTCATATGATAGAAATAACATAAAATTAAATGTTAAATGCCAATAATGTAATGATAATTTTGAAATAACATGTAAACAAGTCATAATATACACATCATAAAATAGGTTAGGTGTATACCATAACATATATCCTAATGAATAAAATTTAATACAAAGATCCCTTACAATTAACATTTGATTAACATGATATTTAATCAACGAAGTGATTATTTGTAAGAAATTTAAATCCAAAAACAAAATGGAAAAAATATAATATAATTACAGTTCATTAAATAAATAATAAATTTTTATCAAAGACAATGAAAAGTAGTATAACCCAATGAATGTGAATTTTGTAATGAAACCCCTTACCACTTAGTAACCCTCATATCAAATAAAATTGGATTGAATTATTAAAATTGAATAAAAACAATGTGAAGTACTGATTATTCAAGACATAACCTTTATTAGAGTAATTATATACATCATAGAAATGAAATTATGAGCATAAAAATGTAATATTTTTCAATTAATGAAAATTCAGATGAAATACATTTCCTCTAGTCTGACTCTTCATGTACGTTCATTATATTAATGAATAATAAACATATTTTTAGTATAAAATTGATTAATATTTTTATATATATATTATTTTATTAATTGAAATGTTATATTTAATTTTATAGTTATGATGATATCATATGTTTATAATAATATTCAGTTCATATTTCGAAAATAACATTATTGGGATGCCAATGGTAAAATTTTTCATTATTCCTAAACATATACATTAATAATAATTAACTAATTATAAATTTTACACATAAATTTTTTATTTTAAAACAGGTCATGAATGACTATTAAAAAAATGAAATATTCTACAATTTAAGAGATGATAAGACATACCAAAAAGTGGTCACTTGGTAGGCACACATTGGCACACTGTTTGGACAATCCATGTGTCCACCCAACTGAAACCATTCAATGTGTAATAGAGGGACTTATCATGGTTGGTGAATATTTTTTGTAACCATGTCATCCATCCATGCAATGGGTTATTTTGTGGCAGTGTCAAGTGCATAGTTTGCACTTGGTTTCCCAAACCATGTGTCTAAACCATGGAGTGTTAAAATCAGATCTCAAAAATGTGGTTCCATATTTATTTAACCAATTAACCCATAGTTTTCCTCCCCCCATGATTTTTATACCTTCCCTTCATCCTGGATCAATCCGTTGTTGAATCTAGGAGCATTAGAGGGTGGCTTACATGGAATGTGCTAATTTATTATGGTTTTCCATATATTTCTTCTTATTCCAAAATTTTTATTCTTGGATCTAATCCATTACAGATGTATCATTATTTTTTGATTCTAATCATGATTAGATATCACTGAACATAAATTGGGGAAAACTATATGAAATTGTTTTTGGATGATCTAAACCACATTTATTGAGTTTCAATGTCATTATTTATTTTTACCTAATTTGCGTGGTTGGTTGCTTCAATAGTGCCTCCTCTTATTAGAACATTAAGGCTTGATTTCAAAAAAAAATTATTGGATTTAACTATGATATTGATGATCAATTTTTTTGAAGATGATATTTATTGATGATTTGGGAAATTTTAGAAATTGTATTTTTTGGAATATTAAATTGGTTATGTGATTTTAATACAATTAGTTTAACATGGTTGATTTGTTTTGATGCATAAAAAATGGTTTGGAAAATGTTTTAAATAAAATAATTCTTTATTGAAATTATTTGGTACAATTTTTTTGTAGTGGTTTGGCATAAAGGAATGGCATGTGTTTATGTACATTTAGGACTGATAACGATATAATTTTCCCCCATAAAAAGTTGGATGGATAAGGGTATGAACATTCACCATCAAAATGGTTCAATAAGTGATGGTTTGGAACATGGATGGAAAAAAATTGAAAATATTTAGTTTTCTATGGTTTCCTACAAGTGTGGATGTTTGTATATGTGAAATGGAATGGTTAATTCAAAAATTGACATTGAAAAATGGTTTTAAGTGAATTTTTTTTAGATTATGTGAAGGTATTTTGGTTTTGATACAAACTATTCAAATGATTTTTAATTGTTTATATAAATTTTTTATATAAATGTGGTATCATTTTCAATAATAGTAGCATGATTATGGACTTCATTGGGTAAATCTTATTGAGTTTTATGCTCACCCCCTACTAGGGAAATTTTTTATAGTTGTAGATGTTTTATATTGAGACACAGGTAAAATAAAGGTATCCATGATCTTTGGTGATTCATCATGATAAATTTGGCATGGAATACTTAATTGTATCTTTAATCTTGTTTGGAGTTTTTGGTGAATGTCTTAGTTGTGTTTGGGTTGTTAGTTTTGGTTTTCTCTTTGTACTCTGATATGATTCATGGTTGTTGTTTGGTTTTTTATTGTTTATTTATACATTGAGTTGTATTAAATCATAAAAAATCATCATATAATGTTTTTTTGGGTTATGGTTATATTGGTTTCGATGATTCATTTTGAAAGGGAAAATCATACCCCAATTTTTATGAATCCCACAACATTTATTCCAACGATTTGGTGTCTTTGGGATGTTACCTATAGAATAGTAATTTCAATGCCTCTTCCAAAGATAATGGTTTAGGGGAAGGATATTACAAATTGTATTAGTTTGTTTGATCCTATATTTTAAAGTTAATCTAGTTTAGTTCTTTAGTTGTATTGGTAGAAAGGAGATTGGATTTTCGGAATATTAAATGAAGTTCCAAAATAGGCATAGAATAAATTTTTATGTTGAAAATCATGTTACCAGGGAGTAAATTACATATGTGTTTTGAGGAAATTTTAGGAGTTGTAACCTCATCGTCATGTGTTCAGGTGATAAGAAGACCATGAAATTCATTTATATAAATGACTTCCATCTAGGAGTGTATTTTTAATTTTTTGAAATTATTAATGATTTGGTGATTTTTTTTGATTTTTGAACATTGATGAATATGGTTTGGTTTTAAATGATCATGGTGGAATTTTAAAAAATGGATTGAAAACAATTGTTTTTGAATTTTGATAATCCTTTTTGTGATATGTGTGATTTGGTAAAATTAAAATTTCTAAGACTTCAATTGTTAGAGATTAAGACTAAATTGATTTTTTATAGAAAATTGATTAGGTCAGTCCTAGAAGAAACCAATCAGAAGAGGATGATAAAAATATGGTTTCACCTAAGACATAGGTAAACCAATATCTATATTAGTTTATTTTCCAAAATTTTCAAGCTATGGATAGAGGGAAAAGGGATGAACCTAGAAATGTGGACCCCTCAATTCAGTTCTAGAAGCAGATCCACCCATCTACATGGGTGATTCAGAACCATAAAAATATGAGGTGAGGATGAATATGATTAATTGAATCTTTTATTTCCAAGTAACTCTAGTTGAGATGAAATTAATTATGGTAACATATATGATGAAGGATCCTGCATGAAAATGGTGGGATTTAGAACTTCAGGATAAATTAGTCCATAAAAACACATGAGAGTATTTTGAAGAATATTTTGACAAATAAATATATCCTCAAAGGTTAAAGATTCATATAATGACATACATTTTCATATTGAATTAGGAGAACCTAAAAGTGATGATTTATGTAGATAAATTAATTAATTTAGTTTTCTCTTCACCTAATGTATCTAAAATTTAATAATTAAAGGCACACAATATTGAATCAGGGATGAGGCCAGATATTTGATCGAATAATTTCCTACTATGTATAATAGATTATGAAAAGATTCTCTATAGATAGATGTTATAAGAAGAAGTAATATAAGGAAGTTGAAGTTCTATTTAGGTGGAGGATCTTACGGCTCTTATAAGGATGTCCATTTGTAATCAGAGGGACACTATCATTGCATAATTGGAAACATACTCCATGGTTGTTTATGATGCTCTTCATGGTAAATGCACCACTCCTTGGGTAAATTTCCAATACAATTATACAATTAAAGGCCCTCCTGAACAACAACATTATAGTCACCCATACTTAGAGTGAGGGGAAAAAAGTGGTAGACTACTTGGCCTCCCATGCGGTCCTCGGTACCTCGGTTTTTTTCCTTTCTAATGTGTCTCATTTTAAATTGGAGGGGGTGAACCTAATTTGGGGTGATGCCTTTGGCATTCATTATTTCCAACCGAATAGTTATGGTTTCCCTATTCCTTATATTTTCCCACTTGGGACTCCTTTTTTGAATAAAAATCGCAATGTTGGATGGATGGACATCTAGATCACTGAGTCTTACACCTAATCCAAAGAGTATTCCTATATGATTTTAGTGTGGTTATTTTGATGAAATAAAATAGTATTGTATTATTCTACCTAGAACATTCTATAATTTCTACCATATGGGACTTCCTCATCACTAATTTCAATGTGCTCCAAGGCCTGGTTCTAGGAAAATATCTCATGTTTCTCGATGGTTGTGTTCATCAATGGGGAGAGGGTAGAAAATTACTTATCATTAGTAGAACTGATCAAACCATAGTGAATCCAAGAATTATAGGACTCCTCAATTAGTAAAATATCAACAGTGTTGTAAAGACAAAAGTGCATCAAGTAATTAATTTTGTGTATATAAGAAAGTAATTTTGGATGATCAATCTAGAACATTGATGGTGAGGGGTACAGTTCTTTTGAATTATACCCTTCTGCATGATTTTTATGATATGGGTATATCCTATTTGTTTACTTCTTCTCATGTTGTTGATCTTTATAGTTCACACATTGAAATGATGGCTTCTATTTTGAAACCTCAAAAAACTTCTTAATAAATTTCATTTTCAATCATCTATATTAAAATAATGTTATATAAAAATGTATGGGGTATAATTTATATTTTATTTCAATTTTCTCAAGATGTATTTATTTCACATAATCATCGGTATGGACTGGTTGACAATGTTCAATGATCACATTAATTATTATAACATAAGTGTTAGTTTTACATCTGATTATGGCATCGATATATATCTTTATAGAAGAAAGGAATATAAAGGAAAGTAGAATGGTAGTGTTGAAACTATCCATTGGAATGATCTCATTTGTGGTTGAAGCTTTGACATTGAGATAAATTGATGAGATTATAGAAAGTAGTTTTACAGAAATTATTCCTCAGTTTCAGTATGTCATTCTTGATAATTTCTCTATGTTTCCACCCACAAGAGAAGTTCATTTTACGATTGACCTTGTTTCCTAGGCCAGACCTCTTTGACATTAATCTTATCAGAAAAAACCATCCTAATTAAGGCAATTGAAATTAAAACTAGAAGTGTTGTAAAGACAAGGGTTCACTCTGCCTAGTATGTCTTTGTGGGATGCATTTGGCTTCTTTATGAAAAACATGGTTGAATGTCCTTGGATTTTTATAGATTATCATAATATTAAATGAGTTGAGATAAAAAATCAGTACCCTTTTCCATGAATTTATGATCATTTCAATTAATTTATGGGATACTATTGCTTACCTAAAATTTACAGGCGATCAGGATATCACCAATTACAGGTAAGTAATGGGTATATTCCAATGAAATATATCAATAGATGATATGGAAATTAAATGTATGTGGTTATACCTTTAGGTCCTATGAATTATGCATTTGTATTTATGAAATTTATGAGTCCTATATTTGAATGGTATCTAGATTCTTTTTTGGTTGTGTTTGTGGAAAAAATATTCCAATATTCCAGGAAAAATAACGAGCATGAGTAACACAAGATGACTATTTTGGATATCTTTCTAGATCATCATTTGATTTCCAAAAATTAAAAGTGTAAAATTAAGATAACAAAAGAACTTTTCATTGTTCATGTTATATCTGAATGGGGTTTTTTATTGATCTAGAAATTATAATGTTTGTGATTTATTTTCAACCCCCAAATAATGTCTTTGAGATATTAAGTTCCCTTGGATTAGCTGGTTATTACCAAAGAATTATTCATGAATTTTCATGGATAGTCTCACTAATGAGATATTTGATGAGAAAAAATGATCCATTATAATGGTATGAATAATGTTAGAAGTATTTTCATGAGATTAATTTTCACCTTTCACCAGCATCAATCTTGATATTTCCAAAATTAGGAAAAATATATCTAGTGTATTTTGATACATCATGACCCTAGTTGGGATGTGTTCTTATGTAGGGAGATAATGTTATTTCCTATGTTTCACAATATTTATGGAATCATGAGATGAACTACCCAAAAAATGGTTTGTAGTTAGTTATTATATCCCTTACATTTAATACATAACTTTATTACGTATTTAGAGAGAAATTTACTTTTCTAAGATATCATAAGAGTTTGAAACACATTTTATCTCAAATATATGTGAATATAATAAAAAGAAGATAAATCTATTATCTTTAAATGTTTGACATTGAAATAGTGTATAGAATATGAAGCGGAAATTCTATGGTAGTTACATTAAGAAGAAACTTATATAGTTAATTGGAAAAAGAGGATTCAAACCAGTGGAAGATATAGTTAGAGTTAACTGACATTCAGTTGTATTGTGAAGTTTGAGGTAGTGTTTCAGTTCCCATTCTAGTTTCTTTTTTTCCAGATTTTCTGGAATTGGTTATAGAGGAATAAACATCCAATTCAGAATATGTTTCCATGTGGTCAGAAATCAATGGTGGGGAGACCATTGAGGGATGGAGGCTGGATGTATGATCTATTTTTTTTCTATATTGGATGGTTAGACCTATGTCTAGTTAAGAAAAATATCATCATGCCTCTAAGTATTCTATATGGATTGATCATCATGGAATAAAAAATATTCATACGTTTCTGAAATCAAAATATTGGTCAGTTTCCAGGAAATTTAAAGTGGCTCAGTTTGTGATGAGATGTATCATATTTAAGGAGGTTAAGGAAGAGAACTAATTAAAGTAGTGTATTTTCACACTTTACATATTACTTATTGGAAATGGGATCATGTTTCTATGTACTTTGTGACAAGTATACCATGAATTATATAGAAACATGATTTCATATGGGTGAAAGTGGATTGACCCACAAAGGAATCGTATTTCTTGTCTATTCGTGAATCTCATACAGTGGAGGACATGTAAAAAATCTATATATGATATTTAGTAATGATACATGGATAACCAATTTCGATATTATCTGACTGAGATCAAAGGTTTACATCTTGATTTAGTAAATACATACAGTAATCCCTTTGGATTCATTTGAATATAAGTATATTTTATCATTCTATGACATATGGAAAATATGAAAGGATGATAAAAAAATTGGAATACATTCTTCGAGGTTGTGTGATGGGTATGGGTGGCTCATATGGGGATAAAATACTATTGGTGGAGATTTCTTATAATATTAGTTATCATAAATCAATAAATATGGATCCTTTTGAATCATTATATTAGGGTCATTATGCATATATACATTATTTTGAGGAATTAGGTGAGACATCACTAGTTGGAACAAGAATAGTGATAGAGATAATTTAAAAGATTTAGATGACGAGGAAATGGATGGAGAGAACTCAGAGTCATTATAATTCACTTTCCAATCATTATTGACAACCATTGAAATTTTAGGTGAGTGATTATGTGTTCTTGATAATATCTCCATGGTTTGGGAATCATCATTCTTTTATGTAGGGGAAGTTATCTCCTTAGTATATAGGGAAATTTGAGATACTAGAATTGTTTTTTGAGGTATCTTATTTATTTTATTTTCCACCATAGTTCATTTTAGTTCATAATGTCTATCTTGTTTCTTAGATAAAGAATTATCATATTGATCTTGACTATGAGATACTATGGGATCACATAGACCAAGATTTGGATTCTTTATTGGTTCACATTTCAGTATAAATTGTGGATATTAAAGTGCAAGTATTTTATTATAAAATCATTATTCTAGTGTGGGTATTATAGAGATATAGAGATATTATTGAAGAAACATGGGAATATGGGAAGGAAATGGATTGATAAGAATGATTTCATGGGATAATCATGATCGCATCCTAATAAAAGGTTTCAATTTAGAGAAGATTATATTGGAGGAGTACATTTAGACATGGGACAAGATGAAATACTTGTTTGAAGACCTTATCAAGGATGATCCAAACTTAGAGGTAAATGGTCTCCATTGGAAGTTATTTAGGAATAGATCATACAATGGACTTAAATTAGATTTCAATGGAATGAATATCTATTATAATATTTGATGTTTTGTATTTTGTACTACATGGTTTCTCACTTTTTTGTAAAATTGTTTGCAAAATAAAAAGATAATTTTCAATTCAGGGAAGGAAATGGTCGAGGAATTTCATTAACTAATTCAGGTTAATGGTGGTTTTCAACATTTTTGGATGTAAAGTCTAAAGGTAAGGATAATATTTCATAATGATATTCAAGTAATTAACCATTTTTATGTATTTTTTTTATTAATTAATTAGGTTATGTTTGGGGTTGTTTTGAGGAATTTTTTTAATGTTTATGGGGATTTTTGGTAGGTTCATGGTTTGAGCATGATTATTAGAAATTTTTAAATACCTATAGGAAACTATAAAAAGTAAAATATCAGGAACTAGGTTGGAAAATGGATAGAAAATAGTTTTGGTGAAACTGTGACACCACCCACCTAAAACCATGCAATGTGGAAGAGAGGGTCTAAGTAAGGTTGCTAGATTTTTTTAACTGTGCAATAAAACTGTGCGAGGGGTGTTTAAAGGAATTAGTTGAAACATGGTTTTCACATTGCTTTTCTAATTATGTTCTTCAACCATATATTATAACGACCCGAGTCCGGAGCCCCTCCACTAGTGCCCCGTACCCGGTTTGCCACATGACCTCAAGCGCATTTCCCCGAACACTAGAGGCTGCCGACTAGCAGAGAGGGCCGTGGGAAGTTATTGGGGAAACTATGCCCTCATTCGGAAAGGTATACAAGGTAAGAAAACAACAATAAACAGCGGAAGAAGTAAACAACATGCATAACAATAGAAACAAAACAGCAGAAGCAATGTAGATATATAACAATGATGACAATGATGCAGTAGGTACAAGTATCTAAGGAAAACAGAAAACACAACAACGTGCTAAAATAAAACTGAAACCAAGTGAAAAAGAAAAACAAAGTAAGCTCCTCGGCATCACGAGCCACGGCTTGGTCCCATGCTCCCCATCTTCAGTGCAATCAAGAACCTGAAGTAGAAGGGCACTTGCCCTTATCCATACCTGTAGCAACATAGTCTGCTTGGGCCCAAAAGCATGGCCCAAACAGGGTGTGATATACAATCCCAGTAGGAAATCACCCAAAGATCTGTGCCTAGTAGTCGATGAATACATGACAGCAATAAAACAAGAAGCAGTAACAGAAAAGAACAAGTAGCTACAATCCACAATTCTATCAAGTAGAGTACACAAGTAAGAAACCAGCAACAATAGAAGAAGCAGGTAACCCTATGGGTAGCTCTCACAGCCTATCCCCTATGGTTCAACCCAGAAGTACCACTACTAGAAAAACAGGTATTTGCGACGGGGGCCCGTCGCAAATGACCCGTCACGGAAAACGATGTCGTAACAACAATTATTTGCGACGACCCCGTCGCTAAAGACGTTATTTACGATGGGGATTTTTCCCATCGCAAATATTACTCCGTATATTTGTAAAAACTTTTAAAATAGTATTTGCGACGGGCCCCATCGCAAATACTATTTAAAAATAAAAATAAAAACTATTAATAAATTATTTTAATGAATATAATAATAATACTATTTGCGATGGGTATAGAATCCCGTTGCAAATACTATAAAAAAAATAAAAAAAATAAATTATTAATAAATTATTTTAATTAATATAATAATAATCCAATTATAATTCAAAAATAAAAAATAATAAAATATTAATAAATGATTTTAATTAATATAATAATAGAATTATAATTCACAAATAAAAATGATAAATTATTAATAAATTATTTTAATTAATATAATAATAATAGAATTATAATTCAAAAATAAAAAATAATAGAATATTAATAAATTATTTAATTAATATAATAATAATAGAATTATAATTCATAAATAAAAAAAAATATTAATAAGTTATTTTAATTAATATAAAAATAATAGAATGATTTTACATTCAAATATTAAAATAATTCAAATATTACAAAAAAATATAATTAAATTATAATATTATAAAATTTTAATATATATATATAATTTAATATTATAAAATATAAATAATATTATTATTCATATTAATATTGTTATTTCAAAATATAATATTATTAATATTTTATAATGAGACAGAAACTACAAATAGAAAAAAAATTCATATTTTGATTTGACAAACTTTATAACATAAACACAAACTCTAATCTGAAGGAGGGGGGGAGGGGGGGATCTGCAGATGCTGGTGGAGGAAACTCTATCCCTAAAGCATGAATGATTCGGCGCATGTACCCCATCTGCTCCTGCTGCTGCTGCTGCCACCGACTCATCTGTTCCTCGTACAGCTGCTGCTGGCGTCGACGCTCATCCTCATGCTGCTGCTGCTGCTGACGCATCTGCTCCTGCTCCTGTCGGAGACTCTCTATCAGTGTAGTCTGAGATCGCAACTGATCCTCATAATGTGTAGCAGAAGAAGATGCACGATCTCCTCTTGAGCTGGACGCCGACATCGCAGCACTGCCATAATAATCTCCGGGAGTCAGTCGAGAGCTGATACCAACTACCCAGCCCTTCTCGAAGGCATACTGGGTGGCCTGCATCCATTCCGCCTCATCAAACTGACGACCAGTGGTCTGATCTGATGACTCGGCCTGACTCTCAGGTCGGGTCTATGACGCTGCAGCCTCATATGACTCCTGTAGTTGCAATTTAAAATTCAAATTGTGAATATATTATATGTAGTTAATTTTTAAACTTGAAAACAAATAATACTGACCACGATGTGATGCTGACGATCACCTTTGAGCTCCCCAGTAGCAGGATCACTATACATCCTCCGATATACGTCGTACTCCATAATATCGGGGTTCTCGACAGCCTATAAGAATAAAAAATAAATTGTTAATATTTATAGTTATATAAAATATTTATAAATAATGTACGTACCAGATGTTGTTTATGAGTACTGAAAGAACGACTCCCATCTCGATGAGTCACCTCCTGTCTCCCCCGATTCTGCCTCCCCACCGATGATCTCCTCTGAAAGGCACCACTCAACCAGTGCGCACATAATCCATCCCATACATGGGATGAAATGTACTCTGGTCTGTGTGCTCTACATGACTCATCAAAATCTGACACTCCTTCTTTCTTCGTGGCAGCTTTTCTTAAATTGTGAAAAAACTGACAAAAGATATCACGCATGGCCACCTCCCATGCCTTGTGGATGGCGTCACGCATGGTATCCTCGATCGGATACTATAAACCCTACAAATAAATCAAAATATCAAGTTAGAAATGAAATAATTTTCAAAATTAAAATTATTTATTTACGTACATACCAACCAATGGTCGAACATAGCCTGCTGCACATCAATGGGAATATGCTCCCATGTGGTCCACGGCTGAGAGAAATAGTTGCGCAAAATAGCACTGCCCTGTCCGACTGCTATATGTGGAAAACTGTAAAAATAATAAACATTTATTATGTGAATAGATTAATGAAATCTTAGTCAAATCCACAGGTTATCACACAGGTTATCACACCTCCGTATGCGTGGATCAAACCCAAGACGTGGACGTCGCTCGGGGATGGGGTCAGGAATTATCAATCGTGCAAGACCGTGCCCCCTCCGTGTACTCCCTGGAGCGCCTGCAGGCTGAGGGTCATCTGCCAGCAACTCATCCACATCGAAAGGCAGGTCATCATCCACCAACTCACGAAATGTGTCATCGTCCATCTGAAACAGAAAATGTTAATGTTGTTAGCAAATAATTGATAATTACTATTATATATATATATATTATATTTGTATATAACTACCATGGAATTCTATCAGTGTTCATCTTCATCATCATCTTCATATATGTCAATGTCATCTTCATATTCCTCTTCAACATCATCGATATCCATTCGAGTTCCAGTTGCTTCATCTCTTACCATTTCAAATTCATATGTGACATCATTAACATCATCGTCATCACCGACTCTTAAATGCGGGGTGTCGTCATCGATACTCATGTCTCTTTGTAAAAAAGATTGATTTTGAGTACTCTCTTGAAAAACTTCAATTCTTTCCACATCAGTGAAAGCACATTCACTTGGACTAAACTGATTGTCTCGAATTTTGATTTTTATTACACTCCACCAATCAGTCAAGTCTCTTGATGTAGCACAGTACTTTGCGTAATAAACTTGATGTGCCTGTTGAGCCAATAAGAATGGTTCATATACTACGAGAACACTTTTACATTTAATATCGATGATTCCATGATTCGGATGAACACGCACGCCTCTCTCTGTATCCAACCACTGACATTTGAACATGGTTATGTAATGTTTTCCAAGATAACAGAGTTCAATGATTTCATCAAGTATTCCATAAAAGTCAACTTCATTTTCTCGATAATGAGATCCTCTCAAGCTAACTCCACTTTTCATTGTTTTTTTTGATTCCCCATATGCATGTGTGTGAAATCGAAATCCATTCACCACATATGCATTATAAGTTTTAACAAGTTTGGAAGGTGGGTTACTCAATATACACAACCGTTTTTCAATTTTATCATCATGTCGAGACACTTGAAAATTTGTGAAATAATTATCAATATAGTAAACTATACATTGAATGAGTTTCTAAAAGATAAAGAATTTATTTTACCAGTTTTTGAAACCACTGAGAGAAATTTTTCTGTCGGCGTTCTTCGAGAGAAGCTGCTGTAATTTTTGGAATTTGTTTCTTGATATAATTATCATACAACCTATAAAAAACAATGTTATTTACTGTAACATAAATGATAGAATAAGTGATATAAACACTTACAGTACAACTGATTTCATCTCTTCACAGTTGAGCAGAACATACGTATGAGCTCTGTGTTGTTCATCATCTGAAAGCCAGCATTCATAAACTCCACCAAAACCAAGCTTTGGATGGTTGAAAATAGATAATTGATTGTCGATTTCATCAATATTCCTCTCATTCCGTCCCATTCGGTTGTGTTTTGAAGGATACTCAGATTCAAAATAATGGGAGCAGAAAAAAGATATTTCCTCTTGCAAATAAGCTTCTGCAATAGATCCTTCAACAGATGCTTTGTTACGTACTTTTCTTTTCAATTTTTGCATGCATCTTTCAAATGGGTACATCCATCGAAACTACACTGGACCTCCACATTTGGCTTCATATAGAAAATTTAACATCAAATGTTCCATTGTGTCGAAGAAAGATGACAGAAATATTTTTTCCAGTTTACATATAATTACAACAACATCTTCTTCAAGTTTGCATAGAGCATCATAATCTGTTGTAGCCGCACAAATTTCCCGAAAAAAATGAGACATGTCTGTTATGGAATCCCAAATCACAGAATTCAACAGACCTCTTAATCCAATGGGTATAAGTCTTTCCATTATAACATGACAATCATGACTTTTTAATCCAGTAATATGACCATTCTTTACACATCTACCCAAATTGGAAGCACAACCATCTGGAAGTCTCAAATATGCAATCCACTGACAAAATAATAAACGGTTTTCTTTAGACAGTGTATAAGCTACTTTTGGTTTCAGTAACCTTTCCGTTCTGACATTCTCAAACAGTTCCAGTTTTGGACGCCTACAAATTTGGGCAAGATCTAAACGTGCATTTACATTGTCTTTGCTCTTTCCTGGTGTATCCAAAACTGTATGAAACAAATTATCAAAACCATTCTTCTCAATATGCGTGACATCCAAGATGTGGCGGACCAACAAATCAGACCAATATGGAAAATCCCAAAATATGCTACGTTTAATCCAATTGTGTTCTTTCCCAAAACCAGAAATTTTCTGTTGGTTTATTGCGGGACCAAAAGTGATGGAAGGTAATAAAAATACAACTGATTTTAACTCTGAACCTGATAGCATTTTTGGAGGTCCATCCCTTTCAATTGTTCCTTTTATGAAATGAGATCTATTTCTGTGAAAAGTATGATCAGCTGGAAGAAATCTACGATGACAGTCAAAATAACAAGGTCTCTTTCCATGAATGATCATAAATGCTTTGTTCTCTCCCATATAGTAAGGACATGATTTCTGACCATGTGTACTCCATCCAGATAACATCCCATAAGCCGGGAAGTCACTAATTGTCCACATTAATGCTGCTCTCAGTATGAAATTTTGTTTCATAGCAACATCATATGTACTGGCACCAGTACTCCACAATAAACTTAATTCATCAATCAATGGTTTCAAATAAACATCAATATTTTTCATCGGATGTCCTGGAATTAGTAAATTCAAAAAGATATATGGCTCATTCATCAACATCCATTGAGGTAAACTGTACGAAGTTAAAAAAACAGGCCAACATGAATATTGACTACCATAAGATCCGAACGGACATAAACCATCAGTGGAAAGGCCTAGTCAAAAATTTATAGCTTCTAAAGAAAAGGATGGATGCACTCTATCAAAATGTTTCCATGAATCACCATCAGTTGGATGATTCAAGCTTTTATCGGTTGAAATATTCTCTTTATTCCATGACATCATTGTCGCTGTATTCTTAGACATGAATAAACGCTGAAGTCTGGATGTAATCGGAAAATATCTCAACAGTTTTACAGGAATCAAACCAGACTTCCCATGTTTCCCTTCTTTATATCTTAGTTGCCCACATGTGGGACAACCATCCATCGAATCATTTTCCCCAGAATATAAAATGCAGTCATTTGAACATGCATGAATCTTCTGACAAGTAAGTCCCAAATTTCGAACCAGCCTCTTACTCTTATAGTAATTTGCAGGCAAAACATTTCCTTCGGGTAACAATGTTTTAAGCAAAGAAAATATTTGGTCAAAACAGGTGTTTCACATTCCGTTATCTGATTTGATAGCCATAATTTTTGCAACTGCTTCTAATTTTCTCATCTTGCAGCCAGGATATAATGCATCCTCATCAAACCTCAACAACTCATAAAATTCAGACGGTGCCAACTCAGGATTTGAATCTATATCAGCCGGAGTTTCTGTATGTTGAACAGATGAACCTGCAACATCATGTACTAAATCCTGAAACCGGGATAGATCCGGAACCAAGTTGGTATCACCTACTCTGGAACTGCATTCACCATGTTGATACAGAAAAAACATAATCTGGTTGAAAACAAAAACGCAAGAGATGTCCCCCCACTTTGTCAAACGTGTCAAATGTTCTCAATGCACACTTTTTACAAGGGCATTTTATTTTGCCTTCTGAAACAAATTCTGGATTTGATGCCGCAAATTATAAAAAGGTCTCCACACCCTCTATATATACTGGATTTAAACCAGAATCGTTTGGATTTCTACGTTGATTTATCCATATGCGGTCATCTAATAATGACTGTAGATGACCTCATTGTTCCATATTTTTCTATAAAATATAAAAGCATTACTGGTTTTGAATAATTTTTTAGAAAAAACACTCAAGCAAGGATTGAATATGTTGAGAATAAAGCAAAACCTGTTACAAATATTGATAATTTTAATATTATATTGATTTTTTATTATTTTAATAATACTAATATAATTTTTTCATAAATATTAATTATATAATAATAACATTTTTACATTATTAGTATATTTTATTATTAATATTAAAATAATATAATTTTCTATATTATATACAATTCTCCTTTCATCTATGTGTTTAACATTCTGTCTCCACATGTAATATTTGCATTCACTTTCACCTCTCCATTGGCGAGTAGGTTGATAATTTTGAAAAAGAATGCAAATATTACATGTGGAGACAGAAAACACACAGATGAAAAGAGAATTGTATATAATATCGAAAATTATATTATTTTAATATTAATAATAAAATATACAAATAATGTAATAATGTTATTATTCCTAATTATTGGTAATTATTCCGAATTATTGGTAATTATTCCTAATTATTGGTAATTATTCCTAATTATTGGTAATTATTCCTAATTATTGGTAAATATTGGTAATTATTGGTAAATATTGGTAAATATTGGTAAATATTGGTAAATATTTGTAAATATTGGTAAATATTGGTAAATATTTGTAAATATTGGTAAATATTGGAAAATATTGGTAAATATTGGAAAATATTGGTAATTATTGGAAAATATTGGTAATTATTGGAAAATATTGGTAATTATTACTAATTATTACTAGTTATTGGTAATTATTACTAATTATTGGTAATTATTGGTAATTATTGGTAATTATTACTAATTATTGGTAATTATTACTAATTATTGGAAATTATTACTAATTATTACTAATTATTACTAATTATTGGTAATTATTACTAATTATTGGTAATTATTACTAATTATTGGTAATTATTACTAATTATTGGTAATTATTGGTAATTATTACTAATTATTGGTAATTATTACTAATTATTGGTAATTATTACTAATTATTGGTAATTATTACTAATTATTGGTAATTATTACTAATTATTGGTAATTATTACTAATTATTGGTAATTATTACTAATTATTATTAATTATTACTTATTATTGGAAATTATTACTAATTATTGGTAATTATTACTAATTATTGGTAATTATTACTCATTATTGGTAATTATTCATAATTTTTGGTAATTAATGGTATCTTTTGGTAATTATTGGTAATTTTTGGTAATTATTTGTAATTAATACTAATTATTTGTAATTATTACTAATTATTGGTAATTATTACTAATTATTGGTTATTATTACTAATTATTGGTAATTATTAATAATTATTGGTAATTATTACTAATTATTGGTAATTATTACTAATTATTGGTAATTATTGGTAATTATTACTAATTATTGGTAATTATTGGTAATTATTGGTAATTATTGGTAATTATTGGTAATTATTACTAACTATTGCTAATTATTACTAATTATTGGTAATTATTACTAATTATTGGTAATTATTAATAATTATTGGTAATTATTATTAATTATTGGTAATTATTACTAATTATTGGTAATTATTGATAATTATTGGTAATTATTGGTAAATATTACTAATTATTGGTAATTATTACAAATTATTGGTAATTATTACTAATTATTGGTAATTATTACTAATTATTGGTAATTATTACTAATTATTGGTAATTATTACTAATTATTGGTAATTAATACTAATTATCGGTAATTATTACTAATTTTTACTAATTTTTACTAATTATTACTAATTATTACTAATTATTACTAATTAATACTAATTATTACTAAGTATTACTAAGTATTGGTAATTATTACTAATTATTGGTAATTATTACTAATTATTACTAATTATTACTAATTATTACTAATTATTACTAATTATTGGTAATTATTATTAATTATTACTAACTATTGGTAATTATTATTAATTATTACTAATCAGTGGTAATTATTGGTAATTATTTCTAATTATTACTAATTATTGGTAATTATAACCAATTATTACCAATTATTACTAATTATTGGTAATTATTGGTAATTATTGGTAATTATTACTAATTATGGATAATTATTGGTAATTATTACTAATTAATGGTAATTATTGGTAATTATTTCAAATTATTACTAATTATTGGTAATTATTACTAATTATGGGTAATTGTTACTAATTATGGATAATTATTGGTAATTAGTAAATTATTACTAATTATTGGTAATTATCGGTAATTATTACTAATTATGGATAATTATTGGTAATTAGTAAATTATTACTAATTATTAGTAATTCTTGGTAATTATTGGTAATTATTACTAATTATGGATAATTATTGGTAATTATTACAAATTATAGACAATTATTGGTAATTATTACTAATTATCGATAATTATTACCAATTATTGCTAATTATTGGTAATTATTAATAATTATTGCTAATTATTGCTAATTATTATTAATTATTACTAATTATTGGTAATTATTGGTAATTATTACTAATTATTCCTAATTATTGGTAATTATTACAAATTATTACTATTTAGTACTAAATATTGGAAATTATTACTAATTATTGGAAATTATTACTAATTATTGGTAATTATTGGAAATTATTACTAATTATTGGTAATTATTACTAATTATTAGTAATTATTACTAATTATTGGTAATTATTACTAATTATTAGTAATTATTACTAATTATTGGTAATTGTTACTAATTATGGATAATTATTGGTAATTAGTAAATTATTACTAATTATTGGTAATTATCGGTAATTATTACTAATTATGGATAATTATTGGTAATTAGTAAATTATTACTAATTATTGGCAATTCTTGGTAATTATTGGTAATTATTACTAATTATGGATAATTATTGGTAATTATCACTAATTATGGATAATTATTGGTAATTATTACTAATTATGGATAATTATTGGTAATTATTACTAATTATGGATAATTATTGGTAATTATTACTAATTATTGATAATTATTACCAATTATTTCTAATTATTGGTAATTATTACTAATTATTGCGAATTATTGTTAATTATTATTAATTATTACTAATTATTGGTAATTATTGGTAATTATTACTAATTATTCCTAATTATTGGTAATTATTACAAATTATTACTATTCAGTACTAAATATTGGAAATTATTACTAATTATTGGAAATTATTACTAATTATTGGTAATTATTGGAAATTATTACTAATTATTGGTAATTATTACTAATTATTAGTAATTATTACTAATTATTGGTAATTATTACTAATTATTAGTAATTATTACTAATTATTGGTAATTGTTACTAATTATGGATAATTATTGGTAATTAGTAAATTATTACTAATTATTGGTAATTATCGGTAATTATTACTAATTATGGATAATTATTGGTAATTAGTAAATTATTACTAATTATTGGCAATTCTTGGTAATTATTGGTAATTATTACTAATTATGGATAATTATTGGTAATTATCACTAATTATGGATAATTATTGGTAATTATTACTAATTATGGATAATTATTGGTAATTATTACTAATTATGGATAATTATTGGTAATTATTACTAATTATTGATAATTATTACCAATTATTTCTAATTATTGGTAATTATTACTAATTATTGCTAATTATTGTTAATTATTATTAATTATTACTAATTATTGGTAATTATTGGTAATTATTACTAATTATTCCTAATTATTGGTAATTATTACTAATTATTACTATTTATACTAAATATTGGTAATTATTACTAATTATTGGAAATTATTACTAATTATTGGTAATTATTGGAAATTATTACTAATTATTGGTAATTATTACTAATTATTAGTAATTATTACTAATTATTGGTAATTATTACTAATTATTAGTAATTATTACAAATTATTGGTAATTATTGGTAATTATTACTAATTATTCCTAATTATTGGTATTTATTACTAATTATTAGTATTTATTCTTAATTATTACTAATTATTCCTAATTACCATTAACTATAAACAATGAATACTAATAATTTAAATTTATTAAATAACAAGACAATGTAAACATAATTAAATTACAACTAATTAAGAATAATTGAAACTAATAAAAAATTTAAAATAAATATTAAATTAAAATGAACATAAATACCTTTAAAATTGATCTGAGGTTGATCTCTGATCGTTGTTGAAAACTTCAATATCAACTCCGGAAAAAAAAATTAAACTTAAGAAACGCTGAACTCTTAAAATAGAGTTTTGAGAGAAGTAGAAGATAGAGTTTGATAATGAATGAAAAAAATGGATGGGGGGGGGGGGGGTATTTATAGGTTAGCTTATTTGCGACGGGTACCGTCACAAATAACTTAGCCCGCATTTATTACGGTCAACGGTTAAATAGTTATTTGTGATAGGTCCCGTCGCAAATAATAACCTGCCGACATACTATTTGCGACGGGGGTATATTCCCGTCGCAAATATCTTTTACCGCCGCCGGTTATTTGCGACGGGCGGTAACCGCCCGTCGCAAATAACTTTCCCGCGATTGGGCGCGCAAAGCGCGCCAGTCCTTTTGCGATGGGTTAGCTTTCCCCGTCGCAAATAACTACTTATTTGCGACGGGTAAATTCCCCCGTCACAAATAAGTTTTTAACGGGACTATTTGCGACAGGGATAAATCCCGTCGCAAATACCCATTTTTCCCGTAGTGTACTAGAAACCCTCTAGGAGGCACACACAGTCTCACCCCTATAGTTCAGCTAAAAAGTACACTCTCTGGGGAAGCACTCACCGTCAATTCCCCCTATAGTCTCGGATCGTACTAAAGGCTCTCTGAGGAAGCACTCAACATCTCATTTCCCCTGTGGCCCACATCGAGGAACTACAGACTCTCTGAGGAAGAACTCATTGTCAATTCCCCCTGTGGTCTCACATCGTAATTAAAAGACACTCTGGAGAAGCCCTTATGTCAATTCTCCCTATTGTCTACTACACTAGGATCTCACAGTCCTGTGTGGAAAAGTAAAACATGCTCAACGTACATGTATCGTCCAAGTAAACCTCAAGAACTACTTGGCTATCAACTAAGGCTCAACTGCATATCTAAGAGGCAGTTCCACTATCCTATAACAAGGTATGGCAACTGGTAAAACAACCAACATGCAAAACAATCATGGAAAAACAACCTGAGTACAAAATAAATTACTCTACTCACAAGCAATAACCTCTACTAAAGCAATCAAGCAAACCAGACAAACAACATGGGAAAAACAGAAAACACGCAATACCCCATTCACGGGTATTGGTGGAATTTGCACATAATATTCATCAACTTTCTACGGAAAGACACAAACCACCTACCTCGATCCTAGGAGATCGATATATGTGAACCACGACAACAGATTCCTCTTAGAACAATGTAGATTTGAGAAAACACACAAAAAATTCATCCCACGGTATCTTGAAAACAAGGAGGAATCAAGAAACAAGGCTCAAGAAGAAGGAAGAACTCACCGCTGCGCTTCCAACGCAATCGACCGTGCTCGAATCGAAGAAAGGACGGCGAGGTAGGAGTTCGTCAAAGATCCGGCCGTACGATCGCTCTTGGGTGGAGAAAACGGGAGAAGAAGATGAAATCGGGGGTTCGGCGCGACCCCGGTCCATTTAATGAAAAAAATAATGTACACGACATGTACTTCTTGATTACACGGCCTGTACTTCTTGAGTACACAACGTGTACTTCAGTTTTCCGTACTCCGAATTAACCGGCCACCACCTCACCCTTACACACCATGTGTGTGGCCCGGACACGGCCATCACACGACGTCTACTCAGAAAGTACACGA
The DNA here is from genome assembly GCA_963277665.1 of Viscum album. Lineage (NCBI taxonomy): Eukaryota > Viridiplantae > Streptophyta > Magnoliopsida > Santalales > Viscaceae > Viscum > Viscum album. The sequence continues at coordinate 790,768,274 of OY728153.1, forward strand.
CGTGTACTTCAAAAATTTCCTGAAAAAACATTTTTCTCAAAAACTCCAGAAAAAAGAAAAATGTACCTGAAAAGAATATCCGGGTTCTTACAAACTTCCCCCCTTAAATAAATGCATCCTCGAATTTCCCTAACGAGGTGGAGAAGGGGAAACCCCGAATAGCTCTGGCCACTGCGATCATACATCAGTCTCCCTCTCCCAGGTCTCGTCCTGTACTCACCCGTGCAGCCATAGTACTCATACCAGAGGAATAGACCGCCCACGGAGAACCTTCGTACTGCGATCGAAAATCTGGATAGGATGCTCCTTGAACGACACATCCATTTCAAGCTCAACTTCCTCAGGCTGAAAGACATGAGACAGGTCTGAAAAGTAACGTTGCATTTGAGAGACGTGGAAGACGTCGTGCATGGCCTGATACCACTGAGGTATCTACAACCGATAGGCGACCGGACCAACTCTCTCCAAGACCTCAAACGGACCGACGTACCGCGGTGAAAGATTACCCTCTCTCCGAATCCTTTTGTGTCCCAAAATTGGTGCAACACATAGGAAAACCTGTTCTCTGACCTCAAACTCCAGAGGTTGTCTCCACTGATCAACATAAGAATTCTGCCGAGACTGTGCTGTAGCCATCCTCTTCTGAATCATCTCTATCTGCTCTAAAGTCTCCTGAACAAGACAAGGTCCCAACAAACCTACCTCTCCTGTCTCCAGCCATCATAAGGGTGATCGACATGGCCTACCATACAAAGCCTCGTATGGTTCCATCTGAATGGTCACTTGGAAAATGTTGTTGTAGGTGAACTCCACTAGAGGAATATGCTTCTGCCAAGAACCGCCAAAGTCAAGGATGCAAGCCCGGAGCATATCCTCAAGCACCTGGATTGTGCGATCGTACTGGCCATCAGTCTGGGGATGGTAAGCTATACTCAAAAGTACCTGTGTACCCAAGGCCTTCTGAAGTCCCTTCCAGAACCGAGAGGTAAAGAACGCATCTCTGTCTGAAATAATAGAGCACGTAACTCCATGAAGATGGACGATCTCTCTGATGTAAAGTCGTCCCAGATCATCGACATTGAAGGTCTCCTTGATCGGCAAGAAGTGGGAAACCTTCATGAGCCTGTCGACGACAACCCAAACAACATCGCTTCCCCGAGGTGACCTTGACAACCCAGTCACGAAGTCCATCGCAACATCATTCCACTTCCACTCCGGAATGGGTAACTACTGTAAAAGCCCCGCTAGTCACTGATGCTCTGCTTTCACCTGCTGACAAGTAGAACATCTCATGACAAAACCAACAACGTTCTTATTCATACATGGCCACCAGTATTGGTGATGAAGGTCCCAATACATCTTGGTGACGCCAGGATGAACTGCCCAAACAGAGGAATGGAAATCCCACATCAGCTCCTCGCATATGTCTGTTGGAACCCATACGCATCCATGTAAATGAAAGATCTCATCCTCACCCACTATCCATCTAGGAAGAGGGTCCTCTCCTAACACACCCTCCCGTAGGACTAAGCCCTCCGAGTTTGATAGCTCCCTCATCCGTACCCGATCAAGTAGCATGGAGGTAACAACTACAACAGATAGAAACGTCTTCCCCTGTCTGTCGTGCACCTCCAGATGCATCTCAAAGAACAGAGCCATCAGCTGCCACTCACTACTGGCCTTCTCAACTACATGAATATGAGTTCTCCTGCTCAACGCATCTGCCACGGCGTTGCCCTTTCCCAGCGTATAGGCAAGATCGAAGTCAAAAGACTGAAGATACTCAACCCACCTACATTTCCGATCACGCTGAGTGAAGATATAATTGAGACTCTTGTGGTCAGTGAAGACCACAAAGTGATCTCCCCGAAGATAGTGTCTCCAATAGCGCAAGGCATGCACAACAGCTGCCAACTCCAGATCGTTGGTAGGATAGTTCCTCTCATGTGGCCTCAACTGCCGAGACCCGTACGCAACGACTCGATATCCCTGCATAAGCAGAGCTCCTAGCCCGATATCTGAAGCATCATAGTAGACTATATAGTTCTTTCCTGGCTCTGGCAAGACTAATATCGGTGCTGACATCAACCTCCCATTCATCTCCTGAAAGGCTGTCTCACAAGTATCTGACCATAAGAACTTTGCCCCCTTCTTGGTCAGACCTGTCAAAGGTGCTGCTAGACGAGAAATGTCTCAAATGAAGCGTCAGTAGTATCCGGCCAACCCTAGGAAGCTTCCTACATCAAAGACGTTCTTCGGCTGCTCCCAAGAAACTACTGCTCTCACTTTATATGGGTCCACAGATACTCCTGCCTCTGAGATGATGTGACCCAAGAAGTGAATCTGATCTATCCAGAAGTGGCACTTTGAGAGTTTATCATAAATTCTATGCTCTCTCAGTGTACTCAGAACGATATCAAGATGTGTGGGAATGTTGTGTCGAGTGTGAGAGTACACCAAGATATCGTCCACGAAGACCACAACGAAAGAGTCCAAGTAAGGATGGAACACTCGGTTCATCAGTGCCATGAAAAATGCAGGTGCGTTCGTGAGACCGAACGGCATGACTGTATACTCGTATAGACCATATCTGCTCCTGAAGGCTATCAGAGGAATATCTAATGGTCTAACGCGCAACTGATGATAATCGGACCTCAATTCGATCTTCAAGAACACTCGGGCTCCTCGGAGCTGATCGAAAAGGTTATCAATCCGCGACAAGGGATAACGGTTCTTGACCGTCAACTGGTTTAACTTTCGATAATCCACACAAATCCGAAGAGTACCGTCTTCCTTCTTCGCAAACAGAACAGGTGAACCCCAAGGAGAAGTATTGGGTCGGATGAAACCCTTAGCCTGTAGCTCCTACAACTACTTCTTGAGCTCATGAAACTCAACTGTGGCCATCCTATAGGGAGGAATGGACACTAGTGCCGCTCCTAGCACGAGATCAATAGAGAAGTCTACCTCATGCTCTAGAGGAAAACCTGAAAAGTCCTATAGAAAGACATCCCTGAAGAGATCCAACACTGGAGGAAAGTCCAATTGTGGAGTCCCTTGATCATCCAGATAAAGACTAGCAATCCGAGATATCACCCCTCCTAGCCCAAGATGCTCGAGTCCCGCCCGACTCACCCGAACATCCCATTCTCCTCTATGAAGAAAAGATTCACCCTCTGGTGAGATGAAACTGACTCTGCGGCGATAACAGTCAATGACTTCCTGGAAGGGAAAAAACTAGTCCATGCCAAGGATGACATCATATCCTGTCATCTCTAGGAAATAGAGATCCCATAAGAAGTGATACCCTACAACCTCAAAAGGGCACTCTCTACACTAGCATACACTAGATGTCCTCATTCTCGAAGGTGTGTCTAGTGTCAACGAGTTGGCAGGAGAAAAGATGCAGAGCCCAAGTCTCTCCATGATAGCAACAGAGATAAATCTATGCATAGCACCAATATCGAAAAGGGCTAAAGATAAAATTGAGGCTACTAAAATCGTACCTCGAGTAGTATAAGGGCCGGGATCCTGATCCTGATAAGTTTTCTCAATGGTGGAAGATTGGCCTGTACCGCGGCCCTACGCCCCTGGCTGACCACTCTAAGTTGAACCGCCCTGCTGGTGCTGAGGAACTGGTGGATGACCGCCACGGCCTCGACCTCTACCTCTTCCTGAATGACTGTAAGAACTCCAGTTTCCCGACTGGTGGGAAACTGGTGGGGCTACTCCTAAACGAGGAGTCATAGAAGAACCCCGGTCACCAGCTGATGGTGAGAAAACCTGGCAGAAACGCTAAAGGTGACCCATCTTGCCGCAAGATCGACACTCCATGGGGTCTCTCTAGCACTGCGGCCTTGTGTGCCCTGTCCGGCCACCCTGGCAGCATGTCACCTGACTACCTGATGATGCATCTCGCTTCCTCTAATCACCACGCGTAGACTCCCTACGACGCTTCTTACTGTCATCTGGAAGAAAGCTAACTCTGGAAGCAGAACCGCCCTGGCTCGCAGATCTGGAGTCTCTCTGATTGTGCTCTTAAATCAGTGCCTGGTTGACAATGAAAGTGATGGAAGTCAAATGGAAGATGTTCACCTGCGAACGGATCTCGCGCCTGAGTCCCTCCTCAAACTTCCTCGCCAAAAACACCCAAATCCCATCCCGAAGGGGTGTAAAACACTATAGATCAGTGAAACGAGAGGAATACTCCATGACAGATAGAGTACCCTACTCTAAGCTCATGAACTCCTGGGCTCGATCGGCCCTCAGGGTATCTGGGTAGAAGTAGTCGTAGAACACGCGCTGGAACTCCTCTCAAGTCATGGCCTGATGTTGACCCACCTGTGAGATTACGTCCCACCACCTCTTGGCGGAGTCTCAGAGCATGTAGGTGGAGATCTTGACCCGCCTCTCTGGTTGCATCTCCAAATGCTCGAAGATAGTCAGCATAGCTTCCAGCCATGACTATGCAGCCTAAGGTCCTCCTTACCCCGAGAACGTGGGAGGATGCTATTGCTGGAAAACCCGTGTCAAGTCTTCCATAGACATGGTAGGAGGTGGTGCTCCCTGGAAGGCCTACATAATCCTCATGAAACCTTCCCTGAACTGCGCATCCATGCCCGCAACTGGAACAACAACCGGTGCCAAGGCTGGCTTGACTGGGGGATTGGCAGGAAGTCCCTGATCAGCCATATCTGGCGTCTGATCACTACTTGACGATAGACTTACGACTGGAGGACATCTCGGAGGCATAGCTCTGAAGATCAAAAGTACACCTTGGATAAAAAAAACAAGGATAGAGAACACAAGAGTACTAAACGGGAAGAGGGGAAGAAAAACGCAAAAGATTGCAAAACATGACTACACGGCATGTATAAAAACTACACAGTGTGTCTTCTTAAGACACTGACATGGGCATGTACTCCTGATCTACTAGTCTTGTACACCTCAGACTACACGGCGTGTTGACCCCAACACACGGAGTGTACAAGAAAACTAAACCCATGCCTGAGAATCTTTAAACGGCTAACCCACATGGTCCGACTTAACCCGATACTACACGGCATGTTCTAAACAAACACAGCGTGTACAAGACAAGGCTTTGGCGGCCCGTGCTGTTGAGCACATTGCTATCTACATGACTAGACCTTACATGGCATGCTCCGAACAAACACGGCATGTATAGGTGAAGGTGACACCGTCCCGTGTTGTTTGTGACACGGCCGAGTACCTGGGCAGGACAACACGGCGTGTTCCAAACAAACATGGCGTGTGGTAGGGAAGGTTACACCGGTCCGTGTTGTTCGTGACATGGCCGGGTACCGGAACAGGACTTACATGGCGTGTAGCTACCGTACACGGCGTGTTCCCGAAGTCACTTTCACGACACCGTGTTCTGCCCACATGGTCAGTGACATGGCCTGGAAACTACACGGCATGTTCTCAAAAAGTACACGTAGTGTATTCAGGGTTTTTCTGGGCAGTAGCTCAGAAACTGCACAGAATTCCAGAAAGACTAAAAAAAGGATAAAAAGGTGCCAAATTCTAATCCGTGAGGGCCCATTACACCTCAAGAACCAAAATTTGGCATTCACTTTAAGCAAGGAACAAAACTAACAGTTTTCTAACATAACAGTAGAGAATCTATCAAGCAACTATCACAATAGCATGCATAATCTACACAAAGTCTATCACAACAGCATGAAATCGCTAATGGACCCTAGATGGCATGGAAAGAATGCATGGCATCTGATTTTTACAAGTTCCTATATGATTCATGAGATGGCATACCCTTATCTCATCGGGTTGCAACAGAAATAGAACCACAATATCAAAATAGTAATAGAACAAGTCATGTGAATCAATCTAGGTGAAATCAGATCAACCATAAAATCTCAAAACCATCAAAACTGCAATTAACGAGGTAGTATGTCTTTTCTCTATACATGGGTTAGCTACTCCCAATCATAGCTTAATTCCAAGTACCTAATCCATCCTATCCCTGGCTAAAGTCTCCAAATAGAAAGCAAGAGAAAAGAACTCCTCTGACACCACTTTGTAACGACCAGAGTCCGGAGCCCCTCCACTAGTGCCCCATACCCAGTTCGCCACATGACCTCAAGCGCGTTTCCCCAAAAGCCAGTGGCTTCTGATTAGTAGCAAGGGACCTGGGAAGTTATTGGGGAAACTATTCCCTCATTCGGTAAGGTATTCAAGGTAAGAAAACAACAATAAACATCGGAAGAAGTAAACAACATGCATAAAAATAGAAACCAAACAACAGAAGCAATATAGATATATAACAATGATGAAAATGATGCAGCAGGTACAAGTATCTAAGGAAAATAGAAAACACAACAATGTGCTGAAATACAACTGAAAACAAGTGAAAAAGAAAAACAAAGTAAGCTCTTCAGCATCGCGAGCCACGGCTCAGTCCCATACTTTCCATCTCCAGTGCAATCAAGAACCTGAAGTAGAAGGGAGCCTGCCCTTATTCATACCTGCAGCAATATAGTTTGCTTGGGCCTAAAAGCATGGCCCAAACAGGGCGTGAGATACAATCCCAGTAGGCAATCACACAAAGATATGTGCCAAACAGTCAATGAATACATGTCAGTAATAAAACAAGAAGTAGTAACAGAAAAGTACAAGCAGCTACAATCCACAATTCTATGAAGTAGAGTACACAAGTAAGCAGCCAACAACAAAAGAATAAACAGGTAACCCTTTGGGTAGCTCTCACATCCTAACCCCTATGGTTCAACCCAAAAGTACTAGAAACCCTCTGAGAGGCACACACAGTCTCACCCCTCTGGTTCAGCTAAAAATAGACTCTCTGGGGAAGCACTCCCCGTCAATTCCACCTATAGTCTCGGATCATACTAAAGGCTCTCTGGGGAAGCACTCAACGTCTCATTCCCCCTGTGGCCCGCATTGAGGAAGTACAGACTCTCTAAGGAAGCACTCATCGTCAATTCCCCCTGTGGTCTTGCATCGTAATTAAAAGACACTCTGGAGAAGCCCTTATGTCAATTCTCTCTTTGGTCTACTACACTAGGCTCTCACAGTCCTGTGTGGAAAAGTAAAACATGCTTAGCGCGCATGCATCATCCAAGTAAACCTCAATAACTACTTGGATATCAACTAAGGCTCAACAACATATCAAAGAGGCAGTTCCACTATCCTATAACAAGGTATGGCAACTGAAAAAACACCCAACATGCAAAACAATAATGGAAAAAGCAACCTGAGCACAAAATAAATTAATCTACTCACAAGAAATAACCTCTACTAAAGAAATCAAGAAAAGAAAGAAAACAACAGGGGGAAAATAGGAAACACTCAATACCACGTTCACGGGTTTTGGTGGAATTTGCACATAATATTCATCAACTTTCTACAGGAAGACACAAACCACCTACCTCGATCCTAGGAGATCGATATATGTGAACCACGGTGACAGATTCCTCTTAGAACAACATAGATATGAGAAAACGCACAAAAAGTTCATCCCATGATGTCTTGAAAACAATGAGGAATCAAGAAACAAGGCTCAAGAAGAAGGAAGAACTCACCGTTGTGCTTCCAACGCAATCGACCGTGCTCGAATCGGAGAACGGACGGCAAGGCGGGAGTTCGTCGAAGATCCGACTGTACGATCGCTCTTGGGCGGACGAAAACTGGAGAAGAAGATTAAATCGGGGGTTAGGAGTGACCTCGGTCTATTTAATGAAAAAAAAGAAAGTACACGGTGTGTACTTCTTGAGTACACGGCGTGTACTTCAGTTTTCCGTACTCCGAATTAACTGGCCTCTACCTCACCCTTACACATCGTGTTTGTGGCCCGAACACAGCCAACACACGGCTTTCAGCGGAAAAGGGAGTACACGACGTGTACTCAGAAAGTACATGGCGTGTACATCAAAAATTTCTAGAAAAACCATTTTTCTCAAAAACTCTAGAAAAGAGAAAAACGTACCTGAAAAGAAGATCCATGTTCTTACATATATCATTAAAAATTAGATCCAAAAATTGTATACCTAACACAATTTATCCCATTAACCCGTGTTTTTCACTTAATATGACCCTAAAATATTTTCCTCTACCTCCCAAGTCTTTGAAGACCCTTTCCTTTGATCTAGGATCAATATATTGGCCATTCATTGTGTGTTTGAGGCTAGATTCATTCGTAAGTGCTCATTAATAGTGGGTTTTCTTAGATTTATTCATCATTTTTCTTTATGATTCATATATCTAATCCTTTAAGGGATTGATCCAAGTTTATTGATTGAAATTATAACGAGATATGATTATGATGATAGTAGGGAACAAGATCTAAGGTGGGTTTTGGAATATCTATGTCATGTTTTTGGAGTTTTTGGGCCATTCTTTATTTTGACTATGTTTTGATATAGGTGGAATCAATCTCAACTCCTATTATTAGAATTTGATATGGTGATTTAAATTTTATTTTTGCCATGCATGAATTGTGAAATTGATGTCCAATTTCTTTAGAATCCCATTATTCTGATGGTTTGTTAAATTGTAGAAATTTTTTGTTTTGGGGAATATGAAATTAGTTACATGGATTTCAAATGAGGACTTTAAAATTATTGTTTGTTTTTTATTCATGAAAAATTGTTTGGAAAATGATATAAAAAGTATATAATTTTTAAATGTTTTGACACAATTGGATTGGAATGGTTTTTGAAAAATGGAATGGCGTGTGTTCATGTTTATTTGTGATACAAATGGGTATAAAGTTGCACTAATTAAATTTGGGAAGGATAAGTGTATGAACTTTACCCTATCAAAATGTTTCACTAAGTGATGTATTTGTGAAAGTATCTCTCACCACATATGAGTATAGGGTGGTTCATTGTTTCATTCATGTGTGGATGTTTGGATATGCGCGAACTATTTTGGTCATGATACGATCTTTTGAAATGATTTTAAATTTATTGTATAACTTTTTTGTATTAATGTTCTAACATGTTTTATCCTTGTGGTGTGAGTGGGGAATTCAATAGGGAAATCCTACTATATTTTATACACACCCCAATCATGGTAAATTTTGTGTTTTTTCATATGATGTATATTGAGACACATGTAAAGGAAGTGTATCTGATTTCATTAGTGATACATCAAAATACATTGGTAATGGATTTTTGAGTTGGATATTGGATCTTGTTGGGAGTTTATCTAGGATGTCTTTTTTGTATTTAGGTTGTTTGTTTTAGTATACGATTTTTAATATGATATAGTTAAAGGTTGTTATTTAGTTTTTTTGTTGGTTTGTTATACATTTAGTTGTATTACATCATACTCAAGCATTATATATGGGTTATTTTTTATGGTTATCTTGGTTTGGTTTTTTTTATTTCCAAAGGAAGAATCATCCCAAACGATTATGAATCCATCATAATATATTTAAATCCTTTGGAGTCTAGGGGATGTCATATAATGCCTTTTAATGTCACTAGCTCATCCCAAGACAACAGGTGAGGGGAGGGATGTTAATAAAGTGTTAATTAATCTTTCCAAAATGATAAATATAACAAAAATATAAAATTATTTCATAAAATTACCTTATATATAGAATTCATGTGATGTGATTATGAAAAAAATAACATCACCTCATGGAGGTGATAATCCAAACGTACACATAAATGATGTTATCATATTTAAATGAAGGGAAAGGTAAGAAATTATTTTATATATTTCATTTATAGTATGATATATATTTAATGAATATAATATATATATATATATATTGTAAATACATTATTAAAACAAGCCATTAGTGGTAGTGATGGTAAACAAACTATAGTGGATCGTGAGGCGATAGTCTATCATAAATGTGAATAATTGTTTCATTTAACATTACATTGAATAAAATAAGGATATATGGAATTCCATTAATATAAAAACATTTTAGTTTATGCGAGATACCAATTTTATTATATAGTAGTAGTTTAAAGATATTTCAAAGGGGAGGAATAAGAAATAAAACAAAAACAGTCGGTTAAGAATGATACCTCTTCTTTGAGCGACATCTTTTGTTTTACATAAAAATAAATCATATGAGGGTGTTCTAGTCAAACCAATACCTCCTAGTCATGGTAATTGATGTCTGAATATGTTTTTGGATGGTCTTGGATAAACCAAAAGTTCATTTATCATTAAGGAAAAGAGGAGACGAGGTTCCCTTTTACAAGTGAGGGGAGGGGATTGTTGGAATTTATTAAAGTATTAAATTAATATGAATTGAACGTCACAATAAAATGGATCCAAAATTTTTATTTTCAAGGAAAATATCTGTTTATATTGAAATAATCACATACAATAAAAATTAGAGATGTTTTGGAAATGTTTTCACCATGATCTTTTATTTTTTACCCCATTTAATGATTTTTGACAATTACCATAATATTATGTATTTTACCCTTTAGGGTCCAAGAATGTGACTATAAATGGAAATGTTTCCCATAAAAGGAAAATGATATATATTTTAATATATTTCCCATTCCCTTGAAAGACTATATTATTTATATAAATTTTAAATCGTATTATAGAATATTATTCATTATAAAATATCATTAATATAAATTTTGAAGTGATACATTTAATTTGTTATAAAAAACATAAATAAGATGAAAAATATTAATATATTGTTTTAAAAACTCCAAAATATATGTTAATTGAATATGAATGTTTTGGAACATAGTATTTATTATTATTTATATTAATTTTAAAATTATTGTAATCATTTATTTTTTTCCAATTAACTAATTAGTTACTCTATTTGTGTTGCACATCAAATTTAGGTAAATATTTAATTAATAAAAACTATAAATAATTTATCATGATAAATAATATCAATTTTTTTAAAATAATTATTTATAACCAAGAATAGGATATTTTATCCCTATAAAAAATTAAAATTACTAAAAGTAAGAAAGTGAAATATTTTGTTTCTCATTAAATAATAGATTATAATGGTTTGAATAGTGGTCATATTTAGAAATGATCATATATTTGAATTTTTGATCAATAAGGATGAAATATAATTATCCAATAAAATAACTCATGTTTTAGGGTATCTTCTTAGTTCATATCAAATTATATTTTATCTTAATTAACTAAATTTACCTTTTTAGCACGATGAGAACATTTTTACTATTTTTTATTTATCCTATCCTAAAATAAAGATAACTTTATTAAATAATAATAATTATTATTATTAAAAATATATGATCCACTTAATCAATTTCAATCTCTATATTCTTACAAAGGTTGTAATGGACCAGACCTCTCTGGTCCAACCCTCTGCAGAAATCTAGTGTTTATGGTGTTCTGGGAGGTTAAGGTGATTTATCCTTAACACTTTTTAAAATTTCTAATTTTTGTGAACAGTTCTATTGGTTAGACTAATGCGAACAGTTCCAATGGTAGACCGATGTGAATAGTTTCAAAGGTAGATTAATGTGAACAGTTCCACATGTGAGACTAATGTGAACAGTTCCAATGGTAGACCGATGTGAACAGTTACAATGATAGACCGATGTGAACAGTTCCACCAGTGAGACCGATCTGAATAGTTCCAACGATAGACCTATGTGAATAGTTCCAACTGTAGACTGATGTGAATAGTTCCAAGGGTAAACTGATGTGAATAGTTCCAATGGTAGACCAATGTGAACATTCCCACTAGTGAGACTGATTTGAAAAATTCCAACGGTAGACTGTTGTGAACAGTTCCAATGGTCGACCGATGTGAACAGTTATACTGGTGCGACTGATGTGAACTGTTCCACTGGTGAGACCGATGTGAATAGTTCCAACAGTAGACTGATGTGGACAATTCCAATGGTAGACTAATCTGAACAGTTCCACTAGTGAGACCGATGTGAATAGTTCTAATGGTAAACAGATGTGAACAGTTCCACTGGTGAGACCGATGTGAACAGTTCCAATGGTAGACTGATGTGAACAGTTCCAATCGTATACTGATGTAAACAGTTCCACCGGTGAGACTGATGTGAATAGTTCAAATGGTAGACCGATGTGAACAGTTCTAATGGCAGACCTATGTGAACAGTTCCAATGGTTGACCGATGTGAATAGTGTTTCCCATCGATGAGACATTCTATGAACAATGTTTCCAGAACGACAACCTTCCAACAGTAGCCTCTATTTCCCTTTCCAAATTTCAAGTTCATGAATAGTGTTTCCGAAACGGTGAGATTCTAACAGTATCCTCTATTTCCTTTTCCAAATTTCACATTCATGAGTAGTGTTTCTCTAAAGATGAGGCTCCAACAGCAGCCTCTATTTCCTTTACCAAATTTTGAGTTCATGAACAGTGTTTCTAGAATGGTGAGGTTCCCACCATAGCCTCTATCTACTTTTCCAAATTTCATGTTCATAAATTGTGCTTCCAGAATGGTGACGTTCCAACAACAACCTCTATTTCCTTTTTCCAAATTTTGAGTTCATGAACAGTGTTTCCCGAATGATGAGGTTCCAATAGCAGCCTCTATTTCCTTTTCCTAATTTTGATTTCATGAATAGAGTTTCTATACTAGTGAGGTTCTAACTATAGCCTTTTTTTCCTTCTCCAAATTTCTAGTTTGCTGTACAATGTTTGTAGATTCCTAAATTTTTTCCCCTTTGATGTTTCCTTGATGTAAAATGAATTTAAATCCTAGATTTAAGGTCTTTAAGGCCGATTCAAATTCCATAACTCCTATATTAATTTTCTCAAGGCTTGGGATGCTTTTACATAGTCAAATCGTGTGGTATAATGCGATCAAATTTTAATAGAAAATCCAGTGTATATTAAACCGCTACTCCATTAAATCTTCTAAAGGGACGAGATATCTTCCTCCCTTGTTCTTTGTCCTTATTCTATGGCGTGAGATGCTCGAACCGTTCATTCCTTCGTGTAGGAGTTGTGCGATCAAAATTTCCTCCTTGGATTGGTTCCCCTCTTTTTTTGATGCAACCAAGCAGTATCAATCAATCTTCGATATAAGGTATGATCTATCGTCATTCTTTTGGGTTCATCACTTTTTGTTTCTCCTTTCCCTTTTATGGAATGATATCTCCATGTTCCTATTGGACTTTTCATGGGTGTTGACTAGTGTGGTGGTGTCTTTGCATCCTTGAGTGGATACAGTTGTCACGGGTGTGTGTGTGTGGGGGGGGGGATTGTAACCCATTGTGTGGCTTGTTCTCATATAAAGGACGTCAAGAACCATTTGAGGTAGTGGATTCATTACTTCTCTATTATTTTACATGCAAATGTAGAGTTAGCATCTTTTAACCCACTGGATCACAATGGAATTCACATATTAAACATTTTAACTGGATAAATTAATTGATATCGATCATATATTATTGCCTCTTGTTTTGATAGATAGTATGATATATATTCTTTATTTGTTTATCTTTTTGTTCTTGATGGAAATTGGTAAAGAACGTAAACCTGAAATTAATTGATAATTATTTGGATAAATATAAAGAGGCATGTAAATGAATCCAGTTGTTGTTGTTGTAATTTGATGTTAATCAAATTGATGCAGTAAGCATGTTTAATCAATTTGTGATAGCTTACTGTTTAGGTTTCATATATTTGGAACCTGCAAATAATAAATTAGTTAATTATAGATGGATTAAATGACTGGTTGTTTTATACTAGATAATTCCTCGTAGGGTTCTCAGTTACCCTCTTACTTGCTTAACGACTAATAGACCAGTTGATATGATGTTTGTTTTCTTGATACTTGTGTTGTGATATGTGGGGGTAGGGAGGCCTATCAGTTGTGGCAGCATTTGATGCCCAGAATGGCGAGATGCATCAGTTTATGCATATGGGTGTTGGGGAGGACATCAAGTATGATAAAACATGTTGGATGTGAATGCTTGGATTCTTGATGATTCCTGTTGGTTGTTTATCTTCATTACTTTTTCCACTGCTCAAGGCAGCTGGTTTGCTTACCCTCATTCCAAAGGGGTGAAGACATGTGGGGTTTACCACGTGCTTTCCGTGTTTACATTCCCGAGGGAGAATGGGTCTACACTCTTTCTATAGGTAGAAAATACTTGATGGGTAGTTCACCTAATCACCGTATTGATCCCCTTGTGTTCAGTAGCTTAGAATGTTTTTCTAGAATGCCTAATAATATAGGAAAGTAATTCTATTAATAAATGATGTTAACCCATGGGGTTGAATCTTACTGGGATGCTATGATGAGGTTGAAATTTTAAAATAACAATGGACTTTGGGTGTGATGATAATGAAATATAATGTGGAAATTGTTAATGGACGATTAATGTTTAAAGAATTAATTAACATAAAGTATAAATAAAAAAAGGGAATGAAGTAATGTAATAATGCTCTTTAAATGGTAGTGTGATTATAGGAAATCTAGTCTTAGAAGTGGAAGCTGGGAATCTGAGAGACATTAGCTATAGTTGAGTCTAATACTAGGTTATGGCCATAGTGTGGTTGGGAGCTATAGTATATTCTGTACTTTTTGTGTTTCTATACGCTACTATACCCCATCAATTAGGGAAACTGACAACCCGAGGATTTTAACACTGGGGGGGGGGGGTGTTTTCCCCAACATTCCAATGAGAGGATGGATGGCTGACTACCCCCTTTGGCCCCACTCTCTTCTCTTAATAGTTACTTGTGCTAGTAGGAACAACAGTATGTTTTACCCATATATGTGGGTAGAGGGCTGTAATGGCTTGTGGTTATTCACACACATATTTTGGATATAGTTTCCTATAGACTACTATAGGTGTAATGTGTATAGGATGTGATGGCTTGAGGATCCTTACTCGGTTTGTGGGATGTAATGGATTGAGGTATATTTCCCAATGTATGATACACATTATGTGAGCTGAGGTGGCTCCTAGAAACTACCTGGTTACTTTTCTTGTGTGGGAATGGTGGTTTTTTTTCATGAAGTGCATGTTGTGGCACTTCGCCCAGGTGTTTACGGCTATGCCTTTTTGGAGAGAGATGGCTTAGGACGTGCGGTATTGGGGAAAAGCGGAAAACTAGTGGGGAAATAGTAGTGGGGTACCATTGATATTATTTATTATATTATATACTCTTGTATTTGATACTTGGTGAGAGTAGCCATCGTGAGGTTGGGAACTTAGTATACCTATTTAGGGGATGAGTCAGTTTCACTTGTTTTTCACCTTACTTTGGCAGGCTTTCTTTACTTCTGCACGAGAGGCTCTGGGGAGGATCCTACTGAGTATACTTTTATACTCACCCTATGTATATATAAACTGTTTTTCAGGTCACTTAGAGCAGGTTGAATATCAGGATGGTGTCTACTAGCTTGGGGTTGTAGGAGCTATTTGGGATTTGTGGTTGTTGCTGTTTTTACTTTCTTTTGGGTATTTGCACTTTTCCCCCTTTCAGTTTTAGTAGTTTTGAATGACATTACATATGTTTACTTGGGATTTATTTTATATTTCTATCTAAGTTGGAGGTGGCTGGTGTCTGTCTTATCACTCTCTTTCACATGTGTTCTCTTAGAGGGTAATGCCTCCCATTTGTGTGTTTACTATACCCTCAGTGCTAGTGGCCAACCTGAGGCCTACTGAAGGCAGGACTTGGGGGTCATTATCTCTCTTCTCACATTACTAACCCAGGAGGGGTATACCTTGTGAGGATGGGGTCATGAAAAAGGTCATTATATATGTATCCTATATAGGGCGATGAAAAATGAAATTTCAAAAAAATATATTCTTATTTCTTAAAGTATTTTTATAAAAATATCATATATATTGATGATTAATTAGATTTATTATAAATAATGTAATAATATTTTATTTTTGTAAAAAAATCATAATATTATGGGCCTATAAAAATTAAATGAAATAATTATTTTATAAAAATTGGTATTTTTCACTATTAACTGAAATATCAAAATTTCTCAAAAAAATAATAAATTTCACCCAATGTTAATTTTATCATGATGGTATGAAAAAGTCTATTAATTAAGTGAAATTAAATTAATATATTTTTTAGATTATATTTTATTTTTTCTCATTTAAAAAATAAAAAAATTGGTTTTGAAATTATATTTTCTATTAATATAATTATTTTAATAAAAAATGAGTAATTATTTAAAAATATATTTACTATTACTACTATATTTATATATAATTTTTAAAAATTATTTATTCCTATTTATACAACTAATTTTAAAAAATATGTTTTAAAATTCATATTAAAATATTTCAATAAGATATATTTTGTCATTTATACTCGATGCTATGTATAACCCATGTTGTAAATGAAATAGAGTTTAGTTAAAGGGAAATATATTTTAAAATAATGGGGTGTTAAAACATGTGATGGTTTAATTATCATCTAAAACACTACTAATATTATTTTCAACCAAATTTCTTTATAATAATGGTATTTTAGAAATAATATACCCATAATATATATCATTATAAACAAATATGGGTGGGAAAATTAATTCTTTATGAATATTAAGAACTTCAAACAAAGTCAAACATTATATAAAAAACAACTATATAAAACTGGGTAAATTAAAAATAAATAAAAAATATGTATTATTGATTCAAAAATAACGTACAAATTGAAATGATATTATAAATAACACATTTAACACAATGAATAATGGGAATCGTAGACCTAATTAAATTTATCCAACAATTATAAATTTTCAATGGTGTGTTCAATATTAAACTATCAATATGTAATGTGGACTTCATTAAGTACATTTTTTCGCATTATTATGATGAAATATTTTTTAGTGTACGTATGATTTAATTTAAAAATATTTAATATTGTTTAGTTTGTGTGGGATTTTTTATTCATAAAATATTTTAAAGGAATTATTTTATTGTATTTTTTAATTAAAATGTTTTATGTATTTATTATCTTATATTTTGAAACATATAATACATTATTTTTTATTAAAATTAAAATATTAATTTTTAATAGTGTTTCAAGTGAGAAATTTTATGTTTAAATGTTCCATGATAATTACTGAAAATAAAAAAGTCTCATCATGTCTATATGTCTTCTAGTAATTTTTTATTTATTTTTAGTTTGATAAATTATATTTATATTTTTTTATGTGTTTTAATCTTATAGTAATATTATTTAAATTAGTCTATGTTTTTTATGCTGTATTTGACTTCAATCATTTTTGGGAACCATCATAATAGTTCCATGTTTCATCCTAATTATTATGTTATACTTCATCGTATCCATCATAGTAATTTCCAACTATTTACCTATAAATCCTAAGACCATATTTCCCATCAATAGGCTTTACACTATTAGAAGAAAATTGAACTAGTGGATTTAATTAAAAGTGAATGAAGATTATAATGAATTGAAAGCATAATTTTTATCATGGAGAAGAATATAAAACTACATAAAATCTATGTTTTCATAACCATGTACTAAAGAGTTGAAAATCGGTTTTATACATTAGATCTTTGATGAATAATAGGATGATTAATGTTGTTGTTCCAATTGAATCGATATTTGTAACATGAAATTGATAACCTGAAAAAAATTAAGGAAGATGAGGTTGGATCAAATGAAGACGACGAGAAAAATTGAATTTGTTCCAAAAACCCAATTTAATTATTTTTGAGGATCATGAGAAGAATGTTAGTGAACCTGAATTCTTTAAAATAATGAATGAATATCCATCATAAAAATGTGGATATATGAAGATGACACATAAATCCTCTATAATATATTTTTCAACAAAGATGAATTTTTGATTAACTAAATCCGAGTCTTATTTTTGGGGATTCATTTGAGTTTCTTCTTTATGAATTCAACCACAACTACTCCAAATAAAAACATTGAATATTATTATAATATTAGTCATGGCCTCTTAATACATTAATACCTTATGATCAGGTTTAAATGTCATAATTAAATAGGGAATGATGAATATGACATAACTGATAAGATTCATCCCATGGGTGTTTCCAAATTTCAGATAATATAGTATTTTTAATTTGAGATATAATTTATCCTATAAACCAAGTAATTTTTAATGATTTCCTCATATAGATATATATCTTTTATATATTTATAAATGAGAAATTTTTTCGATTCATGAAATGGAAGATATATGTTGATATGAAAATTTATAATTTTGTATCATATTTTTATTTCATAAAGGGGAATCAGAAGGCTTTTAAAGAAGAAGCATATGGTGGAGACAAATGGATATATTGATTTTGAATATGTATTCCACTGAGATCAAGATGAATTAAAAGCTATATTTTTAATAACCGAGGTGGCTCATTTGAAAAAGAGAAAAAAGATTCAATATTGGATCAATGATGAGATGTAGTACCATTTTTATGGTAGCATGTACCTCAAATCGACATGGAAGTGTTGAGAATTAGTAATAATGTGTTTTTTGTTCATGTAAATGTATAAAAATTATTCTTGATTATGGTGATTAGGATGCATGGACCGGTTTATGATCGGTGGTACATCAGGATTGAGAGATCATCTAAAAGGGAAAAATAGTTCTGGTTTGGCATAATGTAGTGAGGATGATGCATATTTACATACTAACATATGATTTAGGGATATTTAATTAAAATATAGATGAAATTTTGAAGAATATGGATCATTGAGCATTGTTTTTTGACTGAGTTGATTTAACGATATAATATGGAGCTTTATTGGGATATTGTTGTCAAACAGGTTTTTCTATATCTCATTGGGATTCATGTTTGGGAATGACATTTATTTTTTACTCTATGATACATATTAGATATTTTGGAATTTATTTTTTGTTTTTTAATCCTATGTATTATAGTATTTTTTCACAATAAAGAACATGTGGGATGATTCCTTTTATTTGTTCAGATAAATCCTTTAACATATATTATTTCATCATATTTATCATAAATTATTTCACAATATATTCTCATGCCATGATCATGAATATCCTCCCAAAAAGTGGTTTTAGAGGTGATGGAATGGTCATGAAATTTTTAGTGAGATTTTTTCATAATTTCAATATGAATAATAGAACACAATGTAGAATGGGGTTTGGTAAAAATGATTATATACATTTTCAAGTCTTACACCTATTTATTTTCATCATAATTTCAGATCGATTACGAATGAATTAAAATTGATGATCAATGTGATGTGCTATCTAATCATTATTTTGAGTAGAGGAATTTTTTTATATTGGTTGACCAATTTATTTGAAAATAAATATTTTGGGGTAGCCAGATATTTCATTTTTTAGTATTATTTGATAGGGTATTCAAAATTTAGATAGGATAAAGAATTTAGAATTTAGATTTCTCTTATAGGGGGATCAGTCATGTTTCTAACATATTTACAAAAGGTAATCCTCATTTTTTCAGTAGAAGATGATTATTAGTTTGATTCCAGTAGGTTTTTAGTCTAATTGAGTTTTTTTGGATGGTATCACTATTGACAGGGAGAATGGGTGATTCATAATAGTCATCCAATAGTTGATTCCAAATTTGATATAATTTTTGTGTTGAATTTGAGTTATTATTTACCGTATCAAATAGATAAGGAATCATGTGTTGTTTATGGGAAAATATATATTTTATATAAATTTAGATGAGTTAAGAATTTGATTCATAACATTGAATGCACAAGACCATTTATGAATTTAAGATATAATATTTTATATTTTATATTAATTTGATAAAGTAAATTAAAAAGGATTTAAAAATGAGAAGATTCATATGGTGATTAATGGAGAGATATATTATCAAGATGTAGTAAAATGTAATCAAAGTGAATGGGGCTGAAACATTTTCGGTAGCCCTTGTGACACATCAGTGATGAAGAAATAATCATTGAAATGTGATTTATGATGTGAAGGGAAACTATGTTTTTAGTAGAATGTGTGGAACAACAATAGGGAACATGTTAGATATAGTTTCATCAAGATTATTGATCAATAAAATATATAGTAATGAAACTTTATTTCATTGATCGGGAAACATGACATGATTGATGATTGGTTGTACAACATGATGGTAATATCATGAGAGTGAAAATTCCTTCTAGTGTATCTATAAGGTTTGATTCTGACTTGTTTTATGATAAATATATCATAGGTAGTGTAATTTCATCAACATAAGGTTGAAATTCTAGCACATATGATTATTCAACATTAAATTTGGACAGATATGATTTTTAGAGAGAAGGCATAGGTGTAACATGGTGTTTTTTGCAAAAGGTTTTTTAATACTCCCATTTTAATTCATGTGAGAGAATTACATGGATTTTTTTACTCTATGATTCATGGTGTATATTTTGTAATTTTCCCATGGATTATTTTATGGTCCAAGATATAGGGTTTTTACATTATAAAAAATTGGGTGGTGATTCTTTTTATTTGTAAATCCATATGCTTTCACATCCATTATTTCATTGTATTTCTAAATTTTTTTTATATGTGATTTTAGTATAGATATTTGGATTCTTTCCAAGAAATAAACTTTTTGTATAAATAATACTATTTAATCTATGGTTGTGAATATGGAAGATGATAAATAGTATCATTTACTAGATTTTTTTGGTTATAAGATTGATTATGATATATTAATATCTACCTCTACAAATATGAGTATATAAATGTTTCATGAATGTTGATCAATGAGTATCCATATTTTTTTACTTATAGATGAACATTTTCATAAATTATGGGTATTATGTTATATTTGACAAAGTAATGAGAAATTTTGAGAAAGAATAATTGAATTTTAGGGTGGCTAATAAGCTCAACTATGTATGGGATGTCAAACGACTGCAAGTGAAGTTTTTAGAACCTTATGTGAATATGAGAAAAAATGGTTGAACCCTATCACATATGTTTTTCATGTATTCCCTACTATGAAATAGTTTGAGCTCATCCATGTTGTTGGGCAAAAATCCCTCAAGGTAACATTGAAGTATTTTTGGGTTGATTGTGTTTTTTGAAAAACTAGGTTTCCATGAAGAAATTGTCGAGTTCTAGAGAAGTTTTTGACAATCAATGTTGACAAAGAACGATGACAAAGGAAAGGATGATCTGGAGGCAGTACAAAAAAGCAGTACAAGGTGGCGCCGTTTCACAGTGTTTGCCAAATTTTTGGGGTCCAAAATTTGGAAGTTTGGTGAGCATCGCGAAAATAGGATATCCTTGAAGATTATATTTTAATATGGAAAAGGCATGAATTTCGTGAAGAGAGGATGCCTGGATTGGATTTCATGAAGATCAGAAAAATGGAGGCGGTGATGCTTCACGATTATGTCATAGCTTCGCGAACGGAAAAGTTGAAGCGCATCACGACGGTGAAGGGCTTTGCGAGGGAGCTTCACGGCGAAGGCGCGAAATAATGTTGACGGTGATTCTCCATGATTACAACGAGCTCCGCGAAAGGAAAATTGTCGTGGTGCTTCGCGATTTGGACAGAATTCTGGCGAAAATTTCAGAGCTTCGCGATTTGAGATGACGTGGCGTTGACTTCGCGCGGAAGGGTCGAGGGTCGGTGGAATTGCCTATAAATAGAGGTCGACCCCCTCAAGAGAAGTAGAGAGAATTTTTAGAGAAGATATTTTTCTCTTGGATTGCGAAGGTGGTTCGCATAGCCAGTGTGCTTCGCAAAATAGGAGCTTCACGGCGGCTATTATAGCTCCGAGAATGTTCTGAGCTCTGCGTTGACTCAGTGAGCTTCACGAGGGATGTCACTCTGTGACGACATGAGCATCGCGAGAGTGCTTCGTGAAAGTGCTTCGCGAAAAGGCAGGAGCTTCGCAAAGGCTTGTTTGAGCTTCGCGAAATTGAGATCCTAGCGAAGTAAGGTGCTTTGCAAAGGTGTTTCCAATGTGAATTGCTCAGTGGTTAAGAGGAAAAGTGGTATTCATCAGTGGATGAAAGTTGGAGTATAACAGAGCATCTATCAACAGTTGAGGATGCATTTATTCATGCAAATGAAGAGACCTACAGGTTTATAAACTGTGAGTGGATTACCTTCCAGAGCAATGAGCTTAGGAAGAGAAAGAAGGTGATCCTCTCCACCGGCAGTGAGCCAGAGAGAGACAAATAGGGAGTGACCCTTGGGAAAGCAGTGAGCTGACCCTAAACCTTGCAAAGGCAGTGAGCCTGGGATAGAGTGACTATACCAGAACATTGTAATCCACATCTAGTGAAGAATAGTGGAATTTGGTACGACTGACAACTTGTCGGCGTATACTCCTTGGACGTAGCCCAGTGAGGGTGAACCAAGTAAAATTCTTTGTGTCTTTCTGTTTTCTTCCCTGCATTACATTCAAAGTATCATCATCAGATAAAGAAGAAAAGAAGTGGTCATAATAATCACACGAGTGAAAACAAAGTGACCCTTATAATAAAGAGGTCAAGATCCAGTGGGGAAGGAAGAAATTTGCGAAAGAATATCCATACCATGATTCACCCCCCCTCTCAGGGTATATAGGACCCTTTTGGACCAAACAATTGGTATTAGAGGGATAAGTTTATTTTATCAGATTTTTTTTCTTTGACTTGGTGTAGTCGATCTGTGTGGTTCAAGATACAGTTTTCTCTTATCTCAATCTTCCATGGGAAAAGGAAAAGCATGAAAGAAGAATAAGAAGTTAGGTAATTTCACTCAGTGTGGAAGTGTTTTTGGAAAAAGTGTGATCCAACTAAAAGAATCAAACAGCTTACTAAAGGAAGGTCTTGATGAATATGATAGGGAAAAGATTGATTCACTCAATCATGATGTTGGAATGAGTGAAGTACATGAGCATCAGAGTGATACTGAAACAGAAGAAGAAATTGAAGGAAGAATAGATATGCGAGCTGATTTAGAGGCTACTATTGAGAAGATAGATGTTTGGAGAGCTAAAACAAAGAAATCTAAAAAAGTTGTTCACGATGACAAACTCTATATGCAGTAGTAGGAAGAAGAGAAGTCCGAGTTGATGGAAGAAATTGATAAACTCAAGTTATCAACACGATAGAACTCAGAATCAGTTAGTGAGTATAAGCTTAAGATTGGAGAACAGAAAAGGGAGATCGATGGCTTGAATAGAAAAGTGAAAGATCAAGTCAAGTGTATTGAAGAAACTGATATTTCAAGTGACGTTAGAAACACTGATGAAATTAAATCTAAAGATATTCGGATCCAAGCACTGGAAACTGAGATCAACAAGCTAAGAAGTTTGAATCAAAGGCTTACTGACGTAGCTACTGATCTGAGGGAGAAAAATGAATCTCAAGATGAAGAACTGTGAAAGAGACCGGAAAAGGTTGAAAAATCAAAAGCTGATGTCAAGGGAAAGAATCTGAACACAGATGAAATTCAGAATCTGAAATCCAGAAATGATGATCTAGCTACGCAGTTGTCTGAACAAGTTCAAAAGAATCAAATGCTCCAACAAGAGAATGAATCTATCTCTGAATATATTTCTCAAGAAAAATTGAAAGTAAAGGATCAAAGTGGTATGGTAGAAAAGCTCACACAAGAATTGGCAGATGAGATGAGTCGTGGAAAGAATATCAGAAGGGAATTCAATGCCCAACTTAAATCAAGTGAAATGAAGATCAGATATGCTATTTCTGAAGAGAAACAACAGAATATTTTTTCAGCTCAAAGACCATCAAGTTTCAGAAAAGATGGTATTGGATTTGATGAATCACCTCCCATGCATGATAAGAAGAGAGCCATGAACAATTCCAGGTGTGGAGAAAACCCTGTAGGTGCTGGAGATAGGCCTAAGAGGTCATTTACAAAAAGAAGTGACGACATGTGCTATTTCTGCGGGATTCATGGTCACACATCAAGATTCTGTTCAGGGGCTCTGGAATACATTTCAGTCTGTGAAAACAAAAACCTTACTAAATATGAGAATAATAAGAAGCATCATGAGAAATCAGAGAGAAGATTCTCTCAGAGAAAAGCATCTGTTAGATGCTATTACTATGGAAGAGCGTGACACACCATGAGTATGTGTCAGGAAGCTCAATAGCCCCATGTCAGAAGAAGAACTCAAGGTGTATCAGAATCTCGACATAGAAATGATGAAACGAGGTATTCCTTGGATGGAGAATGTTTTATATGTTCAGATTATGGGAATTTGGCAAGAAATTGCAGCAAGAAGAACACAAGGAAGGAAAAGGAACTCAAAAAGATATTCTTGACTCCAGTGAAGCATAATGAGAAATTCTACACTGGGAGACAACATGGTAAGGTGAATAATAGGCTTAGAGCCTCAGGGGAGTCACATGGAGATGAAACAAAGGTTTATCAGTCACCTCCTCTGTCATACTCACAACATCTCTCAAGAAGAGAATGTGAACAAACATGGAAGATTAAGGGGATATCTACTCCAATTGTGATAAATAATAATAAACGTTCAATAGAGGACTCTCCACCAGTGAAAAAGAGTGTGGTGACTCAGACATCTGATAAAATAAATATGAAAAAAGAATGTAATGAAAAATTCTCATGTCATGTTCCACAACGAAAAAGGAGGAAGGTTCAAGATCCATGAAATGGTGGAAGAAGCAAGGTAAGATGACAAGCATGGAGATTCCTACTCAGAGAAATAATCAAGGAAAATGGAATTTTGGAAGAACCTCAAAGAAGGAAATGTGTACTAGTGGGTCTATACCCCACCTAATGAGAAAGGTCGGGCCTACATAATCTACATATTAGAAAAAGACTCAGCATGTGGGTAATGAATGCTTAGTCATATGGCCAGAGCAGTTGAAGTTGGCCAAGCAGCTGGAGGAAGTAAGAAAGGAGTGTGATGCACTCGAAGAAAGAATCAAAGGGTTGACCCATCAGGATCAACCAATACCCTCATCTTGAGGATTCGAGAAAAACCCCCGTCCCTATGTATATAAATTCTATTAACCGATGATTCAAATGTTTCGGGTTTTAGGGAGATACGATCCAAGGGGAAGTGGCATCTAAAGATGCAAAGTGGAAAGGTGATATGCTTCAGAGTTTCAATTGACTCAAATCAGGTTCCAAATTCGAAGAAGAAATGGAGAAACAGAGCAAAAAAATAAATGATTATGTTATTAACTTTATCTCTTGTTTACTACACCGAGTTTCAACTCAGTAGGCTTAGAGAGTTTTTAAATGGATCAATGCTAACAATGTGGTATCAGCTGACTGCTTTCAGGATACCAAGAAGCTGCAAGGGAAAATCAAAGGCATGTCAACAAAAATTTGAGAGAAAAAGTTCAAAGAAATGACATCATTGAACAATGACATAGTGAAAAGTTTTCAGCTGAAAGAAATGAAGCCACTGAAAAATTAATCAGTGAGAAATTTCCTGATGAATGTGTTGTGGAAGAAAGCAACAAAAGGGGGGCATAAGTGATTGATGCCGATTCAGAAAAGAATTTGACATGGGAGACTGTTTCAAGGTTAGCAGATAAAAATGTCATCGGGACTAAATGGATCTTTTGCAACATTATGAACGAATATGGAACAGTAATTCGAAACAAAGCACGACTGGTGTGAAAAGATACTCCCAAAGAGAGGGTACTGATGTTGATGATACATTTGCACCGGTTGTAAGGCTGGAGACAATCAGATTATTCCTAGCCATTGCAGTGCAAATAAAGTTCAAAGTGTTCCAAATGGATGTCAAGTCTGCATTTCTAAATGGGTTTTTGGAAGAAGATGTGTACACTGAGCAACCAGATGGTTTTCTCATTCATGAGGATGAGAACAAAGTTTGCAAGCTGAAGAAGGCGTTATATGTGCTGAAACAAGCACCAAGAGCATGGTACTGATGGCTATATTAGTATTTGAAAAATCTTGGTTTTCAGCATGGGGGATTTGATTAAAATCTTTATTTCAACAACAACAATAATCAATGGATGGTGAGGCTAGTCTAGGAAAATGACATACTATCTGGAAGATCAGATGAAGCATAGTGGAGACAATCTTTTGAATTCAAGAAACATTAGTTTGAAATTTCTATGATTAGTGAGATGATGTTTATCCTTGGTTTACAGGTTACACAAGGTAAGAATGACACATTCATTTATCAATACAAATATGCCAAGGAGGTTTAAAAATGATTTGGAATGGAAAAGTACAATGAGATGAAGACTCCGGTTGCTACCCAGATAAAATTATCAAAATATGATAATGGAAAGGCAGTTAATATCACAGAATACAGGTAGATTATTTGAAGTATACTGTACCTGACAGCAACGAGACCTGATATTGTTTTTTCCACCTGCCAAGAAGCGAGATATCAAAGCAATCCCAAGGAAATCCACATGCTTATAGTGAAAATAATACTTCGGTATATCCAGGTCATAGTGGATTTCAGCTTGACATATACTGATAAATCTCAGATAGAGTTATTGGGATATACTGATGCAGACTGGGTCGGTTCAGTGGATGATAGAAAATCAACGTCAGGTGGTGCATTCTATCTTGGTGGATTTTGTATTTCTTGGCTAAGAAATAAGCAAGATTGCATTTTGTTGAGCACTGCGGAAGCTGAGCATATTGCAGCCACTCAAGCATGCACACAGTTATTGTGGATGAAGAAGCAGCTTGAAGATATGGGAGTTTAAGTGAAGTCTCTGATCAGAATCTAGTGCGATAACTCAAGTGCAATAAATCTCAGAAAAAATCCCATCCATCGATCCAAGAAAAAGCACATTGTGATAAAGTATCATTTTATCAAGGAGAAGGTTGAGCAGGGAATCCTGAAGTTGGAGTATGTGCCTACAGAGCTACAGGTTGCAGACATTCTAACAAAGGCCTTACCAAAGGAATCATTTGAAAGGCATCGACTGGCTTTGGGAGTTCAGTCGATTCCCCGCACTTGAAACAGTGTGGATGTGGGTCCCCCACCCCCCCTCTCCACAAGGTATGATGTATTTTTCTTTAATGTACTGATATGTGTTCTCTACTATGTTACATACTACAAAGGAGTGACCTTTGGGTTCATTGACAAAGGGGGAGAAAATAGTGATTGTTCAAGGGGGAGACAGTGTGTAGATTTGATAAATCATGAATGATATGGGGAGAAACTGACAGGTGGATCAGCCAGATAGGGGGAGTGCAATGAGATAGGGGGAGTGTTTTAAATATGATGATTCTAGAAGTGATCGATCAAAGCATAGAAATCACGACAGCTGAGGATCGTGATAAAAGCAGAACAATGGTGTTGGAATGGTGAGAAAAGGTGTCCAACTATCATGAATTGGTATTAGTGTGGTTCAACAATTGGTATCAATTTAAGAATTTGTATTAGGTTAGAATCGATAATTGGTGTTTGACATTAAGTGATTCATTGATTAACTTTTCATACTACTCTTGTTTCTCACACCGAGAATTTCTCATGTGGGCTTAGAGTACGTGTTAAGTGAATCTTTGAATGCTATCAGAATTGTAAGAGGCGAATGGTGGTAGCGGCTGGAAGAAGACTCAGTGAGGTATCAAAGTGCAGAAAATCATTCTGAGCAGAGTTGTGAAGAGTTGTCAACAAACCCAAAGGGGGATATTGTTGGGCAAAAATCCCTCAAGGTAACATTGAAGTATTTTTGGGTTGATTGTGTTTGTTGACAAAGAAGGTTTCCATGAAGAAATTGCAGAGTTCTAGAGAAGTTGTTGACAATCAATGTTGACAAAGAACGATGACAAAGGAAAGGAAAATCTGGAGGTGATACAAAAGAGCAGTACAAGGTGGCGCCGTTTCCCAGTGTTTGCCAAATTTTTGGGGTCCAAAATTTGGAAGTTTGGTGAGCATCATGAAAATAGGATATCCTTGAAGATCATATTTTAATATGGAAAAGGCATGAATTTCGTGAAGAGAGGATGCATGGATTCGATTTCACGAAGATCAGAAAAATAGAGGCGGTGATGCTTTGCGATTACGTCAAATCTTCATGAACAACAGAGTTGAAGCGCATCGTGGCGGTGAAGGGCTTTGTGAGGGAGATTCGCGGTGAAGGCGTGAAATAATGTTGACGGTGATGATCCACAATTATAATGAGCTCCATGAACGGAAAATTGCCGTGGTGCTTCATGATTTGGACAGAATTGTGGAGGAAACTTCAGAGCTTCACAATTTGAGATGACGTGGCGTTGAATTCGCACGGAAGGGTCGAGGGTCGGTGGAATTGACTATAAATAGAGGCCGAACCCATCAATAGAAGTAGAGACAGTTTTCAGAGAAGATCTTTTGCCCCCGGATTGCGAAGGTGGTTCGCATAGCCAGTGTGCTTCGCGAAAGGGAAGCTTCGTGGTGGCTATTGTAGCTCCGCGAATGTTGTGAGCTCCGCGTTGGCTCAGTGAGCTTCACGAGGGACGTCGCTCTGCGATGGATTAAGCATCGCGAGAGTGCTTTGAGAAAGTGCTTCACGAGAGTGCTTCGCGAAAAGGAAGGAGCTTCGCGAAGGGTTGTTTGAGCTTCGCGAAATTCAGAGCCTAGCGAAGTAAGGTGCATTGCGAAGGTGTTTCCAAAGTGAATTTCCCAGTGGTTAAGAGGCAAAGTGGTATTCATCAGTGGATGAAAGGTGGACTATAACAGAGCATCTATCAACAGTTGAGGATGAATTTATTCATGAAAATGAAGAGACCTATAGGTCTATAAACTGTGAGTGGATTCCCTTCCAAAGCAGTGAGCTTAGGAAGAGAAAGAAGGTGATCCTCTCCACCGGCAGTGTTCCAGAGAGAGAGAAATAGGGAGTGACCCTTGGGAAAGAAGTGAGATGACCCTAAACCTTGCAAAGGCAGTGAGCCTGGGACAGAGTGACTAAACCGGAACATTTTCATCCAAATCTAGTGAAGAATAGTGAAATTTGGTATGACCGACAACTTGTCGGCGTATGCTCCTTGGACGTAGCCCAGTGAGGGTGAACCAAGTAAAAATCTTTGTGTCTGTCTGTTTTCTTCCCTGTATTACATTCAAAGTATCATTATCAGATAAAGAAGAAAAGAAGTGGTCATAATAATCACACGAGTGCAAACAAAGTGACCATTGTAATAAAGAGGTCAAGATCCAGTGGGGCAGGAAGAACTGTGCGAAAGAATATCCATACCCTGATTCACCCCCCTCTCAGGGTATACAGGCCCCTTTTGGCCCTAACACATGTTGTGTGGCCCTAGGTCAATGTTGAATAAATTTGAATCATAGTTTGATTATCGTATGTAGATATGTGAACTATGGTTGAGTGATCAACTATTATTAGTGTTGGATATGAATCCACATCTCTATTTTATTCTATGTAATTGGAGTGTTCACATATAAATGAATTATTTTTATTGAATATGAATTTTAATTAATTGAAAATAGATGGTTTGGTTTAATTTATAAGAGTTTTTGAGAAATTTTATAATGATTCACCAATGGTGAAAGAAGAAAAAAATGAATAATAATAATTACTATCTAACATTTGTTTAACAATGTGTATGTGCTAATTTTAAAAAGTTAGTGATTGAAATTTATAGATATAGACATCATATAATCATAATTTTGGGCTGAGAGAGGGAGATGATATATGAGAAAGAGGGAATCACTCAAGTGTACTAGATTAGAGAAAGCTAGAGTTGGATAATAAATATATCTCAATACAAATGACTTCCTCATTTTTCATTCATATTTTAATTTATAATGTGTTAGGGTTGTTTTCTTGAAATATTTTTTTTCATTGTAATAATATTAAAATAAATTCCTCCTTATAGTCAGATCAATATGAATTGAAAATTATAATTATTTCCTAATCAGGTTTTCATAGTTCTTTTTTCTCTATAAATATCTTCCACCCATAATCTATTTCTTGACAATGAAGATGAATTGATATATTAAACTCAATGATCATATTTTTCATCTGATGATTAAATTAATTAATCCCCTTAAAATATGATTACAAATTGAGGTAGGCATTAATTCAAGAATAATTTTGTGATAATTTCATTTCTTCTCATTCATGTTTTCTAGGAGAACCATTTTAATACTATTCTATGTTCAAAAGAGTGATGTTTATAATTACCCATCTATAAAACAGAATATAATAATATGTTAAAATTAATGAATTGATTTTTTTCACATTCTGGAGAATAATTATTTCTTTAGAGTACTTAGTATTTTTTTATAAAACTTACCTAACAAACACATGTATAAAAAATTGGCCAAATCCACTATGTATCTATTTTTTCAAAATTATATTCATTAAAAATTCTAATCATTTTATTTTCATGAAAATTATTCAATTTTGTTTCTACTTGAAATCATAATTTTTACTAACCACACATATAAACTATGGAAACAATTTAATAATGTGGTAGGAGCACACAAATCTCAATTACTGTCATATAAAAAATGAATAAATAAACCCATCAGTCCATTTCAAACTCTGGAGATCTTAAAGGAAAGTTTACCTCTTACATAATTAACATTAAGAATATATAATTTTTTATATACACATGAAATAATAATTACTTACCAACAATTTTTTTAAAAAAATATACTATAAACTAAAAATTAAAATTAACAATAAATAGGGTTTCTTTGAAAATGTGAGAACCCAAGAAATCAATTTTCCTAGAAACATAATCTTTTTACTATAAAGGGAATAATTAGACATTTAAATAGAAGTTAATTATTTTAGATTATGAAATAAAAAAATTTAATTAAAATTAATTATAAATTATAGAAATTCCATGTAGATTCTACATGATATTATCTTCATAGACTGCTTATATGTGGAATAACCTACTTGGTTAATTCCAACAAAAAACATTTGAAAACGTAATCACTACATAATGAATTGGGCAGCTATATCGAGCCCACCCATCATCATAAAAATTTTAAAATGACCAAATGAAACATATAAAACAAAAAAATTAAACTTTCCATAATAAAATATTATATATTATTCAGTTCAACATGTATGCAAAATCATTTTTGGGCTTTATGGGAAAATAAAAAAAATAATTCTTTAAAAACTCTTCAAAAGTTTTCAAAAAATGTAAAATGGTTTATTATTTTTAAATATAATTAAAAAATTAATATTATACCTCTTAATGTATAACTATACTTATTGTAATAAAGTCATATCATTACCTATATAATAAAAATGTTCCTTTTATAGTTTTGTAAAAATGATAAAACTAACATGTTTGGAAATAATTTAAAAGTATTTATATAAAACCATCATAATGAAATTTAAACTTATAAAAAAATTAAATTATTAAAATATTACACTATATTATTAAAATACCTATAAAATTTTAAATAACATGGTTATGATGGAAAAATAAGAAATACCATTTAAACATTTTAAATGATGTTTTAATGAAAAATAACTTACCTAGATTCCAACATGTCATGTATATTCTTTATCCTCATGAGAAATATAAATATATTAATTATTTTAATTCATAATAAAAATTTTCAAGTTTATTATTCCATTTATTTAAACTAAATCTTTTTTATACTTAATTAAATAATTGACTATGTTAAAATTAGATGTTTTGAGAACAGTCAAAATATAAGTCAAAATTATTTTAGTATGTTAGAAATGATTAAATAGATAAAAATTATATACTTTAAATTATATTAATAATGTTATAATTATAAATTTTTAAATATAATTGTACTTTTATAACTATCTATATATGTTGGTTACAAAAAATAAATTCTGTTACAATCATGAAGATGGTAGTTTGTATAGATGAATGTGTAATGTTTCCAATTATCAAAGAACATGATGGAAAGAAGGTATATTTCATTTTAAAATTATAGAATTATAGTGATACAATAAATAAAATATTATATCATTTTATCCACATATATACTTAATCCATTTCAAAAGGTTATGAAAATTAAAATACAATTCTGCACAAGGAGGTTGTACACACATAAGCGTGATCAATATTTTCCTATTCTTTTGCACGGTAAATAATGAAGCATAATATTTAATTAACATTACAGAATGAAGAATATATAATATATATATTATTATTTAGTTTTCATACAATATTATGACTTTCCATATGAGGTGGTAATCAAAAATTATATACATCGTCACACGAGGAGAAAGTCCATATATTCACATAATTAATATTTTTATTTTCCATTAGATAGATATATTTATAAAATATGGTTATAACATAAAAATTATGAACTTATATATATAAGATATACTGATGTTATTATATTTTAATGGTTAAGATATTTTTTAATGAGGTAAAATAATAAATTAAATTGAATCACATAGTTAAGAACTATACATCTTATTTAGTAAACACCCTTATATTTGTGTATAAAGCCTTCTTAGGATAATATCAGGACAAAAACATGACCTCAAAGATGTGGGGAGGTGTTCATTGAAGATATTAGGGTATTTCATGGTTGAGTTATAATTGTTTTTTGTGGATATAAGAGGATAGTGGGTGACCATTTATAAGTGACTGAGAGTGCACATAAGATATTATTCAAAATATTAATATATATTAATGTCTTAAAAAACCATGTATCTTCAAACTTGGATATTTTAATATTATGGTGGGTATAAGATCTAAATATGATCATCCAACTAGATTTATAAAATTATTTATTTCGTTTTAACCCTTATGTTTTTACCCTTTTAACCCACTATATCACTTACTGTTGTAACTAACTTTTTTTTAATAAAGATTTTTTTTATTTATGATTAAAATTGGTATTTGATTATATAAAAATTTTATAACACAAAATAAAAAATATGAAATCCATTTTTCAAGATTAAATTTTCAAAATTACTCAACATTAATTTATAAATTAGAACAATTAATATGATGAAAAACTATTTTCCAAGAAAATACATTTTTATGTATAAAAATGTTTTTATAAAAAAATTACATGTAATCTTGATTCCAATGAAATTATGTAATTATTTTAAATAAAAAATAGCTAAATATTTTTTCAATAAAATATAAATATAAATTTTATTTTTAAGTATATTTAATTAAAATTCATTTTTAATAAAAATTTCATTTCTCAATTATTCACACAAAAATTATTATTTTTTCAAAAAATTCCAAAAAAAATATTTGAAAAATATTTCCTCACGATTTAAAAATTTATTTTTTATTTTTATAATGAAAATTTTAAAATTTAAAAATTAAACTAATATTTATGAACATATATTAAATGAAATGAAATTTATGGAAAATAAAACTTTTTTCATGTTTATTTGAGAATTACATAAAAATATTATAATTAATATTACATTATAAAATATTAATAATGAATATTCATAAAAAATGAAACTGAGATATTTTAATAATTTACAAGGTTGTTACATATTCCCTACTTTTATAACTTAGGACATTCTACTTTAATTCATTATATAAATAATTTATGAAATTATTCCTCTTTTTTATTTTCTGATTTTTGTGTAGATTATTCAATCATATGACTTATTTATAGAAACATAACCATGAAAATATCACTATTCCAAAACATTTTCTCTTTATGTTCATGAATCTAAATAATTTGTTCCTTATATAAAATTTTCTAATCCAATTTAGATAAATAATTTCTCAAAACATTTGATTCATTTGGAACATATTTTAATATTAATTAGAGACGAGACATGTCATATACATGTGAGAAACTCAGAGGAAGGTAACACAGTAGGAGACTAGTCCATCCATCTCTATGATTTTATATGTTCCAATTAACCTAATATTTAAATTTACCTTCATATGAAATCTAATTAAACTATTTTATTAATATAATTACAGAAAAACATAAACTCCTTCATCAAATGAATGATATTTCCTCCCAATATCTATATAAAATTTCATCTTTCACTAATCAATAAACATATATTATTGAATAATATTCATCATCTCATACATTTCTCTTAAAAACTATGGTTCTAAAAAAATTAATGCACCAACATCTTTCCAA
Organism: Viscum album; assembly: GCA_963277665.1. NCBI lineage: Eukaryota > Viridiplantae > Streptophyta > Magnoliopsida > Santalales > Viscaceae > Viscum > Viscum album. The sequence goes on from OY728153.1 coordinate 790,802,250, forward strand.
AAATATATATTCCGACACTACATTCCATATAATGCCTTAAATATTTCTATCATTATCCAAGAATGAAAAATGTTCTCATATGAAAATTAAACTAATGATAAATAGTGATCCTAATATATCTTGTAATCTATAAAATAATGTCAAATAATTTTATCCAATAGTTAAATAACACGCTCTTTTTCCCCATTATATTGATGATAAAAATCTGTATTCAAATTTAATTGTGCAGCATACGACGTTTGATGTATTTTCTAGAAATTATAAGTAAATATGCGATCATAGTTAGACATAACAGAAATTGATAATTCCAAAAATATTATGATTTATTAAAAAATAAATCTAGAGAGATGATACAAAGTAATAAATTCTCAAATATGAAGAAAATTCCTAGATTTAGTAAATTGTTAATAAATTAAAAAAATCAAATTATTAAACCACGATGTCATCAGTAATACCACCACAATTCCATTTATATATGATCATATTTCCATTCATTAAATATAAAATAAATAATCATTCCCTTTCGTACATGTAATTTATAATTTACATATTGATTAGTAAAACATTGATGTGTAAAATTATAACACCCAGAGTTTTTTATGGACCTATTTTTTCAAAATAAATTTTAATTTTAATTTATATCTCGTGATAAACTATGTCAAACATTCCTTTCACACTACACCGACTTGCCCTATGTTACATGAAAAATCGAGATGGCCTACAATACACGCAACACTGAGTTTCTATGAAACATCACTTTTAATTGTTTTAATTATTTATATAATATAATTATATCCCAAACCTTAAAGTTTTTTATATGAATAATATTAACTAATTTTTAAATATTTTTAATAATTTTTTTATATAAATGAAACATATTGATATTAAAAGAAAGGGTTTTTGGTAAAGTCCTTCTATGTCTACAAATAATATTTTAATATCCTTATAATAAAATTAATTTTATACAAATTTAGAAATTTAAATTGATAAAATAACCTTATTTTTTAATTTAGAATGTGAAAATTAGATTAGGGTAAATTGTTTGGGATTTTTATGAGAAAATTCATTTTTGGATTAATAGTGAAGAATAATAGTTTTTAATTCAAAAATGGTTTTAAATTTAATTTATTTATAAGATAAAAATATATTCTACATTAATTTAAAATTATAATGAGATAATATTTTTTTTCATGTAATCTAATTTGTGTCCTTCAAACCATTTCCACAATTAAATTGTATATAAAAACTTAGCATACTTTTGATCCTTTTTCCTATTAAAACTCATAGTGTCGTCCTACCAACGAGATTAATTTTAAATTAATTTATGACCCTTATGTGATTAAAATTTGGGATAATTGATTTCATATTTTGAATCACCATAATTTTTAATTTTTAATAAGGTTAACATTGTTTTGAAAAAAATATTAGTGAATATGATTAAAATTAATTACATCAGTTAAGAGAAAAATTAGGTTAATAATGTACTAAAACTAAACTTTAAGACCCAAAATGACCTAGAAACATGTACAATACCCATTGGATGTCCATATTTAGACTATAAAATAAATTTTATTTACCTTATTATATTATTGGATCCACTTTCAAAATGAAAAATGTTTGTGGAATTCTCTCTTCAAATATTTACACGAGTGCCACTCCTCCTGCACTATAAAATTCCACCTTCTCACCCCATTCCAATCACCTCTAAAACGTATTAAATTCATCCAAGATCTTATAAATTATCCTCATATAAATCCTAATTTCTAACTTTAATCCTCCCTTAAGGAATAATTCCTATCCATGGATCCATTTGTAACAAACGAATAGGAGTTACCGGATTTAGAGGTAACGTCGTATCTAAATCCCTTTTCCTTTATTTTACTTTCCCAATAAATCCACTCTATTTATTCAATTATTGTTTAAAAACATCAGTATCATAAATATACTATGATTTTTTATAAGGGTTTGTACTACACTAACACACACATCCATCTAATGGATATCGAACATACTGTTTTTGTGTTTGGTGAATTACTGCCTCACGAAATGACAATAGTTCATTTTTAATTTACCACTAATCATGGTGGAAATTATGATGGAAAATATATTTATATATGTAATATATTGTATTTATTATTTATTTAATCTTATGTATTATTTTTACAACACACATCTCTTAACTTTCCATTTGGTGTTAATATAATAATCTCGTTTGAGTAAGTGTGGACTATCGCCCCCTTAATGCAATGTGATTCGTTCAAACACCAAATGGAATGTATTAAGGATTATTATAGTAAAATTATTATATATATATGATATAGTAATTATAATTTAATAATTATACATATATATACATACATATATATACATATGTCATTTACTTTCATCCAATACGACAATAAAGAAGGAAACAATGTTCATGCGTATATACGACTTTCTGTCTCCATGAATGGTATATTACATTTCACATTACATTATGATATATATTATTATAATATAAAATTAATTTATATACATAATATTTATATAATTATCTACATTCATGAATAATTATTAAAGTATAAGGGATAATGATATAAAAAATTAAGACACATGCCGAAAACATAGTGAATATTACCCGAAGTGAAAACTTAACATAGGATCATTAACAAGCAGGTAGTATAAGGTCATAATAAAACCATATATGGTGATATATATAATAATATTCTTCTTTAAAATATTAATAATAAACTTATAATTATTATACATGAATCTTGTACGAGTATGGAGAGAGTGAATTGAAAAGGTAAGGGGATTTCGCCTCACTTTTAATTTCCATGAGATACAAATTATGATCACCACTCTTTCCTCAAGGGTGGTGTATTTACTTATCACAACTTAATTATATTTATATTATAATTAATATTATGGGTACTCACATTTACATTTCATAATCCTTCTTTCATGGGGTTTATTTCAAAAGATACCAAATCAACAAAATAGTTTTGTCTCAATTTTTCTTCATTGAGACTCATGTTTTGTTATGAAAATATACTCTTATTCTTGGTGTATATACTTACACTATACATATTATACCATGAATAACCTTATTTTTATGATATATTATGCTTTATTTGATTTCCTTTCCTCACATGGATAGTATGATCCCATGTTACCAAGTTACAAGAGTATATTGAGATAATTTCAACACCTTTTTAAGATTGTTTATGTTTATACTTAATTTGGGGAAATATTGTGGTCCATATATCAGGAATATTCATTAGTTTCCTTATCCTCTATTTATCCATGATATCCCCTATTGTTAGTACCATTTCCACTCTTTGGTACTAAATATAATGATTTCTATGAAAAATTTGACCGTCCCTCTCTCTTAAGTCGAAAATCTATTATATTCCAAAACCATGTTTTCAAAAATGATTTTAAAAGATCCTTGTACATAATTTTCAGGGAAAAAGGATTTTAAAATTGTTTTATTACTTTAAAAACTTCCTTTATATGTTTTAAATGATATTTTCAAAGAAAAAGGTTTTCAAAAGGTTTTATATTATTAAAATAATTTATCAAAGAATAAAGGATATTTTCTCCGAGAAATGTTTTTAAAAGACCTTTAAAAATTATTTACCATATAAGATAACATACATTAGTGTGACAAATTACTTCATGGGGAAATAATTTAGTGTTTCCATTCATATTCATTCATTGAATGGATTGTGTTTTGATGGCATGATGCTTATGATGCTCGTTTCTCTTTCATAGGTTATATGCTTTTGAATCACGCTTGATTTCATGGGTTATGTTTATGATGAAATGATTATGAAACCTATCTCCTTTCACAGGTTATGATATATTTACATATTTATAATACCCTTTTAATTTTATAGGTTTTGATAAGATTATTTATGATCTTGTAGAACATGTAATTATGATTTCATTATATGATAGATAAGACCTATATCTCCCTCCAATTCACTGGGAAAAGATTTATATATCATGAGATAAACATGGACGGAACAAGGGTTTAATCAGTTTAGTAATATAGGGCTAGAATGAGTGTTTACTACGTTTAGTAATACATGGTTGGAATGGGGCTTAACCCGGTTCAGTAAAGGACTTTTTACACTAAGATTGTCTTGGAATTGATGCCTTGGACACTATGGAAATCTTATTATATGCTTATGTGTTTTTCAAATTTAGATGTTTTATTCCTATATTATGATTTCATGGATTATTCTCTTTATTTAATTATGATTTATGTCATATGAACTACCAATATTTATTCCATGATATCTGTTATTACATTTTTTAATTGTCTCCCTTGTTTACCCTTTATGAGAATTTTATCTCACCCCTTTTTTATGTTTCCTTCCCCATTTTTTGAAGACATGTATTATGTTTGATGTGTATAATAAGGGTTCTAGTCAAGAAGATCCTAATGGGAGATAATTTATCTCATTTATATACCAGTGTTTATGATTCTGTGTTTCCAAAGTCACTAGACTAGTACATTCTTCTTACCTTTGTTTGTGTAATGTTTTGTGTTTTCTGAAAAATTTATGTAATGTTAAATTTCATATGGTGAGGGTCGCTATTGTTGGTATTAGAGGAAAGTTTTTGTTATCCTTTCAAAAATAGGATGAGAAAAAATTGGTGACAACCCAAAGGACTTGTCTAAGGATAAGTATTGGGATGAGTCAATGTATAAGAAAATGTCCTAGAATTTTGGTAAAGGATAGAGTGAGTGGTTTCCTAGAAATACATCCATTTATGGACAATACAAGTGGATGTGGATCTGGTACAAATTTACCAATGGGTACCATATCCAACAAGATGTTCTGGGACTGACTTGGGGTAATCTGGTACATGAAAACAGGTCTTGCTTAACACATGGTTTGACACTCTGAGGGGATACGCTTTGGGAATTCACAAACTCTTCACAAAACATTATAAAGGTTTTAAATATAATATGGCTATGAATAAATTAGTATAACCCTATGGTCTCATAGATTAAGGAAGGTTTTATAAGATAGACATCCATTAAGTGTTTTTTCATGAATATGTGGTTCATCATTATGATAACTATTTCTTACTTTATGATTCTAGTTGTAGTCAATGGATGGAACCCAAAGAACTATGTTAATAGATATTGTGATGAAAAATGTAAAAATTTCCTCGTGAGAAACTGAATTATATTGGATATAGAATGAAACATATTTTTACTATGATCACAGAGATTTCTAAAGCTATAAATCATGGTGGAGTTCTAAATGATCAAAGAAGGGAACAATATTCTGTTGAGTATTTCATGAGAAAATGTCCACTTCATTTAGAGTGTCTTCTGATCTAATTGTTTTTAATAATGCATTATTACAACTAAATATTTATTCTCTATTACTCAATGTAAAAAAAAAAGAGAAAGTCATTCAGGCAGTTTATAAGTTAGAAGGAGAAGCAGATCAATGGTGGTCTCTAATAAAGAATACAAGTCAGCATGATGAGATTGAATCCATGTATTGGGATGAGTTCAAGAAATTATTTTTCAATAAGTATTTTCCTTTAATTATTTATACCAATATAGAGAAACAATTTCTTGAGTTGAACAAAAGGGATGATGAATATATTTGTACCTATGAGGCTAATTTCACAAGACTTGTGAGGTACACTTTCAAAATTATCATCTAATCCGAAAGTAAAATCGATAGGTTATTAAGTGTTTTAAATCCATGTATCATTTTGGAGTTTTCCATAAGATACATTAATAGTTATGAAGATATTGTGCATTGTGAAATCAAGGTTGAAATGGAGGTATGAGTCACATATAAATTTTAAGGATTTGGAAAGAAGTGAAAGATGCACTACTGGAAAAAGGGCCTATACCCACGGTTCAAAACCGTGGGTATAGCCCCCAAAACCGTGGGTATAGGCTATACCCACGGTTTTGCGAACTGTGGGCTGGAACGACATCGGTATAGGGGTATTGACCTATTCCAAACCATGGGTATAGGTATGTCACACAGCAACACCACAGTGTACATCGTGGCGGGTACTTTCCCCACAGTTTGAAAACCGTAGGGAATATATTCATTTAAAAAAAACGCATCCAGCATGGTTTGAACGCTTTACCTGCTACCTGAGACCGGGACGTTGAACCAACAGAGCTAGGAATTTTATATATTAAATATAAATAATTAAACTTATATATATTAATCTTCTCAACATCACGTATTCAAAAAATGCAGCATCCGGGATTCGAACCCGCGCCTCCAGCAACCAGTCCCGCCAGCTCCCCACGTCAGACAAAACAAGCTGTTCATCTAATCTATTATTTGTTCATATATCAGCCCATATATATTAATATAAAAGACAATTAAATTCAAAAAACGCTGCTATGGAGACTCGAACCGAAGTCTCAGAATGGGACTCAACACAGCATTTCAGGGAAGCACCAACCAAGCTGACATTGTTACTTATTATATAAAGATTCATCTGCTTATATATATTAATATGATCCATGAAAAAATGTATCCCCGCCATATTTTTTTCGTGTCCCTCCTAATGTTTTATCCCGCCATAAAGTGGAAAATCTATACCCACGGTTCTAGAGAACTGTGGGTATAGGTCTTCAAAAAAAACCGCAATACCTACGGTTTTGAGGATGTCTTTATGAAATAGTTTCTTTTTCTTATAATAAAAATTTGTGTTGAGTTCTCGATAGAACTTGTACCTAGTTCCACACCAATTTCAAAGACTACTTATAGAATGCCCTCAATTTATTTTCATAAATTGAATAAGATACTCCAAGAAAACCTTGATAAGGGATTCATTCACACAAGTGTGTCACCTTGGGGTGCACCAGTTCTTTTTGTGAAAAATAAAGATGGATCAATGCAACTCTTCATTGATTATCAGGAGTAGAATAATATCAAAATCAATAAAAAGTATCTTATTCCATATATTGATTACTTGTTTGATCAACAACGCAGAGCTCAGCAAGATTGACCTTCATTCTGGATATCATAAATTAGGGTTCAGGAAGGAGGATATATACAGGAAAAAATTCCATACAATTTATGGTCATGATGAATATATAGTGAAACCTTTTGGTCTTACTAATTCCCCAAAAATATTCATAGATCAAATTAATAAATTTTAGAGATTACCTCGACCAATTTGTGGTAGTCTTTATAGATGATATACTTAAATATATTAAAAGAGAAAGGAAGATCATGAATATCACTTGAGAATTATAATGAAAACCCTAATTAAGTATACGTTATATGAAAAATTTACAAAGTGAGAATTTAGGAGGAAAAAGTTTTCATTTTTTTATCACATAACATCAAGAGATGGTATAATAGTAGATCCATAAAAAATAAAGTCCATTGAAAGATGTCATAGACCATCCACGGTGGATGAAATCCATAGTTTTTTTGGATTAGTTGGATATTATAAATGGTTTTTGGAGAATTTATCATGACTATATTAACCTCTAACCAAGTTAACTCAAAAGGGTGTTAAGTTCCTTTGGACATATGAATGTGAGGAAAATTTTAAGTAACTGAAGAGAAGGTTGGTTAGTGAAACTATGCTTACATTACCATGTTGTGGAGAATAGTTTTTAAATAATATTGATGAATCAAAGAAGGGATTGAGATGTGTTATTATAAAAAATACAATGTTTATTGCCTATACCTCATGAGAGTTGAAGATTCATGAGAAAAATTACCGAACTCATGATTTTGAGTTAGCAGCGGTAATTTATTTCATTAAAGATATGGAGGCATTATCATTGTGGGGAAAAGTGTGATAAATATATACTGATCATAAATTTTTGAAGTATATATTCACTTAGAAGGAGTTGAACATGTTCCAGAGAATATGGTTAGAGTTGATAAACAATTATTACTGCTCAATACATCACAACCTTGGAAAATAGAACAAAGTGGAAGATACGTTGAGTTGAAAGGATCATTATAGCTTATATATGACGTGGATAAAAAAAGATCCAATGTTTCTGGATTTTAAAAGGATGGATCAAGAAATCTTGAAGTAAAGAAGAAAATATTATCTTTCTCAAATGAATGTTTAAACCTTTATCCAAGTAATTATTAAGGAGTAATAGAAGGAAGATGAAGAGCTGCAAGATATTGTCAACATTTTTCCTAAGTTTAGACTTGATCAGGATAGAATGATAAGGTTCAAGAACCAAGTATGTGTTCCTTCCATACCAGTTTTGAAGAAGGATTTTTTAGAATAAGCTCATAGTTATTCATTATCTATTTATCTCAGAAGTACGAAGATGTAAAGGGATATAAAATAATGCGTCTGGTGGGATGGAATAAAGAGAGATATCATGGAGTTTGTATCTCAGTGTTTGGTATGCCAGCAAGTTATGTTTGAAAAACAAAAGTCTAATGGGGTGTTTCATCCATTACCCATACCAGAATGGAAATGGGATAACATCAATGTAGATATTATTGTTAGACTATACAAAACATATAAAAGGGTTAATGATTTATGGGTGGTAGTTGATCACCTTACTAAGTCAGGACACTTTATTGATATTAGGGAAGATTTCTCTCTTAATCAGATTTTGAGAATATATATTAAAGAAGTGGTAATGTTTCATGGAGTACTAAATTATATTATATCACATCAGTAAATGAGGTTTTACTCAATGTTCTGGTGATGTCTTCAGAAAGAAAATGATACATATTTTAGTTTCAGCACTTCTTATCATCCTCAGACAGATGGTCAGTCTGAAAGATCAATTCAAACCCTAGTGGATACGTTGAGATCTAGTTCACAAGATTTAAAAAGTGCTTGGGATTAACACCTTCCACTAGTTGATTTTTCGTTCAAAAATAGTTTTCAATAAATAATTTATATGGAAACATATGATGCCCTTTATGGGAAGAAATATAGAGCTCTAACATGGTGGGATGGGGTTGGAGAAATAAAGCTATTAGGACCTCAGATCGTTGAAGTAATGGTCGGGAATGTTAGAAGCATTTTGCATCATATCAAGGAAGCTCAATGTTAGCAGAAATGTTATGCGAATAACCATCAATGTGATATAGAATTTGAATTTGGTGAAAAGGTTTTTCTAGGAATCATACCCTATATGAATTTTATGAGATTCCGGAAGAAATGGAAACTAATCCCATGGTATATTGGGCCCTTTGAAATTATTTATCATAATGGGATAAAATCACATAGCTCTGAACTTCCTTAGAATCTATCTAAATTTTATGATGGGTTCCACATATCTCTCCTGAGGATGTACATACCTGACCCTTCACATGTACTGAACTTAGAGGTTGTACTACTGGAGAATGATCTTTCTTATGAGGAGAAACCTATTGAAATTATGGAACTATTCGAAAAAGTTCTATGAAATAAGAAAAATCACCTCGTTAATGTTTTTTGGGAAAATAAATAGTTAGAGAAAGCTACTTTGGAACTTGAGGATACGATGAAGTAGAAATATCATCATTTTTTTACCCAAGTGATGAATTTTGAGGGAGAAATTCATTTTAAGGGGAGTAGAATGTAACACACCGAGTTTTTATAAACCTATTTTTTAATAAATTTAAATTTTCATTTGTATATTTCAATACAATATATAAAATATTCCTTTCACAATACACCATCTTTTTGTACGTTACACACAACACTGAGTTGGCATACGATACACAGATCACTAAATTCTTATGAAACATCTCCTTTTATTATTTTAATTATTTAAATAAGATAACTATTACCTAGATGTTAAACATAGTTATATAAATATTATTAAATAATATTTAAATATTGTTCATAATTGTTTTATATAAATGAAACATATTGATAATAAAAGATAAGGTTTTTGGTAAAGTCCTTCAATGTCTAAAAATAATATTTTAATTTCATTCTAATAAAATTAATTTTATACACATTTATAACTTTACTTTGATAAAATAAACATCATTTTTGAATTTATAATGTCAAAATTATCTTAGAGTGACTTTTTTGGATTTTTCAAAGAAACTTTATTTTTGGAAGAATAGTGAAAACACCTCTTTTAAATTCAAATACTCCTTTTAATTTTATTTTTTATAAAGATAAAATATATTTTACTTGGATATAAAATATGAATTAGATAATATTTTAATCATGTATTCTAATTTTCTTCATTGTAACTATTCTCATATTTAAAGGTTGGAGTTGAAGCCTCATTTATTATTTAAAGAAAAGAAAAGACATCTTTTTAACTTGGTAGAGGGAGACCCATTACATTGCGCGAAGGCCCAATGGGCATTTGTCCCATTACATGGCCTATAGGCACAAAATTCTGGCCCAAGGGCCATTCTATGAATAATACTTCTATAGTCCATCGCTTGCTACATCATTGAATAGTATCCGCTACTTCTATAGTACACTACCGCCGCTACAGTGACCTACCACCGCTACAGTGCCCTCCATTGCTACAATGCCACCACCACTACAGTACATACAATACTTACATAGTACCTGAACCAAATGGTTTTTGAACCACCATTTTTCATGTAGTATTATGTGGTTCTTACCACTAAGCCAAACCCCAATTACAAAACGTGTATAGGGTAACACTCACCTCCCACTGGGGGGCCCCTCCATGCCCAAAGCACGCCGTACATTCCCCAACTTGGAAAATGGATTTGAATCACCCTCTACTTAATATGCACAGTGTCCGAGTATTGAGGGATTCATGCCGGGGCTAGTTCCCATAGAGAGAGAGGGTTACAAACAGCGGGTACCACTCAGCTAACACCCCATGAGCTTCTCATATTTAAATTATACATAAAAATTTAGTAATATTTGATCATTTTTACTATAAAAACCCATAGTGCCGTCCAAACATCAAGATTAATTTTAAATTAATTTCATCCATGTATGGGATAAGAATTTGTAAGAAAAGATTCCATATTTTTAATCAGAATAATTTATAATGTAAAATAAGTTCAAATTTGTTTTGAAATTTTTTTTAGTGAATGTGATTAAAATTAATTATATCGCTTAAGAGAAAAATTAGTTCAATAGAGTACTAAACATTAAATTTAAGATCCAAAATGACCTAGAAACTTGTCCAAAAACCATTGGATTAACATAAATAAACCCTATCATCAATTTTATCAATCTTCATCCATTATTTTTTCCACATTAAACATGAGTAATGTGGGTGGAATACTCTCTTCAAATATTTACAAGAGTTCCACTCTTCTTCCTTTATAAAAGGCCGCCACCTCTACCAATTCCCCACACCTCTCAAACCTCTTTTGTTTAGACAAGATCTGAACAATTAGACTCCAAAAAAAATACTCCCTTATACATTGAATCCTCATTTAGGGTATAAACCCTCTCAAGAAATCCATTCATTACAAACCAAAAGGAGTTACCCGATTTAGAGGTAACGTCTTCTCTCAAGATCCTTTCCTTTATTTTCCTTATTCACCCCTCCACTAACATTATTACATTATTGTGTGAAAAAACCAATATCCTTAATATAATATGATTTTGTTAGGATATGTTTTTTACCTAAAATTTTCACACCTCCATCTAATGGATATTAAACATATTGTTTTTGTGTATGGTGAATTACTACCTCACGGAATGATGATTGTTCATTTTTTATATACCACCAATTATGGTGGAAATTATATTGAAAAATAATTTTATATTTGTAATATGTTGTATTTATTATGTTTTAATATTCTTTATTCCTTTTATAGCACACAACTCTTGTCATTCAATTCGGTGTTAATACGATAATCTCATTTGAGGAAGTGTGAACTACCGCCCCTCAAAGCGATGTGATTCGTTCACACACCACAAGGAATGTATTAAGGATGGGTATAGTGAACATATATGATATATATGATATAGTTATGCTACTTTAATAATTATATATATACTTACATATATATACATATTCAATTTATCTACATTCTTTCAATACGACAATAAAGACGAAAACAATGTTTATGCGTAGGTACAACTTACCGTCTCCATGAACGGTGTATTCAATTTTGTACTTAATTATGCTATTGATTATTATAAAATAAATATATTGGATATAAATAATATTTATATAATTATATATATTCTTGAATCATCATATAAGTATAAGAACCAATGATATAACAAATTAAGAAAAATGCGAAAAAAATGAATATTACCCAAAGTGAAACAATAACATAGGATCATTAATAAGTGGGTAATATAGGGTCATAATTAAAAAATATATGTTAATTTATATAGGAATAAGATTCTATAAAATATTTATAATAAACATGTATTTATTATACAAGATGATTGTATGAGTACGAAGAGAGTCAAGACACAAGGTAAGGGAATTTCATCTCACTTTTATTTTCTGTGAGATACATGTTATGTTCACCTGTCATTACTGTTGTGTAGTGTATGTGATGAACATGATTGAATTATATGTATCATATAAATAAAATTATGGGTATTCACATGTACATTTCACAATCCTTCTTTCATGGGGTTTAAATTTCAGAAGTTAACAAATCGATAAAACAATTATGTCTCAATTTCTCTTCTTTGATACTCATGTTTTTTTATACACCTAAACTATTTTTTGGGTTGTATATAATTACATTTTACATGTTATAACATTATTATCATTCCTTTAATGATATATTAATCATAATTTAATTTTATTTTTTTACATGGATTTTATTATCCCATGTTACCAAGTTATAAGATTATATTGAGATAATCTAATCAGTTTTTCAAAATTGTTTATATTTAAGCTTCCTTAATAAAATATTATGATCCATATCTAAATAATATTCATGAGTTTAATTATCCTATTATTATTAATGATATCCTCTATTTTTAGTACCATTTTTTCAATCTTTGGGACTTATGATAATGTTTTTTATTAAAAATATAACCGTCTCTCTCTCTCTCTCTTTAGTCGGAAATCTATTGTATTCAAAAACCATGTTTTCAAAAATGATTTCAAAATATCCTTTAAAAAAAATTCCAATAAAAAAGGATTTTAAAATTGTTTTTTTTGTTTTCAAATATCTCTTTATAAGTTTTCAAAACAATTTTTGAAGAAAAGGGTTTACAAAAGGTTTTATGTTATAAAATGAAATTTTCAAATAAGAAAGGATATTTTCTTCAAGAAACATTATTAAAAGATATTTTAAAATCATTTCTCATGTATGTTAACATCCGTTGGTGTTAATAATGAAATTATGGGGAAATTATTAAATTTATCCATTCATATTATTTCCCTTAATAGATTATGATTTGATGGAATGATGTTTGTGAATCTTGTTTCTCTTTTACAAGTTATATTCTTTTGAAACCCGCTTCTTTTCACGGGTTATGTTTATGATGAAATGATTATGAAACCTGAATATTTAAATAGGTTATGATATTTTTTCATGTTTATTATACCCATTTATTTTCATGGTTTATGATATGATTATTTATAAGCTTTTGTCTCATGAATGTATGATTTTATTATGTGACCGGTGGGACCTATATCTCACTCCAATGCATTGGGTAATGATTTATATCTCATGGAATAAATAGGGTTGGAACAAGGGTTTAATAAGTTCAGTAATACATTACTGGAATGAGGGGTTACATGGTTTAGTAATACATGGCCAAAAGGGGGTTCACCCGATTCAATAAAGAAAATTTCTTACTAAGATGGTACAAATAGTGTTTCCTTGACTACTATTAAAATCTTATTATATGCTTATGCATTTTCCACAATTCCATGTTTTATTCCTATGTAATAATTTAATGGATTATGATTTTATTTGATTCATGTCTTATGACCTACCAATCTTTATTCCACAATCTTTGTTATGATCATTGATATGAAGGGTTTGATTTTATATCTCTATGATCATGTTATCGTACCCTTATTCTCATGATTATGATTACATTTGTCTCATGTTTACCCATATTGAGAATTTGAGATCCTAACTTTTTATGTTTCCTTCCCAAGTTTATGGAGATATGTATTATGTTTGATGTGTCTAAGAAGGGTTCTAGTCAAGAAGAACCTAGTGGCATATAATGTGGATCACTTATGTACCCGTGTTTATGTTTCCATGTTTCCAGAGGCACTAGACTAGTAAGATCTTCTTGCATATGTTTTTGTAATGTTTTGTGTTTTCCACAAAAGTTATATAATGTTAATATTTGTAAATTTATGGTTTCTATAAAAACTAGAAATCTATATTTTCAAACCTTCCAACCAATATTATTTTTAAATGAATCTATATATCTCAGTGATATAGAAATGAATAGAAAATAGAAAACTATGATCTTCAGTCAATATTTTTTTGTCAATAAGGAATAAAAAATAAAAAATAAAAAATAATCCTTTTATGAATCCCAAAACAACTTATTTTTCAATTATAAATTTGGGAGCATACATTTCCTAATGAATTTTACCTTTTATTATAAATATAGATCCTCTATATATGCTTTCTTAATTCTGTATGACAATGATGACTACACTATAACCATAAAAAATAGAGTATTTTCAGGAATTAAAAATTTCTAGAACATAATTAATTAAATTATTTACTGAAAGATCGTGTTACAAATATATCATATTTAATACTTCATCATTTCAAATTAATAAATCATATAATCTATTTACTTTTCATGTATAGTAATTAACCATTTAGTCAAAATCATTAATATGTTCTAGCCCTATTCTATGCCTCATATTAAACTTTTTATAAGGGAATATATATTTAAATGTTTTATTATCAGTATATATTTCAAATTAAGTCCATATAAATTATTCCCCCAGTTTTTTAAGAAAAATCCATAGTAGCTAGTTTCATGTTATGTTTAGGATAGTTTATTTATTGAGGATTCAATTAACTTTACGCATAAGAAATTACCTAATCATTATATATTTAAAACAAATAATTCTATTCAAAAAAGAATCATTATAGTTTCTAAATACATGATTTCTATATTTTAGAGATAAAACATAAGAATTATCCAACATTCTATTCAGTTTTTGAAAAAATTTATAACAGAATTTTGTCAATATTAATTTAATTCATTTGTGAGCTAACTTAGTTGGATTGATAATAGAGTAATGTTTTTGACAAACCATCGGTAGTTAACCACTAATAAAAAAACGAAACAACCATATGAACACAGTATAAAATGTATACTCTTTAATAAAATTAGTTTTATATGGATCAATAGTTTTATATATTATTTATTATATTTCCTAGGATGGAAATTTGTCACAAAAAAAACTATCATTTACTAAATTTTTCAGAAATATTTTCTATTATCATGGTTGGAATAATAATCCTTAGCTACTTTAAAAAAAACTTCAATTTTTTTATAATTTAAAAAAATATAATCAAATTACACGGTCATAAATTTATCTAAATATTCATTGAAAACTCTATACATATGGTACCTAAATATAGTGGGATCAATTTACAATGTTCAGGGAATAACAAAAAAACTACAATTCTCTTAACTACTATGAATCACATTATATGAAGTTTCATTATCCTTCACCATTAGTTTGTATTACAAATACATTATATCATACGTTGAAACATAATGAGATCCTTGAAGCTAATAAAAAATTTATTAATCAAGGAAACAAATATTTATTATTAGTAGTGATTCCATTCAGTTATATATATTAAATTGATAGGATCATGGAAATATAATTTTTTTTATCAACCAAAATTGGATAACCCTATAGTAAACCTACAGGATGGATAAAAAATTTATCAAGAAATAAATTTATATAATTATTCAATCCATAATGTTCCACTTGATCCATTCAATAAGAATGTTTTAAAATTAGATAAAAATAATACACTAATTCAATATTACATTCAATATCCCCTCAGGTATATTTATATGTTATACCCAAGTTAATAAATATAGATATTCATTTAATATAGGAATGTCACTAATTGGATTTTTTTTTTCATATTCTCATAAATATGTGTAAGATAAATCTCATTTCCATCATTAATCAATTTCCTAGATTCTTGATATAAAATCAATGTTTTGAAGTCATTATTTTATTTAAGCATAAAATAATTCCAAAATAAATCCTCTTTATTTAGATAATTTTTCTTATCTTCATAAATAGATATCCAATCTATTCCTAGAAAAAAAAATTAAACACTATAAGGGGTATTATAAAACATTTCAGTTAAATACCTTTCAAGGAAGATAAAATAAATATTCGTAAATTTTATTCTATCCTTAATACTACCCCCATGTGTTTTTACCAAAGTTCAAAGAACATTTCTTGAATTAAAATTTCAAAATTATGTAAAATTTTTTATAAATGAGAGAATGTGTAAAAAAAAATCGAAAAATTAATTTGATAAATATTATTAAAAAACAGAGTACCTGATTCTACATCATTGGATGGTCCAAAACATTCCAATGTAATCATAATATAGTTTTCCACTCCTTTTCCCTGTGATTATAATGACATCCATCATTTATTCTTATCATTGGATGAGTACTCGCCTATTAACCAATCTCATTATCAGTATAGAATCATATTTTCATCTCATAATTATTTTTTTATCATTATATATGTATTCATGATCAAATTCTCCAAAAATTCCACATCGAAATAAGTTTGCATTCATCATAGCACATTCCCCTGGATTTTTACCAAACTTATCACCAAATAGAAACTTGATTTTATTACACGTGGATTTCATTGATGGTTATTTATGTATAACCTACCACCTTGATTCCATTGTCTAAATATTTTCATATAATAAATGATCATTAGAAAACTCTAGTTATAACTTAGTTGTATTTTGAACAAGATTCTCATATGTTTTCAATTCATGAGGTTCCAATTCTCTTCTATATTAGGGATTCAATCATTTGTAAAACTGATTAATTTTACCATAATGTTCCCAAATAAAATTTGGTGCATACCATGAAAATTATGTGAAGTTTTATTTATACAATAATACATTATCTTCCTCAATAATACATTATTCCATGAATTATATTTCTATTCTATGATAAATAACAAAAGAAAATACATCACATTGAAAATATTGTTAAATTATTCATTTTCAATAGATTAAATATATTATCCTTAACTAATATTTATAATTATTGACCAAAAATAACAAAATTAACATTCAAAATAGTAAGTAGTAAGAGTTAAAATTTGATTAAATGAAAAACTCATGGATTCAAATATCTTCTCCATGTAATTAACCCATCCTTCAAAAATCAAATGGCCAGATAATATTCTGGATGAAGTATTATGTTGTTTCATGAAATTATCAATAATATAAATAATCCATAGTGTTGAACATGGTTATTCTGTCACATGTATACCACCAATATTTATATCTTGAATAAATTATTAAATCTTTTCAAGACACTATATAATTCCAATACTAACTAAGCCAAGTCACCTATAATGACCTAGCCTTAAATCATTACAGAAACACGAGTTTAAAATACTAATTTTCCTTGGGAATTATCAAAGACCATTACTTTTTTTTAGTTTCATAGAATTATTCTTTAACTCTTATATAGAAAATATATAAATTATAAAGTGAAAAAAACCACTTAATATATTTGTTTTTTCAAAAAAAAAAATTCTAAAATGAATCTAAAAATATTTTCATGAAAAATATTCATGATTTTGAACATTATATAATTATTGATCATAATCATTCGTAAATGGTCTGGAAAATTTTTTATAAAATAGGATGTGAAACAAATATTAGTATTATAAATATAAAATATATTATATAAACTGATTAGTCTATTTCAAAAACCATGACAGTATAAAAGACTATTTTCCTTTATCATAATATACTTTGAGCTAAAATAATTATTTATACAGGTATAAAATTTGATTTACTATAGATATTTTATTTAGAAAAAATGTTATATAAAATAATAAAAGGAAAATCCAAATAAAGAGTGATTAATATAAAAATTGAAAACCCATAAAAAGATTTTCTTAAATATATTACTTTTACTATAAATATAATAGTCCTTCCATAAAATAAATTATCATTACCTTACCTTACCTTATGTAATCAAATGATCTACTTGAAAACTAATTTGAAATAATAAAAATGTTATATACATTTTTAGGATATCTTCTTTATAGATATAGTTTAATAACCCTTATAGGAACCCTTAGAAGTGGAATAACATACATAGTTAATTCCCACACAATTCCCTATACAAGATAATCAATACACAATGCATTATAGAGATATATCAGGTTCACATTTAATAATAAACAATTTATAGGCACCAAAAGATACATGAAACAAATATAATTGTTTATTTCTAAAAAAAATCGTAGAAAATATTCATATTAACACATATACACAATACCTTTTTGTGATTTTATTCAATTTAGGACAAATTTTCTTTTCAAAAATAATAAAAAAATTCCCAAAGCATTGAAATTATTTTTTCTTTAGAAAATCCATTATAAATTGGATTGGAAAGTTATTTAAGAATAATTTTTTTGATGGTGGTCAATTTTTCTAATACCAAAAACATTTAAGAAATTATTACTTTTAATATTTTGTAAAAATGTCACAAATTACTCATTTGGAAAAAATTTCAAAGAATTTTATAAATGCTAGAAACGAATATAAATAATGAATTAGAATGAAATTGTTATTGAACATTATTATGTTAATATAATACATTAAAATATTGTAAAAAATACTGATATGGAGGGAAATAGAAGAAAATAACACTTATAAAATATGTTATTAAATAAAAATCCATTGCATTGAGTCTAGATTGTGACATATGTTCATTTTCATCCAAAAAATTTAAAAAAATAATTTATTTAAATTCATAATAAACTTTTACAAAATTATATTTATTTTAATTTCACTTATATCCATGATATTTGTAATTACTTAATCGATGAATTTTAGATATGATTTTTTGAGAACATTAATATTACAAGTCGAATATGGATTTAATAAGATGACTATGGTCAAATTGATCATTATTTTATCATTTATATTAATCATATAATAATTATCAATTTTATAAATTATTTATACTTTTTGAACTATCCATGATAGGTGGTTATGAAAAGTAAATTATGTTACTATAATGAAGACAGTAGTCCACACACTCTCTTTAGTAACAAATCCATTTTCTAATAACGTGAGA
This sequence comes from Viscum album, assembly GCA_963277665.1. NCBI lineage: Eukaryota > Viridiplantae > Streptophyta > Magnoliopsida > Santalales > Viscaceae > Viscum > Viscum album. The sequence continues at coordinate 790,821,468 of OY728153.1, forward strand.
GAATTAGGTATGTATTATTTTAAAATTCCAAAATTATTATTATAACATGAGTAACATATTTATTTTTTATATAATCCTTTGTAAACCATCCATGTAATAAATTTATGAAAAATAAAATACCATAGTTCGTGATGTTGTAGTGTACACGTTTTCATGAATGATGTTTTTATATATCAATGGATTGTTAAAAATAGTAGTGTGTTTTTTATTTTATAAAAATAAATTTATATCATATATATATATATATATATCTTATATTATTACCTTTGGATCCATCATTATGTCCATCCATAAGAAGAGGTATTGAAAAATGAAATATATTGTATCACATATTGGTTGTCTACAAATAACCATAAGAAAAGATTTGTTATTATAAATTACATAGATATGGATATGAAAAAGGGTTACAAAATAAATTTAATAGAAATAAACATTATCAGGGATAATTATGTTAATATATGAAAATTTTTAATAGAGTTTTTAAGGATTTAAGGAAGAAATAAAATTAAAAAACTTATATTAGAACTCTGCCTATTTTTCAAACAATATTTCAAGAATTATACATAACGCCATCCTGGGAAAATATTATGATTATACCAAGACCAAAAGGATGTAGAGATGAATATTAGGAAGGGATTTTTGGATGGATTTCTTGATATAAATGGCTCCCATTGTGTTTAAAATATAGGATAGGGAGTGTAAATTTATATGTGAGGGAGAGGACACACATAGAATATATCAAATGATTAAATCACATTAATGACTTTCTCAGATTTAGAGGTTCATAAATTAAACATTTTCAAATAATACAGGGATAGGTTCAATATATGACCATTTAGTAGGATTTTGAAATTATTTAATATAGTTTTATCAATTTTTATTTTAGTTTTAACCATTTTCACCCACTTTAACTCTTATTAGTGTAAAAAAATATAATTTTAAAATTAGATCATGTAAACCAATGATTTTTCTGGAAAAATATATAATTTTAAAATAAAAAATAGACTAAAATCAAGTGTAATAATGATTCCAATGACATTTAATCTAATATTATTAATCAAAATGAAGTAACTATATTATAAAACCAATCCAAAATAGAATGTTATATTTGAAATACATGAAAATAAATAATAGTTTTCTAAAAAATATGTATTTCCAATAATGCTTTAAAAAGCATCATTTTGATAAAATTTCAAAAAAAAACTCTAAGATAATTTTTATTCCATGATTTCAAATATAATTTTTTTTATTTATATTAAAATTTAAAAATTTATTAGTTTACATTTTTAAATAAAAACAATATAATACATTTAGATGAAATTAGTTTGAGTACGAATATTTCCATTTTCATAGGATAATTAAAAAATATTTTTATATTTAATATAACTCTATAAAATTCAATTCATGAATATATATAAAGAGTGACATTAATAAATTACCACCATTAAATGGGTTGTTTTAATGACACTTTATTTCTTTCCCTTGAGACTTTTATTAACGTACATCATTTTTTAAAATCATGATGTATATCTTCTCCTTGTATGAAACATTGATCTCCCTATTTATGATTGATAACTATCTTCAATAGAGATGTACCGAGATTTTTTTGAATACCATGAAATGGTTAGGTTTATGAAATACTTTTCATTAAATCATGGCTAACATTGTGATTAATTTGAAGATTGAGAATAAAACCCTTTAAAAAATTCAAATATGTATAGTCCATTAATTCAATAAATTTTTTTTTGTCATCTCATTTTTACATCTTCCATTATTATTCAAATTTTAAATTTTTTTCACAACAAATTTCACTTCCCAAAGTTATATATTTAATTTTTTGTTTTAATTGAATTTATTTCTTGTGTTTTCACATACATTATCCTTAAATTGGGTTTTATCACCTTGTACTATAGTACCTATAATAAGTAGATATTATAAATAAATAAATTTGAGTCTCAAAGTGATCAAACAATTCTTATTTTTGGTACCACTATTGTTGAAGATATGAATAACCATAAAAAACTCCAAAAAACTAATAAATTATGTATGTTAACCATAGTTATGAGTTTGAAATATTATTCAATTCACTACGTGCACTGTAATTTTCCTCTATTTACTTAATTTTTCATTGGTGACTATATATTTTTTAGAAATTGTTCTTCATCTTAAAATATATAAAAAAATAATCAATTTTCATTTTTAAAAAATATGAAAAATTAAAATTTGTAAATTCAGAGAGTAGAACATATAAATGAAGATAAATGTTTTTATACACGATAACCGAGAAACATGAATAATGACAGGCTTGTGTTTGTTAATTTCAATCATCTGATGATTTAAAATTATCCATATTACATAAGGTTATTCCCTAGGTATAGAGATTACAATATTATATAGTCATATATCTCTATGATACCCAATCCTTGTGAGGATTCATTATAGTTTATTAGATACATTTATTATATAGTTCAAAGATTATATTTACATGGGGATAATTTGAAGGATATTAGGTTATGGTTTCCCCATTTTATGTTATGGAAAGGGATAAAATCATGTTATAAAATCTAGATGTGGAAATTTTTGAGACTTCATACCAGACCATCAATTCATTTTTTGTAAACTTTTATTATATAGATATGTACACATAGTTGAAAAACATATTCACATGATTTTTTTAGAAATAATATTTTGTTCATGAATCATGGAATAAATTTATATATATTATCTTTCATTTCCCCAATTGTAATAAAAATACTAGAATCATAAAAAAAATATTTTATATTTTTATCATTTTATACCAGTAAAATGTGGTTGACATGTATTTTGGAAGTGATTTTCAGATCATATTGCAATATAATTAAATTATAAATTTGAAATTGTGTATAAGAACACCTAACATAATGTTTTAAAAATATAAACTTCCAATGGGTTTAATCTCCCAATCAAGATAGTATAATATTTTTTAAAAGTAGGATATATTATTTAAGGGGAAATTCCAACAATGTGTCCTGTTTTTCCATAATAGAACTTGTTTCCCCAACATTGGGATATCAGTCTTGCCCACTGAGGATATAACATTGCTAGATATAGACCTTAATATAATTCTTTTAGTTCCCCATTATCAAATAATCAATGTTAAATTTACATTTATAGATATAATTTTTTTACAAGAGATATATTGGGGTTACTAAGAAATATGATGCCCCTGGATTCCCAAACCAAAATAGAAAACAACCAAAAAATAAGTATTTGAATGTATAATTAAAATCACATTACAATCCATAATTAATGATTTCCCAATATTTTAAACAATTATATTACCAATAATATATTTTTATGGGTGAAATAGATTCTAAAAAATTTACCGTAAACAATGTACAAATTTAAATGAGCCAAATGGAAAGATACTTTAGAGGAATTGAGAATAGAATGATACTCATTTTAACTAAATTAAATCCGTGAGTGCATGTAATGGAAATTACAATCATAATAGTATATAATAATCTATAAAATGATAGTGTACATACTTGATATGATGACATAATCAATAATACTAAATATGAAAACTATAATCTAGAAAATTATATATCGGAAAAACAAGATAGGAATTTCATAATTGAATAGAATGATAATTCCTCACTTAAAAACAATGAAAAAATAAAAATGTAATGAGACATAATGAAGTAATTTTATTAAAATGTTTTCTTAGATGGGATGTGTTAAAATAAACCTATTTTACAACATTATTCAGCTCCCATTCAAATTACCCAAGGAGTTTAAGAAGGAAATTATAGAAAAAACTGATTAAAAATTAGTCCATTGATTAAAATATTCATTTTTACCAATTTTTTTTATAAAAAATTATTAAAAATCCCAATATATATCTAATTTCTTGAAAGGTTTTTGGTTAATAAAATTCACTAGGAAGAGGGATCCATGATTAATTGAACATAAAACTATTTTTTTCTCCCATAAAATTGACTTTGAAGAGAGATCCATAATTAATTTAATCTAGACCTATAGTTTTATCCTTTTAATTTAGTTTCCTCTTATATTGAAATACCCATAATTCATTATCATATATTATAGATAAGGTAATGTGACAATTTATATTGATTGTGTGACATATCCACTAGTTTCAAGTTGATATAATTCCCCTTATTTAATTAAATATGTCTAGAGGATCTTAAATTAGGCTATGTTTCTATTTAGATATATAATAGATCATTTAATCATCCCATTAAAATGGTAGATGATGCTTTAGTTATAGTGTGGAAGGTAAATTGTTCTTCTTATTTTTATATTATAGAGATTTAGTGTAACGTCCTGGTTGCAGGTGCCCCGATTCCGGTTCGCCACGTGACCTCAAGAAAATTTCCCCAAACGCCAGAGGCTGCCGACTAGTAGTGAGGGCTCAGGTCTGATAGTGGGGAAACTATGCCGTCATTTCTCAAAGTGTATCGCAGCGGAATACGAAATAAAAACATACAACGACAGCGGAAGCAGTAAACTATACACAACTGAAATAAAAAACAATAGTGGATATAACCAACATTATATAGAAAATGATACAACTTGCCTCAAGTTCTAAGAAAATAGCCAGAACATTTTATACATCAATAGAGTACAACAAAGAGAAGAGTACAACAAAACAAAGAAAAACAGCTGGCAGCGATATCGTGAGCCTAGGCTCAGTCCCATGCCCTCCTAATCCTCAACAACAGTCAAGTACCTATATTGGGACTCTTGCCCCTATCCACACCTGTAGAAACGTAATCTGTTTAGGCTGAAAAGCATGTCCCAAACAGGGTGTGAGAAATATATCTCAGTAGGCACCCACCAAAGGCCTGTTCCCAACTGCGTGTAAGACATGCAATAAGTGTGCAGTAGGAAAATGCAATAAAGTAAGCAGTAATCAAAAGTAACTAACTTAACAGTCAAATTTCCATTTTATTATTCATTTAATTCATTTAATTTAGTACCATTTTTTGTGCTCAACAGCACCAAGCCCTCAGGCCAACCAGTACCGTTCCCTCAAGCTAAAATAGTAAACCATGCCCTCAGGCTTTCTCTCAGGCTATACAGAATCCAAACCGCAGGTATTTACCTTAGGCGTAACATAAATTTCCCTTAGGCATAGGAAGTTTCCCCCTCAGGCACATAAGTCAAGCCCTCAGGCACGAAAGGTTTCCCTCAGGCGAAATAGAACGACTCCCTCAGGCTAATACAGTCACGCCCTCAGGATAATCATAACAACACCCTCGGGCTAAACGGCTAACCGGGACATGCCCAACATGGAAATATATAGTAAACAAGAAATTATTCTCGAGTAAATTCTATAAGTACTACTTTTAATTCATATCCTCGAGTATCCTGGCCAAACTGCTAAACAGTGGAACGCACCCCTGGGGTGGTCCTGGATCCAAGCAATGATCCCAACCAGCATTTTATTATCATAATTAATCACCTATTCAATTCCAAGTGTTTAGTATAGCAACGAACTCAGCCACACGACACCCCAACATGGGTTCGTGGCACAAAAAAAAACACAAAACACACGACAGTTGAAAAAATTAACACCAATCCACCTACCTTATACACCAACGAGCATTATACACGAACGCCGATCCATGAAACGCCCAAGAACGGCGTATATCTGAGGTAAGAAAAACTATCATTCATCCTCAAATAACTCCTGTTAGGGAAATAATTGGTAAGAGATATGCTAGGAGAAGAGAGGGATTACCCGCATGGTTCCAATGAGATCGTCCGAGGCAAAAATGGATTCCATAAGAACACTCAGCGGATCTTCAAAGGTTCAGCCTCCTCCTTTGGCTCCAAAACGGGTCAAATGAATCCTCTACCAAATGAGGAGGCTACTTCCTGTTTTAAGCCGAAAAAATTACACGGCGTGTACTTCCAAGTACATGGCATGTAATTCCTTCATTTAACTATTCCCCTCGCGACACCGCCACATTGTTCATCCGTCGACATGAGTACACAACATGTCCTCCCGACTACACAGCGTGTACTGTCGCCCAGCTGGCGGCTGCTCCACTGCCTTAATGTTTTGGCCTGCCGACTGACTACACGGTGTGCAAAGGACCACTACACGACATGTATTTGGTTCCTACACCCTTCATTGCCGACAAGGCTACACGCCCCGTGTACTCATCCCACACGACCAAAAGTACATGGCGTGTGAAAAAGTACATGGCGCGTAGTTCCAAAATTTATAATTTTTCCCCATTTTCCATATTTTTTCAAAAACACTTAAGGAAAAGAGAAAATAAGAAGTCTGTACCTCAAAACTAAGAACCGAGTTCTTAAAAACATCCCCCCTTATAAGAATTTTTCCTCGAATTTCCCTTCCAAGGGTGGGGAAGATATAGTCGTGAGAAACTCCAGAAACTGAGTACGTACGTCGGTCTCCCACTCCAAGGTTTCGTACTGCACTCGGCCATGCTGCCATAGCACCCATACGAGAGGAACTAACCATCCTCGGAGAACCTTTGTGCTCCTGTCAACGACATGTATCAGATTCTCCTCAAAGGATGCATCCATATGAAGCTCAACCTCCTCTGGCTGAAAGGTGTGAGACGGGTCTGAATGATAGCGGCGCAACTAAGATACATGGAAGACGTCGTGCATGGCTCGGTACCGCTGTGGTAAATGCAATCAATTGGCAACAAGACCGACTCTCTCTAGAATCTAAAATGGCTCCACATACCTCGGTGAAAGTTTACCCTATCTCATAATCCGCCTGTTTCCCAGCCTCGGCAAAACACGCAAGAAAACCTGATCCCCGACCATGAACTCCAAAGGTCATCTGCGGAGATCAGCATAAGACTTCTGATGAGACTGCACAGTAGCCATCCGCTTCTAAATCAACTGAACCTACTCAGAAGTCTCCTATACGAGACATGGTCCCAATAAAGCTACCTCACCTACCTCTAACCAGCACAAAGGTGATCGGAATGGACTACCATATAGAGCCTCGTAAGCTACCATCTCGATAGTTTCCTGAAAACTATTGTTATAGGAAAACTCGACTAGGGTTATATGCTTCTCCCAAGAGCCCCCAATGTCTAGGACACATGCACGTAGCATGTCCTCTAGCACCTGTATCATACGCTCTGACTGGACATTTGTCTGAGGGTGGTATGCTGTGCTCAAAATCACCTGTGTACCTAGTGCCCTTTGAAAACTCTGCCAGAAATGAGACATAAAGCGGGTATCCCTATCTGAAATGACAGAACGAGGGAACCCATGAAGACGTTCGATCTCTTGGATATACAGCCTCCCAAGCTCGTCTACACCGAAGGTCTCCTTAATCAGAAAGAAGTGAGATACCTTCATGAGTCTGTCCACAACAACCCACACGACGTCATTACCACGAGGTGACCTCGATAATCCAGTCACGAAATTCATCGTGACATCACCCCATTTCCACTCGGGAATGGGCAACTGCTGTAACAGCCCAGCTGGTCTCTGATGCTCTGCCTTCACCTGTTGACAGGAGGAACACCTTACAACAAAACCAGCTACATCTGTCTTCATACCCGGCCACCAGTACTGATGCCTCAAGTCACAATACATCTTGGAAACCCCCAGATGAACTTCCCAAGCTGAAGCATGAAACTCCCGCATCAGCTCCTCGCATGTATCCCCTGGAACCCATACTCGTCCATGGAAATGCAGGACCTCACCATCGCCTACCGTCCAACCAGGAAAAGGGTCCCCACTCACCACCAACTCCCGTAGAACTAGGCCTTCTGGATCCGATAGCTGCCTCATCCTCACTATGTCCAGGAGGGTAGAAGTCACAGCTAAAGATGAAAGATAAGACTCCCCTGACTGTCGTGCACCACTAGATGCATCTTAGAGAACAAGGCCATAAGACGCCACTCCCCACTGACCTCCTGTACTGCCTGTATCTGAGTCTTCCGGCTCAGTGCATCATCTACTGCATTATCGACCCACCTCTTCTGCCTCAGATTCAGGTCACGCTGAGTAAAGATATACTTGAGGATTTTGTGGTCTGTGAAAACCACAAAATGATCCCCCAATAGATAATGTCTCCAATAGCACAACAAATGCACAACTGCAGCCAACTCGAGATCATGCATCGGGTAATTCCTCTCATGTGGCCTCAACTTTCGAGACCCGTACACAACAACTCGGTCGCCCTGCATCAACTCTGCTCCCAGCCCAATACCTGATGCATCACAGTAAACTGTATAGCTCTTCCCCTGCTCTGGGAGTATCAGGATCGGTGCTGATTTCAACCTTCCCTTCAGGTCCTGAAAGGCTGTCTCGCACGCTTCCAACCAAATGAACTTCACACCCTTCTTAGTCAGACCTGTCAATGGCACTGATATGCGGGAGAAGTCCTGTATGAAGCATCTGTAGTAACCATCCAGCCCCAAGAAACTTCGTATCTTGAACACATTCTTATGTTGCTCCCAAAAAACTACTGCTCTCACTTTATCTGGGTCTACTTCAACTTTTTCCTCTGAGATGATATGACCCAGGAAGTGAATCTAGTCCATCCAAAAGTGGCACTTCAAGAGATTAGCATATAGCCGATGCTCTCTCAGTGTAGTCAGTATGATCTCAAGATGGGTGAGATGGTCGTGTCGAGTGAGAGAGTAAACCAAGATGTCGTCCACAAATACTACCACAAAAGAATCAAGATATGGATGGAATACACGATTCATCAGAGCCATGAAAACTGCGGGCATGTTCGTGAGTCCGAACGGCATAACCAAGTACTCGTACAGACCATATCTTCTCCGAAAAGATGTAAGAGGTATATTCGATGGCCTCACATGCAACTAATTACATCCGGATCTCAAGTAAATATTCGAGAACACTCTTGCTCCATGAAGATGATAAAAAAGATCATATATCCTCGGCAAGGGATATCGGTTCTTAACCGTCAACTGGTTCAGCTTCCGATAATCCACGAAAAGTCTGAGGGTACCATCTGCCTTCTTCGCGAAAAGGACCGGTGAACCCCAAAGAGAAGTACTGGGTCAGATAAAACCCTTTTCCTGTAAATCCTCTAACTGCCTCTTGAGCTCCTGCAACTCTGGTGTAGCTATCCTATAAGTAGGAATGGACACCGGTGCTGCGCCTGGTATGAGCTCAATAGAGAAATCCACCTCTCGCATAGGAGGTAGACCCGAAAATTCATCCAGGAAGACATCCCTGAAACGATCAACAACTGGAGGGAAATCTATCTAACAAGTCCCCTGATCATCCAGATACAAACTCGTAATCTGGGCTGTGACTCCACCTCGCCCATGGTGCTCTGGTCCAGCTCGACTCACCTGAACATCCCACTCGCCCTTATATAGAAACTCTCTGCCCTCTAGTGAGGTGAAACTCACCTTGCGACGATAGCATTATACAAAGGCTTGATAGGGAACCAACCAGTCCGTCCCGAGAATGACGTCATAGCTCGTCATCTCTAAGACATAGAGGTCCCATAGAAATTGACACCCACCAACCACTAGGGGGAACTCCCTACACTGAAGCACACCAACCGTCCTAGTCCCCAACAGAGTGTATAGCATCATGATATCAGAAGAAGAAGAAACATCGATCCCAAGGCTCTCCACAACGGGTACAGATATGAAACTAGGTGTTGAACCCGTATCGAAAAATACGGAAGATAAGACAGAAGCAACTAGAATAGTACCTCTGACTGTAGAAGGTTTGGGATCCTGGTCCTGCTGGGTCTGTTGCACTGCATATGCCTTCCCAGTGTCGCGGTCCTGCGATACAGCCGGGCTACCCTGAGCTGTCTCGCCCTGCTGCCTCTGCGATCCTGGTGTCTGGCTACCACAACCACGACCACCATCTCTGCCTGCACGCCCTAATGTAATCCAGTTCCCTGACTAGTAAGATGCCACTAGTACTACTCCTGCATGTGGAGTCTGCATAGAACCCCTATCACTAGACACTGGTGGATATGCCCTGCAAAAGCATTACAGATGACCCATCTTGCCGCAACCTCGACACTCCACTGGATCCCGTGGACACGGTGGTCTCTTGTGCCCCTCTCTACCACACTGGTAGCACCTGATCGGGCCACCTGGAGAAGCTGCCTAGCTGGTACTGCCACCCTGAGAGAAGTCCATCTGTCTCTTCCTCTTGCCAGAAGAAATAGTACCAGTAACTGGTGCTGAACTGCTCTGGCCCACACCACTAGCTTCCCACAGGTTCCTCTATGTAATCAGTGCCTGATTCACAATAGCATGTACTGAAGGCAGCCTGAAAACATTCACTAGTGCTCAGATTTCATAACGAAGACCATCCTCAAAACGTATGGCTCTCAACGTCTCATTACCCACTAGCACGGGTGAAAAACACTGAAGCTCCATAAAACGAGCAGAATAGTCCATCACCGAAATCACGCCTTGTTGTAGATTCATGAACTCCCAAGCTCTATCTTCCCTCAGCATCTCTGGGAAGAAAAAGTCATAGAAGACCACCTGAAAGTCTTCCCACACCATGTCCCTGTGATGCTCTCACTGGGTGGTCACATCCAACCACCTCTTTGCGGAATCACGCAACATATACATCACAATCTTGACCCTCTTCCCTGGAGGCATCTCAAGATGCCCGAAAATAGTCTGCATCGATCCCATCCAAGACTCCGCAGCTTGTGGTCCGCCATCCCCTGAAAAAGTAGGCGGATGCTGCTGCTGGAAGATACGTTTCAGCTCGTCCATAGATGTGGCAGCCTACAGTGCTTCTTGAAAGGTCTACATGAACCACAATAAGCCCTCACGGAACTGCGCCTCTGCACCTGTGTCCGGTATAGCAGCTGGCGCCGCATCTGTCTCTTCTGGTGGATCAACTGGTAGCCCATGGACCACCATCTCCAGAGTATAGTCTTTGCCGCTCTCCTGGTGAACAACGCGCGGTCGTCTAGGCGGCATGACACTACAAGGTCAAAACACACCTTTAGAACAATATTATCAAAGACCGAAAGTGAAGGAACCACAAAGGGAACAAGAGGAAGATGACATTTCAATATTTGCAAAACAAGACTACACGGTGTGTAAAATGTCTACATGGCGTGTACTTGACTTCCCCTTCCCCTGCCCTGGTCCTTCTACACGGCTAAGCCACACGGCTCCCATTGAACAAAAACTACACGGTGTGTATAATATCTACACAGCGTGTATAGTGTTATTTTCCAACTGCCCGTGTCATTTGTGACACGGTCGACTACTCAGCTTAAAACTACACGGCGTGTTACACCCGAACACGGCATGTACACCACCCTGTTTCCCCGCCACACGGCTAACACCACCCGGTCTGTCCTTGGAAAAGACTCTACGGCATGTCCCATAGGTACATGGTGTATTCCAGGAGAGGTGACATCGGCCTGTGTTGTTAGTTACATAGCCAAGTCCCCAGGTCACACTACACGATGTGTTCAAAAACTACATGGTGTGTTTTACCCAAGCTCTTCCCTTCCCCGTGTCTCCGCCCACACGGTTTGTGACACGAGTAGAGACTACACGGCGTGTACTTAGGATACACAGTGTGTACTCAAAAAGATTATTTTCCTTCCCGAATAGAAGAACATACATGGCGTGTATAAGGATACTACACGGCGTGTATACTAGGTTTCCGGACAGTATGCCTCAGAAACTTCTCTGGAACCCAGAAAATACAGAAAACAACACCTAAGTGTCAAATTCTGACCCGTGAGGGCCCATACTCCCCACGAATTAAATTTTGAAATATTATCTGTGTTATGACTAATAAACAGCTAATGATCCACCAAATTCCATCAATGGGGGCCCATACTCCCCAAAAACCAAAGTTTAGCGTCTATTCTTTAAACAGGATCACACAAAAATACTCTATCACAAAGAATATATTTATCAAGCAGCTATCACAACAACATGTTTTTCTAACACAACAACTATCACAACAACATGCAAAATTCTAATACACCTACATGGCATGGAAAATATGCATGGCATGTGATATCTAGCATGTGACTATATGATGCATGAGATAGAATACCCTCATCTCACCGGGTTGAAACTAAATAGAACCCACAGATAAAATATAAACAACACAATCCAAGTGCGTCACCCAACAGTGAAAACAAATCAACTGTAAATTGAAAAATTAGTAAAATTGAAACACGAGGTAAATTGGATTTTCCCTGTACACGGGTTAGCTATGACCAGAAACAACTTATTACCAACTATCGGTCCGTACTATCCCTAATTAAGGTTCCAAATAGTAATTCAAGGAAAATAACTCCTTTGATACCACTTTGTAACATCCCGGTTCCGGGTGCCCCTCAACGGGTGCCCCGAACCCGGTTCACGACGTGACCTCAAGCGCATTTCCCCAAATGCCAAAGGCTGCCGACTAGCAGCGAAAGCCCAGGTCAGATTGTGGGGAAACTATGCCCTCATTTTTCAAAGTGTAGCGCAACAGAATACGAAATAAAAACATACAACGATAGCGAAAGAAGTAAACCATACACAACTGAAATGAACAACAATAGTGGATATAACCAACAGTATATAGAAAATGATGAAACATGTCTCAAGTTCTAAGAAAATAGCCAGAACATGTTATACATCAATAGAGTACAACAAAGAGTAGAGTACAACAAAACAAAGAAAAACAGCTGGCAGCGGCTTTGTGAGCCTAGGATCGGTCCCATGCCCTCCTACTCCTCAGCAACAGTCAAATACCTGTATAGGGACTCTTGCCCCTATCCACACCTACAAAAATGTAATCTGTTTGGGCCAAAAAGCATGACCCAAACAGGGTGTGAGAAATATATCTCAGTAGGCACCCACCAAAGGCCCGTGCCCAACTGCGTGTAAGACATGCAACAAGTGTGCAGTAGGAAAATGCAATAAAGTAAGTAGTACTCAAAAGTAACTAACTTAACAGCCAAATTTTAATTTTATTATTCATTTAATTCATTTAATTTAGTAACATTTTTGTGCTCAACAGCACCAAGCCCCCAGGCCAACCAGTACCATGCCCTCAGGATAAAATAGTAAACCACACCCTCAGGATTTCTCTCAAGCTATACGGAATCCAACTCATAGGTATTTCCCTCAGGTGTAACAGAAATTTCCCTCAGGCATAGGAAGTTTCGCCCTCAGGAACAGAAGTCAAGCCCTCAGGCATGAAAGGTTGCCCTCAGGTGAAATAGAATGTTGCCCTCAGGCTAATACAGTCAATCCCTTAGGCTAATCACAACAACTCCCTCAGGCTAAACAGGTAACCGGGCCATGCCCAACAAGAAAATATGCAGTAAAAAAGAAATTCCTTTCGAGGAAATTCTACAAGTACTACTTTTAAGGCATACCCACGGGTATCCTGGCCAAATGGATAAATAGTGGAATGCACCCCTGGTGTGGTCCTGGATCCAAGAAATGATCACAACCAGTATTTTATTATCATAATTAATCAACTATTCAATTCTAGGTGTTTAGTATATCAATGAACTAAGCCACATGACACCCCAACACAGGTTCGTGGCACAAAAACGCACAAAACACACAAAATTTGGAAAAATTAACACCAAGCCACCTACCTTATAAACCAATGAGTGTTATACATGAACACCGATCCAAGAAATTCCAAAGAAAGGCGTAGATTTGAGGTAAGAAAAACTATCTTTCAACCTCAAATAACAACCGTTAGGGAAATAATTGGTAAGAGATATGCTAGGAGAAGAGAGGGCTTACCCGCGTGGTTCCAACAAGATCATCTGAGGTGGAAACAGATTCTAGATGAACACTCGGTGAATCTTCAAAGGTTCAGCCTCTTCCTTTGGCTCCAAAACAGGTCAAATGCCTCCTCTACAAAATAAAGAGGCTACTGCCTATTTGAAGCCGAAAAAACAAAGTACACGGTGTGTATTTCCAAGTACACAATGTGTACTTCCTTTATTTAACTATTCCCCTGGCAGCACTGCCACACTGTTCATCCGTCGACATGAGTACATGAAATGTACTCCCGACCACACGGTGTGTACTATCGCCCAGCTGGCGGCTGCTCCACCACCTTACGGTTTTGGCATGCCGACTGACTACACGACGTGTAAAGGACCACTACATGGCGTGTAGTTGGTTCCTACACCCTTCATTACCGACAAGGCTACACGCCCCGTGTACTCATCCCACATAACCAAAAGTACACAACGTGTGAAAAAGTACACGACGCGTAGTTCCAAAATTTAGGATTTTCCCCATTTTCCATATTTTTTCAAAAACACTTAAGGAAAAGAGAAAAGAAGAAGTCCTTACCTCAAAACTAAGAACTGGGTTTTTATATTTAGTATGAGTGTAATTATCCAATAATTATTGGAAATAATTTTCTAGATACAAATGGGGCTTTTAATGCTATTTCACAGGGTTAACAGGACCTGTATGGGGGTGTTGATTAAGAATAATTTCTATCTTATTTTTTCAATTTTTTACTAGAAATGAGCAATAGGTTTATTGATATTTTTGAAGATGTATTTATAGTTTAGAGGGATTTTTATATCCCTTATGATGATATCATTCAATATTAATTCAATGAATACCATAGAGTTAATTATTTTGAATCTAAATCCATATAGGAACATGAATGTCTATATAGGATTGAGATATAACATATGAAAACCATTTCAAGGAACAAAGAATTGATATTAATAAAAAATGTAGTTTTTTTAGAAATTATCACTCTGACTATTGGACAACCCGCATAACCATATGAATCCAACATATAACCTAAGTTATTAATTATTCATATTTTTTTTATTTTTTATAAAAAAAGTGTTTCATTCCTAATGTTGAATTTATGAATGTTTTAATAGTATTTAATATTCAAGATTAAATCATGCCCTTGAGAAACAAGAATCTATTCAATGTTAATAGGTTTATTTATTTATAACCCCTCCCTGTATAATATTTTGGTTGTTCACAATTATCTAATCCTGTTATTTAAAAGTTCTCTACTTTTGAGTCCTATAAGGGAATTTATAATTAAATGTTTTTACTTGAACAATATTATTAATATTGGATCCAAATCTATTACTAGATATCTATGTATTATTTTGTAAAAATAGTGAGTATTTTATAGTTTTATTTCACTAATTTTGGTTTTTTGAAAACCTATTTTTGTGGGGTGGATGTGAGAGTGTTTTTCATTATTTAGATGATATTTATAATATACTTTAATAACTTTTTGTAGCTCCTACTAAATTTTAATGTGATTTAATATTATTCGATAATAGATTATGTCTTGATTTTGTTGGAGATTTATTGATGATTTTTTATTAGTACTGAATTTGGATAATAATTGTGGATGAATTGTGTTTATTTTTGAGTAATTAACAAGGATTAAAATAGTGATAAAACAACATTTCACAAAAATTATGGTCACATTATATGGGAAATGTTTTTATAAAGATGATAAATATAACACTACATGGGATGAAACCCTAGTTTTTCATGATTTACAAAATGTGATTTTATTAAATATTTGTTAATTACTTCTTTAATTTATCTAAAACATAATTAATTATTTATCTTGTATTTAATGGCCCCTAACATTTTCTTTAATGATGTCTTAGAAGCTTTGTTGATCAACCATTGGCCCCTTTTTATGAAAACCTTGGACATTTATTTCCACACACTATCAATTTTAATTAGTTCCATATTTTTAGGTCTTGAATGAAAATATATAAGGATTTTTTTAACTTTTTAGGTAAAATCATTGTGATGTAGAGTGGACCATTATGTTTTTTATGTGTGATTGATTCGGTTGTGAATCATGTTATCAATTAAAAAATGACAAGACAGTAAATTTTTTAATCCCTCATTTCTATTTTTAATTTTGATTGATATTTCAATTTATAAAATATCAATTTTAAGCTAGTTATAAATACAAAAAAAAATTAATTTGTTCATTGCATGATTTTATTTGTTGGGGAAAAGTCGAAAGTGTTGAGCTAAATTTGAGTTAAATTGTTGGGTGTCTATGCTTTCATTAATCCACTTTGTTGTAAATCAATTTGGACAAGAATCTAAACAATTTCATAGAACCATGATAAAGAATCACGTTTTATTATATTTTTTGTGATTTTTTTAAAATTTTGTGGAAATAGTAGTTCAATTTCAATTCTACTTCGAACAACTATTTGGAGAGTGTGAAAACATGTTGTTTTGAGAATTCCTATAACCCTTATACATGGTTTGTCTCTACTTAATAAAATATCTTGCTAATGTAAAATCATTTTATTTTTATCTATATCCATTGGAATATACAATGTGTATAATGTTGGGGTTTAAGTGCAGGGGACGGTTTTATCAATATGATGAACTATACATCCAACTCGACACATGAAATGAATTAATATTTTGCAAAATGGATTTTTCTTCTGATTATGTTTCCATAATTAGTTAGTGGATTTTTTTTTGAAAAAATAAGGTTTCTTCTCCATATTTAAGAGATTCGATTCTATTAACACATGTATTTAACTTGGCATATCATTTTTATTTGGTTAGGAAGAAAAATTACTTCTCTAAAACTTTTGGATCATTTCTTACTATTTTAACTGACATTGAGTTTCTTATTTCATAATAAAATAATTTGATATTCATCTAAATGGGATGTGAAAGAAAAATTAAATCACATATTGAACATATAATGATTTCTTATTTTAAATATTTATGGGTGAATTATTAATTATTTTCAATTATAAAGTTTACAAATATATACTTTTTTGTATGTTTATGATATGAAAAATTATGTATTCTTGTTCACCTCGAGGTAAAGGGATGTTCAGATGATTTAGAATGATAAAAAATTAATTTTGTTTAACTCTTTTCAAAATATAATTTCTAATATTTTTTTTAAAATAGGAAACCAAATTTTTACAAAAATATAATAAATTTAGGGTGAAATACACATTTACAAGATTATAGTGTGTTTGGGTAAAAATATGTTTTAAAACCAATTCTATTAGGAACACTAGTTTTCCATTTTTGATATTCAACTTCATATAATGAATTTGAATAATTTATTTCATGATGGAAAAATATAACATATGTGTGGGTATATTTTATTTGCATGTTATTGGAAAAATATTTTTAACATTAGTATCATGAAATGATTGTGTTTTTAATGTGATAATGTCCATTAATTAACAAAATTAGATTTTTTTTTTAAATTTTGATTATAAATAAAATTTTAATTGAAATTTGTGAATTATGTGTTTTTTATTTATATTGTTATTCAAATTGAGTTTCTTATAATATATGAACTAATATTATATTATTTTAATTAAAATATTAACTAGTAAAAGTTAATCGAGTGCTGGATTTTATGTCTCAATATCCCATTATTTTTATTGTAAAATATAATTAATGGAATTTTTTTGTATGTTTGAGATATTTCTTAAAATTGAAAAGTACCATCATTTATTATGATTTTATATTATTTGCATAATCATTTAAATTTTAAACTATCTTATATATTTTAATTAATTTTTAATTTTTTTTTTGAATTTCCATATATATATATATATTTATTGTCTATATTTAAACTTCTTTGTTTTGCGAGAACCATTATAAGACATCCATGATCTATCATGAGGGTTACAGAAGGTGACATTATAAGGCTACCTCCAAGAATTATACGTCTTTTCTACTATATCATTAGGCAGTGTGTGTTTGGAAATTTATTTATGTTAGCATAAAAAAACAGTTATATAGATACCTCAGACTCATCTAACTTTTGAATTTGTAGAATTTTTGTGAAGACCCGGAATTTATGTGGAATTTTTTTTCTTAAATACATGGGAATTTTATGAGTCTACAAAAACTGACGGCACGTGATTCCGAGGCTTGGTGTGCCTGAAATCAATTTTTGAAGTTTTGTTCTAGTACGTTCAGTAAACGTATGAGCAGGATTTTATAACTTTTGAATCGATGCTCGGAACTGAAATCTGAGGGCACCGCTGAACTCACAGTGCTCGTATTCACTTAAGAAGACTTTCACTTCGACGACAGTGAGTCAAGAATAAAAGATAATTTTTTGGGTTTTTGTGGAAAGTAATAAAATAAAGTGAGCCTCACTTTATTTTATTTGAGTCTCCATGTGGGTGATTGGTGGTTAATACCTCATCATGGAAGTTGGAGGTGGGACCGCCACACCTTAACCACCCATGAGAGGTTATGGTGGTGTGTCCCACACAAACATAACCTCCCGTGAGAGGTTACAATGTGGGGACCACATGGGGCTTAACCCCTATTGATGGAAGCGAGTAAAACCTCTCAACTCTCCCCCATTAATGAGGGAGAGCCTCTTGACCATCCCTTTAATTCAATTGTTCCAACTCCCCTAATTAATTTGTGCCAACCATTCACATTAATTAGGTGGATCTAAGTAATTAATTCATTCTTTTTGAATTCTTTCCAACGAACTAATAGATACTCTAATCTATTATTTGGCCCAACTTGGGAATTTGGGTGGAAGTTTGGGAAGAGGAGAGCTTGGGAGGATTAGAAACCTCCCAACGTAGAACGAAGAATGAATAACGCTTTCTTCCAATGAAGAACGCCGATGATGATCCTTATTCAAATTCTTCCCCAGACACCTACCGATGTGGAGCATCTTCCACAGCCGAAACATCCTGGGATTGGAAGCGTGCAACAGATGCAACGAATGAAAAACTCATTTGTCTTCTTCCCGTGACTTCAACGTCGACAACCGAAAATCAAAGGCAGGGGGTTTTATTTGTGTATTGTCCCTTTTCTTTTCTCATCATTGGTTGGAAAGGAATATATGAGGAGATTGTAAAATAACTTTTATTCATCGTAATTCTTTGATGAATCAATTGATACCACCCTAAATGTAGAGGGTGCTGGCCAAACCAACATGGCCCGACACCACTATCAATCTTGTTTATGATGAACCTAGGAAAGGTGATGAGGCGACGAAATGACGAAGGTGGTGATGAAAATGGCCGTGCTACCCGCGGCCTCCACGAACCACGCCACCCCTACGGTGCTTCGGTACTCCCAATCGAACACTGTCGGCCCGCGCCGAACCGACCTTCCCGCCTACCTCTTGGCCGCCGGACCGCCTGGGCACACCCTACCTGGCCGAACGCCATTGGACCGCCTACCGACCTCCCCACGTGACCCTCGGGCCTCCTCGAACAGGCCCATGCTGGCTCGCACCGTCCCAAACACGCCGCCTGCCGGCCACTGCGCGCGCCCTGCGCGCCTCCCTGAACCGGCCCACCTGCTGGCTTCTGCGCGCCTACCCTAGCCAGCCCCCCTCATGGACACCCGACCGAGCCGGTGTCCTAGACCCCCTCATGGCGCCCTGGACGAATTGTCCCGACCGCGCCCTTCGGGCTGAGCCGAGCTGGGCCGCGCCCTCGTGACGCTTCGGGCCGTACCGACCCCAAGCCCAGGCCGAACCGCCCACATGGCCTACTGGGCGGGGCTGGGCCCAGCGGGCTAGGCCAGACCTAACAGGTCTGACCGGGTCAACCCAGACTAGGTCATCCCAGACTGGGTTAGACCGGGTCAGTCTGACCAGGTGGGACCGGACCCAGGCCCACCAGGACCCTTTACTTTCTTTTGGCCATATCTTTGGCATCAGATGTCCATTTGACGAACCGTCAACGGTGCTAGTATTATTGAAGAGAGACAGTCCCTTTGAGTATACCCCACTGGAGTTCGGGGTATAGTTGAGATACAGTCATGTGGGATCGGGAAAAAATCCAACCGGGCCCCGGGACTAAAAGGCTAATAACTCACAGACCTGGTGCCCGATTGACGTGCCGTCTATTGGATTGAGACCCCTGTGACGTGGTAGACCTTTGAGATATTTATTCATGGTACTTCATGGCAGTTGGAGCATCGAACCGTAGCTTGTGGAGTGGATCCTCCCAGAGACAAGCGTGTATAGCACAGAGACCTAGTAGCTGGATGAGACCTGACGACTGCTGACCGATTCGACTCGGAGTGACTCAACTAGACCAGTGGGGAGCTCCTTGGTGTTGCGGCAGACCCACAGGGGAGATCACCTCTGTGTGGGTGAAACAGACCCATGATACTCGACAGTAAGAGTACCTCAGCAGGCTACGAGGGGGAGCGCCTCTGTGTGATGCGACAGACCCACTATGGGGAGTGCCTCTGTGTGAGCGCGACAGACCCACAATACTCAATAGAAGTAGAACCTCAATAGTCCATGGTTAGTGGGAATTACCTCTATGTGAGCGTAGCAGGCCCACTGTACTCATTAGTGGAGGAGTTCTCTAGCAGTCGAGGTTTCAACAGTGTGACTGGGGATATTACTTGATACTACCCCTAGAATAAAATCCTAGTTTGAGCTGAGTCCTTAGATTTTGTGTTTACCTCATGATTGAGATGGATTACTTGATAAATTAGGTATATGTATGGGCATATACCTATATGGGGTTATCTATTGATTTCATAGTGTGTAAGTTATCCTTGATAGATTTTGTGAGACCTTGAGAGTCTCGGGGGTCCCTACTGAGTATCATTATATAGACCCATGCATGGGATATGACCACACCTCATTGTGTTGGTTGAAGACAATGGAAAGTGCTGACTAAGGATGAGAGTAGAAGTACTGGATGGAACCTGGAGGTGGACCACACAGTGCGACGGTACATGGAGGAGACAGACGGACGTGGAGCTCCATGGAGGCTATCTGTACCTACCTTTCAAATAAGATTCCCCGGAGGCCGTCCCGACAAATATTTTACTTTTCTTCAGTTTTTTTTTTGTTTTTCAGTTTTACTTGTACTTTCCTATTGGGAAAGTATTTCTGGCCCCATTTACTTTTCAGCACTCCTTTGTGGACAGTTTTTCTTAGTGTTTTACTTCCAAATCATACTCTATTATGTGTGTTTACACATTATAAAGGAAATTCCTTCCCGGTTTTAGTGATTTAGTCCTTTGGTTCTAGTTGCAAACCCCTGGCCTATGGAAGGCAGGCTTATGGTAGTCAAGGAATGGGCCCTGGGGGACGAGTCGTGACAAATTGGTATCAGAGGAGTCAGTTCTACCGCAGAACTTAGGACTCTGATATTTATTTTCTGTGAAGAAATAGTGTTAAGGGTACTGGGTGTGGTTTTTAGTTCAGGGAGTCCAGTGTTGGTGCGAAGACCGATGTATCCATACACTAGGACCTCGATGACTGATTTCCAACTCAGTGCATGAAGACACTAATTGCGTGTTTGTTTTAAAAAGTTTTTTTAATTCAGCTCAACCGGGTTAGCTCAACAGGTATAAATCTTTTGATCGTGTGACATCTGTTTCTTTCAGGATGCCTCCCTGTGGACGACCAGTGAGAGTTTCGAGAGTTGTACACACAAATATCCCACCGAGCGACAAGGCTTCGGTGTAGATCCCTTTTTCAGCGGAGGCACCAGCGGTACCACACCCATTTGGGCCACTGATGCCACCAGCCCCAGCAGCAGATGATGAACGCCGCTTGAGGTAATTGCACGAGTTCTAGCACCAGAGTCCACCCGGGTTTTGGGGAGAGACGAACCCAAAGGCAGCTGAGGATTGGCTGGAGGCTGTGGTGAGAGTCTTCAGACTGGTTGGGACACCAGCCAACTTCATGGAGATTCTCGCTGCTAGCCTTCTACAGGCAGTAGCGAGCAGATGGTGGAGCTTGATGATCTAGGTTCATGATGAGATGATGCTACTCTGGGTAGACTTCAAGAGCCTGTTTCGGGCAGAGTTTGTCCCAGCCACCCTACGTGCAGTGTGGATACATGAGCTACTTCATCTGTAACAGGGCATCATGACGGTGCCACAATACTCAGTGAGGTTCACCGACCTCTTGCGTTACTCCACAGATATGGTGTGGGACATATTCTTCAGGGCCCAGACCTTTGAGCAGGGGCTCAGGAAATAGATCAGGGCTTTGATGATCTTCCTTAGCATCCCAATGCAGGCAGGGGTGTTGGAGTGAGCCCTCTTAGTGGATATTTTCCTTGCTGAGCAGTCTCCAGTAGAGAGACCCACCACTAGCCGACATACAACAAAGTCTTCTGTAGATGGAAGTAGACAGTTTTCGTAGAGGTCCAAGAGGACCAGACCCACAGGTGGATGACCATATGACTCCGGATTGGTTATACGGGGCACCCGAGGTAGAGACATACATTCTAGGAGTGGGTAGTGTTACTCATGCGGCGGGCATGGTCACATGGCTCATGACTGTCCGACCCACCATTCAGATGATCAACAGATAGTCAAAGGACCACCCATGAAGAGATAGAGATTCGATTAAGTTGGTCTGCAAGGAGCAGGAGGACGTGGAAGAGGAGCTGGTCGAGCAGTTGGCGATGGGCGATGTTTCCAATTGTTACCACCACCACCACCACTAGGAGGTCCAAACCGATCGCAGGGAGCAGGTGTACATGTGAGAGATTAGCTATAGGCAGCTGAGGCTTATAATCATGGAACTCTAGAGATTATTCGAGGTAAGATCTGTGTCTACTCCACCTTACCTGCAGTTCTTATAGACACAGGTTCTAGTCACTCTTTCATTTCCACTACCCTCATTTGGAGCTCTGAGATTCTGACGGAGTCGTTGGCTCGATCCTTATGGCTAGAGACTCCAACGGGAGCAGACTCAACAATTACTCATTGGTGCCGGCAGTGTGATCTTACTCTAGGTGGTGAGAGCTTTGGCTAGGATCTCCTCATAGTGGCGTCGAGGCCTTACGAAGTCATCTTGTGTATGTACTGGTTATCTACAATCCATGATTAGATCGACTGTATTAGGTGAAAAGTGCGGTGTGTCCACATGGATGGGACCAAGTTTACCTTTACCATCGAGAAGGGAGCCTTTTCAGCATAGTACAGACTTACTCAGAGGAGGGTGCAGCCGATCAACCATCAGTTAGCCTTCCCTACCCTCATAGCAGTTGATGTGAAGAGAGCTATCCTATAGTGGTGGACCAATACACAGATGTTTTCCCTAACAATGTTCCAGGAATACCTCCTCACAGATAGGTGGACTTCTACATTGACCTGTACCCAGGAAAAACACCTATATCTATACTAGCATATTGGATGGCTCCTACGGAGCTTTGCGAGCTGTGGGTACAACTAGAGGTCTTGCAGGGGAAAGGATTCATCCGACCCAGTGATTCTCCCTGGGCAACCCAAATTCTATTCACCAAGAAGGCGGATGGGAGCTTGAGAATTTGTGTCGACTACCATCACATAAACCACGTGACCATGAAGAATAAGTACCCACTCTCGAGGACTGATGACATCTTTGATCAGTTGAAGGGATCACAATGGTTCTCAAAGATAAACCTCAGATCAGGCTATCACCATTTCAGAGCTCAAGAACATGATGTGCAGAAGACAACTTTCAGATGTCGGTATGACCACTAAGAGTTCTTGGTTATCCCTTTCGGCGTAAACAATGCCCCAGTAGTGTTCATGGGACTCATGAACAAGATCTTTCATCCATACCTTGATCTATTTGTTGTAGTCTTCATTGACGACATTTTGATCTACTCGACTAGTGAGGAGGTGCATGCCTACCATTTTCAGGTAGTATTGGACACACTCCATGAGCACCGGATTTATGGTAAGCTCTAGAAGTTCTATTTTTTTGGATCCAAGAGGTTCACTTTTTGGACATGTCATCTCGGAGGCTGGAGTTGGAGTGGATCCAACAAAGATTGAGGTGATACTTGCTTGGGAGCCACCTAGAAGTGTGATGAAGGTACGAAGTTTAATGAGTTTGGTTGGATATTACCGGAGATTTGTGCCATACTTTTACAGAGTTATAGCACTACTATCAGCCTTGACAAAGAATGGGAAACCCTTCATGTGGTCGGAGATATGCCAGTAGATATTTCAAGAGCTGAGACAGAGACTGACTAGTGCCCCCATCATGAGGCTTCCAGAGGAAGGCATAGGTTACATAGCCTATTGCGATACATCAGGGACTAGAATCGGGTGTGTCCTGATGCAGGAGTGATAAGTGATCGTGTATGGTTCTCGGAAGCTTAGATAGAAGGAGCATAACAATGCTACCCATGACCTGGAGTTAGCCGTAGTGGTCTTTTCCTTGAAGATGTGGCGAGACTATCTGATGGGAGAACATTTTACCATGTAATCAGATCACAAGAGTCTTAGGTATATCTTATCTCAGAAGGACCTGAACCTGAGATAGTGGTGATGGCTTGAGTTCCTCTAGGACTATGACTATGAGATAGTATATACTCCTGGAAAGGGGAACGTTTTTGTAGATGCACTCAGCAGGAGATCTGGTGTACAACTTCTAGGAGAGGTGACAGAGCAGTTGGATGCCTTACAGATATCCTTTGTGGATAGAGATAGAGTAGCCTTTCTATAGTCTCTTATAGTTACTCCTCCACTTCCTCAGTGGGTCAGGGAGGAACAACATGGGGATGCTGACTACGAGACACGATGTTCTCAGATATCCATAGGACATGCACATGATGGATTTTCTGAAGGTTGGGAGCATGTCATCCTCTTCAGAGGACATAATATAGTACCAGTGTCACTTAAAGAAGAAGTGTTGAGGGAGTTCCACACATCCCCTCTAGTAGTACATCCAGGAGAGGTGAAGATGTACCGAGACCTTCGACGACAACATTGGTGGCCAGGTATGTAGTAAGCAGTTGCAGGGTTTGTCTCTCGAAACCTCACTTGTCAGCAAGTGAAGGTGGAGCACCAGGTACCAGCAGGCTTGGTTCATCCTTTTGAGGTTCCAGAGTGGAATTGGGATGAGATATACATGGAATTTGTGAAATTACTTCCACGTACATCCAGGGGTCATGACTCGATCTGGGTGATCATCAACCGACTCACCAAGTCAGCCCACTTCCTACCGATCAGAGAGAAGGGTTTAGTAGAGAGCTTGGGACACCTCTATGTGCAGGAGATTGTGCGAGTACATGGAGTACCATATTCTATTGTCTCTGATTGTGACGCAAAATTTTATTCCTGACTATGGAAAGGTTTGCAGGAGTCTTTCGAGACACAGCTTCTTCTGAGCACCACCTTCCATCCTCAGATGAATGGTCAGACTGAGCAGACCATACAGACCCTCGAGGACATGCTACATGCTTGTGTCATTGACTTCAGTCACAACTGGGAGGATCACTTACCTTTGGTGGAGTTTTCCAAAAACAATATCCATCACTCCACCATAGGGATGACACCTTTCGAGGCATTGTACGAGTGACCTTGCAGATCACCCTTGTGTTGGACAGACCCTGGGGAGTCAGCACTAGTTGGACCAGAGATGGTAAGAGCCACCACTGAGAATGTGAAGATAATCTTGGAGTGGATGAAGACTACAAAGAGTAGGTAGAAGTCGTATGCTAACAGGAGACAGAGACCTTTGGAGTTTGAGGATGGAGACCACGTCTTTCTATAAGTCTCACCTCGACGAGGTCTATAGGGATTTGGCCAAGGTGGAAAGTTATCTCCGAGGTTCATCAGACCTTTTCAGGTCCTCAGTAGAGTTGGATAGGTGTATTACTACTTATCTCTTCTACCTCAATTGCACTGGGTGCACGACTTCTTCCACGTATCTCAGCTGAGGAGATACATGCACGACCCTTCTCACATCATCAACCATGGAGAGAAGGACGTCGATGATGGGGAGACTTTTATAGAGTTTCTAGTAGAGATTTATGATTGAAAGGAGTGGGTCCTATGTGGATGGTTGATACATATGGTGCGTGTTCGCTGACAACATGTGAACCTCCAAGAGATCACATGGGAGCGGGAGGCACAGATGCGTGCTCAGTACTCCCACTTGTTCCCCTATTTCGAGTTATAGCTTACATGGAAATAATTTCCTGATGTGGGGAGAATGTAAAGACCCAAATTTATCGAGGGAATTTCCTATTCTTAAATACATGTGAATTTTATGAGTCCAAAAAAGCTGACAGTGCATGATTCCGAGGCCCGGTGTGCCCGAAATCAATTTCTGAAGTTTTGTTCGGGTATGTTCAGTAAACGTAAGAGTGGGATTTTATAACTTTTGAACCGGTGCTCGGAACTGAAATCCGAGGGCACCATTGAACTCATAATGTCGGTATTTTCTTAATAAGACTTTCACTTCGATGGCAGTGAGTTAATAATAAAAGATAATTTTTTGGGTTTGTGTGGAAAGTAATAAAATAAAGTGAGCTTCACTTTATTTTATTTGAGCCGCCATGTAGGTGATTGGTGGTTAAGACATACTCATGGAAGTTGGAGGTGAGACTACCACACTTTAACCTCCCAGGAGAGGTTATGTTGGTGGGGCCCACCCGAACATAACCACCCGCGAGAGGTTATGATGAGGGGACAACAAGGGGATTAACCCATATTGATGGAAGAGAGTAAAACCTCTCAACTCTCCCTCATTAATTAGGGAGAGCCTCTTGTACTTCCATTTAATTCAATTGTGCCAACTCCCCTAATTAATTTGTGCCAACCCTTCACATTAATTAGGTGGATCCAAGTAATAAATTCATTCTTTTTGAATTATTGGAAATGAATTAATAGATACTCTAATATATTATTTGGCACAACTTTGGAATTTGGGTAGAAGTTTGGGAAGAGGAGAGCTTGGGAGAATTAGAAACCTCCCAATGAAGAATGAAGAATATGTTCTTCCAATGAAGAAAGCCGATGACGATCCTTCTCTGACTTCTTCTCTGGACACCTACCGACATTGAGCATCTTCCATAGCCGAAACAACTTGGGATTTGAAGCATGTGACGGACACAATGAACAATGAAGTCCTTCGTCTTCTTCCGAAGAATTCAATGTCGATGACCAACAATCAAAGGTAGGGGGTTTTATTTGTGTATTATCCTTTTTATTTTCTCATTTCGGTTGGAAAGGAATTGATGCGAAGATTGTAAAATAATTTTTGTTCATCGTACTTCTATGATGAACCAATTGATACCACCCTAAACGCGAAGGGTGCGAGCCAAACCAACATGGCCTGACCCCTCCGATGTTCTTGTTTATAATGAACATTGGCATGGCGATGAGGCAACGAAATGATGAAGGCGACGACGACAAAGGCCACCCTACCCGTGACCTCCACGAACCGCACCGACCCCGCGGTGCTCCGGTGGTCCCGTCCGAACACTGCCGGCCCAAGCCACGCTGAACTGTCCTGCCCAGTCAACTCCCGACCGCAGGCCCACCTGGCCGTGCCCTACCTAGCCGAACGCCACCGGCCCGCTTGCCGTCCTCTGCACGCACCCCACCCTCCTACTCGAACTGGCCCGCGCCTGTTGAGCCACGCCGAACCGGCCATCCCAGCCCCCTCTCGGCCACCGTCCTGCCTGACCGCACTCTATCCAGCCGAACGTTTCCGGCCTTCCAGCCGGCCTCCACGCACACCCCGTGTGCCTCCCCAAACGGCCCGCCCGACCGGCCTCCGCGCGCCCCGCGCGACACCCCGAGCCGACCCCCCTTGCGGTCACCCGGCCGAGCCGGTGTCCCGACCTCCTCGCGGCCTCCCAGCCGAGCCAATTCCCAGACCCCCTCATGGAGCCCTCACCAAACCAGCCCGGCCGTGCCCTCCGGGCCGAGCCGAGCCGGTCCACACCCTCGCGACGCTCCGGGCCGAACCGACCCCGTGCCTGGGCTGATCCTCCCTCACGGTCCGCTGAGCTGGGCCCAGCAGGCCAAGCCTAACCTTACAAGCTGGCCCGACCAATGGGCCAAGACAGACCCAACAGGTCTGACCGGGTTGACCAAGATCGGGTCGGACCGGACTCGGGCCCACCACGACCCTTTACTTTCTTTTGGCCATATCTTTGGCACCAGATGTCCCTTTGAAGAACTGTCAGCGGCATTGGTATTCTTGAAGCGTGAAGGTCCCTTTGTGTATACCCCACCAGAGTTCAGGGTATAGTTGAGATATGGTCAAGTTGGATCGTGCACGAATCCAACCGGGCCCCTAGAACTAAAAGGCTAATAACTCACAGACCGAACATCTTATTGACGTGATGTTTGTTGCGTTGAGACCCCTGTGACATGAAAAACTTTTGAGATAATTCTTCGTGAGACTTCGTGGATGTTGGAGCATTGACCAGAAGATTGTGGAGCAGATCCTCCCAGAGATGAGCATGGATAGCCCAGAGACTTAGTAGCTGGCTGAGACCTGACGACTGCTGACTGATTCGACTCGGAGTGACTCGACTAGCCCAGTGGGGAGCGCCTTGGTGTCTTGGAAGACCTACAGTGGGGAGAGCCTCTATGTTAGCATGGAAAACCCACTGTACTCGATAGTAGGAGTACCTCATCAGTCTACAAGGGGGAGCGCCTCTATGTGACGCGGAAAACCTACGGTGGGGAGGGCCTCTATTTGAGCGTGGTAGATCCACAATACTTGATAGGAGGAGTACCTAAGTAGTCCAAGGTTAGTGGGAATCACCTCTGTGTGAGCATGACATGCCCACTATTGTTGTTAGTGGATAATTTCTTTAGCAGTTGAGGTCTTGACAGTGTGACTAGGGATGTAACTTGAAACTACCCCTCGAATAGAATCCTGGTTTGAGCTGAGTCAGTAACTTTTGTGTTTACCTCATGATTGAGATGGATTACTTGATAACTTAGGTATATGTATGGGAATATACCTAAGTGATGTTATCTATTGATTTAATTCTCTGTAATTTATCCTTGATGGATTTTGTGAGACCTTGAGAGTCTCAGGGGTCCCTACTGAGTATCGTTATACTCACCCATGCATGAGCTATACCCACACCTTGTTGTGTTGGTTGCAGATGGAGAACAATGCTTACTGAGGCCTAGAGTAGTAGTACTCGATAACACCCGGATGTGGACCACACAGTGTGATGGTACACAGAGGAGATGGACGGACATGGAGTGCTGTGGAGGCTATCTGTACCTACCCTTCAGGTAGGATTCCCCGGAGGACGTCCCGACAGCTGTTTTACTTTTTGTCATCTATACTTGTTTTTCAGTTGTACTTGTACTTTCTTATTGGTCTTGTATTTTCGGCCCCTTTTACTTTTTAGCACACCTTTGTATAATATTTTTCTTAGTGTTTTACTTCTAGATTATACTCTATTGTGTGTGTTTACACTTTATAAAGGCAATGCCTTCCTAGTTTTATGGATTTACACCTTTGGTGCTAGTCACCAGCCCTTGGTCTATGTAAGGCAGGCTTGGGGTAGTCACGGCACGAGCCCCAGGGAATGGGTCATGACAATTTCCCCATAACAAGGTCATGGGTGAATCGATTATGCTTGAACATAGTGTTTCCAAATGAAGAGGGTTGGAGAAAACTTTATTGATGATGATAAAGAAATTGATCTGGTAAGGACTTGATGAAAATTTTGTATCTCGATATTTAATGGAGATGTTAATGATGACTTTATTTATATTGAGGTCAAATTTCACCACTCACAAATAACGTCATTGAAAAATTGATTTCATAGATTTAAAGGTGGAATATTTATGACATCAAGATTGAATTACTGGTGATCACTACTACAACATGAAGAATAGAATCCTAATTTTATAACATTCATAAAGATAGAGGACTAATTAGGAGATCATCATAAATTAAGAATAAATATTTAATATATAGAACAATATTTCTAATCTCTTTTAGTTCCATTTGAGGTTTGATGCAATGATGAAAAATAAGTGTTTTCTTTGACACACAGGATGCAAGCTAAAATTTGTTTCATACAATCTCCCAAAAAAAATGACTCAATGAAATCATGTTTCTTGTTTTAGTTTTAACGAAGTGTTTATGAGTAATTTGAATTAATGGTGGATTTTTTGACCAAAGTTATTGTATATATGGGATAAGTCTTTCAAAACATTGAGAGTCGGTAATAATTGGGTATCATTAAGATCAGAGGGAATTAATATAAATAAGTTTCATTATGCATGAGTGTAATATTCAAAAAAGTTCTTGGAAATTTGAGATATATGAGTACGGATAATGATATTTTTCTATTACATCTAGTTTACATAATGTTTAGATAAATTGAAAATTTCATTTTCAATGATGTGATGAGAATACTATTAAAATTATAATTATTGAAGCTTATAAATTAATTAGATTCTAGTTAGATGAATCAATTTAACTAGATATTTTTATTTATAGAGTTATTATGTGTTTCATCTGAAATGACATAAGATAAAATGAATTTCACTTAAACATGGTTGTCCCAAAACTAATATGTCATAATAAATTTCGATTTCATGGAAAATAAATGGATATTCTAGGATAAACAATGTATAATTCTGATTAATTTTTTAGAGTCCATGAATTGAAAATAGTGGCAGGATTAGAGGTATGAGTAGTGATCTTGGAAGTAATACATGGGAAATGGACTGATAGACATATCCCATTCATCATAGTTGAAATATTCTCCCCCTATGTCTATACATTCTATTGATAATTTATTATTTTTAGAAGATTTCAAAGTGTCTTATTTCTATGGAAAAGAGTATTCAAAAGTTTCATGGAGATGATATTATTTGAGTTATAATTTATTCTACTTGGTTTCATCAAGTTAATAAATAGATGTTTAATTTCCTTCCAAGATATTATTAACTAAATTATCTTCCACAATATTAATATATTTCTTGACAAATGTTTTTAGAGTTTGATATATCTTTTTAGTTTAAAAAATTAATTATTTCACTCTGATTGATAGATTATGTGAGGTTTTACATGAATATCAACATTCATTTCATCTCATATATTAATTTTCAATTCATAATGAACCATTATTTTTGTCTATACTCTATATACCGATAGGTGAAGAGTATAAGATTGTCATTATAAGGAAATTTAGAATAATGTACTCCAACTATAAAAGGATGAATTTATAATTTATCAATGAAGTATCATCTATTTTTTAGGTTTTTTATAGATATATAATTATTTATAACAATTCACTAAACTATTTTTTCACCAACAAATAGATTGGTGTTCCAAAACACATGCTTTCACATATTTTAGTTACATGATTGTGGAAATTAATGTAACAGAACATATACATTTATCAATCCTGATTTCTGTAGTCACCCAAAATCCATAATTTTCATGTATTATTTCTCTATGACTGTTATTTTTTATTAATATTAACTCCATAATTTTACCTTCAATCTATAAGTATTTTAATTTTATGTTTATTTTTTTCAGCCACATACCTTTTTCCTCTCTTTACATTTATCCCTACATAACAATGTAGTTTTAATTAATTTAATTTATGAATAAATAAATTTGTGGACATCAATTTCTACACTTGTCAGTAGATATCAATTACTTTCAATAAAATTGATTCATTTATTTGGTTTAATAATAGAAGCCAATAGTCAACATGATCTATAGTAAACCACTATACTACATACTATAATTTCCTCACTATATTCCTCAGTAGACACCCTCACTCATAAAATATTAAAAATTAAATTATTATAAAGAAATTCTAGAAGTATTATGATGAAAAAATCATATTAAAACACATTGAAATAGAAACAAAAAATTTCAACAGAAGGAAAACTCATATAAAATATCTATTTTATACATTAACTGTCTACATTCTCTATATTGTATCTCAATATTGTTGATTTTCTATTCATCAAGTCCAAAAAGATAAGGTCCTACATATAAAAAATTATCCAATGAGTAGAGTACATGATCTTTGGGGTTAGTTGTAATTGCGTCAAATTTTTATTCAATATTATTTAATTAACCCAATAATGCTTCACATAATTTTTCAATGTTAGTTCTTCACATCTACAGTGCTCATAAATCTATTGGGTAGAACCTGGAAAAAAATAAGTCCAATAGATTTTCATATTAATATCCACCAGAATTATGGTGAATAAATTTCTATACTATAAAAAAGACACTCAAAACAAAAACATCCTTTATGTCAAATTAGAAACTGTGATTAATGTGATTTTAAAAACTAAATATATATAGATATAATGGACTAAAATATATACCCATGTTTGAAAATAAAAATATAAATGAAAAATTTTATTTGAATTATAAATGTAAAATAAATTTTCCAAAAATATTTTAAAAATAATATGGTATCATCTCCAACCATTTATAATGAAAATATAATAAAAAAAGGATGCAAAATTGTCCGATATTTTAAGAACACAAAATAATGTTCTATAAAACTTCTTATAAATCCTTTATTATTCTTAATGTGGTTTATTATTAAAAAAATGTTACATAAAATTATCCCCTTAAATGAAATAAATATATTTTAATACACTCATTACCAATATGAAAAATTATTATTCTTTAAAACTCTCTGAATAATTTGAAATTGAACATCATATTCAGCAAATTTTGTAGCCCTTAATAATAAAATTTTCATTTTTTTAATCTCTGAATATATATCAAAATTTTAAATTTAACCACATTCATGAATATAAAAATAAATGAAAAAATATAATTAATTAAATAGAATATTAATCAGAGTTTATTGAGGAAACCCATTTTGAAAGAAAGAACCTATTTTCTTTAGGGAAAACTCCCTTTTAATAGAGATTTAAAAATTAAGTATCTTTTAACATTATATTTTCTATATGTGTATCTAAAATATAAAACAAACACTATTCTATCATATTGAGGAATTCATAATCATAAAAATCAAATATCATAAAATCATAAAAAATGGATCATCTACCTGAGCATGTATTATAAATATCAAGTATTTTTGGTGATGGTATAAAAACATAGACTCAATAAATTAATTTTTAAATTACAATAACATTGAAAATAAATTTCAGCAACATATTTAAACCATTTTACCTTTAAATATTTTTGAATTGTAAAAAATGTAAACACAATATTTTTAAAAAATAAGTGAGTGAGTTATGTTTTATAAGATTTCATTCATCAAAAGTTTAAACAAATGTATTGAGAAAAAATGATATTGAAATTATACATATTAAAATTTGAAATATTTCCATAAAATTATTGACTATCATATGATTCTTGTGTAACTTTACTTGTATGTCTTCAATCAATATCCCATGGATTTTTGATATTTTATCTCTCCCAATCACTTGATTATTCTAAAGGGCATATGATAGATTCATCTGATCAGGTGAAAGATCCTATTGATAATGGTTTTTTCAGGATCACTGATAACTTATTAATACTATTTACTATTTATAGTATTTATTGATGATAATTTTGAATAGAAACATAAATTTTATGAAAATATAGATATCATTTTCTGGAAACATCAAATAAATGAATTATTTTTTATCTTCCATAAAATTTCCATGTGTTTACCTTCAAAATATAATAAGATTCCTTTCCCTCCATCCATGGAATATATCATTTTATTTTTTCACATTGATTCTAGAAAATTTATAAGATTCTCTTGAATCAAAATATCTCAGAAATATATCATTCGTAAAACTTCAAAAATATTTTCATTCTTCTTCTGTATAATATTATAAGAACATATTATCAATTCAATTCATTAATTAGTTTAGAAAAAATTTGGTTTTGATGAAATATTATATTTCTTATCTATATAATCATAGAAATATTGTTGAATTTAAACAAAAAATTTCCATATAAGACACACTTTCAAAAACATGTAAATCAATACTATTTTTATATATCCTGAGATTAATGATGATGGGATAGATCTAAAAGTCTGTTTTATTTAGATTTCAATATTTTAAATACTCTTTTATGGGGTTGTGGATCTGTCCAATAATGAGTATACTAATGATCCTACATGAGATGGAACTTCATCAAAAAATTTAATTAAAACAACTTTCTAATTCAAATAAATATTGGTTTTAGTGTAATCCCCACCACTTAGTGGAGTTTCATATTATACATTTAAGAGATATCATTATTATCATTTAGAGATGATTTTTGTTCATTAATATGATATAATACTATTTAACATAAAATATACTATACTATATTTTTTTATTTCTTATATGGAAGGTTCTTGAAAAATTATATTTCCTTTTTTATTCCTTTTATGTTATCTCTCTTAACAAATATATTGATATATTTTGAATAAAATTCCACTAATTTTTCCACAAACATGATTTCATTTTATTTATTTATAAATTTCATCATGAATATTGTCTTGAAATTAATTAGGATTCATTTAAAATGACACCTTTTCGAAATACATAACACTGTGACCTTTTAAACACATTTTTAGAACTATATTTAAAATCTTGAAATACAAAATGATTTTCAAAAATATTATTCCTATAAATATGGCTTTGATGTAGTCTTAGAAAAACATAACAAGAGTAGTGATTTGATAATTTGTAATAAAATTAAATAGATATACATACATGATTCTAATTTTGTTATTTTCATTATACCTCAAAATCATAACTATTACACCCACTAAAAACAAATCTATCATTTGGTGGAACATTACTAGTTTCAGGCACATTATCTATTTTGATGAAAAATATTTTCTTAGTTTATTATATTAAAAAAGTATCATGTAGTTTAACTAATTTTATAGATAAAATAAAATTTTCTCCCCTTATTGGAAGCCCTATTAATTTATAAAAACATATATGAGTTAAAGGGAACATATACTCTAAAAGAAAAAGTTACAAAATTTTCAGCATCTCATATTATGAACTACGGATTTTGTTAAAATTAACATATCTATAAAGGATATAATGACTCACTGAATTCCCATATAATCACTAATAATTTCCATACTATGAATATGATATCATCATTTAGAATTAATTCATGCTTTGTAAATATATCGTGTTTAATCATCCTTTAATAGAAAATTTCCCTACTTAAACATTTTTTTTTCAATGCCATTAAAATGTCAACAACTGAATAGTAACCCATAAATATGAATGATTCTCTACAATAAACTATGAAATAGATAAATACAATAAAAATCATGACCATATCCATTATATATATGATAAATACAATTCTTGTAATCCATTGATCATTCATGACCAAAAAATATAAAAAACTTTTAACTAAAAAATATGATGTAATAACTCAATAGGAATGTAATTTCTCAATTTTTTTTAAAGAATATGAATTAATATTAAAATTAAATTTGATAATATATGAAATTTAATCAAATAAAAAATTATTTTATTAAAAAATATATGTAATCAAATAAATATAACATTTTATGAACATTTTTACTCTTTGTACTTCCGTGATATTCTCCCTTAAAACATGGTTTTAAATAAATATATATTCCAAATAAAGTATTTTATATTTTTAAAAATATAATATATATATTGTTTGATAAATACAAATCAAAACATACAATCTGTATAGAAGGAATTGATTAAAAATTGATGATAAAACATTAATAATATTGAATCATATGGAAATTTACATGAATAAAAAAATTTATTGCAGTTATAGTAAGTAAAATATTACTAGAAAATGAAAAGATGTGTTTTCCTTATAGAGAATAATGATATAATTTCATCATAATTATTTATTCATAAGGTATACAATGTTTAGCTTATAATTATTTACAAAATGGACTTATAGAACCAATTTTTTTCTATTTGAATTCTATATATTGTTATTTTTACAAATATAACATCTCATGTTAATTTGAATGATTGAGCACTATTAAGAGATAAATTATTTATTCAATGTCATATACAATGAAACATCATATCGAATGGTGTTTTATTGGGAATAATTTCATCACTTGATATATATAATTTATTGTGGTACTACTTCACGAACCGTATATAGTAATTTATTATCTTAGTTGGATGTACATGTTGTGAAATTATTTTCACCTAGTAGTATATGTTTTATGATGATACATTAAGCTATTAACATCAAACATCAACCTGATTATTCTCAGTCACATGTTTGGAAAATTTTACTATCTTCTTTATTTTTAACATTGAAATAAGTTTTTTAATTTATATATTTTCATTATATAAATTAGTTATTAGTCTAATCTCTTATTTCAATATTCCACACAATTTGGAAATTTCATTATCCATAGAACCTACAGTTTGAAATTTCGACTCAAAATTTTCTTCATTATTCAATTTTTCAATTATTCAACTTTTTATGACAGTTTAGTATTTTTTTCCTTATTATATTACACTTATCATAATTTTTAACAAACCATTCAATCCCCTGCAAGATTCACATTTATGATCTAAAAAATTATTATATATTTTTCTAATATATATATTTACCCACAATAACATATATTTTAATCCAATTATATGTTTGTTGTCATTTATATTCTTAATTTGAACATGATTAACATCCATCATCATATATATCATCATTATAATATAATAATTTTTAATCAAGGTTTTATTTCTTAATATCTTTGACTGTGACATTCCCATTATTTTTTTCATTAATATTGAAAGTAGAATAGAAAATCAAAATATTTCAACTATAATCATTATCCCTCATTGAAATAGCATTAGAGGTGTTACCATAAATAGTACTCCATGTATCCAAGTCCTTAAAAATCTTATTTTTTATTATCTTAGAATATAACTAATTATACTTATCATATATATTTTTAACTCTAGAAAATCAGACTGAATGTGACTATGACTTTTATGAAAATATTTTATATCATTTTGATATTTAAGAAATTCTCTTTACAAATTTAGATTCATTATCATTATCCTTGATATATTTTCATATTCCAAATTATTTGGTTCAATACCAGTACTATCTGAAAATTTATTAGAAATTCCATAATAAACATCTTCTCCTAAATTTATTTCTCTATATATTTATGTAAAATAAACTATATTTATATAATTATATTAATCTATATCTATTTTAAAATGAATATCTTATTTTATTACAGTTAATTTGAAATTATTAATATATAAATCTATATTTTTCATCATATCTTTAATCTCAGACATCACCTATCCCCCATTTTATCTGATGTAATTGAATGAATTTATCAAAATACAAATAATCCTATAAAAACGTTTATTTGGGTGACTATAAATTTTTTACAATCATCATTAACCAATGATTCATTTTAGTGATACATTATTAAAATATAAAATAAAAAACATAATTTTTACCTCTTTTTATATCTCTCTTAGTCTCAAGAACATTTGATGTTTCAAATTGACTACATTCTAATTTATTTAAAAATTCTCAATAAGTTATTTAAGTAGAATCATAGATATATAAATTATATTAGAATGACAATAAAAAGTTAATTTAAACACTAATATATAACTAAAATTTTTAATTTTCCACTTTATTAAATGTATTTATTTTTCCCATAGAATCTCCTAACTACTAATGAGAATATTTAAATTCCCCACACTATTATTGATAATTAATTTTTCCATCCAATATCATGAATTATCATGATAATTACCAAAAACTATTAGAGGTATTTTGTATAAAATAATTTCATACTAGTAGCATGTAATCTTAGGATCATAATTTTTATTATTACACAATATGATGTAGGTAAATTGAGATATGATTTTCCTATAAACTAATGAAAAAATAAATAGATGAAATATCAAGTTTAGTCTTAAATATAGATACCAACTATGATTAAAAAATTTCAAAAGTTAGAAATCTAGTTAAACTAAAAGTGCGAGGGGTGAATTGTAGTCTGAAATGTGGCCAACAATCTTTCACCAAATCAAGTATTTAAACTAATGGAAATAAAGTTTTCTATTAAACCCTTAATGAGTTAACCTACAACATATTATTGAATAAAAAATATTTGTGGTAAAAATTAAGCTAGTCTAAATTATATTATCATACTCACAATATATAAAAAGTAGTTGAAAAAAGAATACTACATTAAAAATATGGAACAACTTATGAAATAAATTTTGTATTTATTTTGAAATCAGTTATCCATTAAAATGAAGTCATAAAAATATCTTTTAACCTAAAAAATTAGAGTCATTGAACTATTTCTTGATATCATAAAATTTAACATGTCAATGGTTATCCTCATCAATATCCAATTGGTATTCAAAAAATCATCTTCTAAAATCTAATTCATGGATGACCTTTCATAATTAAATTCCTTGATCAAACCAATATAAAAAATAATACTTATACAAACATAAATAATGGGCCTTTATTTCTCAATGGAGACCTTGATCTCAATAAATCAAAACCCAATGATTATAAAAATATTATTAGAGTATTAAAATGAAACAATATTAAGAGAACTATTAGAGGAAGTATTCAAATGGAAAATAAAAATAGATGAAAACTTTTGGAAACATGTTTTTGTATAATTCAACTGATTTAATGATTTAAATTTCATCTAATACACTCTATTTTTTTATTCGTATAGTCCGTGATGATGTCATAATATTTCAAGGATGTTTTCTAATGATCAGTTTCGATGTTATTTATGAATAATTGTAAAAATATATGAAACATTACTATCATTAAATCGTGAACCCATCAATGCATCACATCATTTAAGGATGTTAGATATACATTGGTAAATTTATCATAAATCTAGTGGATGTAACATTGAAAAAATATGTCATCTAGATTATAATTTTTAAATCATCCTTAATTCAGTTTGTTGGATTATTGTTATATATATATATATATTAGTTATATAATAATCCACATGTTAAATGAAATAATAACATGACTATATTTTGATTTTTATAAGTGAATATATTGAGATTCATTCAATAAAAATATTTATAATGATTAATTTTAATTTTATTTACAAAATTAACATATAAGAAATCCACATCACATGGGTATTTACATTTTTACTCTTATTTGTGATAAAATTTTATACAGAACACATTTTAGTGTTAATTTTATTATATTAATTACAGTATTGGAAATATAAAAACCCCTAAATAAATTTGTAGCACTAATATATCATGTCATACAACATATGTTGCACATGAAGTAAGTGTAGAACATTATGAAACACATTTCAGTAAAAACGATTAAGGTGAATTGGGAGCACATTATTATTAAATGAAAAAATGATCCAATTTATATTTTTAAGCTAATTTATTACGTCTTTTATCTCTCAAAGTCATAGGATCGCTAGATTATTTTTGATAATACTATGTTTGATTATATTATAAATGATTCAATATTATGGGTATGCAATGTTACATATTATAGATGGTATAAGGAATTGGTTATGATATTTTTACGGGTTATGTTAGAGGACCTAATATAAAATATAAAACAATATTCTAGAATGAATTATTGAAAGAAAAAAGTTAGCATATTCACTCTATTTATGATATATTCATTCCATTCTCATTATTTTACTTTAATATTATTATTGTGTTTAGTAATGAAATCTCTAATGTTTCTATTACATAGTAAATTTATAGAAATAGTAGGAACCATGTTGACAATAAATGTGATTCAATGTGAAATGATTTCTTAACAAAATGACTATTATGATGTGATAAAGGGTTAATAACCTCATGGACGTATTAGTATAACTTACTAATGTTTTTAAAAACAACAAGATTTGGGCGGAACTAAGTCCCTCCCTGAAAAGAAAAATATTTATAGTAGAATCGTTTATTTGAAAAAGAAATATCTCCATTGGTGGATCTTCTATCCCATTCATCATAAAGAAATTGATTTACACCATTGAGGAGATATTTTTTATCTTTTAATAAATTGAAAATTATAATGTAAATTATAAAAATACATTGTTATGAGAGAAGACAGTTAGTGTTGGAAAAATATATATGATATAAATACCAATGAATACATTGAATCAATTGATTCATATGAATTTAGGAAAATATTAATGAATACATATTTTCATTGTACATTTCATATGAAAATAGAGACGAAATTTATTAGCATATAGAAAAGTGTAGAATAATCAATTAGTTCTATCGATGGAAAAATTAATTGGTTTTTATGCAATTCCATTAGAATTTTTAATTACCCAAAATTCATTTTAACAATATATTTAGTTGACTAGAACCATATTATAAAAAATCCTTATTAATTTGAGACATTAACTATTCTATATAAATAGTCTAATATTCCTTTAAATTTGATATGTTGATTGGTGATATTCAATGGTATGGTAGTGACTTTGGTAAAAAAGTGGAGAATAGAGATTAAGTTTTGAGTACCAATTTATAAAGATCATAGAAGGAAAAAATTCAACTACGCATATGTCAATGATTTGAGAATTATAACCCTAGGAAATTACTATTGTTAATGAGGAGATGTTTCATGTATGGAATAAAATAGAATTAAACTAATTAATGAAAATATGAGATGAAGAGGACAACCAATATAATAAAATCAATAAATTTTATAATCAATCTTCCACCTATAGATATTTTTTTTGATAATATGTCACATAGAAATTATACAACTCAATTAACTATGACAACTTCCATCGAAGAATTCCAATGAAAAAACCTATAATACCAAGAGAGCATGTACAAGATTATTATATCACTACTAAAAACATCGATTTTGATTGATAAATAATTATATGAACACATGATATTCAGTGGAGAATAACAAAATTAATATTTGTTTCATTTTCTATGTATTGTCTTTTAACATCTGTGATTAGTGGATATATAAAAACATGACATCCTATCATATATATTACGTCAACTTTGAAAACAAAAAATGGGAAATCAGTTTATCCCATATATACGTCTCTTCATAATTAGAATTTTTTGGATGAATCACATAATGAATCTTATTATATTTCATTTATAAGAATATTATTCCCTATAAGGTTGAAATTTTTTGTCATTATATAGATCTATCATATACATCCTTGAGACATAAATCACTTTCTAAATACCAATTCATACTCAAATTATATACAACAGAAATGAGGTAATGATTCTACAATAGAAAAATATTTTGAAGAATTGACATTCCATCTGTATGAGAAAGAAAATATAGATCACATGATTAAGAAAAAGGAAAGTATCATCCATTAAGACAAGACCATTAAAATGGAATATACTTGTGTATTAATCAAAGAGTTTTCTTATCTTTCACCTGATCAAGTTCTTGAGTTAATAAGAAATATTATACGTTGAAATATTCTCATATCTATGATTAAATATATAATTTTACCTATTAGACTATATGAAATGAATATGAAAAATCACTTGAATCTACACAGGGGTCCAATATTAACAATTTTAATAGGAGGTGTACTCATCCTTATTTTCAAGGAGAAATATGGGTTAATTTATCTATGCATTGCTTGTTGTGGGATCCAAAATATCACAATATGAATAATTATATGTTTTATTAGATGACTTGTTTGATAAAAAATATGGGACCCAACACTTCTAAATGGTGGATTATCAATGATTATATCATCAATTGATGGAATGAAGGAGGATATATCCAATTATACTAATAACTTAATATATTTACAATATGATATCATAGTGATCCCTCTTAGAATTTCTAATAGTCCCTAAAGCCTCATGGGATTGATTAATATAAAAAATAGATATTACCACATAAATTTTTTAGTGTTGTTAAAATATGATATTTTCACATAATCCAAAATAAATGTGGAACATATTGTGAATTTGAGTGTTATTTTAAATAATTTTTTAAATAATAAGTTATATAAAAAGTATATTAAATGTTAATTTAGGATAAATAATATTACATTCATGGGGAATGTGTGGAAAAAATGTATATATCTATATATACATTGATGAAAAAGGAAAATTAAGAGTTTACTAGACCAATATTTGGATTGAATATCCACAATATCCTCAGATTAAGTGGTTAATATTTACTTTTTTTAAGGAAATTATCATAATTGTAAAACCTAATATATATAAATATATATACAGTTTATCTAGATAGAAGTAGCTGAAGATACATACAATGAATTGAACAAAAATCTAACAACATTACCTTTAGTTTAACTAGACTTAGGTATTAAAGTATTTACGATATATAGTTATGTATTAAATAATGGATTTTTATTGTATTAATGGAAATTTTAATGTGATTTCCCATTATATAAGATTATTAAAGGTGAATAAGAAAAATAACAGAATTAATTAAATGAATATAAAAACAATATTATTTATATTAAAAATTTGAATCAATTGTCACTACAAAGATAAGCATGACATAAATATTGAAAAAAAGTTCTAAAATTATATATTATTATTGAAAGATTTCAAAATGTTCCAAAATGAATGCATTTAGGTGATAAAGAATGGTTATTAATCAATCCATTATAGTTGAGGAAAGGTTTATTAGGGGAAGATAATCAATCAATAAAATTTTATGAAACCTTATTTATAATTTTGATTGAGAATGATATAAAATTATATAGAATGAAAAGGATAGATACATGAATCATAATGTAAGTTAAGACATCCTATATGTGAAGTTTTTTTTCTTAACCAACAATTATAGAGAATTTTAATGAAGATAAAAAAGAGGATGTGGTAATATAATAGAAGGTGGACTGTATAGGTATATGGAGGGTCTAAATGATATACATTATCAAATATAGAGTTATAAGACATTAGAGTCAATTATGAATATAATATAAGCCTGACATTGATTTATAGATACTTTATGATGCTCAAAACACAATATCCAGTATATGCCTATAGTGAAAAATCATGTATACATATATCCAAGAGAAATATTAGTGGGGAAATATGAATAAAAATCATTCTAAATTGCATTATTATTCTTGATATTCAAGTAAGAGTGGGAAAATATGGAATATTACAAGGGAATGGTTCATCCAATATCAATAGTAATATTTAAATGGGATAAAAACTCTATAAATTTATCAATTACTCTCCTAAATACATCAATATGATAAAATTTTATATTATTTAAGGTTTATTATTTCAGAAAGAAAGAAAATATCATCTTTATTTTAGAGGATCTCCCATATTATCTAATTTTAAATATATACATCAAAGTTACAGTGAAACCATACAGAATACTACTATTGATTACATTTGATTGAGATCTATGGTTTAAGTCTTTATTTATTATAGGTCTTCAACATTATATGAACACTGAGATAATCATTAGTACACTATTTCACCATCATATAGTGTACTATATTATCCTAAGTAACACATAACCGTGATCCATGTACGTTCTTTAAATGGATTGAAGCATGCATCATTTCTTTCTTTATATGGCTGACTATCAGTGATGCTCTAATCGAGATCATGGGAAGACTGTACCTTTATTATCAAAGAAAGTTAATATTATAAATAAATTTTTTAATAATAAATGTAATAATATAAAATAACCAATATGGAACAAACATCACGTGATAGTTCTAAAATATAGAAAATTAAAATAACCTATGCAGTAAATATAAAATCCAATATAAGTGTCATTTGTCACATGAAAACCCAAAATAAAGAGAAAATGAAAAATTACTAAATGGTCTAATAATCATTTAGATCCCCTAATCTGTAATCCAAATGAATACCAACCAGTCCATATAATATATATCCCTTACACATAACATGTTATGAAAAAATCAAGTATATTCTGGTACCAAATGACAACACTGGTAGGGTGTGATTAAAACATAATAGGCCACCAAAAATGGTTTCTAATGAAATATTCAATCTATAACAGTGTATGAATGTTTATAAACAATAAGAAAATTATAAAATTTTCACATTCATGACTTATTTTAAATTTATTTTTTATTTAATTTCCATTCTTGCTTTGTTTGGTGGTTTCCTTGGTTTTTTTAAGGAAAGGGATAGT
Source organism: Viscum album (assembly GCA_963277665.1). Classification (NCBI taxonomy): domain Eukaryota; kingdom Viridiplantae; phylum Streptophyta; class Magnoliopsida; order Santalales; family Viscaceae; genus Viscum; species Viscum album. The sequence continues at coordinate 790,865,301 of OY728153.1, forward strand.
TTTCATGATTTGGGCCCAACCGTGAGCCCATTTCCAGATTTAAAAACAAATTTTGTTTCTTTTTTAACTTTTTAAATTTTTAATATTTTTCACCCATTCCAATTCATAAATGGATTAACAAGACCTATTAACACCACCATTTCAATTTGGACCCTTTAGTAATCCATAATAATGGTGGATTTGGGTTTTTATATAAGGATTTAAGCCAACCCAAAAGCCCATATCCAGTTAAAAAAACAATTTCTTATTTAATAACATATTCAATTGTAACTATTTTTCAGTGACTCCACCTATAACCTGACCCCACTAAACTTATGCATTCCCCATTCTCTTCTCCCCCTATTTGGAGCTCATTTGCTTCATGGATTAAGTCTAAACCTTTGAAGCATCCTCAATTCGAGCAGATTTATAAAGAAAATTTGTTTCCTTAATAACTCCTTCATTTCTCACTCCTTTCCCCCATTGAAATTCCTACATGATCTCCTCATCCTTTTTAGAACCTCTATTGAATTATTTGCTGTTTTAAAATTCAGATACTGGTGGATTTATGTCGATTTCCCCAAGATTCGTTCAAGTAAGTGTTCCTCCCTTAATTTTATTCCATTTTCTTAGGATTTTATCCCTCTTTTTTGATGTTCCAAAGTGTCTAGAAGATAGGGTTGGAACCTAGGGGTTGAAATGGTGTATTTTTGGTGTAATATTGAGATTTTAGGTTTCTCTTCACTTCATTGTGGTGTGGCGATGGTGTGCTTGATGTTTCACACTAAGATTTGAGGGATTCGACACTTTTAGTAGGTGGTTCCATCTATAAATAATTATTGATTAATTATCTTGCAATATTTTATCATTATTCATATTCCTCATATGTTGTGTGTGGTGATAAAACTATCCATTTTTTATTTGGTTAAGAGTATAATTTTATAGTGTAATTTTATCTTGAAATTGGGTGTTTTTCATGTGTAACACTTGGTGTATTATTTGGGTGTATTTTAGAAAATATGAAATTGGTTTAATAAATATTTTTTGATCTGGAAATTATGAATTGGTAGGGTCTTAGTGTGCCATTTGGTTTTAAAGTAGGTTTTTAATGGGTTTAAGGTGTAAAACCATGTTGTACTTCTTGAAATTGATTTCGAAAACGTGTGTTTTTCATGTGGATCTTTTGTGGTATTATTTGAGGTATTTTTATAACACTTGGGGGTTGTTTAATAAATGTTGTTGGGGCTGAAAATTCTGATTTGAATTGGTATTGGTATGATTTTTTCCTTGAAAGATGTTTTTGAAATGGGTTTTTTGTGAAAAGAATGGTTACACTCCTTGGAATTGTTTTATGAAAGTTTTGAATGGTTTAATGATTTATGTAAGAGGTGAAACCATAATGGAAAACTGTTTTTGATTTTTCATATTTTAAAATGGTCCATTATAAATGTGAATGAGGATTTCCTGTGATGTTTATACTCTTGAAATGTTTTAATAAAAATGTTTAACATATTTTCTGAAATGTGAAAAGGTGTGAATGTGATGTGGGATGTTAGTGTGAGTGTGATGTGAAAAATAGATTTTTTTTATGAAAAAGGGGTTTAAGAAACATGTGAGTGGGATGTTATGCGATGTTTATCATATTTGGAATTATTTTATAAAATTGTTAAAGGATGTATTGGTTTGTGAAAGTAATTCAAAATGTGTTGTGGGCTATTTTGGTGTGAGTTTGATTTCAAAATGCATTTGAACAAAAAGTGGATTTTGTGACTTGTGTGATATACATGGGTATGTTTGGTTAATGTGTGATGTGGAAGTGATATTTTCTTGTGAAAACTATATTTATTGTCTTGTTGAACTTTTTTGAGCATAAGAGGGAAACCCGAGTATCTAGGTGGGTGGATGTGTACTAGTATTTTAGTGAATCTGTGGGGTTTGGCCTCAGTTTCACAATGCAAGATTGATGCATACAACACTCACTAAACTTTGAAGATGATGATTAGGGACCACTAGGCTATGGGTATGATTCCTAATCATGTCTCATGTGCATGATAACGTATATTGTGATGGTTACTCTCACCGAGATACAAGGTACCTGGGACCCACAACGAGCTAGTGCCTAGGGGTTATTTCCTATTGCTTGTGCTCATTGGATTATTTGTGATTACCGTTGGCATAAAATATTGTTGGATGGAAATTTCAGTAGTTTTGGAATTTATTTTAAAATTGATTATTCTTTAAATTATCCCACTTGAAAAGTGTTTAAATTTTTAAGTTTCTTCTTTTAGAAATTGTAACTAGCATTGCCTATTTATGAAAACTTGCAAGATTTTTGTCTATGAATGTTTATCACATGGAGACTCTTAGTGGTGGTATCCTACTGATAATTGTATCAAAACATACTATACCCTTGGGTGTAAGTAGACTTGGTTATTTTTTTGTCGCATGTTTGGGTAAAACAGTTGTGCCAACATTTCGAGTTTTTACCGGTCGTTCATGATGCAGTGTTGTGGGGATGGCTTAAGGTTGGTGACTCATTCCATGTGAAGGTTATTGGGATATACTTATTTGGTTTTTCACCTTTGTAATTGTTTTAAACATAGTTTTATCTTATGTAATTAAATTCTGAAATTTTGTAAAAGACAGTTTTAGTTAAAAAATCCAGATTTGTTTTATTGATTTTGTTTGTTGTTTAATGTTTATAAACTCTAGTAAATAATTCCCAAAATTCATTTTATGATACTCGGGAACTTATCCCAGCCCATTAGAATTGGGAAATCCCTTCATCCCTTGTCGTGGGTTGGGTCGAGTGCCAGTTTTTATGGCAATCAGATTTGGTTTGTGACAAAATTGTATCAAAAAAGGTTCAGGTTAGCCCCTTGGGTCACGTTATTTGGGGAACAGTCGATATAGTTTGGATTTAGGATTTTCAGGACTTGGAATTATGGTTATGGGTAGTATTCCTGATCACCACACCTCATGATGGGATTCAAGTTACTGGGGGAGTCGGGACTTATCTGAGTCCTTCAGTTTTCTTTGTTTGATGATGATTAGGGGAAATGAAAAGAGAGTTGGGTTAATGGTCTTAGTGAGCTCGTAGGGCCTGGCAGGTCATGTGGATATGAGGATATTTACCTAGAACACCCTCTGTGATGGTGATGTGATTGAAGTATGTCCACCAACCATATGTCCAATTCACCCACCAGAACTCATTTCCTCTTGCATTGTCTTGTGTCCTATTGTTTTATAATATTGTAAGTTCAGTTTTAAAGCATAGATGACTTGGTTTTAAGAAGTGTAAAGTTTTTGTGAAATTATTTTCTAAGAAAGAGATAATGGTTAGATTTTTGAAATGGTAGAAATGACCTTTCTTAATTGTATTAGAATGGAAAATGGTGTGTTTTCACCTCTTTCAAAATCATGAACTATGTCAAGGTTGGTTTTGAAAAAGTGTTTCCAATAGAGTTTTATAAACTATTGAAATGTGTTTTAATGGGATGAGATGTTTTGAAATTTATGTGAATGGATTTAAAGTGAGTTTTTATTTGAATGATATTTTTCTTTCTAGAATTGTTTGGTAAGCTGTAATTTGGGTTTGATTTCGTGGTTAGCAGTTTTGAGAAATAAAGGTATTGGTTGATAGTTTTGGTTTTGAAAAGTGGAAATAATTTTTGTTTTAACCTTTGGTATTTCCATGAGAGACCACATGCATGGGGTCATATGGGATTATGGGTGGTTTATGTCATGGATAGATGGATTTCAGGATGGTTATGAGGAGGGTTCCCTTTGTGGCACATAAACATGCATGTATGAGGCCCATGGTGTACCATAGGTGGATACGCTAACCACTGAACAATTTTACTTTCTAAGAAATGTTTTAATGGAAAACATGATGTTTTGATAAATGTATAGGGATTGTGTGTATTATGTATTTTTTTAAATGTTGATGTTGTGGGATGTTTTAAGTCCAAGAACCCTTTCTGTTTGAACTGTGTTTTGAGTCTATGTTCGGTCAGTAAGCTAGGTAGAAGGACTCTTTAGTTGTCTCTTCTAAGAAATTTTTTGAGATGCTTTTATGGTGGTTTCCTTCATGTTTTTGGATCTGGTTTGTGGCACTTTTTAACTAATGGACCAGGTTGGTTCGGTCCTTGGGTTCTCTCGTTTGATATGGTATTCCCCCATTAAGGGTTAGTGCACAACTGAAGTGAAAACCTAATTTTTTCTCCGTTGGGAAATCCTCTAGTTGATTATTGTATGGAATCTATTCTCGAGTTTGTATAATGAGTCTACACCATTTCATTTTTTTTTGTTTTAGGATACTCTTGTAGCAGGAGAGTGCTCGTGGAAGGTTGAAAGAGAAAATAGTTTCTTAAGTTTCCTAATTCATCGAAGGTGGAAGCGGTTTGGGGTTGTTAGTGTGGATGAGTGTCTGGATGGTGTCTAAGAGGGCCTCTGGGTCCTTCATAGTCTCTTTGAAGTATGATTTCACATTAAACTACTAGTGTGTGAAATCTAGTCACAAGAGGAAATTGTGGCCACTTTCTAGAATTATGTGTTTTTTGGGGATGTTGTATAAGGCCCCTCTCCATGCATTGTTTATATCTGTCGCAATGTCATGTTCAGTGATTCCTTGTTATGTCATGTGCTTGATTATCCGTAAAGGTGAAAGTCATGAAATCCTCTGAGAGTCTATGTTATATTGGGAGAATGTATCCCTCGGAAAAACATTAAAATCGTCCATTTTAGAGGAAGGTGAGTATAGGTTTTCTTTACTTATATTTTTTCTCACCCGAAGAAACAAGGTGTGATGTGTGGGCATATTCTAAGCCCTTGTTTCAGTGAAATATCGAGTTTGGGTAAAGTGTGTTTAGAATGTGTTATGTCTTGGAAAAATTATTAGGGATTGCAGTGTAGTTGTTGGTGGAACCGAAAGAAGAATTCTCATTCAGGGGGTTTCCAAAGCCTAACTGCAAGGCCGAAGATGTTTCAATCATTTAAGCTCATACCATAGGACTTCGAGAGAAGATAACTCATAGTCAGGGGAAATCCCGGGGTCATTTAAAGCCTTGTACAAAGTACTATCCTCATTTTGAAATATTGTAAGAGTTTAGACCTATGGTGTCATCATCTTTCTTTTATTGTTCCCATTCGGTGGAAATAGGTGGAGGGCCTTGTACCCATGTCATTGCCCCATGTTATTCCCTCCCCCTTTGATTTACATTGAGTCTTTGAAGAATGGTTGGAAATTTGGCTAGACAGGCCGATCACACAGTTTGTGCACGATTAGTAGTGACCTTGTGCCAGGAAGCCATGAGGAAAAAATGATTTTCACAGTTAGTGCACAATTTCCAAAACTGTGCAGACTAACTGTATAAACTTCTCAAATCTTTAAATTTTTGGGTCTTTCTATGCCATCTCATGCCAGTCAGTTAAGAAGGTTGGTTCTTATAGTGGGGATACCCACTATGATTCTCATGTATGTTCCTTTGTAAATTTTTAATGGAAGTCTACACTTTGTATCGGGGAGTTCGTTCAGGCCTCCCCTTTTTAGTGTCCTGATTCTATCTTGGGAAAATATAGGTTGTCTCTTATGGTGGGGATCCTATTTGTGTCCCCCTGTACCAATAACTCATATTTATCCATGGTCTTGGCTTAGTGGTAGGTAGTCTCGTTCAGAGATATCTAGCTACCAACATCATCCTTGAGTAAATATTGGGATTGGAGAATGCCCAATAGTTTATTTATATCAAGTTAAGTGTAACCTTGTTCGATGTTGTTGTTTGTTTGGGTGAATTGCTTGAGTATTGTTCGGATAGTGTTTGAGGAGTTTTCTTTTGGGTTAAAGTATGAATGTGATTGATCATTTTAGGAAAGTGGTGTAAGTTTTGGTTTCTAGAGTAACCCTTCCTTAATTGATCATCGAAGGTGTTTTTTCCTTTGGGGGAGAATCTTGGAAAAGAAGTACATCCTGGTTCATCGGTTGGGTTTGGTTTTTGTATTTGGCCTTACTGTGGATTTATGGGGACGAAATGTTTTCATAGTGGGAATAATTTTCATATATATGAATTCTTTTAAATGTATTTTTCTTTTAATTTCCATTATTTCTTTGATTTTAGGGTTTCCCAAGTATTTTTTTAGGAAAGGGTGAGTTTTCATGATTTGGGCCAAACTGTGAGCCCATTTCCAGATTTAAAAACTAATTTTTTTCTTTATAACTTTTTAATTTTTAAATATTTTCACCCATTACAATTCCTAAATATCCTCCCCTGACCTATTAACACCACCATTTCAATATGGACCCTTTATTAATCCATATAAATGGTGAATTTTGCTTTTTATTTAAGGATTCAGGCCAACTCGAAATCTTATTTCCAGTAAAAAAAAATTGTTTATTTAATAACTTATTAAATTTTAACTATTTTTCGGCGATTCTACCTCTAAAAAGAGTCCAATAAACTTATTTTAATCCCCATTTTCTTCCCCCCCCTCTTTGGAGCTCATTTGTTTCAAAAATTAAGTCGAAAATTCTTAAGCTTCTTAAATTCGAGCAGATTTATAAAGGTAATTTGTTTCCATAATAACTACTTCATTTCTCACTCTTTTCCCCATTCAAATTATTATATGATCTCCTCATCATTTTTCGAACCACTCTTGAATTTTTGGCTGTTTAAAAATTTAGATACTGGTGGATTTAGGTCGATTTCCCCAATATTTGTTCAAGTAAGTGTTCCTCCCTTCCATTTCTTCCATTTACTTAATGTTTAATCCCTCTTTCTTGATGTTCCAAAGTTTCCAAAAGATAGGGTTAGAACCTAGGGTTTTACATGGTGTATTTTTGGTGTAATATTGAGATTTTAGGGTTCTCTTCACTTCATTGTGGTGTGGCGGTGGTGCGCTTGATGTTTCGTACAAATATTTGAGGGATTCAACACTTTCGGTAGGTGGTTCCATGTGTAAACAATTATTGATGAGTTATCTTTATATATTTTCTCATTATTCACATTCCTCAAATGTTTTGTGTGGTGCTAAAACTATTCATGATTGATTTTGTTAAGAGTTTAATTTTATAGTATCATTTTAGCTTGAAATTGGGTTTTTTTCATGTGTAACACTTGGGGTATTATTTGGGTGTATTTTATAACATATGAAATTTGTTTAATAAATCTTTTTGGGATTAGAATTATGAATTGGTAGGGTCTTAGTGTGCCATTATGTTTGAAAGTGTATTTTTGAATGGGTTTAAGGTGTAAACCCACGTTGTACTTCTGGAAAGTGATTTGGAAAACATTTGTTTTTCATGTGGATATTTTGCAGTATTAGTTGATTTATTTGTATAACACTTGGGGGTTGTTTAATAAATGTTTTTAGCTTCAAATTCTATTTTGAATTTGTATTGGTGTGATTTTTTCCTTGAAATATGGTTTTGAAAAGGGTTTTATTTGAAAAGCTTGGGTACACTCCTTGGAATTGTTTTATGAAAGTTTTGAATGGTTTAATGATTTATGTAAGAGGTGAAACCATAATGGAAAAATGTTTTTATTGTGTATATTTTTAAATGGTCCATTTTAAATCTGAATGGGGATACCATGTGATGTGTATACTCATGGAAATGTATTATAAAAATGTTTAACGGATTTACTGAAACGTGAAAGTGGTGTGAACATGATGTGGGCTGTTTGTGTGAGTGTGATGTGAAAAATGGATTTTGTTTATGAAAAAGGGTTTTATGAAACATGTGAGTGTTCTGTTATGTGATGTTAAGAATATTTGGAAATATTTTATAAAATTGATAAAGGATGTGTTGGATTGTGTAAGTTATGCAAAATGTATTGTGGGCTATTTTAGTGTGAGTTTGATTTTAAAATGTATTTGAACGAAAAGTGGATTTTGTGAGTTGTATGATGTACATGGGGATATTTAGTTAATGTGTGATGCTTATGTTATATTTTCATGTGAAATCTATATTTCTTGGCTGGTTGAACTTGTTTGATCACAAGAGGTAAACCCAGGTATCTAGGTGGGTGGACGTGTACTAGTATGCTAGTGAATCCGTGGGGTTTGGCCTCAGTTTCACGTAGCAAGATTGACGCTTAAAACACTAAATAAACTACGCTGATGATGATTGGGGACCACTAGGTTATGGGTATGCTCCCTAATAGTGGCTCGTGTGCACAAGAATGGATATTGTGATGGTAACTCTCACCGAGATACGAGGTACCTGAGACCCACAACGAGCTAGTGCCTAGGGGTTATTTTCTATTGTTTGTGCTCTTTTGAATATTTGTGATTACTATCAGCATATGGTATTGTTTTTTTTGGAAATTTCATTAGTTTTGGAATTTATTTTAAATGTGACGATTATTTAAATTATTTCACTTGAAAACTGTATAAATTCTTAAGTTGCGTCTTTTAGAAATTGTAACTAGCATTGGCTATTTATGAAAACTTGAAAGATTTTCATCTATGAATGTTTATCACCTGGAATGTCTTAGTGGTGGTATCCTACTAGGAATTATATCACACCCTACTTACACCCTTGTGTCTAAGTAGACTTGGTTATTTTTGTTTTCGTAGTTTTGGGTACAACTTTTGTGCCAACATTTCAGGTTTTTACCGGTCATTCATGATGTGGTGTTGTGGAGATGGCTTGAGGGAGGTGCCTCTTTCCATGTAAAGGTTATTGGGATGTTCTTATTTGGTTTTATACCTTTTTAATGGTCTTTAACTATAGTTTTAACTTTTGTAATTCAGTTATGAAATTGTGTAAAAGAAATTTTTAGTAGAAAAATTCAGATTTGTTTTACTGAGTTTGTTGTTTAATGTTAATAAACTCAGGTAAATCATTAACAAACTTCATTTTATGATACCCGGGCACTTGTTCCAGCCCGTGCGGATTGGGAACTCCTTTCGGGCCTTGTTACAGGCCTAGTCGGGTGCCGATTTTGATGGTGACCAGATTCTATTCGTGATAAAAAGTATACAAGTTTCACAGTTATTATTCATTATTCATCCATGTTGGAAATTGGGTTAATGGTGAAACCCAATCCAATAATACCTACTTCGGGCTATTCTATTATCTTTACCATACACCATAGTGATTTTAAAATATATTATTACAAGGGATTTAATTATTATAATAATTTTGATATAATTTTTTTTGCCTTAGGCATTGTTTAATTACCATTATCATGGATACATGGATTCTTTGTCCATCACCATTATATAGGGTACTTGGACCATCATTCCTACACAAATATCATGGGTACATTGAGTGTCAATACAGAAAAAAAATCTCATGTAAATGGTGAGTCAATCTATAACCAAATGTGATTCATGTATTGAGGGTCTTTGGAATCAGTCTAGCCACCAACATATTGGAAGCATATGTCCAACAACCACATAAAATTGTTAACATTTACACACACACACACACATTAAGTTTCAAAATCAGTTACCTTCTAATGAATCATTAACAACAAGGTGAACTATTTTATTTATCAAAAATAACTATGGTTTATTAAATTTATCACAAGAAACGACATGGTAAATAACCCAGTAATCCATTTATCATAAAATATTATAGCACTAATTCACCCTTAAATGTTAAGATAATCAAATATTTGAATCCCATTATCAAACCACAGAACAAGGATTTAGTTCAATTCCATATACCAATTATATCCATTTTTACATTATATAAATAACCACTTCAAGGATATGGGATCACCCTATGGGTTTCCATCATTCCCATTCTCATAATCTCCAATGTGTTGAATTGGATCAAAGAAGGGTCTCACAATTTTGATATTATCATATTCACTTTTCACAATCCATATGCTATTGTCAAACGTGGAAACATACGAGAAAAATTACATACACGATAATGGTGTCGATACTAATGGAAATATCATGTATATCACATCACATAGGGTCATTAATGAATGATCAGCAAACCCTAATAATTAATTCAAGGTATAATGGTTGAAAATGAATAAATACACTCTGATCCTATATATATAGTCTTTGATATCCTTTATATCAATTGATCCAAGAAAATAACATCCCAATTACCATAAATGATCATGGATATATAAACATAGGATTGAACTGTGTTTATAATAAAGAGAATAAGAGTAGATCATGGAATAATGGAAATGAATAATTACTTACTAGAAAATGTAGTCCTCCAATGGGCTTTGTATATCATAATACATTCTCTCGGATCGAAGGGAATAACCTCTCAGTTCAAATGAGAAAATGGTGTTTAGAAATATCTAGGATTAGGGGGAAATATTTATTTAGATTGAAATTCAAATTATATCCATATTTTTTGGATTCTAAATATATTTCGCACTATTAGACCTCACTATTTGTAAATCTGTGTGCCTAATGTTTGGTGATACTGTATCAATACAAAACCACAAAATGTTGAATAAGATAGTTAGAAAAACCAAGAACAAAACATTTTTACCCTATTTTAAACCTTATAAGGATTGGGTGATGGCAACAAAATCTGGTAAAAGTGTGAAACCCCTACTAGTGCCTCAAGATGTGGAGCTCAATTTCATAAGGAAAACTGAACGGTTTGACTTAACCATGTGATAGAAGTTAAATATCTCGATGGGATTATGAAATTATCAAAATTAACCTGATATATCTGAAATGAAATATCCAACTAATGAAAAAATGGTAAAATAATTCATAAAAATGATAATGATATGTCTCTAAAAAGGCCGGGATGTTACAGTCTCTCAACCATATAAGACCTCGCCCTTGAGATTCACTCCAAATAATCACTATTCTTTTAAGGTAAAAATGATGGTCCATAGGGTCTAAATATATTATTCTCTCTCTTATGTTTCCTCACAAACAAAGACATTCATCCACAACACTCTAACAAATGGAATTGTATTTCACCAAAAAAATATTATCAATACGATCTACAATACAGATAATATTATCTTCAAAGGACACCTAGACCTTAATCTCAACACCATAAATGTCAATCAAATGAAAATTTTTAGGGTGATAATGATTAAGTTGTTATATAAAAAAATCTTGTATTGAATAATACCTCTATGAAAGAGCCAAAAGATATTCTATCTTCCCGATCCTCTCTATAATTTTACACAATTCGAGAATCTTAGGCCCCAATTATCCCAACATCTGATTTATACAGTTAATCAATTTAGAAGACAAAAAAAAACAAACACATGGTTACCCAATATAAACATGGGAGTTATATGATGTTGATTGGAAGAATATATTTTATACTCTATGTTGTATCCAAATGATTCTCAATCAACTGAACATGTTCCGATATATCATGCAAGAGGCTCAATCCCAACAACCCTGACTCACCTATGTCAATACAACATAAAGGTGATCCATATAGTTTATCACTAAGTTCCTCATATTGTTAAATATGAATAGAATCCATATAAATATTTTTATAGGTGAACATAAACAATTCTATGTGCTTCTCCCATGATCCACCAAAGTCTAGGACACATGACCATTTCTTGTCCTATAGGACTTGAATAGTGTATTCATATTGTATATCTATATAAGGGAGAATAGTTTTTCTTAAAAAAATCATAGTAAAAAAGTTATTTCTATAAGATTTCCAAAAGTGAGATGCAAATTAAACATCACCATTTGAATCTATATTTTGATGAATATTATGAAAATGAAATATCTCCGAAGCATACATGTTTTCCAACTGATTAAAAAGGAAAGTTTCTTAGATTGGTAAGAAATGTGTTACCTTCATCAATCGGTCCACAATCACCCATATCATGTCATTCATCTGAGTGGTCCTCTAAATACCTACTATAATTTCTATAGGGAAATCATCACTTTTCAAAACTAGAATCTGAAAATTCATTATAATACCTATAGTTTTTATGCATAACCTTCACTCTATAATTGGTGTAGCATCATGTCATAAAACATTCCATCTGTCACTTCAGTAATTTTCACCAATATTCTCTCCAAATATAACAATAAATCGTGGTAAAATAATGGTGAAATTCCATATTTGTTTCTTGAATCTCACCAATAAACTCATCCTAAATACATATAAGAATAAAAATATTACTAAGAACATAGAAGATATCATCATCAACATCAATAATCAATTCATAAGTTGTATGCCTACCTTGTATGATTTATCTTATGGGAAAATACTCTAGATCCTCATATCACATTTCCTTGATCCATTTTGGAAGTGTTGACTGCACTGATATGTAAAAGATGGTAAACTAATCCTGGCCCTATTGAACCTTTGTATGTATCATAGTGAAAAAAACTCTCATATTCAACTGATAACTAGACTCTTGAATAGCCAATTTCTATGTCCTTAGGATAAATGTGCCTGAAACACTATTTCCCTTCTCATGCACATAGGCTAGCTCAAAGTCACATGAGTACATACACTCAATACACTCTATTGTACGATATTTAAATATTTTGTAAAAATATGTATTTAATTTTTTTTCATTATATGTAATAATTAATTACCCAAACATGATATTATTATATTATTTTATGGAATAAACCACTGTAGTCAACTTGAGATCCTTAGCAGGGTAATTTAAATCATGTTTCCTAAGCTATAATGATCCATACAACATGAATCAATCATTTTTCATCAACACACCCCCATGTATAGTCCTTGATGCATAACCAAACAAGTTATACGCCTCACCCAGCTCAGGTATGATAAAAAATGGCACATTGTTAATATTCTAATTCTAATTCGGGAAGGAATTATCATATGATCCAGATTATCCAAACATGAAACCCTTCTTAGTTAGGCCCGAAAGTGGTGTTTCCAAGTGATAAAGTTCATTGATGAATCACTGATAGAAGCCTAGAATACCTAAGTAGCTTCCTATATCAAAAAAATTATTAGGATGTTCCCAAGAAACAACTTCAAAGTATTTTACTAGGTCTAGTGAGATACCTTCTACAAAGATGTTGTGATATAATAAGTGTATTGTGTCAATATGAAATTGACAATTATATATATTGGTTTATATCATATTCTCTCTTAATGAACTCAATATTATGTCATGTTGTTTGGAATTAACAACACAAATATGGAAGTACACATAGGTGTCAAATACAAAAACAACCACAGAATGGTCCAAAAATTAGTGAAGTATTCAATTCATCAAATCCAAAACCACTATAAGAGTGTATGTCAATCCAAAAGGAATTATAATGAACTAATATATTCTAAACCTACTGCTAAAATAATATCATGGTTTATCATATGTTCTCAATATCAAATGGTGATACCCTGACCTCAAATCAATCTTGGATAAAAAATAAACTCTTAAATGGTCAAAGAGGACATCGATATGTGGAAGAGAATACCAGTTATTTTCATTTATAGTATTTAATTACCAATAAAAGATGAAAAATTATAACATCCCATCATCATTATTGGAGAAAAAGATTATTGAAAACAAAATTTACATAATATAATTATGAATAACCTATACATTAGTTATTAAAATTGTGTCATGATAACTTGAAGCTCTAGTAGTTCTATTTGATAAAGTGGATTGGAAATTGTTTCAACTCTAGACATCAATTAATATTTGAACTAAACATCTCTATTAGGTGAAATCCCTATGAAGTCCCCATGAATCACATTCTAAAATGAAATTTAATATATATATATATATATGAGAGAAAAAGATACTCTCCAACCTCATGGTCAGACCCCTTGAAAAGTAATATTTCTTTAAACCATACACCCAAAAAGTATCCATCATCAAAACCCCATGCATAAACTCAACCATCAATCCCATAACATTCAAAATTCAAGTATATATAAAATATTTTGATGATTTTGAATCAAATAAATTTATATAATGTGTATAAGCAGCCAGTTTTGTACCTCTCTCAATTGATGTCCCAACCTCACTATCAACATGTTCTAGATGAACTACATGTAACAAAATGTACCAGTACATTGTTCCTTTGTATGACTCCCCTTTTCAACAACTCTATGATTATATAGGTTCTTATACCCTAAATTACCAAATCCACTACCCCAACTAGAATGACCATTAGAATATCATCTGCCTGACTGGTATGGGGTAGAAGAACCCATTACAATAGTATGGATTAACCAAGATCCACAATCAGAACCCATCATCCATGGGTTCCTTTAGTACATATTTAGGTGTCCCATACTTCTGAAATCATGGAAATCCATTGGTGGTCAGAGAATCTGACCACGAATGTGACCAGACTAACCAAATTGATTGAATAACAAGAAATAAACACCCATATTAAATGATCCTCTCCAATTTATAGTCATGTATCCACTTCTCTAGTGTATATTATAAAAATGATTATTCTTACCCTCATACAACATACCTTCAAATATTCCAATAAAAACCAATTCTCCTCTAATGGACCCATTCATTTTCTATTCAATATGAGATAATGATTTATTACCACATAATCTTAGTCAATGAGATGATATGATCCTCGAAAATAATATCAAATTTTTATATGTACTAGAAACATCTCAACATATATTCCTCATCACGTACAAGAATTGAGAAAAATACCTACAGTTCAGTGAAGTGACTGGACTAGTCCATCAATAATATTCTACCCTAGGTCAACCACATAAACTCATATCCCCTATCATACCTCAATGTATTAGGGTAAAAGTGTTCTAGGAACATATCATGGATTTCCTTCAATACTATACTCTTCATCTACATTTATGAAGCCTAAAAAACTCACCAAATATTCAATTATATTTATAATATATAGGCTTGTAATTTGACACTTTTCACTATGGGACTATCTCAATGATCAATAATTTTTATGATGGACTCCATCCAGAACTCAGCTACCTTAGGTTCACCCACTTCAATGAATGCTATAAGGTACTGCAACTAGAAATCCTAATACATATCCAACATTTTCCTCACATCCTAAACTGGGTCTCATTCCATAATCTAGATGAAGATATCAATGTTCTCATAGATAATTTCTTCTACCACTTCACATAGAACAATCAGGGCCTCTTGTCCCCCTGTTAGATGTGCACACCTTTCAATGTCCACCTTTTGTCTAACTAACAAATTTCACTGTCAATCCATGTCTCTATAATTACAAAAATATGTATTAGAAAACATAACATCTCATTTACATAAGTTCACAATAGAGTCTCATATAGATAAACAATAAACTATCCATTATACACTTCCCCATGGTCAAAACAGTGGGTTTTTCACATCCCTGAACCATCCCAAACATGGTACATGGATAAAAAATGAAAAAAAATCATTAGTTTTTATTATATTCCCATAATTGATCTCATTCTGACAATTTTAATTTATAATATTCAAAATTATTTTTACCATTACACATTCATTATTATTAACAATTTATTTTAAATACTCAAATAATCAAAAATTATCATTTATAAAAAACCACTAATGACTTTATTTTCTAAGTGATCATAATATGATGCATCTCACATAACATTTCGAGTAACTATAATGTTTCATGCCTATGAAACTCTCAAGAAGTAATGATACATGAGTAAAATCTCAAAAAAATAATAACCTCACAAAAACATTTCATCACCAATGGTGAAATATCATAAACTATGACATCAAACATCATAAAAAACAATACCATCTTAGGTACATGTGTTTTCTCCAAAACATGGGTTTGCTACTCCCATAAACATTCTAATGAAGAAGGCCAAAATCATCTATGTATATAGTATACCATTCCCAACTAATAAAATTACCAAAATGAAAATTTATTCCATTAATACCACATCTTTGAGTCCCAAACCATGTTCCATATATAGTTACCACATTCCTATTTGTTACATATCCTCAAGCATTCCACCCCATGGGCTAGAGGATACTGACTACAAATGAGGGTCCAATAAGGATCTTGTGAAGACTATACCATCTTTATCAATGTAAGACAACATAAAAAATAAATATATCAATAAACATAATAATAATAGGTAATAACCAATACTGAATAATAATCACCTGGTAATCCCAAAACCAAGAAAATGAAAAAAACCAAATCAGTAAATATGGAATGCCATAGAAGTGTCAAGTCTGAAATGAAAAACCTAATTATTATCACACTAAAAACTCCCAAGTGGGTCCCAAATTCATTTATGTTTCTCTCCTTCACACACCATCATGAATCCCAACTCATCCATTATAAGAACTCAGATCTTCATTTTGTGTATGGATCTTGGTTTTGGGTTGTTTTTGTGGCAAAAGGAAGAAATGGGTTTTTAAGAACATTCCATGTACTTATGAGTACATGTTGTGTACCCAAGTACAAAATACAACCACATAATGGCTGTGTAACGACCGAGTACATGGACATGTAGGTTACTTGTAAGATCGCTTAAGGTGAGGGCCAGTTAAAGCTATTACATGACATGTACCTTTAATAAACACGCCATGTAGTTTTCTTTTTTATATGATAATTAGGAGTAGGGTATCATCTCATGTCCATCACCAACTCCTTATTCATGTGTTTCATACAGGAGAAATCTAGAATGAAGAACAAAGATCGATCCCCTGTTTCTCCATCTGACCTATGATTGAGATGCCTTCCAGTGTGTTGGATTCCCACAGGTGAGTTATAAATTCCTATATATTCCTTATTCATGCTTCCTCCTCTCTCTTGGGTTATTCAAGGTTGAACATTTTCACCTTTTTGTAGATATATTCCGATCTTGGCCGATTTAAGGGCCGATAGTCAAGAGTTTTGATCATACAACATCGAGGTAGGAGGTTTGTTCCTTTCGTTGTTCATCTTTGAATTATATATGATAAAAGTGCCACATACCCACGTTTTGGGTATTTCTTGATTGGAATTTAAATCTATTTAATACTTTCTATGGTTTGGTTGATTAATTAAGGGTTGTTACCTATGCATAACATTAGATACCTTGTTTATGGGAAACCCTATGTGTGTGTTACCTTGTTTGATTATTTATTGCCGTTTTGTATAGGATACATGTAGGAATTCCTTGCTTCCATGCCATGTTTTGTTAGGATGGAGTTTCTGATTATATGAAATTCACGTTTTTATAAATTATGAATGTTGAATAAAGGGGATTCGATAGTGAGAGCTTCCCAAAGGGGTTAGACTGTGAGAGATTCCTAGATGGTCATTTATAATCAATTGGGTTAGACTATGAGAGTTTCCTAGAAGATCATTATTACTTGATTAAATGAATGTGGGACCCAAGGTAATTGACTGTGAGAGATTCCAGGTGGGAGTTTATAATTTATTGATGAAATGTGGACCAAGGGGTATTGACTATGTGAGCTGCCCAGGTGGTCGTCTATAAATGATTAGAGCTATGTCAGACCAAAGGGGTTAGACCATGAGAGCTTTCTAGAGGGTCATTATTAAATAAATTGTTGTTATGTTAGACCAGGGGTATTAGACTATGAGAACATTCCCAAAGGGTCATTAATGAATAATTGAATGATTGTGATGAGTCTACCAAACCAAATCACAAGCTTGGACTTGATCTTACTTGTTTTATTTAGAGTGTATTCTGAGACATATGTTTATTACATTCACTAGGGATATATATCTTAGGTTAGATACCAAGGTTTAAATGTTTCAATGGATTGAACAATAAATGTAAAATAATATAATTTAAAATAATAGGATTGGTTACTTTTGAGTACTTCCTTGTATATTGATTCATTTCTTCATATTACCTACTATATATATTCACTGACTGTTAGGGACAGATCTTTTAGTGGTTTCCTTTTGGGATTCATCTCAAACCCTTTTTGGGTGATGCCTTTAGACCCAAAAAAGACTATACGATTGAAAGTATAGATATGGGAAAGTTCCCTTATTCATCAAGTACTTGATTACTATTGGAGTTGGAGAGCATGGGACCAAGGTGAGGCTTGCGATGCTATTAGAGTTTACTTATTTTTTAGTACTTTGGTTTCTATATTCTATTTTCTACATTGTGACTTGTTTGGATGATTTACTAGACACATGTGACATGTATCGTTTATATATATATATATATATTCTCTAGTGGTTTTCTTACTATATTCCTTCCATTGTTTACTTTTTGTTATGGTATTACTACTTCCACTATTGCTTAATACTATTTCCTAATGTGTATACTCATCCAACGAGGGCATAGTTTCCCCATTATCAGAACTTGGAATTCTCTTTATAGTTAGTAGCCTCTGGAATTTGGGGAAATGTACTTGAGGTCATGTAACCAACCAGGTTCAGGACACTTTTGGGTGGCACCCAGATCTGGGACGTTACATCCATCTATGATAGTGATTTTTCACTTATTATTTCATGAAGTCTATTTTGGTACCAAATTCCAACCCAAGTTGGCTGTGAGTACTCCTCAGTAAGGCTCCACCAAAATTTTCTAATGAAACATAAAATATATAATAGTGTCTATATTTGTATAAATAATAAAATAAAAATCATAAAAGTTGACAATTTTAATATTTATTATTATTTAGTGAACCACATTGTCCATTGGGTTTATGATGAAACTGAAACGTACTCTTACATTATTTGTCCCTTTACAGAGTATTATCTATACACAACATGTTTTTTCCGTTTTATTATGTCATTGGATTTCATTATTCAAATTAAATATAATTTTATTTTTTTACCATCTAGCATGAGTCCTAGTACCATTATCATCGATACATGGAGTGTCATTACAATATGATTATCATGGGTACATAGAGTGTCAGAATAGAATCAATATCATGGGTAATTAGAGAATTAATCTAGAACTAAGGTCTAGGATACTGGGAGTATAAGGTCAACACCAATCACATTCATTCATCAGGGTCCTAGAGCAATAGTATAGCCACCCATGGATGAGGGGAATCAATCCAACTCTGAAACCACATTGTTCACATTTTCAATATATATATATTTATAAATGTAAATATCTCAAGTATCAGTATTAATGACATTATTATCAATCATTAACAACATTCTATACCTTTTCATTTATCAATCCAAACCATGGTTCTTATCTTTTATCATAAGAATCAACTTGGGATATATCACATTAATCCCATTATCACCAATTACTAAACAACTCATTAAACCTTAAATGTAAATCCAATCAAAACTTTAAAACCCAATATGAATCCATGAAATAATTCTTTAGTTTAATTCCACTGACCAATTATTTCCTCTTTTACCATCCATAATTTATGATTTCATGGATATTATCACTTTACCATGGGGTTTCGTTATTCTCAATTTCATAATATCCAATGGGTCCAACTAGATCAATGATGTGTATCAAAAATTGTACAGGCTGTACTTCATTTTATTTAATAAAAACACTATTGTGCAACCAGGAAATGAAAAAAAGAATTATATATATGCGAAATGATTGAAGACTATGTGAAATAGCATGTAAGAGGCATTATATAAGATCATTGATGAAATCACCACAACCAAAACCCTTAATTTGTGGTAGAAAACTGAAAACTAAGAAAAAATATCTGATCCTTTTGATCTAGTATTTGATATGATTTATATAAGTTGATCCAACCATTAAACATCACAATTGAAATCATGGAACATGGATATATCTATAATGAATAAGATATAATGTTTCAAGAAAGAGAAGAAGAATATATCATGGGAGAACGACCATGAAAAGAGACTTACCAGAGAATAGGGATCCCTAATAGTCATTGCATCCCCTAAAACATTCTCTTGAATTTAAGGGGATCATCTATCAAAACACAAGAGAAAAAGGAGTTTGTAAATATCTTATATTGGGGTAAAATGAGTCCTTTATAATTTAATTTGGATAAGTTACATATTTTTTGGGATACTAACTATACATCGAATTGTTAGGAAAAATGGTTAGGAAAATTTTGTTCTAACCATGTTGTTCTATTGTCTCAAGCCAAAAATACACAAGGTTGTATCATGTGGTTAGGAAAACTATTATTCAATTATGTAATTCTCCTATATTCATCCTTGTATGGTTTGGGGGGGAGTGGCCACATGATTTTTTAAAACTATGACCCCCTTATAGTGTATAAATATTAGGTGCATGATATCTTGGGTAAAACCACATGGTTTTCCCAAAGTGTTATCCAACCACGAATAGACCCATTGGATTCAAAAACACTATAAATTCACCAAAAGCATCCCTAAAGCATCAACCAATGAATGAATAACCAAAACAAGGGTAAAATAATAACTGGAAATGAGTATGTGATGTCTTGAGAATAGTCACGATTTTATATACAAATAAAAAAAATTAAAAGGACTATTCAAACTCTTGAAGACTTTTTGTGAGCCTTCTCTATGGACATAAAAGAGGGTGGGGGTCAAAAATTTCATTTGGTTGAGAATAAATATTGTCATTGATTTATTTGGATACATATGAATCTATTTATAGAACTAAGTGTATAAAACTAACATATTAAGATGGAATTAGAGAGAAACATCTTTTTGGGCCTAAAATTGTTGACAAAATTGTTGAGATGATCAAATCCATTTTTAAACACATTATAGAATAATAGAATCAAAAAAAAAATATATAATAAAATATTATACTGAGAAATGGATCTTGAGGTTGGATAGAAATTGTTTTATTATATGTCTCTTATGAATGAATTCATCAGGATTGGGATGAATGTGATGTTATATAACAAATTATTTGACCCCATTGAGATTCTGGATAAAATTGGAGTCATGACCTATAAAAAAAAGGCCTATAAAACCATAATAAAATACATGATGAGTTTCATGTACCCCAGGTGTGGAATTAAATAACTGATCACTCACATCTATAAAATACAATTTTGGTATAGTGTTATAATAATCTCTTTTAAAAAGAGTATATTGTGAAAATATTAGACTATATAGAAGATGTTCTATATAGAAAGATAACCCAAATGGTCAAATTACTTTGGTGAAGTGATATGTGTGAAGAGGAAACATTAAAACTAGAGGAAATTAAATAGATTTAATATCATATATTTTCATCATAGAGTGTGAAATTATATTTTTTAGTTGAAATTTGGACATCCATGAAAAATTTAATGACACAATTTTTTTAGAAAATTTAATTCAAAATAAATATGTATTTTATTTAATAAATATTTATAATATAAGTAAAATTCAATAATTCATAAAAATTATCACTAATTTATTACACTAACATAGAATAGTAAAAATAATGTATGATTATCCTCTATAAAATTAAAAATAATAAAATTGGAAAACATATTAAACTAAATAAAAACTATGTTATGATATTATTATATAACACACTCCCCAAAAAATACCATGGCCACAAAGATAAATTTAAAACAATAAAAAATAAATTTTAATATATTCTAAAATTTTAAAATGAAGAATATAGAGCCACGATTGTAATTTTTGATAATGATGATTGATGAATATAAGAACTATTTATTGGATTTTTAAAGATTATATGACCATTGAAACTTTTACTATTAGAATAGTAACATGACCATTATAATATTAAATTAATATCCAGAATAAAAACTGAAATAAGAGAATAGTGAATAATATTTTGGTATCTTAAAAAATAAAAATATAACAAAGTTATAATATAAAACAATTAAATATTATTATCAAATATTATAAAATAATTATTTTAAAGATATAAAGAATATAAGTGTTTTTCAGAAAAAAATAAATTTTATATTTTTTTAAAAACCAAATATTATGAATAATATGAAATTTTAAATTAAGAATAATTTAGAAAAAATGTTTCATTGGACACTAATTTTATATAAAACAATAATACAATTTTATAAAACCATAAATAATTTTTATAAGGGTCATTTTATTGAGTATGTCTTAAAAATTGTAATTTTAAATAAATATTTTTAATTAAATATCCCGAAAGTTATATTGATAAAATGGAATCCATTTTTTAAATCATCATGTTAATAGTTTTTAATAGTGATGTTTTTTTATTTTTCTAAAATAGTGAAATATATAGTTGAATAATAAAATAATGTTTATGAATAATATTTTATAATTTTACATATGAATGAATTTTTGATATTTATAGAAGTTAGATAAATATTTTAATGTTTATTTCCTAATTAAAATGAAATCCACTTACTACTGGATGATATATTGATAACAATTTGGGGATATAATATTATATTCGAATATATATATTATGAAACACTCATCTTCTCATTGTATAAGTAAAACCCTACACATCCCCACTTACCCACACACTATAAACATTTTATACTATCAAAATACCACCCCAATTATCTTCAATAGGTTCTATAGGGGTTTTCACCTCATAATTTCATTCTGATATGGTCATTGATGATTAGGAAAATATTCATATAAATAAATAATGTATTTTATCTATTTTAAAGTATCACAAATACTTCATTTATAATTTTCTTAATCCTACATATGTAATTAATAAAATATGTTCACTTAATGAAATTAAAAAATTAATACTTTTTATTTATTATTTATATCATAATAATTTTCAAAAAATTATTATATAGTTATTTATATCATTCATTAAGTCATTGAAAACTAAAACAACCTTAAAAGATAATGTTATAAATATTTTATTGTCATTATATATTGAAATTTTAAAATATAGATATAATTAATATTTATAATATTTATGACATGATCAAGATTATATAAAAATATATTTCATTTTTTAAATAATATTAACAACAACCAATCATGGAAACTTTTATCATCTTAGACAATCATTCCAATACAAATTCTATTTAATGATAATTATTTGTTTTATATATTTGAATTTATAAATTTTGGTATAATATAATGATAATGAAACCATAAAATACACAGATACAGATCAATAAACAATTTTGAAATAGATTCGACTATTATCAACATACTAAATATATTTTGGAATAGTTGATCGAACAACCCTGAGGGGTTGACATAAAAAAAATTAAAAATGAATAATATATGTTAAT
This sequence comes from Viscum album, assembly GCA_963277665.1. NCBI lineage: Eukaryota > Viridiplantae > Streptophyta > Magnoliopsida > Santalales > Viscaceae > Viscum > Viscum album. Next base: position 790,888,316 of record OY728153.1, read on the forward strand.
AAAATGGAAATAATGTATCATTTGGAAATTGAAAATTATATAGATCATTCAATTAACCTATATAAATTATCTATTTTTGAGATGAAAGGATCATCTAAGGGAGTCGGTGCGAGGGGAATGTGAACTCCCAAACCACCCCTTTTTATAGTAATTTTTTTAAATATCCCCATTAATATATCTACATATATATATTCATAGAATATAATTATTATATATATTACTTATATTTAATTTTTACAAATATTCATTTTTTATTTTACCTTTCTTTATTGGGGATATATATTTTCTTCATGTACCATTCTATATCCATTCATTAAAGTAATAATTATCAAGGGAACAATTTCAATTCAATATTCAATTTAATATACGATAATTTTAATTTATTTTTCATAAATGACATCTAATATTAATCACCATATTATAGAGTAATATATTTGCTTCGTTTTAATTTTATTTAGAACACTATATGTATGAAATTATAAAGGTTTCATTAAATATTTCATAAATAATCATCTAATATGTTTATTTCTAAGTCTACTAATATAATGTTTTGATATAATATTTTCTTCACATGTGATGTATACTCATTATGTATGATTCATTATTGAATTTCGAATGTATAAAAATCCTTAATCTGTATTTTTTTGGGAATAATTTTGATTCCTCATTTGAAAATGAATTATAATATGATTATCTAACATATTCTCTTATCTTGGGTTTATCATTATTATTCTTATGTATAATTACATTTCTTATAGAACACATATTCAGGTATATTTTATAATGAAAAATGTGGGACAACAATTTTATAATGCAGAAATTTATTGTATAATTATAATATCTCATGATATATAATATACATTACGTGGGATGTTATCCACCCACATTTGGTTATCAGGAATTAGTTTTGAACATTGGAAAATGTATATTAATGCTTTTTATACATTTGAGACATTTGAATATGATTCTGTGATATAATGATTTATTTTCATTTATTTTATTCTTCCTTGTGATTATATATATACCCTTATATTTTAGAGGATTATGATATTCTTCTTTATCCATATATTATACATTAGTATCATGTATTAAAATATTATTGATCCCCTATTAGGATTTATATCTAACACTTTTATTTTAGTTAATACCCCAATGTATGCATTGAAGAAATAAAAAATCTTTATTATTAAGGATGAAATTTAGAATATTGAAATGAAAATTGATATTCGTTTTTAATATATATATATAATGTATTGATGATAAAAGATATGTACATTTAATGGTTCTTATTATAGTTGGTTATGATAAATTTGGTGAATTTTTTTAGGTATTAAATTTGTGTAATAATACGAACGATCACTGTAAATTTATTAAATATTTTAATTCATATATTCTATACGTAAATTTCAGTCATTTATACATTTATGTTTTTTTTAAAAATAATTTTACTCTAAAATGGATTTTTGTTCGCAGTCTTAAGGTCAATTTTATCATGGTTTCAAGGCTGGATCTATTTATATGTTGTGGTGTTATTTCATCTAATATAAGTGTATAATATAAACATTTCAAGGGTATAGAGGTTATTTCTTTCTAGAAAATCAATTAATCCCAAATTTTAAAAAGTATTTTGATAAAATAAATTTTCATTTAGTACAATTTTTATTGTTTAAGGGTTTGATCATTTATGATATTTTTCTAACCATAATGAACAAAATATTTTTATTTAATTTCATGAAAATTTACACACATTACAATATTAAACATAGTATAATTAGATTATTAAATTCATTTTTATCCATAAAATGACGTAATATAACCATCATTAATGGTGACTATTTTTAAAAAAAATAGTATTAATATTGGATGTTATGATTTCCATGAATGGATGTTTTTTTATCGAAGGAATTATTATGTGATTTTATTTTTTGTTCATTAATATTTTAATTTATATTTTAGATTATATTAATAAATAGAACCAATATTTTATATTTATAGGATGTATAAATTAGAAATAATGGAAGGTAAAGTAAAAAAAGGATGTAACTGAAGATCATACACTGATCTTTGTGATGAATCATTTTCTAATGTAATATGAACATCTATAGAGGGTATTTTTATGATTCAAAAACTTTTATAAAATTTATTGTAGTTTTGGTGAGGTATATTAGTTGAGTTATTATAATAGAAGAAGTATAATCTGTAAGAATATGTGGGGTGGAATTTATAAGTAGAGGAGGGGGGATTTTTAATAAAATATTTTTCTATAAATAGTATCCAAACATGTTACTATATAGTTAGGGTTTTGTTATTTAATATCCAATATGTCATTACAATATCCTTATAAAATTTATAATCCAAAAAATTCATTCATATATACAATTAAAAAATATTCTATTTTAACACATTTTAATTATCCAATATCATGTTTTTATGTATATGAAAATTACCAAAAAATCACTCTTACAAATTTTCATCATTCCTATTACAAAAATGATATGCATTTAAAAAAAATTATTTTCTAATTATGGGAACTCTAATTTTTAAATATAATATTTATTTATTTCAAAATCCTACTTTGTATGGAATGGTCAATTTTCAATCCCTTGAAATTTTTTTAGGAGTTTATGAAATGGAATTATTATTTCTATAAATAATTAATTTTATATAAAAGAGTTTTACCATATTAAATTTCTATTTTATATTTTTTATGTTTTTGATATAAAATAATCTAAATAAAAACAAAACATATATATTTTTTCTAAAAATAAAAGTATCATTTTTTTGTGTGAAATTATTTATTATATAATATTAAAAACTTTTATTAATTTGTTTTATGATATGAATTTCATATATTTTTATTTATATATAAAATGAAATGGCATTTCATTATTCCAACAAAATAGTTACTATTATATGTATCATATTTCTAATATCACAATCATATTTAAAATATTCAATTTTATTTTATAAATATTATACAGTACTAGTATATTAAACATTATTCATTAACTACAATTCCTCACAAGTTTCTATATCCTTTATTTCTAAAATTTATATAATATTACTAATTTTGGTTTATTTCATAATGTGTTTTTATTGAGTATGATATTTCTAGGGGACATAAATATTTTAGAATATAAACTTTTTACCCCATTATATTATTTTTTATTGTTCCATTGTATTACATCATATTTTAACTTTTAAAATTATTCTATAAATGTAATATTTTAAAAAAATTATTATTTATTATATGGTCAATGTGAATTTCATATAATATATTGTACAAATATATATAACAGTTACATAATATCATACCCAAAATTTCAAGGTTGTTATAGAAGTTTTTAGGTTATCTAGGTGATTTTGGATTAGTTAATAAATTTAGATCATTTATTTGTGATCATGGAGTTGAAGGTTGGGAATTCTTTTTCACAACTATATATGGAGAAGACTTCAATGATTCTTTGGGATTGGATGATTATAATCCTAGATCGTGATCCTTTATTTACCTTGAGTGTGCGGAAGGGTCTCTAATATAACATTGGCTCTTTTTATTGACATAGAACAACATTCAATCCTTATATTAATGTTTTGAATAAATAAAATATCCTTAAAATGTGGGAAATATTTTATATAGGAGTTTTATTAATCTGTTAAGTGTTTACCATTGGATGATTTTTCCTATACCAATGTTCATCACTCCTATATTGGTATAGTTCTGTTTGAAAATTTTCATGATTGACCATAAATATCTCCATTACATTGGACTGATTTTTAGGATTTTGAGATTCAATAACATGATTTGGTGTATAAAAAATAGTGAAGGATTACTTGATTCATGAGTGGTGGAGGGAATCTCATAATCATTATAATTCAAATAATTATTAGATGAGCATACATTTTGATTTTTTTGGATGAAAATAATGTATTTTAATAGTTTCTACTCATATTGGAAATAAAAGGTTAGTTGAGGTAATTAGATCTCTACTTGATACATTTGACCATTTGAGGTGTTCACGTATATTGATAAATCAACATACCTGTTACCAATTCCTTGTTATATTGATAATATTCATGATAATTCTAGTGATTCCTGTACAAACACTACTACAAATACTCCTTTTATCAGCACTAAAACCCCCCTTTTATCTACGCTAGAAAAGCATTGTTAAAGCCGGTGAAGATAGGGGGGGGGGTCCCCTTTATCAGCGCTCCAAAAAGTCCTGATAAAGATACCTTTTATCAGCGTTAAAAAGAAGCGCTGATAAAAGGGGTCTTTTATCAGTGCTAAAACAAAGCGCTGATAAAAGGGTCTTTTATCAGTGCTTTTTTAAAAGCACTGATATAAGTTAAAAAAAATTAAAAAAATTAAAAAAATTAAAAAAATCCTGCAATCGGGGGGGGGGGGGGATTTTATAGCGCTTGAGACACCCCTTTTACAGCGCTTTTCCACCCCCTATAACGTCCCCACACACCCCCTCCACCCTTTATCAGTACTAGCTCCCATATTTCCCAATGCGCGTGTGCCTCTGCCTCCACCAGGTTTGGAACTCGAGACCTCCCCCCTACATGCCTAAGACCTTACCACTCCTCTATTTTGATTTGTTTTACATTTCATGATATCTATATATATATATATTTAGTTATATTTATTCATATAGTAATATATATTTATATTAATATATATATATATACACATAGAGTTATATTAATATATATATCTATTTATATATATATATATAGTTATATTTATTCGTATAGTAATATATATTTATAGTGATATTAATATATATATTTATAGTGATATTAATATATATATATTTATAGTAATATTAATATATATATATATAGTTATATTAAAATATAAATATAGTTAGATTAACATATAGGTATATAAATATTCATATATTTTTATTTTAGATAAAATGGATATTAGTTATTATTTAGATAAAACTAATATATTTTATATGTAAATATATTTTATTATTTATATTTATAATTAAATTTTTATGTGTGAATATATAAAAAATATGTATATATTGTTATATATTTGATTATAAATAGTAGTGAATTATAAAAAATGATAAAATTTCAAAGACATAAAATCAATATGAATGTAATACCTTGGAATAAATTCAGTCCCCACCAAAAAAATCCAATAATACCCCCTTAAACAAGGCTGAAAATCCACAAAATGTTAAACAATCTGGGTACCCTGACTAAAAAATCAGTTTTGGAGGCCTCCTGTGCCTTTTTTGGCCTCGAAAAAACCTTGACCATGGCCCCCAAGTTAAATTGATGTAGATCTCGTCGCGAGCTTTGATTTGATATGTGGTAGAGCTCAAACAGACACCCGGATCAAAAGTTATGTCTTTTTGAAGTTCAAGTTGCGTTTTCAACATATTTTGGATCTTTTTTTTTTATTTTTATACTTTTCAAATTGTTATTAAATGACTATTAATCCATAATAATTAGCGAATTATTATTTAAAAATCTTTTTTTTTTAATTTTTTTATAAGCCATTTTCACGAAATATCTTATATTTTAAGTGTAACTGTACATTTATACTTATCTAAAATAAATTTAAAATTATATTTAAAAAATATATATTATATTTATATCAATATAAATATATCTATATATTTAAATATTAATATATTTTTAATGATTTTTTTGGTAGTAGACCCTTTATCAGCGCTTTAAAAAAAAGCACTGATAAATATCCTCTTTATCAGCGCTAACGAAAAAGCGCTGATAAAGGGGGGGGGGGGTACCTTTAACAACGCTAAAAAAATTCTCTTAAAGGGGGCACCTTTTTGGGTGCTAAAAAAAGCGCTGATAAAGGAGTACTTTTTCAGTGCTTTTTTAGCGCTGATAAAAGTACCCCCCTTTATTAGCACTTTTTTATAAGCAATGATAAAAGTGTGGAATTGGGAAAAACTGTTTTTGTGGTAGTGTAATTAATAAGAGCATGATGCCTCCCATGTTATTTTTTTGAGAGTCAGATACTTAAGACATAGGGACATTTCTGAAGAAGCCCAGAGTGATTCATTATGGACTCTAGAAGGTTGTGTATAAGAAAGTAATTCTAGTGGTGTGTTTCTTAGAGGGGCATGGTGGATTGGAGTATCTGACATTGTATACCGAGTAACATATTCATGCTCAATATATCATATAATACTAGGCATTGTTTTTTTGATGATGAGATGAATTTATTATAGTGATATTATTGAAGCTCATTTCTAATTTCTATTATAGTTAGAATATATTTTGGATATAGATATATACATATTTGAGAGTTTTTGTTGTATTGTGTTGGGATTCATAGTTGTTTTTTATCTTTATAGAATTAGTAGTGATTTAAAAGAATGAAAATCAATTTTCAAGAATGTAATATATGGGAAAGACAACATCAAAACATAGTACACTGTGTATTTGATTAAATGATGGAATCATGATTTTGTTTATATGAGGATCAAAGATGTATGATGGTGTTTTATCTCAAATATATAGTTCAAACAAAAGATAATGTCATGTCTGGTGGTATTATGTTGTAATATAGTTGGGTGGAGATGGCATGAACCCCTCCCCCCAATGATTCAAATCCTTTTATGGAAATGAAGAAAGTGACATAACGACCCCCGTTCCCACCTCTAATTGACCCCAGGGTGGCAACTGATGTCAAGGTTATACAAGTCTCGGAAAATGGGAGGCATTTATCTATTTAAAGAAACAAGATCGAGAGATAATGTGTTTGATCCCAACCAACTCCAAGACATATATATTAAATAAATATAAATCAATCCCACATGAATGTTTAAAATAGAATTGATGTAAAACAAAAATCTCCAATGTAATTACCAAATATATAGCTAGGAAGCGACACATCAACTATCAAGACCAGAGACAGAAAAGTCCATCATGGTCCATGAAGTCCTCCTGGAATCCTGAAAACAGTTTTATATACGTAGGGTGAGCATACATGTATACTTAGTTGTAAAACCAAGGTCTCTCATGCATGTGTGAAAGAAGCATACTAATCCCCTTTGAGAAAAAAACAAAACCAAATAGCACCAAAGAATATATACAAACCACCCCAAACCCACTAAGGATTGCTTACCAAATAACGCAAGAAAAGTAATTTAATATAAGGCACATAAATGATTTGGGTACCCAACACCAATTACCATGGGTTTAGTCACTATTTACTAATGGAAACTCTCCTAAAAATCCCACATATTCCAAAAAAACCACATCACAACCCTCCAACACACACCTGGGACTGAATTCCACACCTCCTCCCATCACCTCAGCCACAAGCCACATCACATCCCACCCCAAGACACCTAATACCCACAAATACACTTCATCCCATCACTTGAGACATAAGCCACATAACATCCCTTCTGTAGACACTTGGGACACATACCACATAATATCCAAACCACAGACACCTAAGCCACATAAGACTTCACATTGCGAAAAAACCCGGGAAAGCACAACACATATAATCCCAAGGGAACCTAGGAAAACACAACACATCTCAACACAAAGACACCGGGGAAAACAAGACTCACCCCCCCACACACTAGGTCCCCAGAAACCACAACCTTTCTAAATAATCTAGGGCTACCTCCCTCAAGATGAAGAAACAAGGAAGAGAGGGTGGCCATCCATACGTCCTACCACCAGGATGTTTGTAAATGATACCCTCCACTGTTACAATGGGGTTGTTAGGCACGTAGTGCTAAACTAGGGGGTGTATAGAAATCAAAAAGGAAATACATACATAAATACATATATATATTTAATAAAAAAAAATATTTCCCAACTTATGGGTTGTCAAACAAACACCAGCTCACAAAACTTTCAATTTCATTCTTACCAAAAAATGCACAACACCACTCATCAAACCACAACCCAAATCACACTTAATTCCAATTTAATGTTACTATTACCATTCTTCATTCCAAATTCATCTATTAATTCTATTAACTAAACCATCCCATGCTATTCCAATATTTATCAAGTAATTATTTATTCACCATTCTATTACTATTGGTGTAACATCCTGTTACTGTTTCAGGTGTTTCTAAACCCTCTTGTGAAAAATTATTAATATCTTATATGGAAAAAATGTTTTATCATCAATATTTAGATAATTTTGTTAAGGGACTTAAATGTCAGTTAACATCTTGGAATGTTCAATGAAATATTTTTGGAGTTCGACATTGAGTTATTGTGACATTCTAAGGCCTGAAAAGTCTCAATGAAAACTGAATAAAAATATTAATTATATCATATTAAGTGCATATATTTTTTTAAAAATAATTGAACAAATATAAAATGGTGTGTTGTTTAAGAAATATGAGAACACTATTATTTAAAAAATATGGTGTTTATTTTAGGAGGGGTATGACATTCGAAGGCGCCAGACATTTGGATGCCTCACTCATGAGATAAAGTTATTAAATAATATTTAATATATTATTTATTAAAAATAAAAAAATATCTTTCAAACAGTGCATCATATGAGAAATATGAGACCATTTATGTGTCTAAAATGATGGATTTACCCTAGATGATGTGAAACATTTGTTAGCGTCTGACGTTTGGATGCCTTACTCGCAAAAATAATTTTTTTTATTTTAGTTAATTATTAATTCCGATTTTTAATTAATAAATCATTAATATTTCTCAAAATGTTCATCATTTGAGAAGTCTGAGACTACCGTTGTGTCAAGAATGGGGTGTTTTCTCTAGAAAGGATATAAATTTTGAGAGAAACAATCATTTGGTATGTCTGCTATTTAAATAAATTTATTTAATATTTTAATTAATAAATTAATTTTAAAAACTCCTTATTATGTTAATATTCTACCTATGTTCGTCGTACCTCCATTTATCAGTCACCCATCCTTCCAAAAACCCAATTTATTTACCGTTTTGACTATTTAAAATTATGAACACCTGAAATGGATGAAATCAACAACCCCACATTCAATTTTAAGTTGAATCAAAGATTTGTTTAGTGGTTTCAAAATAGCAAACAACTACACAACATTGGGGTTTGAAAATACCCAAATGTTTCGATTAATTAGTGTCAGATGATCCTATCATCTATGGGTGACACTAAAACTACTTTTGAGAACCTCCATTGATTATCTCGACTTCTTCCTTCAAGTTGGAGAGGTGTTTATGGTTCCTCCTTCCCTCTCTAAGTGATGCGTACCGGGTTTGATTTATTTTTTTATATTTTTTATATTTTTCATAAATAGTTTTTTATTCTAAAATTAATGTAAAAAGTTATTTTCTTTTATTTGAAACAAATAATTAAAGCTAATTTATATTAGGATAGTTCATGTAAAATTATCAAAATATAATTTTAAAATAAATTATCAAAAGAGATATATATTTATATATATAGTGATAATAACATTGTATCTTTAGGGATAATTTATTTAGATATAATTATTAACATTGAATTTCATGAATTATTAAAGGATGAATTACTGCAATTTGAAAACAATAATTACCATTTTTTAAAGAATAATTGCATGTTATTATTAAAGATAATTTATATAAATTATTAGAGGACAATTTTAATGAAATTATCACATGACATGATTATCAAAATAATAAAAGGATAATTTCGAAGTTTCAACGAATGATTAATTTATATAATTTTGAAAATGTAATTCCAAAAAATTATCAAAATAAAATATTTGTTTTCTGATATGATAATCACTAGGGAGTATCAGGGTATAATTAAATGAAATTGGAAAATGATAATTTCAATGATTTATCGAAGCATATTTTTTCAAAATTATAAAAGGATATCTGCATGAAATTTTATGGGGATAATTACACATGATTATTGGAAGGTGATTATAAAGTAAATCATCAATTGAAAATTTCATCAACTTATCAAAATATAATTATAAAGAATTATCTGAGGATAATTTCATGAATTTATCAGGATAATTTAAGACAATTTTTTAAAGGATAATTATTAGGTACATATCACATGAAAAGTTTATTAAAATTATTATGGGATAATCATGTATTTTGTTAAGGGTTTGTTATTATAATTATAAAATGATAATTTGAAAATTATCCAAGAGAGATAAAATATTATAACATGTAATATTTTTATCTATAATTTGAAATTATCCAAGAAAGGTAAATTTTTTTTTTCATGTAATATTTTAATAAATAATTTTTAATTATCCATGATAGAAAAAATATTATGACAAGTAATATTTTAATCGAAAATTTTAAAATTTACCCACGGGAGAGAATGTATAATCGCATGTGTTTTTTTATTTCATTTTGAAATAAAATAATTGGTATTGGTTTTAGGAATAATTGAATAATTTTTACCATTGGTGTGTTTATGTTTACGATAATAAGGTTACGAGGAGGTTTATTTAGCCACACATGGTGGTTTATCATTTCCATTGATATAGAAAACCATGAGGTCGATTGTTCCATCCTGATTAGTCATAAAATTGAATATCCATGAATTGTTTGATTTAATTAAATTGATGATTTAAATTTTTGAATTTAAATTATATTTTTAATGGAAACATTTTCAATAATTTGTTTGAATTTAATTTTGTGAATGAATCATGAAATGATGGAGTTGGTTTTGAATGGATTTAAAACTTGTGAAAATGGATTAAAATGTTTTGATAAAAATCCGTTGGTTTTATTTTGAAAAAGTGGCATACTTTTTATTAAAATCCATTTTGGGTTTAAATGGAAAATTTTCATGGAAACAAAATAATGGGATTTAAGTTTATATTTATATAGTCTTAAAATAAATTTCCAATCATTGTTTCTGTAAGAGAACATGAAAGCTTTAGGTAGTTAGTGGGTTATTTGGACACACTCTATGCTATTACAACGTTCTAAAAAAAACATGCAGCGGGTCACATACCCGGTGGGTTGGTGATGAGTTGTATTTGGCCTGTGTAATCAGGATGTGTATATACAAATTTTTCTGAGTTCACTTAGAGAGTGTGGAGTCCTATAGACAGAAATACTATTGTATCTGTTTGGAAGTTGACCATGCTTCTCACTTGTTATTTATATTCGAGATAAAAATGTATGCCAATATTTTAAATGGATTTACATGACTTCTAAATTTACATAAGCTATTTTATGTAACTATTTTTATTTAATCCATTTTTAATAAATATTCCATCATTTTTAAAATCATTGATTAAAATATTTATTTTCATCATTTGAAATGTATATCATTATTCATTTAAATATTCTTTATAATTCAAAACCTATTTATCATTAAAATTGAAAGAACTTTATTGATTAATATATTATTGTAATATGATATGGAATCCTTGGTGAGACCCTACTGGGATTTTTATCTGACACCCTACGTTTTCCTTCGGGTGTTTTTGGACTTCCTTTTTCCATGTTTGAGTTAGGGGAAATGATCACTTTCAGGTGGATCCAGATGTTGACCCTCAATATTTTTGAGTTTTTTCTTTAGGGACTTGGGTTGTATTTCCCTTTTTTTGTACATAGTCTTTACTACTTTGGGAATTTTATGCATTATTGTATCCTGGTACTTCACTGCCAATGGAGTTTCTTTTGTTATACATACTACCTTGTTTTCTTTTTCTTCTGCATTCTTGTTGAAAAACTATTCCCACTTGTATGTTGTATGATGCCAGGTGCTAGTCAGAGACCTATGGGGATTAGGAACACCCTTCAGGATATGTTAGGTATAGCTTGTTTATCAATTTATGAGGGTACTCAGGCTGGGTCATGATAATGTGGTTTTAGTGGGAGGTTGAGCCTTTGACTTGAAGACAATATGCTTTTGTGAAATCTTGTCAGGACTTGGGAGGTATTTGTGATTGATTGCCTGGATAAATTTCACCAAAATTTTTTTTAAGTCTCTATGGATGGTTAAGGAAAGATTTATAATGAATTAGTTCTAGTATTTTCACTATTTTTATTTGGATAAAGTGGAATCCAATCTTACTTATCTCTTCTATTGGGAATAGTTTTCCCTGTTACTGAGTTTGAGTGTTGTTATAATTTATTTCTTTGTCTGCTGATGTTGTGTAACATCATGCTTCTGAGAAGATGTGTGAATCAGATCCAAGAAGTGGCTACTACTGAAATTTAGCAATCGAATCCTCCAGTGGACTCGAGCCAGGTTGACGTGATTGTGTGCACTATCCAAGCTATAGGATATGCACCACCTCAAGTCTCAATTCAAGCTCCAATTGTGGAACCTGAGGGTGATGCTCTTTGAAATTGTTTTAAAAATTTCCTTCACTAGAAACCACCGGTTATCAATGGTTCTACTAATCATCAACATGTTGTGGAATGTTTGGGTAGGATAGAGCATATGTTTGAGTTCTTGGAGACACTGGACAAGTTCAAGGTAAAGTGTGCTACCTTCGTGTTGGAGGGACCAAGAAGGAGATAGTGGGACATTGTAGTGATTAAAAGCAAACATGAGGGCTTATAGTGGAAATAATTCACGTTTCTTTTAACTGAATAGTTCTATCCAGATTCAATGGTGTTGGCCAAAGCTATAGTGTTTTTCAAGCATGAGTAGGCTAAAAGAACTATGGATATTGCAGACATTTAGAGAACTTGCAGAAGTTATTCCATTACCTTTACACTCCATATAGTAGCTCTAGACCATCAACACCTCCAATAACTGTGGGTAAATCAAATACATCATGTACAAAATAGTTCTAGCCACATGCATCTAGAATGAAGCTTCTTCATGCAGTGGAAGAATCTCTCGATGAAGCTGATATGGGTCCAGCAACTGTGAGAGGTACCATTACTATAGCTTCATCATTAATGACTTATTTTTCTTAATACCGATGCATCTCAATTGTTTTTTCAACCCATAACATTAATCTTTTTAATCATATTATAGATATTTTCTCTTGGGTAATGGATATTACTACAACCCTTAGTGTGATGGGAGAGAATGGTCTCTATAGTCCTGCTTGTGTCTTCTCTCTATCATATATCAAACTTGTTTGGAGTTTTCTGGTACTCAACAAGAAATCTATTGGCGTTATGTTTTGGATGCATGGGATCGTTGCCAATAAATCCCAGAATGATTGTTATCTTTGATGGGTCTACATTACTACACCTAGTGGTGTGCCTCTTTTACTTCAAGGAGAATGTGACCCAAGGTCGTGTTGGAGTTGGTAGCCAAGAACCAACCACTTTCTACTTTATTCAATAATAAATACGTTATCACATATTTATTGTTCATCTGTGTGAAAATGCATGTGATAATGTCCTAAAGATAGCTATAGAATTAAAGGGTCATAGTGGATCCCTGCTTTGATGAGAGCCCTGAAGTGCCATAACACTATTCTTAAATATATGTTCTATGGCCGGATGATGTTATTTGAGGGACACAAATAATACAGGCCATTAGGGGTGGGGGCTCATAAAACTTTGAGGCACTTTCTCATAGTGTTCACCCTTGGTAATATCCAGGAGGATATTATGAGAACGAGACCCGCCAGTAGGAAATCCGCATTTAATAGTGTCATTGGATGTTCCTACCTATGAATGTGTGTATTAGTACTTAGAATTTAAGATTATTATTAATGGGTATTACAAATCATGCACAAAGATGTATTGACGAAAACTATGATGACACACTATTTGCAGCGAGGTAGGATACGTTGAGTGCGTCACAAGTGATACTACATTAATAGACAATGTGAGAAAGGATTTGTCCCTTATGTTCCATATTGGAAGTAGATATCTCATTCCCTTTGATGGAATTGATATAGCCTATATAAATCCATGGCCATGGTGACGAATCAACATGTTAAATTCCAGAATGTCAAAGAAAGAATAATCAAGCAGATGGGTTGATGGCACTAGCATACAACCCGCTTGATTTGAGATATCGAGACAAAGGGATTATATTACATGGTAAGCGTTCATATGAGGTGACATGTCATTGCGGCGTTAACTTATTTCTCTATGGGTGCCTTGGTGTGTTTCTAGATGCTAACCTTGGACTTTAGGTAGGCTCCATATAATTCCAATGTGAAAGAGCCCTAGAGGGTCACACACTAAGTGTGTCCTAGTTTCTCAGTTAAATATTAATTTAACATGTTAAATAAATATTATTCCCGATTGTGGTTTAATAATTATTTAAGGATGGTTGATCGCATTTATTTTGACACTAGTTATTCGAGAGAATATATTGTGGGAAAAATAATATATTTATTAGTGATTAATGCAGTGATATTTAATTTAGAAATAAATAGCCATTATTCAAGGTCTAATAAATGTGGTGGAGGAAATAAAGAAAAATGGGAAAAATGTACACGCCATGTATATTAAATATACACGTTGTGTATTTTTTCTGGGAATTTATGAGAAATAATATTATTTGTTTAATTAAATAATATTAGGTGTAATTCGATCGGTGCATGTCAGGTAATAATAATAGTCAACTATTGTTATTAGACATGGGGTATTACTAAGAATTAAATGAAATTAATAAATTCTTTAGGGAAATTAATTAATTTTATTATTCTATGTAATTAAAAATCCCAATTATATATTTCTCATTAGCCTAGACATTTTTCTGTGGTTGTGAACAACGGATTTGGAAAAGATCTCAAGCCAAGAGATAATTCCTTTTCCACCAAGAACACTCTCAAGCTACTAGAGAGAGATCTACCTCCACCAGATCAAGGCGATCGAAGGTGGACATCGCAAGCGAAGGCTCTTCTGTGCTAGCACCCAGAAATCCCTTCTGTAAAATCCAAAGATACGTAGAGCACATGTGGATCACTCCCAGAGGAATCCTACACTTGGATTCTATGATGCAACGATGGATCACATCAGATTGTGATTGGAAACATCAACTAAGAAAGAATTCCATCAAGGTAATTATTTTAAATTAATTAAATTAATTATAACGAACATATGAGGATACTATCTATGGTTCCAAGACTCCCCTCTTTATTTTTCATTTTTCATTCTATTTCGAAGATCCTTCATTTTATTATCATGATAGATCTCGGACTGATCATTGTTAACGCTAAAATTAATGTTGGGTACACCCACCAACGTGCTTTCGCAGTGCCCAGAACCTACAAGTGGTATCAGAGGGGTCATATCATTGGTTATAATTATTTAAGTTTTTCTTTGATGATATACACATTTAATAATTTAGTTGTTTCAATTCAAGTTAATCATTATTTAAAATATGAATCTTGAGATCTGTTCATCCTCTTACATTTTCCGTTCACCTTATAGGAACAAATTCTTCTTTTAATATTGATTAAAATAAAATAGAGGATCTCAAACAGAGGTGACAAACATTCCTAGACATAGAACACCAGAATATACAATGTTTATTCAGAAGTACAGGCCGTGTAGTCTAGGTTCAATGAATCAGACTGGTCCACCAAATCAGGGCATGTGTTGGAGTATTCCTAAGTCATAAATGACACCATTTTTTGACTAGGAACAGTTGGCACATGGTTTCTGGAGTACATTCCAAGTGGTCCAATGAACACGGTGTGTAGTCCCTTCAAGAAAGGGTTGGATTGTGTATCCCGTACATGACTTGCCCAGATGGAAACCATGTATCATGGATACTACACGGCGTGTGTCCCACTGAACATGCCATGTACTCTGAAAATTTCCAAATTACATCTACACGCCATGTCCCTGAGCATGTACTTCGTATGAATGGTGAAAAATATTACTCGCCATGTAGTTGGAACTACAAGTCGTGTACTCATCCAAATTATGCAGGTTTTTTAAATTTTTTTATTATATTATATGAACCCTTGAGACGTGTACCATAGTGCAGGCATAAAGCTGAGGTACAACACATGATAGGTGATTTATATATATGTGTTTAATTTAACATATGTGTAATGTTCATTTCTACTCACTGGGTAGTTATGAATGGGAATTCACTGGGTTTCCTTTAATGTAAAAGTTATGTAAAAAGATAATTTTAAATGAATTTATTTTTTTAAAATTATGACGGATGTGAATCTCATGGAAATTCAGAAAATGGTTTAAGATAAAAGGATTTATTAATTAAAGACAATTAATTGATTCGAGTGTGATTTCTCTTAAACAAGAACGATTAAATAATTAAATGCTACTTTTATTTATGCGTAAATATCATTGCATGTATGGATGATTATGAGCTATACCAAGACCTTTTTATGTGAATGATTTTTTAAATTTATTTATTTAAATTAAATTTGTTGGCCTGTGACCCTTCTCCCCATTAATATGTAGGGCCTACGTTCCCAAGATTTCTTTTATGTAAAACCTCATTTTACCCCTCACCTATGTGTGAGATAAAAGCATATGTAATGGATGGATCTCCCAATCTGGTGGAGGCATCTCAAGTTAGGAGCCAAGGTGAAACCAATACAAGGAGATACAAAGGTGGACATGTGGAAAGTTGTAAACACGAACCGAAAAGGTTCAAGGTTTTTTTCCCCTAGGTTTTGGGTTAGTTTATCAACCGCTAGATAAACTAACCAATATAACAAGATCATGATCATACTAATTATTTTATTTCTATCAGTTTCACAGTTTATTTATTGTGGGTGTGTTGTCCCAATCACACAATTAGTGAATTAAATAAACATGCAAGATGGAACTAAAATAAGACCGGATTATGCGTAACATATTATCTTAGACATGGTTAATAAATTAAGTATATCCCACTTAATATTAATAGGAATTTAATCAAAGATAATAAAATGGAAATTTATATATAAGGATAAAATCCCTCAAAGAAATATTAAGTCGGTATATCCTTCCATAATCATAGTTAGAATTGAAACATTGTTCAAAGTGATTGACCAACCCATGTTGGGGTGCTTTCAATTACCGAGGAATTCCAATTCAAGGTTTTTTGTTGACTTGAATTGGTTCACATTAAGGGTTGACTGCCATAGCAGGACTTGGTGTAACTAAGAGGAAAAGGTTGAGGAAATCCAAAAATAAAAGAATTTTAGGATTGGGGAGTCCACTCAGTGGATCAAGAAGACGTGAGATAATGGAGTTGGTATTTAGAATGCCTACATAAAACCCTTCAAGTTTCTTTTCCAACCCTAGTTGGGGTAATGAGATGCGCAATATAGATCCTTTCCATGAGAATATTCATGCAACATAATATTCTGAAGTCAATGGTGAGGGCTATTAGATTTCGATAAAATAGTGGGAGACTAATAAGTATTAATTTATTCATTTGTCTCAATTTTATCATTATAAAGTACTAAACCTTTTCTAATCTTAATTTTTACAAAGTTTGGGAAAAATGACTTTAAATATATCATTGTGAACCATAATCGAGAAGGAAAACCTTCCCACCAGCACCAATTTCCAAGAGTGGCAGAGGCGTTTACGCGTCATTATTCACCACGAGAGGAAATTGTATGTGATAGAAGAGCCTATTCCAATTGTGCCTAGAAAAGAGGCCAGTGATAAGGAACTATCTTTATATATAAAACACATTGATGATGTCACAAATGTTCAGTGTTTCATGCTGTCAGTCATGTCTAATGAGATCTTAAAGCAACATGAATACATGGACGCGTATAACATGATGTCTCACATTAAGGATATCTATCAAGATAACGTGAGAAAGGAGAGATATGAGATCTCCAATGCTTTGTTTACAACTAATCTTGGATAGTCTACACCATCTAGGCCTCATGTAGTCATGCTCATTGGCTATATTGAATGCCTGGACATCTTAGAGATTACGTTCCCATATGAGTTGCATACAGATTTCATCCTAGCATCACTACCCAAGACCTCCTCTAGATTTATTGTCAACTACAACATGAGAAAAAATGAGAAGGGCCTATTGGAACTTCTAACCTCAATTCACTAGGTAGATAAGGACATGGGGAATGAAAAACCCACATTCCTTATGGAGAATATGAAAATAAAGGACAAGGAAAAGGGGACCAAGACTTATAAATAGTATGAAGCCCTCGAGCACCGTCCCTCCAAGAAGGAGTAGATCCAGAGGTAGGGCATGGAATGGGAGACGATATGTTTTTCATGTGGAAAGAAAGGACACTGGAAGAGGAACTTTACCCAGAAGCGTGGATATGCTATAGGTGTGTTCGTTATTGAGTGTAATCTTTCAATTTCTACACATTGGGTATTATATACGTCTTGTCGGGCTCACATCATTATTGAAATGTTGGGAAAAAGAAGATTTAGAATGCTTTCCATAGGAGAGGTGGATCTTTGAGCATCCAATGGCGCAAGGCTGGTTGTGTTAGCCATTGGTGATTACCACCTCTTATTTCCAACTCGGATGATTTTGGTTTTACATAACTATTATTATGTGCCCACTGTTACCAAGAACATAATTTCTATATCTTTTTTGGATATGGATGGATTAATTTTCATGTTTGGAAATAAGGGTTGTCTCTTTTATAAGAACAACATATATTATGGTATGGGGCATTTAAATAATGGTTTGTATGTATTAAATTATGGAAAAAACTGTTGGAAATCGATAATGAAACAAACTCACATATCTCATACATCACCCAGTTGTGAAATCACTGTCTTGGGAATGTAAACGAGAAGAGCTTGACAAAGGTATGCATAGATGGCTATTTAGACTCTACTAAGCTAAAACCACTTGATAAATGTCAGGCTTGTTTACAAGGAAAAATGACCAAGACACCTTTTAGTGGATAGGGTGAAAGGGCCACAGAGCTTCTAGGATTGGTGCACATGGATGTATGTGGACCATTTCTAGTAGAAGCTAGAGGTAGATATTCTTACTTCATTACTTTTACTGATGATTTGAGTAGATATGGATATGTCTACTTAATAAGGTCTAATTCATAAGCCTTAGATAAATTTATGGAATTCAAGAATGAAGTAGAGAATTAGCTTGGTAAGAAGATAAAGAAGCATCGATCAGATTGAGGTGGAGAATATCTAAACCAAGAGTTAATCGATCTTCAACGGAAGTCTAGGATTCTATATCAGCTCACTCCTCCTTATACACCACAGTAGAATGGTGTTATTGAAAGGATGAACCACACCTTGTTGAACATGGTGAGGTTGATGATGATTCATGCAGATCTTCCATTATCATTTTGGGGATATGAATTACAGACTGAAATATACACATTAAACTGAGTACCAACCAAGACAGAAAATGGAATTCCCTCCGAGTTATGGAATGGAAGGAAACCCATTTTTTTTGCACACATGTATATGAGGATGCGAGGAATTTTTTAAGGCCTTCTTAGGAAAGAAACTAGCACCCCGTGGAAAAAAGTGTATCTTTATAGGATATCCCAAGGAAACGAAAGGATATTACCTATATAACCCTTCAGACAAGAATGTGTATGTCTCTAGACAAGACATCTTTCTAGAGAGGGAGCACATCCTCAAAAAGGACAGTGGGAGAAAGATTGAATTCGAAAAAGTTGATACTCAAGATACACATGAGTTGGTACAGGATCAAGTTCCACAAGTCCCCATGGAAGAAATTCCAGAAACACAAGTACTGCATAGAATCTCAAGAGAGGTAAGGGGACCAAATATATTTGGTTTCCTAGTCACCGAGGATGGTGAATTAGTATTGTTGGACAATGATGAACCTATCTCCTACAAAGAAGCATTAGAAATCTTAGAAGCTACAAGATGGCTAGAAGCTATGAATTCTGAGATGGATTCCATGTATCAGAACCAAGTTTGGGTTCTGGTCAATGATCTAGTTGATGTTATGCCGGTTGGATACAAATGGGTATTCAAGAGAAAACATGACATGAAAGGTCAAGTTAGCACCTATAAAGCAAGGCTAATGGCTAAAGGATTCAGAAAACGTCAAGGAATTGACTATGATTAAACTTTCTCACCATTTTCCATGTTTAAATCTATAAGAATCATACTTTAAATAACATCTTAAAATGACTATGGGATTTGGAAAATGGATTTCAAAACAACAATCCTTAATGGTAACCTTAAAGAAAATGTCTATATGACACAACCAGAAGGGTTTTTGACACCAGGTGAAGCCAAACGAGTATGCAAGTTGCAGAAATCCATTTATGGATTAAAGAAAGCAACCAGGCTGTGGAACATTCGATTTGATAAATCCATAAAGGAATTTGGTTTCATTAAGAATAAATGTGATCCATGTGTTTATAAGTGGTTTAATGAGAATTTTATCATTATCCTATAAGTATATGTTGATGAAATATTGCTTATTAGAAATGATGTACCAGTATTACAGTCAGTTAAGGACTGGATGAACAAGTGTTTCTCCATGAAAGACTTAGTTGAAGAAGCCTACATTATAGGGATCAAGATAATTCGTGATAGATCCAAGAGGCTTCTTGGACTTTGTCAGGGTATATACATTAACCAGATACTAAATAGATTTAGTATGGAACAATCCAAGGGGGGATTGGTTCCAGTGTCCCATGGCCCACATCATTCTAAGAAAATGTGTCCTCAAACACAAAAAGAGAAAGATATAATGAGTAAGATCCCATACACTTAGGATATAAGATCCATCATGTATGCAATGTTATGTACTAGTCTTGATGTTGCCTATACACTGATCATGGTAGAACGATATCAAGCAGATCCAAGGGAAAAATATTGGATTACTGTCAAGACTATCCTTAAGTATCTGAGAAGAAAAAAGGATATGTTTCTGGTGTATGGAGGAGATGAGGAGCTTTTCATCAGAGGGTATGCTGATGCTGGTTTTAGAAAAATCAGAACGATCTAAAGTTGCAATCTAGATATGTTTTCTTTCATAAGGGAGGAGATGTGAGCTGGAATTGTTCAAAGAAGCCAGTTGTCGTCGATTCTACAGTGGAGTTCGTGAAGGTTCCGGGTGCAGCGGAAGCTTGTAGGTGTATGTTCCCACATGCCTTTTTTATCATTAAAAATGATCAATTCAATATCAATATGATGATAAATTCCAGTCTCCATGGATCGAATCACAGAAACATACAAATAAGAAGGATGGTCCCAGAAATATAAATGAGGACCGTCAAAGGTTGATTATAATTAATTTAATTAATTGGAAAGAAGTATCTTTTTGGATGTTATTTATTCGTTAAAATTCTTGAGCACGTTCTGATGTGATTCATCTTTGCATCACATAAGCCAAGGGTAGACTTCATCTAGCGGTGATCCACATGTGCACCATGTATCTCTAGACGTCGCCAAAGGATTCTCAGAGTGCTAGTGTGGAGAAACCTTTGCTTTCTTTTTCCGCCTTAGATCATTTTGATCCGATGGAGGAGGATCCCTCTCAGTCTTGAGAGCGTTCTTGGAGAAAGGAGTTCTCTCGGCCATGAGGGAATTCTCCAGAATTGTTGTGCACAATGATTAAGGAAACGTGTTTGGTTGTAAGGATATTTATAATCGGGTTTGAGGTTATAGAGTTATGACAATAAATAAGAGCATTACACATTTTATTTATTCCATTAACTCTCATTGAAAACCTCCACATGTCGAATAATTAATTCCTTCACAAGCCCCCACGCTGATTATAATAAATATCATTTAATAAAACAATATTATTTCCTCAAAATCCTGACTGGAAAAACTACATAGAGTGTAATCATTAATACATGTTGTGTACTTTTTTTCATAAAACTACATGGAATGTAATCATTAATACATGGTGTGTACTTTTTTTATTTTCTTTTCCAAAATAAAAACTATAGGTCATGTAACCATTAATACATGGAGTGTATATCTTGTTTTCATTTTATTCTTCCTCCATCATTAAAAACGATTTTGGATTCCTTGAATAATTATTAAACCACGTATGGAAATAATCTTTATTGTACATGAGATACTTGGATACACTTAGTGTGTGACCTTCTAGGCCTCTTTCTCATTGGCATTAGGAAGGCTTACCTAAATTCCAAGATTACTATCTAGCAACGGGTGAAGGAACCCAAGAGAAAGAAGTTGACATTACATTAACGTGCCACCTCATAGGAACGCTTACCGTGTAATTTAATCCCTTTCTCTCAATATCTCATCATGAAGGTTTCATGGAAGAGTTATAAACCTATATGTTTGATCTGTCATTCTTTGACTTCAAGAAATAAACTTGTCGTTACACCATGACCATGGAATTTGGGGGATAGTTCTATTTAAATAAAAGGGACCAAGATATCTACTTCCATAAATAAGGAAGGGAAAAATCCTTCCTCGACTTATCCATTAACAACATGTCATTTGTGACACACCCAACGTACCTTACTTCCCACCAACTGTCTTCATGATGGGTTTCATTAGAAAATATAAGTGCACGAGTCATGACATTAGTTAATGATAATCTTCTAGTCTAAGGACCATTACACATGCTCGTAGATAGTAATGTCTGATGACACCAAGATATGTGGAATTACTACTGGTGGGTCTGTTTTCATAATCTCATATCTTGGAGATTACCAAGTGTGAACTCCATGAGAGAGAGTCTCATCTTTTAATCTGTACTCTCACATTACAGTCTGTATACTATCTGTCCTATCATAGTATGTCATCCAACCATAGAACTTTATTTATGAATATTTTTATAGAATTTCAAGGTTATCATCCTAGCGGGGATCTTCCATGACCTTATTAAAGCAACAAATATTCCAGGACTTCAATATATTATAGTCATGCAGAACACTGAACAATATATAACAAGTGTACATTCATGTAATCAAAGTACAAACAGTTGGTTCTCAGGACACCAACTCTAAAAAACTCCCACTTGGACTAGAGCCAACTGCCAATGGATTTTAGTCCGCTAGAACTTACATGATGATCATGTTTCTACTGAGTCAAGGATTTAGTAAAAGGGTCCACCACGTAGTCTTCCGTGGAAATAATACTCACCGAAACTTCACCTCTCTGAGAAAAATACCTAAATAGATTATACTTCTAATGTCTGTGATTTGTCCGCTGATGTGACCTTGGATCTTTTTCAAGTGCCACCATTGCAGTATTATCACAATAGAGTGCGATAGGATCTTTACTGCTTGGTACTACATCCAGATCTTGGACAAAGCTTCACATCCATACTTATTCTTTATCTGCCACAGAAGTTTTGATATACTCGGACTCCGCTATAGAATCTGCCACCACACTTTTCTTTGATCTCTTCCAGCTCACTGCACCTCCATTAAAACTGAATATGTATCTAGTCTGCAACTTCATGTCATCGTGATTAGTCTGTAAACTAGTATCTACATATCCTTTGATGACTAGTTCCTCATCTCTTCCATAAACCAGGAACATATCCTTAGTACGCCTCAGATACTTAAGGATAGTCTTGACTTCCATCCAATGGTGGTCCCCTGGATCAGATTGATATCTGCCTGCCGCACTTAATGAGTAAGCAACATCTAGCCTCATACATAGCATAACATACATGACTGACCCAATCACGAATTCATAAGGGATCCTTGCCATTTTATTTCTTTCCTCATGTGTCTAAGCACACATTTTCTTGGAAATATGAATGCCATGTGACACTGGAAACAATCCCCTCATGGAATATTCCATAATGAATCTATTCAATATCTTGTCAATGTATTTACTTTGACTCAGGACCATCATTTTCTTGGATCTACCACGATGGATCTTGATCCTAAGAATATATGCTGCCTCTCCCATGTCTTTCATAGAGAATCATTTATCCAACCATGACTCAACTGACTGTAAGACAGGTACTTCATTTCCAATTAATAATATGTCATCAACATATACAATTTAAAAAATGAATGCACTTCCACTAAACTTTTTGTATACATAAGGCTTAAATTCATTCTCAACAAAGCCAAATTATGTTATAGCTTCATAAAAATGAACGATCCATGACCTTGATGCTTGCTTTAATCCATAAATGGATTTCTGCAACATGAAAACCTTGTTGGAATCCTTTGGAGTCAAAAACCATTCAGGTTGTGTCATGTAGACATCTTCCTGGAGGTTCCCTTTAAGAAATACTATTTTGATATCGATTTTCCAAATTTCATAGTCATGGTAAGTGGAAATGGCCAATAGTATTCTGATGGATTTCAGCATGGAAACCGGTGAAAAGGTTTCATCATAGTGAATTCCGTGATGTTGTCTAAAAACTTTTGCAACCATTCATGCTTTATAGGTGCTGACTTGTCCCTCCATGTCCAGTTTCTTCTTAAATACCCACTTATTACAAATAGGATTTACATCAACTGGAGAATCTACCAAAATCCAGACATGGTTTTGGTACATGGAATCCATTTCAGAATTCATGGCCTCATGCCACTTGGCAATGTCTGTGCCTTCAACTGCTTCCTTGAAGGTAAGAGGATCATCATTGTCAACCAATAACGAGTCACCATCCTTAGTGACAAGAAAACCATATCGTTATGGTTCTCTCACTTCTCTCATGGTCCTACACAGTTCTTGTGTCTATGGAACATATTTTTCTTCCACATGGATTTGTGGAATATGTTCTTGTACCAACTCCTGTGTATCTTGAGCCTCGACTTCATCGAAGTCTATCTCTCTCCAACAATCTCTTTTGGAGACGTGCTCCATCTCAAGGAATATGGCATGTCTTGACACTATAAACTTTTTATCTGAGGGTTTGTATAGGTAATATCCCCTTGTTTCCTTGGGATATCCTATAAAGATACACTTTGTGCCTCGGGGGTGAATTTTTTTTACCTAAATAGGCCTTAACAAATGCTTCGATACCCCACACATGTAAATTCTATAACATGGATTTGTATCCACTCCATAACTCGTATGGAATACCATTTATCGATTTAGTTGGTACTTGGTTTAGTATGTGTTATGCTATTATTAATGCATATCCCTAAAAGGATAATGGAAGAATCACATAACTAATCATTGATATCACCATGTCGAACATGATGTGGTTCCTCCTTTCACTTAAACCATTCCACTGAGGCGTGTAAGGAGGAGTGAGTTGAGATAGAATCCCAAAATCCCGTAAGAAATAAATGAAGTCCTGATTAAGATATTATCCTCCTCTGTCTAAGCAGAGTTTCTTAATCTTCTTACCAAGATGGTTCTCAACTTTATTCTTGTATTCTTTGAACCAATAAAAAGAATTTGACTTATACCACATTAAGTAAATATATCCATATCTACTAAAATCATCAATAAAAGTTATGAAGTACAAGAACCCACCCCTTTCTTCAACTAGAAATGGTCCACACACATCTGTGTGAACTAATTCTAGAAGCCCTTTAGGCCCTTCACCTTTCCCACTAAATGGGGCTTTGGTCATTTTTCCTTGTAGACATGCATGACATACACCAAGTGGTTTTAATTCAAAAGAATCTAAATACCCATCTTGGTGTAATTTTGTCAAATGTTTCTCATTGACATGACCTAGCCAGTGATTCCAAAGTTGGGTGTGGTATGAGTCATGTGAATTAACTTTTTCATTGATTGCCATTACTTGGTTTGTGTAGTCTAACACATAAATACTGTTATATAAATGTGCCCTAACAAAACAAATGATATATTTATAAAAGTAGCAACATTAATTTCAAAACATGAAGATGAATCCATCAGTATCTAGTCTGGATAATGAAATAATGTTTTTGGTTATAGAGGGTACATAATTACATCCTTTCAATACAAAGACCATCCCAGTAGGAAGTGTGAGGTGGTAGTCTTCGACAGCTACAACAGCGAGTCTGGCTCTGTTGGCTGCTCGCAGATCCACCTCACCTCGGTCAATCTTTTTGAATCTACTTAGTTCCTATATTTGGGTACAGAGGTTAGAACCACAAGCAGTATCTAATAACCAATTAGTAGAAACAGATAGATTTCATTTGATAACAAACACACCTGAAGCTTCCCCTTGTTTCCTTGGCTGGGTGCAATTTTTCTTCTAGTGGCCCTTCTTGCCACATACGAAACAAATAGACTCATATTCTTATGCCTACCATTTGATCTTCCTTTTCTTGGAAGGCCTTGAATAATCTTTGGGCTTAAATATCTTCGCCTTCCCTTTCCTTTTATTCACCATAAGGACAAAAGGATTTTCACTCTTCATATCATTGTCCACTTGGCGAATGAGGATAAGGTGATCGGATAAAGACCTCTCAATGTTGTTCTTGTTGAAATTTACAACAAAGTTAGAGAATCTCTAGGGGAGTGATGAAAGAATGAGACTGGTACCCAGATCTTCGGGGAGTTTAAACCCTAGAACCTCCAAGCACTCAATGTATCCAATGATCTTGACTACATGAGGCCCAGCTAGGGCACCCTCTCCAAGATTGATCTGGAATAGAGCCTTGGAGATCTCAAACCTTTCATGTCTTGCTCTCTCCTGGTATAGACCACAGAGGTTCTCAAGCATGATATAGGCATCCATTTCTTCATGAGACTTCATGATCTCACTAGACATTGTCGATTGCATCAAACATTGAACGTCAGGTGTATCATTCAAATGTTGATCACAGACTAGTAAATCTTCATCACTCGCCCCTTGGGTGTGCGAATCCGGAAGTGAGGACTCCAACATGTAAAACTTTTGTTCATTGCATAGGATAACCCAAAGGCACCTAAACCGTTTCTGAAAGTTAGTTCCAGTGAAGATATTGTCTTTATGCAGAATTGATCACAGAGAAAATGTGGTTGATGAGTTTCTCTTATTGATTCTACAAATTAAAAGAGAAGATTTATCAGTACCTTTTGATTACATTTTGTGAAAAATAATAAATGAATTTATTAATTATCCCACTATTTTATCAAGTCCCAATGGCCCTCCCCATTGAACTTGGAATGTCCAGTTTCTATGACATTCTAGTTTCAAGGATCCATTTTCTCCTTCGCATAACCCCAACAAGGGTTGGTCATGATATTTAATGGTATTTAGGTAGGAAATTCTTTACCAACTATGATCTTACAGTTCCTTGATCTGTTGAGTGGACTCCCCAATATTGAAATCTTAACTTGTATTTCCTCAACACTTCCATCCATTTTACAACAAGTCTAGCAAGGGATACTCCTTTTGATGTAAAATGTTTAAGTCAACCTGAAACTTTCATAAGAGCTTCCTTTATAAAAGTAAGTGTCCCAAAAAGGGTTGGTCAAACACATAGTTTTATTGAGTCTTTCCCTTAATCATGTAACGAAAGTCCTGGTCTGATTTAATATGGTATTTGAAGGATTTTATTGTTTATGCATATTTTTTCATTATCACATTCTTGTTAATATTAAGTGATGCTTACTTAAGTGATTAACCATGTTCTGATAATGTTTATGCATAGTTCAGTTTTTATTTTATTCCATATCTTCATGCATGTTTATTTCATTAATTATGTGATCAAGACAACACATACATAATAAATAAGCCATGAAATCAGACAGAAATAAAATAAGATGGCATGATCATGAGCTTTTATTGGTTATCTTATCTAGCAGTTTTGATAAGCTAACCCTGACCTAGGGAAAAACACCTTGAACCTGATGGTTTGTGTTTTGCATCTCCCACCTGTCAACCTTTGTATCTTCTTGGGTTGGTTTCGCCTCAGCTTCGGTTTTTTAATTGTCTCCTCTGAATTGGGATACCCTCCATTACCTGGGGTTTACATTAAATCAACCATGGGCACACATGCCCTACATATTATTGGAAGAAGGCACACATGCCAATGAATTTAAATTAAATAAATTTAAATAAAACCACACACAAAGGGTCTTTGGTCTAGCTCATGACCATCCATAGCATGAAATGACATTTACACATATTTAGAATTCAAATCCCTTTAATTGTTATTTCATTTAAGATAATTCGTGCTTGAATTCAATTAATTATGATCTTATAATTAATAAATTCTTTATCTTAAATTACTTTCTGAATTTCCTTGAGATTCTTCTCATCCATATTCCTTGTACATGTCTTTGTACATTGGAGGAAACCTGATGAAATTCCATTTCTGGAAAGTACACGGTGTGTAGGATATATTACATGGCGTGTATTTTTCACCCTTTATCCAAAGTACACACTGGGGTCTTTGGTGTGTTTTCTGTACTTTGGAAATTTTGGAGTACATAACGTGTAGATTAATATAACATGGAGTGTACTTCCTTGTTACACGGTTACCGGCCAGGCAATGCCATGTACATGTTAGATAGGTTCTCTTTGTACACGGTCTCACCTGGTCCAGATCAGACTACACAACGTGTTGATTCATGATACACACAGTGTATTCCAGTTTCCTTGCGCCATTAAATTTTGGTCTACACAATGTAATAAATACTTAGGCATGCTCAATTCACATGGTGTGGTTTGGCGGACCAGTACCAGTTTATTGAACCTAAGTACATGACGTGTAGTTTTCACTACATACCCTGTATTCTTGTGTTGTACAGACAGAAACAGCGGCTTCTCTGGATGAGTTCCTCATTTTTAATTTAATCAAAATTAATATTAAAAAGTTGTTTCTATGATGTGAATCAAGAAACAAAAGTGGAAGAACAGATCTCATTCATTTAGTTTTATAGAATGATTTATCTTGAATTGAATCAAATATAAATGCGTAAATCATCAACAAAAATTAAATAACTATAATCAACATTGTAACCTTCCTCTGATACCAATTGAAGGTTCTGGGTACAGTGGAAGCTTGTGGGTGGATGTTCCCACTTGGAATTTTTTCATTAGAAATGATCAATCTGGGATCAATATGATGATAAATGCCAGTCTCCATAGATCGAATCAAAAAAATAGAAAAAGTAGAAGGATGGTCTCGGAACCACAAACGAGGACCCTCACAGGTTGATATAATTAATTTAAAATATGTACCTTTTTGGATGTTCTTTCTTAATTGATATTCTTGATCATGTTCCTATCTGATTCGTCGTTACGTCACAGAAGCCAAGGGTAGACTCCCTCTAGTGGTGATCCACACGTGCACCATGCATCTCTGGACGTCGCCAAAGTATTCTTTGGGTGCTAGTGTGGAGAAACCTTTGTTTGTGTTGTCCGCCTTAGATTGTTTTGATCTGATGGAGGAGGATCTCTCTCGGTCTTGAGAGAATTCATGGAGGAAGGAGTTCTCTCGGCCTTGAGGAAATTATCCAGAATTGTTGTTCACAACGATTAAGGAAAAATGTTGGGTTGTGAGGATATTTATAATCGGGTTTGAGGTTAAAGAGTTATGACAATAAATAAGCGTGTTATGCATTATATTTATTTCATTAACTATTATTTGAAACCTCCACATGTCTAATCATTAATTCCTTAACATGTGACCACACTGATTATAATAAATATCATTTAATAAAATAATATTATTTCTTCAAAATACCGACTGAAAAAACTACATGATGTGTAATCATTAATACACGGTGTGTACTTGTTTTTCATAAAACTACACGGCGTGTAATCATTAATACATGGCGTGTACTTGTATTTCATTTCCATTCCAAAATAAAAACTACACGACATGTAATCATTAATACACGACGTGTATATCTTGTTTTTATTTTATTCTTCCTCCATCATTAAAATGATTTAGGCTTCTTTGAATAATTATTAAACCACGTATGGGAATAATCTGTATTCTACTTGAGATACTTGGATACACTTAGTGTGTGACTCTCTAGGCCTCTTTCTCGTTGGCATTAGGCGGGCTTGCCTAAAGTCCAAGATTACTATCTAGCAATGGGTCAAGTCACCCAAGAGAAAGAAGTTGATGCTGCATTGATGTGTCACCTCATACGAACACATGCCATGTAATTTATTCCCTTTGTATCAATATATCATCAAGCATGTTTCTTGGCAATGTTATAAACCTATATGCTTGATCTATCATTATTTGACTTCCAGAAATAAACTCGTCATTACACCATGGCCATGAAATTTGGGAGAAAGTTCTATTTCAATCAAAGGGCCCGAGATATCTACTTCCATAAATATGGAAGGGACAAATCCTTCCTCAACTTATCCATTAACAACATGTCATTTGTGACACACCCAATGTACCCTACTTCCCACCAACTATCTTCGTGATGGTTTTTGTCAGCAAATCTAAGTGCATGAGTCATGACATGAGTTAATGATAATATTCCAGTCTAAGGACCACTACACACGCTCGTAGATAGTAATGTCCAATGACACCAAGACATGAGGAATTACTACTGGCGGGTCTGTTCTCATAATCTACCATCTTTGAGATTACCAAGTGAGAACACCATACGAGAGAGTCTCATCTTCTTACGAGTACTCGCACATGACGGTCTGTATACTATGTGTCCTATCATAGTATGCCATCCAACTGTAGAAATTTATTTAAAAATATTGTTATATCATTTAAATGTTCTCATCATAGAAGGGATCTTCCATGACCTTATTAATTCAACAAATATTCCAGGACATCATTATATTATAGTCATGTAGAAAAATGAACAATATATAACAAGTTTACATTCATGTAATAAAAGGACAAACAGTTGGTTCTGAAGACACCAACTCTAATAGTCCGAATATATAGCAGCTTATGATGTATCCAAGGAAGCCGTATGGATTCAGAACTTTTTCTAGGAGCTTGATGTGGTGCCTAGTAGTAAATATCCTATCACATTGTATTGTGATAATAATACAGTGGTGGCTCTTGAAAAAGAACCAAGGTCACATCAACAGACAAAGCACATACTCTGGAAGAATCACCTCTTGAGGGATTTCTATCAATGGGGTGAAGTTGCATTGGGAAGAGTGTCCACAGAAGAGAATGTGGAAGACCACATAACTAAAGGCCTATATCAGTAGAAGCATGAATATCATGTGAGAGCATACATGGTTAAAGGTTATTAGCAGTTGGCTCTAGTCCAAGTGGGAGTTTGTTGGAGTTGGTGGCCTATAACCAACTAATTTTTACTTTATTCACTAGTAAATGCCTTATCAAATCTTGATTTTTCTTCTGCATGACAATGCCTATGATTATGTTCTAAGGATAACTGTTGCATTAAAGGGTCATAGTGGATCCCTGCTATGATGAGAACCTAGAAGATCCATAACACTATTCTTGAATATATGTTATATGTCCGAATGATGTTATTTGATGGACACAAATAATACAGTCCATTAGGGGTGAGGACTCATAAAACTTTGTGGCACCTTCTCATGGTATGCACCCTTGGTAATATCGAGGAGGATATTATGAGAATAAGACCTACCAGTAGGAAATCCACATTTCATAGTGTCATTAGATATTTCTATCTATGGACATGTGTATTGGTCCTTAGACTTTAATATTATTATTAATGGGTATTACAACTCGTGCACTTAGATGTATTGACGATAACTATGATGACACACAGTTCACAGTGAGGTAGGATACGCTGGGTGCATCATGAGTGATATTAAATTAATAGATAATGTGAGAAAGGATTTGTCTCATATCTTCCATATTAGATGTAGATATATTAGACCCTTTGATGGAATTGATATAGCCTAAATAAATCCATGGCCACGGTGACGAATGGGAAAGTTCATTTTCGGAAAGTCAAAGAATTAATAATTGAGTACGTGGGTTGATGGAACTACCATATAACCCGCTTGATTTGAGATATTGAGACAAATGGATTATATTACATGGTAAGCGTTCGTAGGAGGCAACACATCATTGTGGCATTAACTTCTTTCTCTATGGGTGCCTTAGTGTGTTTCTAGATGCAAACCTTAGACTTTAGGTAGGCTCCATCTAATTCCACTGAGAAAGAGGCCTAGAGGGTCACAAATTACGTTTGTTCATGTATCTCAGTTAAATATTAATTTAACAAGTTAAATAAATATTATTATTAAATATGGTTTAATAATTATTTAAGGATGGCTAATCACATTTATTTCGACACTAGTTATTCGAAAGAATATATTGGGGGTGAAATAATATATTTATTAGCGAGTAATGTAGTGATATTTATTTTAGAAATAAATAGCCATTATTCAAGGTATAATAAATGTTGTGGAGAAAATAAAGTAAAATTGAAAAACAAAAGTACACTCTGTGTATATTAAATATACACACTGTGTATTTTTTTTCTGGGAATTTATGAAAAATAATAATATTTATTTAATTAAATAATATTAATTGTAATTCGCTGGGTGCATGTCAGGTAATAATAATAGTAAAATGTTTTTATTAGACATGGGGTATTACTAAAAATTAAATCAAATTAATAAATACCTTTGGGTAATTAAATAATTTTATTATTCCATGTAATTAAAAATCCCAATTATATATTTCTCATTATCCTAGACATTTTTGTGTGGTTGTGCACAATGGATTTGGAAAAGCTCTCAAACCAAGAGAGAATACCTTTTCCACCAAGAATGCTCTCAAGATATGAGAGAGATATCCACCTCCACCGGATCAAGGCAATCAAAGGTGGACTTCGTAAGTGAAGGATCTTCTGCACTAGCACCCGGAGACCCCTTTGGTGACGTCCAGAGATATGTAGAGAACATGTGGATCACCACTAGAGGAATACTACAATTGGATTCTATGACGCAATGACATATCACATCAGATCGTGACCGGAAACATCAACGAAGAAATAATTCCATCAAGGTAATTCTTGTCAATTAATTAAATTAATTAATAGAAATATATGATGATCCTATCTGTGGTTCCAGGACTCCCATATTTTTTTCGTTATTCATTCTATTTCGAAGATCTAGAATTTTATTATCGTGATAGACCTCAGATTGATTGTTGTTAATGCTAAAATTAATATTGGGTACACCCACCAATATGCTTCTGTTGCGCCCAGAACCTACAGGTCGAGCAAAGTTAGACCTTCTTATATGGAGTTAGAGAATGTGATATTAGTGTTTACTTTTGATCTAGAGTAATATCCAATGAGTGGTGATCTCCCTCAATTCATCATTGAGTTTTCCTATGTGGTTCCTTCTGATTTCTCTAGTTTTCTACTAGTAAGGTAGGTTGAGTTTTCTATTGACATAACATCAGGTACTCAACCAGTTTCAATTATATCTTACCACATGACTCTAGCTGAATTGAAAGAGTTGAAGTCATAATTGGATGTCTTTCATGAGGATATGATTCACTCTTATGTTCTTGACTTTGGTGGGGCTTGGGATGATCATTTGGGGATGCTTGAGTTTTCCTATAACAAAAATTACTAGTCTGAGATTAGAAGGACAACTTTTGTGGCCTTGTATGGTCGAATTTTGGTGAAAGTTCCTTGGTTAGACTGAGTTTGGTCAAAGAGATGACAACTAAGATTCATTTTTTCTTCAGTGGATGTTAATGGCCCAGTTCCAATATAAGTCATGTGTTGATCGTCACCATAGGCCTTTGATGTTCTCAGTTGGTAACCAGGTGTTCTTAAAAGTTTCACTAGGTTAGGTCATTAATGTATTATGAGGTAAAGGATGTTTACTCCTCATTTTGTGGGACCCTTAGATATTGTTGATCAGGTGAGGAATGTATCTTACCATTATGAACCACCACCGCAATTACGTCGATACATAATGTGTTTCCATGCATCACAACTGGGAAAGTAACTCTTTAATCCATCTAATGTTTTGAGTTTAAGTGATATTGAGATTAAACATGTTTTATCTGTGACTGAACAACTAGTTAAGGTTGTTGATTCTGAGACCAAGGTACTTCATAGGTGAACAATATGTCTGGTCCATGTGTCATGGAATGATGGTTCAAATTCTCATGAGATATGGGAGAGAGAGGCATTGATGCAAGATTAATGACCTCATCATTTTGACATGGAAGTTTCTTCGTAATCTTTATGGGGAAAAAAGCTCCTATAATGGGGAGGTTGTAACATACTGTTACTGTTTCAGGTATACCCAAACCCTCTTGGTCAAATTTATTAATATCTTATGTGGAAAAAATGTTTTATCAGGGATATTTTGATAAATTGGTTAAGGGACTTAAATGTAAGTTAACATCTTGGAATGTTTAATGAAATATTTTTGGAGTTCAACACTGAGTTAGTGTGATATTCCGAGGCCCGCATAGTCTCAATGAAGATTGAATAAAAATATTAATTATATCATATTAAGTGCACATTTTTATTGAAAATAATTGAATAACTCCAAAATCGTGCATAATTTGAGAAATCTGAGACCACTTTTATGTTCGAAATGTGGTATATAACTTGACATGGGTATAACATTTTAATGCATCAGACATTTGGATGCCTTGCCCTTGAAATAAAGTTTTTAAATAATATGTGACATATTATTTATTAAAAATAATTAAATATCACATAAATGGTGCATCATATGAGAAATATGAGACCATTTATGGGTCCAAAAGGAGGACTTTACTCTAGATGAGGTATACCATTTGTTGGCATTGGGAATCTGGATTCCTTGATAAAAAATAACAATTTTTATTTTAATTAATTATTTATTCCAATTTATAATTAATAAATCATTAATATCTCTCAAACGGTTCATCGTTTGAGATATATAAGACCACTGTTGTGTTTGAAATGGGATGTTTACCATAGATAGGGTATAACATTTGAGGGAAATGACCGTTTGTTTTTTCTACTCTTTTAATTAATTTATCTCATATTTTAATTGTTAAATTAATTAAAAAACACCTTTTTATATTCATCTTCTACCTATGTAGGTCACACCACCATTTATCACGCACTCAAACTTCCAAAAGCCTAATTTATGCACCATTTTGACTGTTTAAAATCATGAACACATAAAGTGGATGAAATCAACAACTCCAAATTAAATTTTAAGTTGAATCAAGTATTTGTTTAGTGGTTTCCAAATAGCGGACTGTTACATAGCTTTGGGGTTTTGAAATACCTGAATGATTTGATTAATCGGTGTTGGATGATCCTATCATCATTGATTGACACTAAAACTACTTTTGAGTGCCTCCTTTGATCATCCTGGATTCTTCCTTCAAGTTGGAGAAGTGTTCTCGGTTCCTCCTTCCCTCCCTAGGTGATGCGTACCAGGTTTGATTTATTATTTTTAATTTTATTTATTATTCATAAATCATTCTTTATTATAAAATTAATGGAAAAATTTATTTTTTATTCAGTAAAACAAATAATTTAACCTAATTTATATTAGAATAGTTGATGTAAAATTGTCAAAAAATAATTTTAAAATAAATTATCTCTCTATATATATATTTATAATTACATTGTATCTTTAGAGACAATTTATTTAGGTAATATTATTAACATGTAATTTCATGAATTATTAATGGATAAATTACTAAAATTTGAAAGCAATAATTACCTTATTTTTTAAGAATAACAAAAAGTTATTATCAAATATAATTTATAGAAATTATTGAAGGATAAATTTAATGAAATTATCACATGAAATGATTATCAAATGTATCAAAGGATAATTTTGAAGAACCAGTAAATGATTAATTCATATAATTATAAAATCATAATTGCACAAAATTATCAAAAGATAATCTTTGTTTTATGAAATAATAATCACATGGGATTATCAAGGTATAATTAACTGAAATTGGAAAATGGTAATTTCATTGATTTATCAAAGGATATTTTCCAAAACTATAAAAGGATACCTGCATGAAGTTTTATGGGGATAATTGCACAATTTTATTGGAAGGTGATTATAAAAAAAATTATCAATTGATAATTTCATGAAATTATCATAATATAATTATAAATAATTATATAAGGATAATTTCATGAATTTATCAAGATAATTTAAGTGAAATTTTTAAAGGATGATTTTGAGGTAATTATCATGTGACAAGTTTATCAAAATTATCCTAGGATAATCATGTATTTTGTCAAAGGATACTTATTATAATTATAAAACGATAATTTGGAAATTATCCAAGAGAGATAAAATATGATCGCATGTAATATTTTAATCAATAATTTAAAACTATCCATGAGAGATAAAATATCGTCACATATAATATTTTAATCATTAATTTGTAATTATTCATGAGAGATAATATTTTATCACATGTAATATTTTAATGGATAATTTTAAAATTTACCCAAGGGAGAGAACGTATAATGGAATGTTTTGTTTTATTTCCTTTTGAAATAAAATAATTGGTATTGGTTTTAGGAACCATTGAAGAACATTGAAAATTGGTGTGTCAATGCTTATAATAATAAGGCTTTGAGGAGGTGTATTGAACCACACTAGTTGGTTTATCTTTCCCATTGATATTTACGACCTTATGGTAGGTGGTTCCATTATGATTAGCCAAAAAAATTGATCAACCATGAATTTTTTGATTTATTTCAATTGATGATTTAAATTGTTGAATTTAAATTGAAGTTTTGATGGAAATGTTT
The DNA here is from genome assembly GCA_963277665.1 of Viscum album. Taxonomy (NCBI): domain Eukaryota; kingdom Viridiplantae; phylum Streptophyta; class Magnoliopsida; order Santalales; family Viscaceae; genus Viscum; species Viscum album. Next base: position 790,924,685 of record OY728153.1, read on the forward strand.
TCAATTAAAATTTTGAATTTAATTGTGTGAATGAATCATGAAATAATAGAGTTGGTTTTTAATGGATTTAAAACTTATGAAAATGGATAAAAATGTTTTGATAAGAACTCATTGGTTTAATCTTGATAAATATTCATATTTTTTATTAAAACCTATTTTTTGTATTAAATTGAAAATTAGCATGAAAATGAAAAATTGGGATTTAATTTTATTTTCAAGAAGTCTTCAAATAAATTACCCATCATTGATTATGTTAGAAAACATGAAATACTTAGGTAGTTAGTGAGTTATTTGGACACACTCTACTCTATTACAATGTTATTAAACATACATGTAGTGGGTCATATCCCTGATGGGTTGGTGAAGAGTTTCTTTTGGACAGTTTCATCAGGATGTTTGTATATACATTTTTCTAAGTTCACTTAGAGAGTGAGGAGTCCTGTAGCCGTAAATACTATCATACCTATTTGGAAGATGACCATGTTTATTTCTTGTTATTTATGTTTGAGATATAAATGTATGCCAATGTTTTAAAATGATTTGCATGCCTTCTGGATTTACATAATCTGTTTTATGTAAATATTTCTTATTTAAGCCAATATTTTAGAAATTTTCCATAATTTTTAAAATTATTTCTTAAAATATTTATTTCCATCATTTGAACTATATAAAATTATTCATTTAAATATTCTTTATAAATCCAAACTCATTTCTCTTTAAAATTGAAAGCAATTTCTTGGTTAATCTATTAATGAAATATTTTATGGATTCCTTGGTGAGGACCTACTAGGATTTTTAGATCACACTATACTTTTTTTACTTTTGGTGTTTTTATACTTCCTTCTTCTAGGTTCATCCAAGGGGAAATGATCACTTGGAGGTGGATCCAGCTGTTGACCCTCATTCTTGGTGAGTTGTGTCCTTAGCGACTTGGGTTGTGTTACCCTATTTCTTGTACGTGGGTTGTAGTACGTTGGGATTTTTATGCCTTGTTGTATTCTGGTACTTCACACCCAATGGAGTTTCTTTTGTTATTCAAACTATCTTTTTTTATTTTTCTTCCTCAATATTGTGGAAAAAAAATTCCCACTTGTATGTTGTATATTGACTGGTGCTAGTTGCCCACCTGTGGGGATTAGGAACGCCCTTCGGGCTATGTTAGGGGAGGCTCAGTTATTGGGTTACGAGGGTACCCATGCTAGTTCGTGACAATTTGGGAAACTACCAAGCACAACACATAGCAAGCAACACAACCAAGGATAAACTTGGAGAAAATATAAGAAACATTTCCCATACCAAATAAAACAAGTCCTTAACACTCAGCCATATATAGAAACACAACCAAAGAACAACCCAATTGTAACCCCTCTACAAAAAACTACTAATCAATTCTATAATGAATCAAAATCTCAACCTATGATCCCATTACATGGTCAAGTTGATGTATCATCTACAATTTTATCTACCACACTGCCCGAACCAACCCCCAACACACACTAGTGCTTCACAAATTTACCATGGAAAAAACCTATGTGTATCCACAGATCACAAAATAGAAACATTACATTCCATATATCCGAAACACACAACCACACTATCCCACACAACCATCACCCCACATACTAATGTATAACATAAATTCATGGTTTAATGAGGCATCCCTTATTTAATTTCACTTGTTAATTCAGGGGTTTTCACAAAAACCGGGTAATCCTAAGGAATCCATTCATTTTACAAGTATAAATGATTTACCAATTTAATTTTATGATGATAAAAAAATAGAAAAAACTAAATAATAACACACAATTGATATAACTGGCTCAAACAAATCCACTAACGAGTACTATTTTCAGTGGGATATTCAGACTATAAAATCACAATATCACAAACAATAATAAAAGCTTTGAAAATCATGAAATAAACCCTTCTACCATTTCAATTCTATTGTATAGTTATTTATCTTGTATTAAGATAACTCAAACAAATTCCAAGGGTAAAAAATTAAAAATCCCTACCACATGATGAATAAATAAATATATAGAAGTGAATCCTTACATTGAATGGGTGTTAATGTCCTTCTCACGAGAATGGATCATGTAACAGACCTCTGATCACCCCTCATGCCAGATCTGTATCTGTATGAGGACACCACGACACTAAAAAACCAACCAAACTAATAGATACCCCATTAGGAATCAGGTATAAGAGCACTCCATGGAATAGAGAGAAGATATGGACAAGAATGAGACCCAACTGTGGGAAACAACTAGAAATCGAATGGAGAGCATACCTTATGTCACCACATATCCCCAATGAATGATTTCCAAGATCAATAGATCTGTGAGAGAGGATGTAGGTTTGACTAACTCCTCAAGGTTTCTAGGGTTCTTCTAGAATGAGAGAGATTGTTTTAGTATTAGGATTTGTGAAAAAACGACATGCTGGAATGTTTTATAACATTATAGCATTAGGGGATTACATGATGTGAAATTCCCTTTCACGTAGTGAAATCCATTGAGGTACAATTCTATGAAAAAATGCATCATCTCTCAGTTTAATTTTATATTTCAACCCCTGATTCATTTCACACTGTGATACGACATGGAACAAACAGGAAAGAAACTTCACGTCATGTAATAATGTTACAAAATGTGTAACCTACCTACATCCAGCTTTTAACAACTAAAATTCTCCAAACCCCCTCTAAGAATCCTCCAAGAACCTACAATGACCAAACTTGTAATTTAATGGACTAGGATGGAACTGACCATTACATTAGATTCCTCTCAATAGATTATTATCCTCAAGAATCCAAATGAAGCCTAGGAGATAAAGTTGTCTGAATAACCACCCTGTGAGAAACCTGATAAGGATCTCACTGAACTTGAGTCACCACTAACAACCAAACACATCAATGTTAAATGATAAACTACCATGTACTGTGAAAAAACTAGAGTAGAAAACCCCAAATCCAAGAACACATCCACAACACCTATATCCAATCCTTATCATATCAACATAAATATCCATAAAAAAGATCTCTTGAGCACAACAACCACATTGTATGAACACATAAACTAGGGAATCCCATTCTCCATGTCAATATTCTATTTTTTCTAGGTGGAATTGACTCACCCACATGAGTTTAATCACATATCAATTAATGCATCTTGATTAGGAATCTAGTCTTTCCTTTTCCACATGTTAGGACATTATCACACATTTCACCACACATAACACTAGAAAGGGAAAAAGCATCTCATTTCAAAAAATAAGGTTCCAAAATTACATTTTAAAATTGATCAGAATAAGGCCAAACTCATAAAAACTCTTGGTAATGGTAACACATCTATGTTTATCTCTCTCAGGTACTCTCCCCCTGACTACCATGCATCCAAAACACGTGAACCAAAGGAATGGTCCATCCATGCGTCACCTTCTCTTGAAGATCCTAGATCTCCACTGGACGCTCTATAAACATCACATCATCAATGAAATCCAACAGTCCCTAGTCAATGACATGGGATTCATTGTGTAGATACTGAAAAATCAGATAGACATGAATTACATAGTGGAACCTCTCCAAATTTAGTGGGAATGAAAATGAGTATTCCACTTCGCCAACTCATCCCAACACCTCAAAGGGTCCATCATACCATGGAGGATGCTTTCTACCTCTACCAAACCTCAATTACCCATGTCGAGGAGAAACATTTAAGAACATGTGTTCCCTAACCTCAATCTACAGGGCCTTCTCCAGTGATCATAATAGGTCTTCTACTGGTCTTGAACCACTTTCATCCTCTCAAGAACAATATGAACCTTCTCTATAATTCTCTGTACCATGTGTGGATGATGAAAAACAGTCTCCCTAATATTTGTCCATCACAATAGAGAACAAAACAATCTTCTATAAAATACCTCAAATAGAGCCATGCCAATGAAAGACTGATATCTATTAACATAATAGAACTTTATCAAGTGTACATGTTGTACCCAAGATCCAACAATGTCTAAGATGAACACTCAAAAAATATCCTCCAACGTCTGGATAGCCAAATCTAACTTCCCTTCTGTTTGAGGGTGGAATGCAGTGCTGATGTGTAACTAGGTTTCAAAAAGAATTTGTAATTCTCTCCAGACTCATGAGGAAAACCACACATCCCATTATGAGACAATGGATCTTAGAACTACATGAAACCATACCACATCATCCATATACATATAGTATAAAGAATCCACAATGCTCGAATTCTTGATCTCTAAGATTTGAGAAAATTTCTCTAGATGATCCACTACTACCAATACAAAATCATAACCTCCCTAATCCCTAGGTAACACCGTGAAAAAATATATCGAGATTTCATCCCACTTTCACTCGGGGAAATCCAAGGGCTGCAATAAACCACCGGGAACATGGTTCTCATCCTTTACCTACTGGAAAACCATGAATCATTCCACAAACACTACTACTGCTCATTTCATCCTAGGCCACCAAAAAAACATCTTTAAGACATGGAACATTATATAAATTCCTAGTTATTCTGCAAATGGTGAGTTATGAAACTAACAAAGAACTCCCTCACACATTACAACTGGAACAAAGAACCTTCCATGTTACAACAAGCGATTCTAATCATCCTCTGACCATACCTCTAAAGCATCACCATAGAAAACACGATCACACAACAACTCTTACTATATGTATCCCCTCTAGTATTCCTCCAAATTCTATATCAGAGATGAATACACCATCATCTGTGATAGAAATCCTCCTCTACCATCCATTCCTACATCAATGTGGAAGGATTCCAACTCCTCCATCGCATTCCAAGCATCTGTAGATTCCCAAAAAAACTTCATTGAAAAACATTATAATCAAAGCATCATCCATGAAATTACCCTTTCTTAGGGTGTTAGAGATCTAAAAATTTTATCCCTAATGAAACTCCATCCACCTCCTGTAACATAGACTCAGATCATGCTTGGAAAAGATGTACCTCAGGCTCTTGTGGTTTATGAAGACCACAAAGTACTCCCCAATGAGGTACTACTTCCACTACTTCAGTGAATACATAACTACTTATAACTCCATATCATGGGTGGTGTAGTTATGCTCATGAGGACATAAATTCATAGACCAATAAGAGATCAAAACTCATTTCCGCATCACTACACATCCCCATCCCAAATGGGAGGCATCAAAAAATAGATCAATCATCCCCTTCCTTTGGAAATGATAGAACTAGAGCAGTAACCAATATCCCCTTCATGTAATAAAATGGTACATGGAACCGATCACCCCTATAAAAAACCTTATTATTATATAGTCATAGTTATCAATGGAGATGAAACTCAAGATAAATAGGGTATAAATATTTGATAATATCCCATGAGACCAAGAAAACTGATAACTTCTCCCACATTCTGGGGTTCTACATAGAAAAAAACTAATTCATCCTTTGATGGTTCAACTACCAAACCCTATTTGGACCCCAAATGTCTGATTAAATGTACCTCTCATGTACAATAAAAATACTTGGACAACATTCTATAGATTTGGTGGTGTCGATGAACTTAGAGGGTGGTTCTGAGATACTCAGCATGATCCTCCCATGACTTTAATTAAATCAAGATATCATCGATGAATATGATGATGAACCTATAATGGAACTCATAGAAGACAGAGTTCACTATCTCCATGAATAAATCTCATGTGTTCATTAAACTGAAAGGCATGACTACGAATTTGAAGTTACCATACCTTCATCAGAAAGTAGTCTTTAGAATATTTCCCTCCTTCACCCTTAAATGGTGAAATCCCTACCACAAATTGATCATAGAAAAAAAATTGTCCTATCTTAGTAGGTGGATAAGATCATATATCATTAGAAGAGGATAACAATTCTTCACCGTTACTTGATTTAACCTCTCGTAGTCTATTAAAAACCTCATACTACCATTCTCCTTCTTTTAAAATAGAATTAGAACACCCCATGGAGACACAATAGACATGATAAATCCATTCTTTATCAGATTATATATCTAAATCATCAAATCATACAACTCAAAAGGTACCATCCGGTAAGGACCCATCAAAATTTGATATGCATAGGGTTGTAATCCTATCCTGAACTTAACATCACGTCGAGGACGTAGGGCTACAACCTCCTTAGGGAAAATATACAAGAACTTCCCAATAACACTGGGGAATTACACCATCTCATTGACCACTGATTCCACTGAAAATTAATCCAACAAGGAATGAAGAGGCTTACCATGTTAATTTACCACTTGAAAACTATGCTAACCAATGAAAACCACACACTGACCAACCATGTTTGAAAACAAAACCCTCCTCCAGAAGAATTTGATAATAGAGTACACAAAATATAACCACTTGATACCAAGAAAGATATCTGATTGCTAAATATGTATCAAGAAATGTTCCTAACATCACCAATTCCATTCCATCATCAATACACACCCCATACACACATCATACAAGTTAGTCTGACCTCCTTCTAGCATACTCAACATAAGGGGAATGGGAAGCCTCTTGACATCTAGTCCCAAATCATGGGATAGTCTAGGAGAAAAAAATGTGTGTTATGATCTTAAATCAAACAATGAAAAATAAAGGGTAGAAACAATGATGATCATACCTCTAATGATCTCTAGTCCCTCCAGAAATGCTACCTGCACTATGTGCCACTGACCATGCCTATCTCCTCTACCCCTCTAATGATGACCTGTTTAATGAAAACACCTGAGTCGAGGTCCCTAAGGAACACCCTGAGGTTAAACTCTACCTATTGAATCTTCCTTGATAGATAAAAATAACTAATAGAAAAATACCCTATACCAATGGTTTGGAACTGTGGGTATATGTCTCCAAACTGTTGGTATAGACTACACCAACGGTTTAGAGAACCGTTGGATGGTTTGGCATGGGGATAGGTATATACCAATGGATCTGGGAAAATCATTGGTATAGACCTATTCCAGCAGTTTGACAAACCATTGGTATTGGTCATATGAAAAAACTATACCGACGATTTCATAAAACCATTGGTATAGGTAATTCAAAAAAAAAAATTTCTTGGTTTTAATCCCAGCACCTCCCGTTTATAATCAAACGACCTAACCACTAACTTAAAATGACTTTTTTGAATATAATTTAATAAATATATATATTTATATTCATTAGTATTTTAAATTTTTATTTTTAATGTTATTTAACGAAATATTCCATAAAATAATTTTTATACCTATACCAAAGGTTCTCAAAACCGTTTGTATAGACATATACTTTTGGTTTTGTGAACCATTGGTATATGTGCTTTGATGTTTTGAGATATTACAATAGTTTTGGACAAAACGTTGGTATAGGTCCACCCTATACCAACATCTTGGAAAAATCATTGGTATAGGGTCACTATATTGGACCTATACCAATGGTTTTGGCCAAAACCGTTGGTATAGGTTCATAGAAGTGACCTATACCAATGGTGTTTTCCAAAACATTGGTATAGGTCCAAAATTAGTGACCTATACCAACAGTTTTGGCCAAACCATTGGTATAGGTTCAAATTAGTGACCTTTACCATTGGTTTGGAAAACAAATGTTGGTATAGCTCCTATTTCTACTTTTGAATCCCATTGTCCCTACTGCTGAATCTACTTAACTAGAAACTATAGCTGAGGCTGGAACTATAAATGTCCACCCCTAATAAACTGAGAGTGAGTAGTGATTAGTAACTGAATCTGAAGACATCCATGAAACCCACATAAGAATCACATCAACCCCAATCCCACTAAATAAAAATGTGAACCACTAGAACTAGAAGGCAAGAATGGAAACTGTTGAGGCATCCTTCCAGTTGTTCAAAACCATAAACATCACATAACCTAAGATCTTCCACCGATAGTCCCACCACTCAATGAAATTTTATAGATAACCTCTCACAATAGACCTCATCATGGGTGAATCCTCTCAAACACCTCTTCATTATTCTGGACCTTCAGATACATTAGAAACATAAAAGGAGTAACAACATAATATATAAAAGGGTGGAGGTCCTGCTCAAGCCATGTCGTATAAGACTCTTCATTCAAAAAGAGATCTGGAGTGAAGTGAAGAATATCCCTAGACTTGATCCTCAGTTCCTACAATGAAAAACTCCCATGTTAAATAGGGATTAACCCTTTCCTCTTCTCATCCTTAATGGTTGAAAAAATAAACTCCTCCCGGAATTCTTTTATAATTTAAACCCACAACACTTATACATCTTTCCCTTCACCAAGATAAATCCTACACCACATACACGTATCAACCTGCATCTAACTCACTACAAAAGGAACCTAGTACTTTATTGGAGCCCGAATCAAACATAAGGTGATCTTAGACTTATTGAGCCAGATCTCTATCTCTAGGTCTAAAAAACTACCATCATACATTCCCAAGGCCTACCGCTGGAAATACCATAATGTTCTCTGCCACGGGTCATCCTCCTCTACTGAATCAACCATCCACCGATCAACCATATCAGCCTGTTGAGCCTTAACTACCCGAGCCACATGTGGATGATGACCAAAATCCATAGAAGAAATGTAAAGAAATAATTACTAAGACATTGCAGAATTCAATTTTATTTATGATTTATTTTAATTCATTATTTTCATCTTATCCATTTTAAACTTTTCAAAACTACCCAATTAAAACAATAACACAAGTAATTTGATCCTTGTATGTTTCCTACGTCTCAACCCTACAAACTGTGTAGCCTCATTTGGTTGTTAGGTAGGCTCAGAGTCCTTGCATTAGATCATGGGGGGCCCTAAAATCTCATGTACTAGCCGGTTGTACCTGACCTATGTCACACACTAAGATCGTATGACACTGTTTCCCTACCAACACATGAAATCCTCACTAATCCTAACTCCAAGCTCCATCCTACCTCTCAAGCATCAGCTCTAATACCATTCTATCATGACCCAGTCCATCCAAAGTTTCCCCTCCTAGTATTTCAATGAATAAAGAGAGATAATGACCCCCTAAGTCCCACCTCTAGTAGGCCCCGGAGTGGTGACTAGATCCAAGGGTATACAAATCTCACAAGATGCCAGGCATTGACCTTTTTAAAGAAACATTATTTGTATATAAGATGTTTCATCTCAAAACATCACAAATATATATATATATATATATATATATAAGAAATCCAAATTCATCCCACATGCATGTTTGAAATATAAGTGATACAAAACAAGAGTCTCCAATGTGTGTACCAAAAGTATAGCTAGGAATTGATACATCAACTGTCAAGATCTGAACTAGTAAAGTCCATCAAAATTTGTGAAGTACTTCTAGAAACCTGATAACAATTGTATATATGTATGGTGAGAATACCAGTATACATAGATTGAAAACCAAGGTCACTCGTGCATATGTGAATGATGCATACTAATTCCCTTGTGAGAAAACAAAAGAACCAAATAGAACCTAAGAAGGTATACTAACCACCCAACCTTACCAAGGAACACTAACCAAATAACACAAGTCAAGTAATGTAATATAATTCACATCAATGATTTGGGTACCCTACACCACTTCTGACTGGTTTAGCTGTAATTTCCAAGAAAAAATTGTCCTCATGTTCCCACTACTTCTGAAAGAACCACACCACAATGCACCAACACACTCCTAAGACCCACCACCACACCTCATACCATAACTTAGTCCAAGATCCACCTCACATCCCACCCACAGATACCTACCCCCCCAAACCACACCTCATCCTATCACTTGGGCCACAATCCACATCACGTCACACCCATAGACACCTAGGCCACATACCATATCACATTCCTATCATAGACACCTGGGCCGCATACGACGTCACATCTAAAAAACACATGGGAAAGCACACCACATCAAATCCTAAGGAAACTTGGGAAAACACATAAAATATCTTCCTAAAGACACCTGAAGAAACACATCTTGCCTACATACACCTGGGCCACACAAACCACAACCTTGATAAAGTATATTGGGCTACCGCCACCTGGAAAGAGCAAGGTAGAGTGGGTGACCAGATATCTATCCTCCCACTGGGTTGTTTTGGAAAGAAACTCTCCCGCAAGATGACGGGGGTGTTCAGAACATATTTCTCAACATTGGTGGGGTGCATATAGAAATCAAAGGAAAAATAAATGTATATATAGATATAATACCAAATAGTCAAGGCCAAACTATTGGTTCTCAAAAACAACCAACACAAAAAATTTCTGACATCACTAATACCTCTAAATGCGAAACACCGCACATCAATCCAAAACCCAAATCATACTTCCATCCAATTTAATTTAACCATAACCATTCTTCATCCAAAATCCATTTATTCATTCTGTTAAACAAACCATCCCAAGCATATCTCTCCATTATTAAGTTATTATTTATTCATATATTCCATTAATATCTAAGAAACAAACAAGAAAAACACCTAAAAAGTAACACAACCAAGGACAAGAATTGAGAAGCTATAAGAAAATTACCCATAACAAACAAAACAAGTCCCTAAATCTCAAACACATCTAGAAACACACCTTGATTGTAGCCCGATACATAAAACTGATCATCCATTCCACATTCAATCAGACTCTCAACCTGAGATCCAATTACATGGTCAGGTTGATGTATTGTCTAAAAGTTCATCCACCAGACCTCATGAACTAACCCACATCACACACCTATGCTTCAAAAACACACCACAACACAAATACATGTTTATCCAAACTTCACAACATAGCCACATCACATCCCATCATTCTTGCACACATAACCACACTATCTCACAAAACCATCACTGCACATACCAAAGCATAACACAAATTCCTGATTTATCGAGGCATACCTTATTTAATTACACATGTTAATTTATGGTTTTTTCATAGAAACTGTGTAATCTTTGGGCATCTGTTCATTATCCATGTATACGTGATTTACCAATTCCCTTTTTTGGTGATACTACAATAGCCACAACCAATTTAGCACAAACAATAGATATAATTAGAACCAAAAAAATACACTAACAACCACCATTTTTATCGGTTACTTCATCTAGTATAATCAAAATATCAGAAACATTTTTCAAATATATAAAAACCATGGAATAAACCCCTATACCCTTTCAATTAAACTATATAACTATTTATCTTTTATTAAGACGAAACAACCATATTCCTAGGGTAACAAAAGAAAAACCCCTCCCATACGATGAGAAAATAAAAGGAGATAATGGAATCCATACTTCAAAGGGGTTTCAACATTCTTTGCATGTTAATGTATCATGTAACAGACCTCTAACCACCCCTAATACAAGTTCTCCATCCATCTAGGGACACAACACACCATATAACCAATAACAACTGAGAGAGACCCCATTGGAAATCATGGATAAGAACACAACATGACACGATGAAGAGATATGTGAGAGAACGTGACCCAAATGAGGGAAACTGCTAAATAATGATAGTAGAGAATACCATGGATCACCATGAATCACAAAAAAATGATCACCAAGATCAATAGATCGATGTGGGAGGAAGAGGGTTCGAAGAACTCCTCAGGGAGCCCACGGTTCATTTGGAATGAGATAGATTGTTATAGCCATATGATTTGTGTAAACCCAAGTGGATGAAATGTTTTAAAACATTACAACATAAGGGGACTACACACCGTGAATTCCCCTTTCATGTCGTGAAATCCCCTCAAGGTCCACTGCCACCAAAAAACGCATTGCCTTTTGGTTTAATTTTATTTTTCAAACCCCAAAACATTTCACGTCGTAAACCAAATTTTACAAGTTATGAAACAAAAATTCATGTAATGTAATCAAGTTACATGACATGTAACATCCATGAAACCATAATTTAACAAATGAACTTCTCCAAACTCCATCTAAGCCTCCTCCATGACTTTGAATGACCAAACTCACAAAAGTAAAGACCAAGAAGTCTTGTAACATTATAGTGGTAGAGGGGTTATCATAGTCTAGTTTTTTGCATTGTTCATAGTGATGTTTCTACCTGAGGTGATGTGTTGTGTCATAATTCTAGAGATTTTAATGTTTAGTGATCCATTATGTTGATGCTTTCCACTCATTTATAATTATTGTCATAGATTATGGTGTTTAAAGCTATGCAATACTTTTGGGGGTTATCCCTAGTATCTTAGTGTCACTCAGTCAAAAAGTATTACACCCTGGAGGTTTCTGTTTGACTATAGATTATTTATAAGGGAAATCTTGTTCAATATATAAGTGTAAAGAATAAATCATAATTACTAGATGATCATGAGTTAATCTTTTTAAGTATGCCCTATAATTTTATATTTCCTATTTTTATAAATTTTGAATTTTTTTACTCTTTTAAATGATGAGATCACACTTTATTTCAAATATTATAATATTGTTTCTCTATGAAAACCCATATCACAACATTTACATTGTTTCCATTTTTTTAAAAAAAATTAAGGTGCCTATATGAATTATTCTAAATTCATGCAACCGTAAATTAACACTATGTTCTATACTATTCATCTTTAAATATCACTGGCTATTATTTGGTGGGTATGTAGACATGGCTATGTGAGAAACAATTATCAATAAATATAGGTTCTATTATACCCCTTTTGAATCATTTTTTCCATTCGCCTTATAATAGTTATCAATGTGGTGGTTTCTAGATTTATGAAGTCCAGTCAATGTTTTGATAGGGGATTTTCATGTTTAATTTTCATGGATATTTCATGCGTATTTGTTGGTAGGTAATAATTATCTGCTTCATGTTCTTAGGATTCGATAATTGAATCTCAGGTTTATGTAGGGTATGTATTGTCAATTAAATTATAGATATACCATGATTCTATTTTTATGATATAGATTTTAGGTTATCATAAGAAGATAATAATAAGATATTATTATATTAAAAAATGGTTTGGGACAACATAGACTATAAAAAACCTATTTTACTTTGTCAATATAAATCGTTGATTATTAATTGGTTTAATTTTATATCAAATTTTATATTCACATTAATTTTATTGTTCTAAACTCACATAAATTTATAACACAAATGTACATGATAATATAAATAAAAAATATAAAAATGTTACTTATGAATGTTTTCTTTTTTAGTTCCTTTAATTTATGATTATTTATAATGTCATTATTAATGAAAATAATTTGGAAATAATAATTATTTCATGACCCTCCTTCACTAGGATGTGGGAAGGGACAACAAACTGCTAGACCCTTATTCAAGTTGAAGTAGAGATAATGACCCCCTAAGTCCTACCTCAGATAGGCCCCAGAGTGGTGACTAGAACCAAAGGTATAGAATCACATGCAATATGGAAGGAATACCCACTTTCACCAAGATGAGGTAAGGGACAAAAAACTACCAGACCCTACCTTATTCAAGTTAAAGGAGAGATAATGACCCTCCCCCCCGAGTCTCGACTTCAATAGGCCCTGAAGTGGCGATTATCACCAAGGGTATAGAATCACACATAATATGGAAGTAATTGACCATTTTTATTTAGTAAGATTAGGAGATACGATGGTAAAAATGCAAAAAACTCAAAAAACTGAAGGTAAAAGTAAATCCAAAACCCATTCCCATATACTTGTTCAAAGATAAACCCAAACAAGGTACAAGAAAACTCCAAAGGGAAAGTACCAAAATAAAAGAAACAACGACGGAAAATGTCCCAACATTTGAACTAGTATGGTCCTGCATGGTCCCCAAAGTCCTTTTGGAAACCTAAATATAGTTTTATATACGTAGATTGAGTATACATGTATACTCATTTAGGATAACCAAAAGCTCTTGTGCACATGTGGGGAGGCATTCTAATGCCCTGTGAGAAAAGGAGATAACCAAAACACATAACAAGGAAACTATCCACCCAAACCTCACTAAGGCACACTCCCCAAATAATGAAAGTCATGTAAAGTAGTAGTAATATCCAATAAATGTTTGGGTAACCCACACCACTTCCCCACTGGTTATTGAAGACATCCTACATGTCAGAACTCCCTTTGAATTTTCTTATATAGTCCCACTGCCGTCCCAATGACAACCCTTTAGGCCACCACAACCATGCATCCTGCACATAGAGACCTGGGCCACAACAACCACCACGATGCCCGAAGACACCTGGGCCTCATCCCGAAGACACTTGGGAAAAAATCCTACCTGCACACACATGGTCCAGCCACCACAACATACCATGTCTAAAGAATCTTGGGATATAATGGACCTCAGGTCGTCAAAGCCTACCCTAAAATTCTTGGGCTACTCAAGAGAGAGAGCATAAAAGGATCTAATAACTAACCACTCATATGAGTGTTGGAAAAAACACCCCCATGAAATGGGGGTGTTCGACACAAAGTGATCAATGTGGATGGGGTGCGAATAAGAAATAAAATAACTAAATTTATACACATAGGTAGACAAGCACTCATCCCTACCTAAGGGTCCCAAAACCAGCCCACACACAAACACCCTCATTACTATTCATTCATACAAAAGCACAATAGCCACAACCAGAGCACAACTCATTCTCGAAAAACAATTCCCCACCAAACCCATTTTTTTTATCATAATCAAGTGATTTGATTTAAAAAATTCATCACTAACTGGCAACTAACAGGCATATCCACAAGCCAAGAAAGGAAAAATAGCCAAGAAATAATTTAAGAATTAACACAAGGTCCTCCTGTAAAGTTACAACAACAAAAGGGATCTGTGAGATCACTCACATTACTGGAACCAAACCAAGCCCCAACATATGACCCCACACGGCCTCAGATCCACAAACCAACAACTGAACAATAGGGGATCCCATCCCCATTCACATCGCCCCACAAGCATCAAGCAGAACATTCATGCTTATTAGTAGAACAAAACAAGGATGTTTTTAGATTTAACCACACCATTTATCAAGTTCCTTCCTTTCTTTTGGTTAACTAGGGTGATCACACAATGATTCTTGTACATTGGGCATCCATTTTACCAACCAAATTTACGTGATTAAAAAATTTCCATGTTACAACCATTCAATCACAAGATTATACAAAAAATAGATGTTCATTAGTGAACAATAAAGGAACACCAAGGACCACTATTTTTAGTGGGAGTAAGTCCATACAATTCACAACACATGAAGAAAGATAAAAGAGTACAACATCATCATCAAACACCCCCCTTCATTCTTTAGAAACCATTTATTATCTTTGTTAAGGTTGGGTTTCATCCACACCCTGAGGAAACATTATCATACCCACCCCGTATGATACATAGTAAAGAGAGACGAGGGAATACCCGACCTGGATGATCAACAATTGAATTTTTCTCCTCGCATCAAGAATTGGAGATGGACGACTTGTAGGGGAGGAACTCCAAGGACTCCAAGAGCTAGTTGAAAAGGCTATAACATGGGAGCACAACTAGACTAAGGAAGAGGGACTCCAAATTCACTAAGGGATGGAAAAGAGACCATCCCAGAAGAAGAAATAAACTCCATACGATAAAAGGATAGATTATAGAGTTACAGGATATGAAATCATGAATGGATTTAAAGGAATATCATGGTTTCACCACATGATAGGATGGTTACACCCGATAGAATTAATTTTTATTTAATAATTCTCATCAGAGAGGTGGTTATAATAGATTTGAGTTAATGGGTTTCCTTTAAAAGGAAAAAACCCACGTAATAGGGGGGAAGTTGGAAACACGAGAAAGGGTGAGACACCGAGGAAAAAAGCCACACATTTTGGTAAGTCAAGAGGCCCGACTCTTGGGGGATTTTAGATATAATTTATGGGATTTAAATGGATTTTAAATAGGTATTAGAACAATTTTACATCAAAAGATACGTTATGAGATCAGAACTAGAAAAAGTTAGAAACTGGAAAAAACAAAGGTTGGGACACTGTTTGATGAGACACCATAACTGTGTCACAGTCAAGGTGCCACTATAACGGTACCACCATTTTGGTGGAACACCATAAGCGATGCCATAATTTTAGTGTGTGACCATGATGGGGAAACTGATATGATTCCACCATAACGGTGCCTCCGGTTTGGTGGAACACTGTCAGCGGTGCCACCGTTCTATTGTGCGACCATGACTTTTTGACCGTGACGTTGCGACTGATACGGTGCCACTATGACCGGTGCCACCATTTAAGTGGAACCAAGTTTTTTTTGGAAAACTCCTTAATGAGTCACCGATGATCCCCAAGACACCCCAAACACCATAAATTTGGCAGATTAATTGACCAGGAGGGTCGAAGCCATTACATCAGATACCCCACAAACTATTCTCATCCATGATAATCCAAGAGTAAACCAAAGAAAAGAGATGGGTCCGAACGACCACCTCATAAGATACCTCTCAGGAGTAAACCTCCTTGACATATAGGAACACCTATCCATCATACTGATCAACTATAGAGAAACTATCACTCCCCTCCCTTAAGAAACTAATAAAAAATGTAATGGTCATACTAGTTAGTCACATGTATTAGGGAGTCCCTTATTCCATGTCATGACACTATCCACTTTGGGAGACACTGGATCACCCACACAGGTTTAATCACACCCACTTTAATGCATCTTAATTAGAGATCAGGTCCTCCCCTCCCTACAGTCAAGACTCTTCACATGCATTTAGAGAGAAAGGAAAACAACCCATCTCACAGTTAACAATTTCAAGCATTACATCACATTAAAAAACAAAACAACATAGAACAAAACTCAAAACAACTCTGGGTATTGGGCACTCATCTGTGCCTCCCATTTCCAGGTACTCTCCTTGAGGCCACCACGCCTCTTTAACACATGAACCAAGGGAATGGTTCTCCCATGAATCACCTTCTCTTCATGATCTTTGATCCTCACTGGTCGCTCTACAAATGTTTCATTGTCCTTGATATCCAGTTTTCCCTAGTCAAAGATGTGTGAATCATCATGTAGATACCGACAGAGTTGAGACACATAGACGACATTGTGCAACCTCCGTAGAAATGGTGGTAGCTCCTGTTGATAAGTCACTTCACTAACCCATCGTAACATATCAAAGGGTCTGAAGAACCTAGGAGAAATATTACTTCCCCTATCGAACCTCCATTTCCCACACTGGGGGGAGACCTTCAAGAACACACCATCACTGACCTCAAACTACAAGGCTCGCCTCCTTTGATCGGAACATGACTTCTTCATTTTCTGATTCGCCTTTATCCTCTCCCGTATAAGATGAACCTTCTCTATCATGCTCTGAACCACCTTTGAGACAAAAACACCTACTTCCCTAACCCTTGTCCAGCACACGGGGGAGCGACACGGTCTCTATACAAGGCTTCGAACAAAGCCATGCCAATGGTAAATTGATAGCTATTGTTGTAGGAAAACTATAAGAGAGGAAAGTGTTGCACCCATGATCCCCTAATATCCAAAACACATTCCTGTAGCATATAATCCAATGTATGGATAGTCCGCTATGTTTTCCCATCTGTCTGGGGGTAAAAAGTAGTTCTGAGGCATAACTGGGTACCAAAAGCATATTGAAATCCTTTCTAGACCCGTGAGGTAAACCATGTATCCCGATCCAAGACAATAGACCTTGAAACTCTATGAAACCACACCACTTGATCCACGTACCTCTGTGATAATGAATCCACTGCACTCGACTCCTTGATTTCTATGAAGTGAGTTGATTTCGTCAGCTGGTCCACCACTACCCAGATAGCATCACATCCTACTTGAACCCTTGGTAGTCCCATGATTAAATCCATCAAGATGTCATCCCACTTCAAATTTAGGAAATCTAAAGGCTGTAATAGACCGCTTAGAACGCGGTGCTTAGCCTTCACCTACTAACACACATGACACTTCTCCATAAACTCCGCCACTGCCCGCTTCACCTCATACCACCAAAACTGACCCCTCAAGCCCTGATATATCTTGGAAACTTCTGGGTATACCTCCATGGGTGAGTTGGGAGCTCACTAAGAAATATCTCATTCATTTCCACCAGGAAGAACAACTTTCCCTGAAACACCATCTGATTCTTTCCGTCTTTTGATCGTCCTTTCGGAGCATTTCCCTGGCTAACACGATCATGAATCACTTCAGCCTCTACGTCCCCCCACTAAGACTCCTCCACTAGCTACAATAGAGAGGAATGCACTATCATATGGAAAAAATAGCCACTACCATCCTCCACCCTTGCATCCAGGTGTAGGGAATCCAACTCTTCTATCACCTTCCAAGAATTTTCCAATTCTCAAACTGAATCCTTCTGTGACTTCATGCTTAGGGCATCAACCACCATGTTCCCCTTTCCTGAGGTGTAGGAAATATTGAAGTCGTAGTCCTAAAGAAACTCCATCCACCTCCATTTTCACAAGTTCATGTCACACTAGGAGAAGATATAACTCAAGCTCTTGTGATCTGTGAAGACAACAAATCTCTCCCCAATAAGGTAATTCCGCCACAACTTCAGTGCGAACACTACTTCTGCAAGCTCTAGGTCATGGGTGGAATAGTTATGTTCATGTGGAAGTAACTGCCTAGACACATAAGAGATCACCCCCCACTGCTATATCAGCGCACACCCCAAGACTAGGCCTCAAGAATAGCAGAACACTTCAAATGCTACCCCTTCTTCTAGTAATCTTATCACTGGAGAACTAACCAACTTACCCTTCAGATAAATGGAGGCTGTCTGGCATTGCTCACTCCATACAAAATCCTGGTCTTTCTTTATCAAGGATATCCAAGGTGCTGCAAATTAGGATAAGTTGGGCATGAACCTCTAGTAGTATCCTACTAGACCTAAGAAACTACGAACCTCCACTACATTCTTGGGTGCTTCCCAAGAAACAACTGCCTCGACTATTGATGGGTCCACTACTATTCCTTATTGGTACCCCATGTGTCATAGGAAGTGCACCTCTTGTGTCCAGAACTTTCACTTGGACAACTTCCCATAGAGTTAGTTCTATCATAGGACCTCTAAAACCATCCTCAGATGCTTGGTGTGATCCTACTATGATCTTGAGTAGATCCAGATTTCATCGATAAACATGGCTACGAATTGGTCCAGATACTCGCGGAAAACTGAGTTCATGAGCCCCATGAACACCGCTGGGGTATTTGAAATGCCAAATGGCATGACAATGAATTCAAAGTTCCCATATCTATACCTGAAAGCGGTCTTTGAGATGTCACCCTTCTTCACCCTCAACTGTTGATATCCCAATCACATGTCGATCTTAGAGATCCAACATTCTCCCTTAAACTAGTCAAAAAGGTCGTCAATCCTTAGGAGGGGGTAACAGTTCTTGACCGTCACATGATTCAGCCTCTGGTAGTCTATACATATCCTGAGACAACCATCTTCCTTCTTTTTGAACAAGACTGGATCACCCCATGGTGATACACTCGGTCGAATAAAACCCTTCTTCATGAGATCATCAATCAGAATCTGTAACTCCCTCAAATTAAATGGTTCCATCCGATAGGGGGCCATCAAAATTGGATGGGAAATGGGTTGCAATTCTATCCTGAACTCAACATTGTGTTGAGGGGGTAGAGTCACCACCTCTCTAGGGAACACATCTTGGAACTCCCTGATGACCCCTAGGACTTCCACCATCTCTACATCTACTGACTCCACTGACAGCTCAGCTAACAAGAAAAAGAGGGGATCCACTCGTCAGATTCCCTCCAAGAAACCCCGCTCGCTGACTAAAGTCACACGTTGGCCAGACATATCTAAAAACAGGACCCTTCTCCAAAATAAGTCGATAACGACACACATAGATAATGGCTAGTCGATGCCTAAGATGACATCATATGGCTACATCTATAGAAAAATAAGGTCCCGACTAGACTGATGTGGCCCTACCATTAGTCTACGTCATTGGAAAACATATGAAAAGATAGTATGACCTCTGACTGGAATACTCAATACCATGGGCACAAAAATTTTCTTTTCATCTAGACCATGAGCATGGGATAGGCTGGTCTCAAAAAAGGAGTGTGAAGCTCTTGAATCAAAAAAGGCACACGCAAGAGTGCTAAACAAGATGATCATAACTCGAATGACTTCTGGCCCTGCTAGAATTTCTACCTCTACAGTGTGCAGACGCCCATGCACAGCTCTTCTTCCCCTCAACTATTGGCTGCCATTCTGACCATGCCCCATTCAAGGTCTATGAGGAGCGCCCTGAGGATAGCCTCCTCCTTCAACGTCTACTCTCAGAGGAGAAGGAGCTCGTTGTCCCTACTATTACTGTTAAAAGAGCCTGGATGGAAACTACTATTGCTGAGGTTGGTGCTGAACCTACCCACACCCACTATACTACACTCGGTCTGGGTACTAATTCCGAAGGTTCCCATGACTTTTACATCTGAAGAATCTCAGTCCTAGGTCTGCAAGTAAAGGGCAAGGACCGATAGATCGAAACTAGAACTACTGGGGCCTGCTCCCCACTGGACAAATCTTAGAATGCCCTAATGCTGGAGGCTTAATGCTGATGTCTTTCCCCTTTTATGAGCCTAACTCAATCTCCTCTCATGGTAATCCTCCTAGTATGTGCGTACTCTCCCCCACTTCATTCTTCTTCTGAAACACTAAGTACTTCAGTAGAGTGAAGGGAGTAACAACATACTGAAGAGAGGGTTGTAGTGCCTTCTATAAATGTCATGCTCGATACTCCTCATCTAGAAATAGGTTTGGAGTAAAATAAAGGAGATACTTAAACTTAATCCCCAACTCCCTCACTGACATACTACCCTACTGAAGGGAGAGTAGCTCTTGCCTCTTCTCAGCCTTCATTGTGGAAGAGAGGAATTTTTCCTTGAACTCCCTCTCAATGTCAATCCATGAAACCTAAGCCTCCCTCTTCTCCCCATGATAGAGAATCCACCACTGATGCACCGCTCCCCGCATTTGGATTACAACTAGAGGAACCCAGTACTCTATCAGAGACCAGATCAAGCTAAAAGTTATCACCAGCTCCTTGACCCAATTTTCTGTCTTCATGTCTGAGATGTTGCCCTCGTACTTCCCAAGAGTCTGTCGTTGAAAGGAACAAAGAATCTTCCACCAATTGTCATCATTATCCTCTCAATTATCCCTCTACTGATCATCCAAATCATCTTACTCAGCAACGATCACCTTCATTACTCGTGTTTGTCATCCAGGTTCAACAACTATAAGGTAAACAAGGAAATGCCTAAGCCCGAGTAGTGTAGAAGAACTCTTTTAATTTTTTCTCAAACATGTTATTCTTTTAAATTCCCAAAACACCCAGAACACACAAGAACATAAGTCATTATGATGCATATACCATTCCTAGGGTCTCTACCCTGCAATCAATATAGCCTCACTTGTTCGTTCGGTAGGTCCAGAGTCCTTTCATTGGATCACGGGGCCCCCCAAAATCCAATGTCCAAGCCAGTCTTCCCAAGCCAATTTCACACACCAAGATTTCCTAATATTGTTGCCCTATCATCCCATGAAATCCTCACTATTAATAACTCTGAACTCTATCCTATCTCTCAACCATCACCTTTGATACCATTCTGTCATGAACCGACTTCATGAAGATGAGTGAAGGGACAACAAACTGCCAGACTCGTCCATCACCAAGTTGAAGTATAGATAATGAGCCCCGAGTCCCACCTTCAATAGGCCTCAAAGTTGAAAATAACACCAAGGGTATAAAATCACATGTAATATGGAAGGAATAACCACCTTCACCAAGATGAGGGAAGGGACAAAAAAATTTCCATAACCTTCTTTATTCAAGTTGAAGGAGAGATAACGATCCCTGACTCCCACGTTCAATAGGCCCCAGAGTGGCGACCAACACCAATGGAATAGAATCCCACATAATATGGAAGGAATTACCCTTTTTTATTTAGTAGGATCATAAGATACAATGGTAAAAACCCAAAAGACTCTAAAAACTGAAGGTAAAATTAAATCCATAACCCATTCCCATATGCATGTTCAAAGATAAACCCAAACAAGGTACAAGAAAACTCTAAAGGGAATGTACCAAAAGAAAAGAAACAGCGACAAAAACTATCCCAACATCCAAGATAGTATGGTCCAGAATGGTTCCCAAATACCTCCAGGAAACCTGAAAACCATTTTACATATGTAGGGTGAGTATAGAAGTATACTCAGTAGGAAAAACCAAAATCTCTCGTGCACAAGTGGGGATGCATTCTAATACCCTGTGAGAAAAGGAGATAACAAAATAACCTAACAAGAAAACTTTCCACCCAAAACTCACCAAGGAACACTCCCCAACTAATAAAAGTCATATAAAGTAGTAGTAATAACACCTTGATCATTGGGTACCATGCACCACTTCCCCACTGGTTATTGAATACATCCTACATGTCAGACCTCCCCCACTATTTTTTGTTACAGTCCCACTACTGCCCAATGAAAACCCTTTGGGCCACCACAACCACGCATCCCACCCATAAACAACTAGGCAAAAACTACCAAAAATCCTCCATGTAGACACCTAGGAAACAACAACCACTACCATTCCCGAAGAAACCTGTGCCTCATCTCGAAGTCACTTGGAAAACAATCCTGCCTGTACACACTTGGGCCTACCAACACAACATACCCTTCCTGAAGAATCTTGGGCTATAATGGACTTGAGGAAATCATATCCTACCTGAAGAGTCTTGGTCTACTCAGGAGATGGATGAGAAAAGAAGCTAATAAACAACCACTCATAGGATTGTTGGAAAAACACCCTCCCCCGTGAAATGGGCGTCTTCCTCACAAAGTGCTCAACATAGATGGGGTAAAAATAAGAAACAAAAGAACTAAATTTATACACATAGGCAGACCATCACTCATCCCAAACTAAGGGTTCCAAAACCTGCCCATACAAAAACTCCCTCGTTACTATTCATTCATACAAAAGTACAATAGACACAACCAGAGCATAACTCATTCTTGGAAAACAATTCCCCACTAAACCCATTATTTTTATCATATTAAAGTAATTCCATTTAAAAAATTATTCACTACCAGGAAACTAATAGGAATAGCCACAAGCTAAGGAAGAAAAAATAGCCAAGCAGTAATTTAATCATTCACACCCGGTTCTATTGTAAAGTTACAAAAAAATGGGATTCGTGAGATCCCCCAAAGTACTGGAACCAAAAAATGCCCCAACACATGGCCCCACAAAGCCTCAGATCAAAAAACCCACAACTGAACTATAGGGGATCCCATCCCCATTAACATCACCCCACAAGCATCAATCAGAACATCTTTTCTTATTATCAGAACAAAACATGGGAGTTTTTCAGATTTAACCACACCATTTATCAACTTCCTTCTTTTCGTTTGGTTAACCAAGGTGATCACACAAAGATTATTATTCATTGGGAATCCATTATATCAACCAACATTACATGATTAACTAGTTTCAATGTTACAACCATTCAATCACAAGCTTATACAAAAAAATAGAGGTTCATTAGTGCGCAAGAAATGACCACCAACGACCACTATTTTCAGTGGGCATAAGCCCATACAATTCACAAGACATGAAGGAAGATAAAAGAGTACAAAATCATCATCAAACACCCCCTTCATTATTTAGAAACCATTTATTATCTTTTTTAAGGATGGGTTTCATCCACACCCTAAGAAAACATTATCATACCCACCCCGCATGATACACAGTAAAGAGAGACAAAGGAAGACCCTACCTAGATGATCAACGATCAAAGTTTTCTCCCCGCACCAATAACTGAGGATGCACTACATATAAGGGAAGAACTCCAAGGACTCTCAGAGAGAGTAGAAAAGGAACCAGCATGGGTGCACAACTAGCCTCAGGAAGAGGGACTCCGAATTCACCAAGGGAAGGAAAAAAGATCAACCCATAATAAGAAAGAAACTCCGTGTGATAAAAGGCGAGATCCTGGAGTTACGAGATGTGAAATCTTGAACAGATTTAAAGGTGGATCATGGTTTCACCACGTGATTGGATGGTTACACATGATCAAATTAACTTTATTTAATAATTCTAATCATAGATGTGGTGATAACAGTTGTGAGTTCAAGGGTTTCCTTTAAATGGAAAAAACCCATATAATAAGGGAGAAACTGGAAACACTTGAAAATTTGTGACACCGAGGAAAAAACCATAAGTTTTGGTAAGGGGTCTCCTAACTCTTGTGGGATTTTAGATATCATTTATGGGATTTAAATGGCTTTGAAAGGGGTATTAGAACACTTTTACGTCAAAAGATACGTTACGGAAGTGAAACTGGAAAAAGTTCGAAACTAAAAAAACAAAGGGTGGGACACCATTTGGTGAGACACTGTAACAGTTCGACAGTCATAATTCCACTGCATCGGTGCCACTGGTTTGGTGGAACATTGTAAGTTGTACCACCATTTCTGTGTGTGACCATGACGGTGTGACCACTACAATGCCACCATCATGGTGCCACCATCACAGTTCCACTGTAATGGTGCCACCAGTTCAGTGGAACACCATCAGTGGTGCCATAATTTTCATGTGCAATCGTGACATTATGACCACTACGGTGCCACCATCATGATGCCGACATGACCTATGCCACCATCATGGTTCCTCCATGACAGGTGCCACTGTTTCGGTGGAATCATTTGGTGGAATCTATTTTTCTTGGAAAACTCATTAATGAGTCACCGATGGTCCCTGAGACTCCCCAAACACCAGAAATTTGGAAAAGTAATGGACTTGGAGGGTCCATGAAATTAAGAATTATTATATTTTACTATTGTGTTGACATGATCGGGGAGGAGTTCATTGTTGAGTGGATATGTTTTTTAAGTTACCTAGATTAGAAGATGTGGTTATATAGTGTACTTTTATAAAATATGGATTGTTTGAGAAGTAAATGAAATGGAAGATTAATATGGAATGTTCTTATAAGAATGAAGGTGATGAAATAAATAAATGAAGTGATCTTAAATTGATATAGAGAAAATATGAATAATATATGAATATTTGAATAAAATGGAGTGGTAATAGTGTTAAGTGGATTGAATTAAATGTGGAATAATATATGTTATTTTTTAATAGATAATAATGAACTAGTAACTATTTCAAAATGGGATATTTTTTTAGTTCTCTGATGGAGATGGCAAGGATGGTATATAATTCAATTATGTATGAAAACATTATCCAATGCGGGGTGGTAGTGACTATGTGATTATTTTAGGTCATATTAGTCATTGAAATTTATCTTATTTCATTTTCCCCAATACTCATGAGAGGTGAAAAACCAATGCCCACATGGGATCTAAAAATTTTATTTTACTCCCCAACGATTTGGTTATGGAGTATTTTTATTTCTAAGTAGTCCCTCTTAACCACACTCTCTTATAGACATAACATTTACTATGATTTCATGATGTTTTGACATATTTTGAGGTAATAATGAATTTATGTCATAGTTTTGTTGTGGGTAAATGGTATAATATTTAATAAGAGGAGGATATGTGGTTAATGTACTTCAAGAATAGATATATTATCATGAGGTTGATGTAGATATGAATATTTATAATGGTCAATATGCAATTCATAAAACTAATATGTTATTTGGTTGTGATGATGACATCACATGTGTTTTTGGTTTATAGATATGGTTATGATATGTCTGCATTGTTATTTTTAAATCACATGTTGATATGGATGGGATTATAGCATCAGTATATAGTAATTTTTGAAATAAGGGTTGTTAGTGTTGTAGGGAAGTTGATTTTTGGAACCCATCCCATCTATACAACAAGATTAATTTTAGTTTACTATCATTTTTAGGAATTTTGATAAATTCATCATAGATATTGGTTAGTATGTTACATTTTATAATTATATAGTAGGGGTCATTATTTATTCATAGTGGATTCAATATGTTTCTTCCTCATTTTTATCATATATTTGGAGATATTCATGATTTGTATGCATGTATGGTCCCTACATTATATGTATATATATCCTATTTATTTAAATTTTAAAAAATATGTTGGTGATTAATCTAGTAATTAACATATCAATGATTTGAAAATTTGTTTTTTAATCACTTCCATAGAAGTTATTTTTAGTATTTATATGATATAGTTTTTTAAGAAATTTCATTAATTATATAATCAATTTTTATATCTTATGGTGCTTTTTGCGGTCTTCACCCATGTTATTTGGATTTATGAGTGAAATATTTTCCTTATGTTTGTTTTGTATACCTGGTGGTATCACTAACTTGATCCTATTAGAGGCAAGAAATTGGGGTACCATTTTTCTGCAATATAGTTCCAAGAGGGGTTTTAGTGGGTGTTTTTGTTTATGATATAATCAAATTATTATAAAAATACATGTATCTTTACAATCTATATTTAATTTGATTAAATATTTTAAAAAATTATGATTAAACATATATTTAATAAAGTTATTCCATTGCCTAAATAACAATACCATCCAACAAAAATCCTTAAAGGGGCCACTTTAGTCTATATGAATATATTATATGTTTAAAATAATATATTGAAATATTTTAATTCTAAAATCAATATAGATGAAAAATACTTTTTTTATAAATGAAACTATTCATGAATATATTCTTCACATCCTTTGGATAATTATTGAACCACATGTGAGATACATATGCGAGTAAGGGTAAATTTTTTTCCAACCATGCAATTGGTATAAAATACTGGAAATAATCAATTCACCCCACTTGGTTATATAATTATTAAAGAAATCAATACTAACATTTTTTTAATATAACATCAATCATTTATAATGATCTTAAATAAATACCGTGTTACAATAAGTTTTTAATTTTTTTATGGATTACATATTTTTATACCTTATTCATTGGGATATAATAAATTCAATATGTATAGATAAAACTAACTAGGGTAGTTATTTCTATTAAAAATATAATTATTTTTTGATAATGAGATTAATGTACATTACTTAATAATATTTAATATTTCAGCATAGTTTGTGGTTATGTAACTACAAATATAATAAATTTATCAATTATTTTATCTATATGAGTCATCTATAATAAAGGATATGAATTCATTATCAATAATTAAATTACTACATATTATTTATAATTCCCTTTTTCAAAAATTTCATAGTTATGAAAATTTATTATTCAATTTCACAATAATTTTATTAAAAAAATTAGATTTATAAGTTTGATAATTCTCATGAAATATGATATTCATTAATTCATTAACAGTATTTTTATATTTATTAATGAATTTATAGAATTTTCTATTGTATGTGTATCTCAAAAACACAACATTTATTTATTTTCCATGAAAAATATATTTCTTTTATTTAGTGTTAAGCATCAACCATTTTTTATCTAAACTACTTAAAGTAAGAAACCATAATATTTTTTATTTCTATATGTCATAAAGAAGAATATTGATAATACATGTTGTTAGGATTATATTAATCACATGAAATGTTATTTTAACTACATCTTCCCAAATGTATTTTGGTAGGTTATGGTCGATTATAATTATACTTTACTTCAAATTAATTATATGGTTTCATCTCTCAACCAATCTATATTATTATAAATCCCTCATAGAATAAAAATATAGAGAATATAAATTATCATCCTAAAACATATAAATATTAGTTTTCTAGAACCCATAATAAAGGAACTTGTAATTTTCACAGTGATGAAACCCTTTTAAATTTTAACCTGGTTGTTATAAGATAAAAAATAGAGAAGTAATGAATTTCATTTGATATAATTTAAACCCATGTTAATCTAGTGTATCATACATTATGAAAAAATAATACATTTTATCTTCATTATTTTTTATCTTAAGTTAGACAAAATAGATCAAAATGAACATTTTTTAAGGGAATGTTAGTTATTATTTCATTCTCCACCTTTGAAAAATCCTTATGTTACTTTATATTAATGTATGGGTCATAAAATTAATCCATGAATAATTTTTAATGGCAACTAAATATATTATATATATATATATATATATATATTAAATTTTAATTGAAATAATTTACATGTTATAAAAACAATCTAAATATAAAGCATTGAAAAACATGTTATTATTTAACATTAATTTTTCAAATTTAATAGTACAAACCATCATAACATAATTTAGAAATTATAATGATTGAAAAATTTACACATAATTGGTCATTTATAAAGGGATTTGGATTCAAAATCCTAAAATAATTTTTTTAATAATAGAATAATCTATTATTATAATTTCACTCAATTATTTGATATTTTCATTTTAATTATATAAAATGTAACATGGAATTCAATATTTTTTTGTTTTATAGTTCCATAGGTATTGTGTAATGTTTCTTGAGAACATAGTTTCCATATAAAATAATTAATATACGATAATTTTTCGGTATTTATAATTATACAATAAAATATATATAATATTTTGGTACCTTCACAAATTTGTGTCTGACATAACAAATGACCAAGAATTTTTGTTCCAAGAAAAGTTAAAATTTTATAATTTAATAAAATATATATGATAAATAATTTAAAATAAATGATTTTACTGCCAAATTATAGTGTATTAAAAAGTGTAACTTTTACATTATAAGTAATAATAATTCAATAAATGAATCACATAATAGAAGAGACACCATAATTAGTAATCTTAATTATGATATTTTCATATGTCATTGGAAATTATCCATTGTATATAATCACAGTTTTATTATTTGTAGTTAATTAAATATCCACTATCTTATCCAAATATTTCATTAAATGGTGGATATTTACAAGGCCTCATTCATCCATTTAAATTCATATTTATTCATTTTATATTCTATAGCTTCTAATCATAAACTTCTAAAAAATTATTATTTTTGTTTTGAAGCAGAAAAAATGAATTATTCTTTCACTCCATCACCTTATTCTGATTTTCATTAATCATATTATAAAAATATATAATGAATTTTTCATTACCATTATTTTAGAAGAATAATTCATTAAACTTTTAATCAATGGTTTCATATTCATGTTTAGAATCATAATATGAATAATTGACCTATTTACTATGAACCATCATACAAATATTAATTTATTCAATCTCATGTTTTGGTTATACATCAGTGGATATGTCCCCCAAACAACTCCAATATGAATTTATTAATATATACTAATTTATTTTAAAATCACTGTACTTCCATAATCCTTATGATTTAGACAATCATGACTAATGTTCTATTTCATCCTAAACTCTTACGAAATATAAAAAATAAACTATGAGTAATCATTTATAGAGTAAATTATTTTTCAATTTATTAAAAAAAACATAAATTGGAGTGAATTTAGGTTTCAATTTATTCTTAAATTTATTTTATATTGTTACATTGATAGAGAAAATTTATGTGCATATTTTTGATCAAATAATGAGTATTTTTTACTATTTTTCAATGATAAACCCCATGTATTTACATGTTTTATTAAAATAATGGGTAATTTGAATTTTATAATGAAAATGAGCATAATTGAGAAAAGTGCATAATTCTGGATTTTGGGAAGATTTTGACCACAATGGTATTTTTTCCTTTATCATAAAATATATGTCCAAAATTTGTGATTAATTTTTTTTAGAATTTCGATTTTATTTCCTCCAATTTTTTCTTCTGGACAAGGAGCTGATTCAACCATCTAAAGGGACTAAAAATTCATTGAAGTTGGAAATTTTTTCAGGCAGACAGCGTGAACCCCACCACCGTAACGAAACCCAAAACTCGTCTTAAACACAAAAAAATGATTTGTTTCTACCTGGGATAGCGCGATGATAGATTGGTCCGACTCTACAACAAATTTGGGGGAGTTTTGAAGTCATTAAGGCGGCCATTGAATGACATAATTTTGGAGGAACCTTCCTGGAAGCTTCGTCCAGAAACATAAACCTCCAATGAAAAATTCATTACCCCTTCATCCTGGGTAAAAATGTGCTGATATTTGGAGGGTGAATGGACAACACATTTATTAACAACATTTATGAATTGTTACACATTTGAATCTTACATTTAATGGTCCAACAATCAGATAACTTTCAGAGTACAGAATGCTTCCTATAAAAGGAGGCTCTTGCCTACTTATCAAATCATCATCTCGACACCCACAACCAAAGAGGGATAAAACCGGGGCATGGGCCTCTACTTCTCCTATATTTCCCCCCTCATTTCTTCTTTTTATTTTATTTTAATTTCAGTTTTATTTTCAATTGTAATTCAAATTTTAGTTTTATTAATCCACGCAGCTGTGTTTCTCCATCCATTTTTCTCCATCTCTCCCTCTCTCACTCTTCATCCACCCACTCCACAAAGTAATCTCGTACTCTTTGAAATGAGAGTCTAATCATGAGACTTGGCTCGGGGTGAGGTCAAGGTGTTATTGAATTTTCTTTAATGTTTATTTTAAGTTAATGGTAGATTTGAGTAGCATGCATTGATGAGGCAAATGTCCCCGATTGAGTGACGACCACCAATGACATGTAACTTAAACTATTTCTATTATGGAAAAGAGTAGTGATTCAAACATGAGATTTCATTTTTGGATTATCAAACTGAACTCAACATATAAAAGAAAATAATGATTGAACCTAACACTAAGCCCCAAAACCAAGTTCTTTATTCATTAACTCATGCTGTTTTCATTGCATGATAGTTCAGATTTTTCATATAAAAAAACACCAAAATATTGTCATCGATTTCATTAGATAACAAAAAAACAAAAAGAAATAATTTAGGTGATATATAATAAAGTAAGTTAACACATTTAAAGACTCTTTAAGAGAGATGACCCTGGTCATCGACTGTGCTACACTAGAAAAAAATATAACTATTTTGTTCCATGCCCCGCTATAGGCTTGCATCAAAAGTGGCACCGTTTCTAGGGATCTAATCAGTTATTCATTTAATTTTCCTATTTTTACATCATAGTTAGATTTAATTTCTTAAAAAATAAAAAAATACAAAAAAATTATTTCCATGATGAATTCAAATGATTGTTAATCTACATGGATTGAAAATTACTCACAGGTGCAAGAACACGACTACACTGAGGAGGCCCTCTAATGAATAGCTGATGCATTGATGATAATGGTTAAGAAGGTGAAAAGATTATTTACGACATGTATCTAATTTAAATGCTTGATGATGATGGTTGATAAACTTCAAACAGACTTAAAAAGATTCGAGGCCAAGAAGGAAGTTCCACTAGTCTTCTCGGATTTCACAGAAGAAATCTATGAACTTGAGGCCAAACTCGCGGTGGAGGATCCCGACTACCTGCATTCACCTTCCACCATCATACTTCAAGATGAAATTACCACTGAGGTATAGATTCAAGATGAACCAAATTAGGGACTAGAACATTTATTTGACCCCATCTATTCTGATTTTATTGAAACAGATTTATATATCATCCCATCTTGTTTTGATTATATAGAATAAGAAATTCTTTTCTTTTCCTTTGAGGAAGATGAAGAATACAGTGGACATGCACCTGTTGAGGAACACATGGAGCTCCCTAATTTCAATGAACATGCACTAGAGGAGCCCTATCAAATGATCCAGGAAGTTGAGCCTAAGAAAATCAGACAAGAGGCTTCTCTTCATGCAGCCCCATGAAGCCATCACTAGAAGATAAGAAGGTTGCACAAGTAGAAACCAAGAAAAGGATGGTACATACATCATCCTACCCCCACCATGAAAGCTATAACTCTTTGTTAAGGGGGAGGATATTGTGCACTCTATCAATGGATTTTCCCTCAAGAATAAGGATGAAGAACAAGGTGGGAAAAGCCACATGTGGTGGTTCAAATAAAAGAAGCTTCATCCTACATCATACTTTGGATAACATCTGGTACTGCCCTCTGGAGTTAGTAAAAATTCAAGGCCCACATGGGGGATCATACCAAGATTTATATTTACATTATTTTTAGGAACATAGATGTCAAAATCATTTATTAGAAGTAGTATAGCATGCAGCCCACTCCCTCTATATTTTTTGAGCTTAAATGAAATTATCCTTATTCTTAATTGAGTTGTTTTATTTTATAGGTTCATAATGGTAGAAGGAATCCCCATATAGTGAATGAGAAGTAATAATTTCCATGTAAAAAGGGAGTTCGATTTTAGTGTTTTATCTTTTAAACTCTTCACATTTTAGTCCAAAATATGTGTTGATCCTTAAAGATAAAATTGCATGCCCAGACTTGAATTCATGTTTTAATCAACTTATCTAGAAGACTTGAGTTTCTTAGGAACCCAGTGGTGCCATGTTTTAGATTTTAATATTGATATGATAAAATTATTGAAATGAAGAATTGAATTTTTGAAATAAAGCATGAATATTGAAATGATGACTCATGATTTGAAGGAATTAACTGATTCATGTAAATGAAATTTCCCTACCATATTTCATGCTTTGAATTTCAGAAGTTCATGTGAATTGATATGTTATTATTATTCATGCCATGAGTGATTTCCCAATGTTATATTTCACATTCCCAAGAACATTTATAGACCATGTACTTCCTATTTATTCTTGAGCATATTTCTTGAGTGATCTTGGGACATATAACCGACGAGAACTTGTATTAAAACTTTTGAAAGCTATGAATGTGAAAAAACTCATTTAAAACAATTGAGGAATCCTTTGAAAAACTAATTTTATTTAAAAGAACACGTTTATATCAATAATTCTTTTAGCCCACAGAGACCATGAATGACCTTTATAGGGATGAGCCTTGTTTCAAGCCATTTTTATCCATTCCTACCTTATTCTTGGTATTTACAAGATATCTTAATGTTGAAGTGTGGGGGTAAAGAGAATCATGGTGGATGGGATGATACACATTGAAAAGATTAAGTGTGGGGGTGTTATTGTGGAAATTGTAAAAGGTTTGGTAACCATTCATTATACTCTATTGTTTTCCCTTCTTGAATTAAAAATAAAACAAAAAAATGACAAAAAGTTCCAAAAAAATTGAAAAATGGGTTTTTATTTGGGAGAACAAAAAATCACTATTTTCCAGACTGATGATCTTCTGATCATATGTGGTCAGGTGATGGATGTGAATTTTGATCTAATAATAACTTTCTAAATATGAAAAAAAGTTCAAAAATAAAAAAAATATTCAGAGGGTTCACAAATCTTTCATTATGCATAATTTTATCATTACCTGACTTTGAGTTTTTGGGAAGTGGGTGTTGCTAATTTGAAGGGGAGAATTTCATTACACTTTTACTTTTAATAATATGCATTGTACTTCATAGAATATACTACTCTTTGATCCTTAATTTTTAGAGAATCAAATCCTACCAACCTTAATCCTCAGAGTCAATTGAACCTTTATTACAAGTCTTTATGATTTGATGTTTCTTTTGTCTTTACAAAGTGGAGAAATTAGTTCATTTAAAATCCTATGGATGAATAGAATGTTCTCATGATATGAGAATAACTCTACTTGAATTGTTTCATGAGTGATGAAAGAAAAGAATCAAAAGTGAGGTAAATCATTAATTTTCATGTTCAATAAGGATGAATCAAGGTGTTTGAATGAATAGAAGGATAAGTTTCATCAATTTTCAAAAGGGAAAAGTAAAATATGTGAATTATTTGTTTCTTTGAAAAATGGGAAGTTAAATTGATATTTTATGCAGATTTTTGAAACTTTTATTTCACATTGAAAATTGTTTTATTTTATTACATTTAAATTTGAATATTGGTAACATTGGTGGTCTCTGATTTCCATGATGAGATTTTATACTTGAGGACAAGCATGATTTAAGTGTGGGGGTATTTGGTAGAGAAAATTTACGTGCATATTTTTGATCAAATAATGAGTATTTGTATTTCTTTTTTTCAATGATAAATCCAATGTATTTACATGTTTTATTAAAATAATGGGTAATTTGAATTTAATAATGAAAATGAGCATATTTGAGAAAAGTGCATAATTCTTGATTTTGGACAGATTTTGACCACAAGGGTTTTTTTTAATTTCTCATAAAATATATGTCTAAACTTTGTGATTGATTTTTTTTCTAAAATATGTAATTTATTTCCTCCAAGTTTGTATTCTGGACCAGAAGCTTATTCGGCCATCTAAAGGGCCTAAAAATTCTGTGAAGTTGGAAATTTTTTAGGGCGGACAGCTTGGACCCCACCACCATAATGGAAACCAAACTTGACATAAACACATCCAAATGATGTTTTCACAACTGGGATTGCACTAGGATAGATAGGGACAACACTACAATAAATTTGAGGAAGTTTTTAAGTAATTAATGTAGACATTGAGAAACATACTTTTGGAGGAACCTTCCTGGAAGTTTCGTCCAGAAACATAAACCTCCAATGTGAAATTCATAACTACTTCATCTGGGGTCCAAGTGAGCTGATATTTGGATAGTGATCGACCAACACATTTATAAACAGCATTGAATAAGGGGTCCATGCGTGAATCATCCATTTAATGGGCCAAAAATGCGAAAACGTTTGCAGTATAGAATGTAGCCTATAAAAGGAGGCCCTCTCCTACTTCTCAAATCATCAGCTCGACTCCCACATCCAAGGAGGGATCCCACCGGGGCACGGGCCGCTGCTTCATCTATATTCCCCCCTTATTTCTTCTTTTTATTTTATTTTAATTTTAGTGTTATTTTCAGTTGTAATTCAAATTTTAGTTTTATTAATCCATACATTTGTGTTTCTCCATCCATTTTTCTTCATCTCTCTCTCTCTCTCTCTTCATCCACCCACTCAACCTAGTAATCTCATACTCTCTTAAATGAGAGGAAAATCATGAGACTTGGATCGGGGTGTGGTCAAGGTGTTCTTGAATTTTATTTAATGTTTATTTTATGTTTGTGGTAGATTTTAGTAGCATGCATTGATGAGGTTAATGTCCCCAATTGAGTGACGACCCCCAATGACATGTAACATAAACTATTTCTATTATAGAAAAGAGTAGTGATTAAAACACGAGATTTCATGTTTGGATTATCAAATTAAAATCGATATATAAAAGAGAATAATTGTTGAACCTAAAAATAAACCCAAAACCAAGTTCTTTCTTCACTAACTC
Source organism: Viscum album (assembly GCA_963277665.1). Lineage (NCBI taxonomy): Eukaryota > Viridiplantae > Streptophyta > Magnoliopsida > Santalales > Viscaceae > Viscum > Viscum album. The sequence goes on from OY728153.1 coordinate 790,959,936, forward strand.
ATTCTGTTTTCATTGCATGATAGTTTAAATTTTTCATATAAAAAACACAAAAATAATTTCATCATTTTCATTAGATAAAAAAAAAACCAAAAAGAGATAGTTTAGGTGATATATAATAAAGTATGTGAACACATTGAAAGTCTTTTCAAAAGAGATGACCCTAGTCAGCCACTATGCTGCACTAGGAAAAAAAATATAATTGTTTTGGTCCACGCCCCAGGATAGGTGTGCGTCAAAACTGGCTCCGTTTTTGGGGAGCCAATTAGTTATTCATTTAATTTTCCTATTTTTACATCATAGTAAGGTTTAATTTATTAAAAAAACAAAAAACAAAAAAACAAAAAAATTATATCCATGATGAATTCAAATGATTATTATTCTACATGGACTGAAAATTACGCATAGGTGCAAGAACACGAATACACTGAGGAGGCCCTCCAATGAAAAGATGATGCACTGATGATAGTGGTCAAGCAGGTGAAAAGATTCATTACAACATGGATATCACTGAAAGACTTGATGATGATTGTCGATAATCTTCAAATAGACTTAAAACGATTCGACTCCAAGAAGGAAGTGCTACTAGTCTTCCCAGATTTTACAGAAGACATCCAAGAACTTGAGGCCAAACTCGAGGTGGAGGATCCCAAATACCTGCCTTCACCTTCCACCATCATAATCCAAGAGGCACTTACGACTGAGGCAGAGATTGAAGCTGAACCAACTCCGGGAGTGGAACCTTTCTATGACCCCATCTCTTATGATTTTATTGAAATATATTTGTATATCACTCCATCTTGTTTTGATTATACATAATCAGACATTCTTTTCTTTGCCTTGGAGGAAGATAAAGAATACAGTGGACATGCACCTATTGAGGAACACATGAATCTCCCTGATTTCAATGAACATGCAATGGAGGATCCCCATCAAGGGATCCAGGTAGTTGATCCTAATAAAATCAGATAATAGGCTTCTGTTCATGCAGACCCCGAAGCCAGCACTAGAAGATAAAAAGGTTTCACAAGTAGAAACCAAAGAAGAGGATGGTCCATAATTTATCCTACCCCCACCATGAAAGATATGCCTCGTTGTTAAGGTGTAGGATATGGTGTACTCTATCCATGGATCATACCCCAAGAACAAGGATGAAGCACAATCTGGGGAAAACCACATGTGGCAGTTCAAATCAAAGAAGCTTCATCCTTTATAATACTTTGGATAACATCTGGTACTACCCTATAGAGGTAGTAAAAATTCAGGCCCCACTTGGGGGATCATACCAAGATTTATCTTTACATGTTTTTTAGGAACTTATATGTCAATTTCATTTATTAGAAGTTGTGTAGAATGTTGTCCACTCCCTTTATCTTTTTTGAGCTTAAATGAAATGATCCTTATTCTTAATTGAGTTGTTTTCTTTTATAGGTTCATAGTGGTAGAAGGCATCCCAAATAGTGAAGGGGAAGGGCTAATTTTCATTGAAAAAGGGAGTTAATTTATAATGTTTTATCTTTTAAACTCTCCACATTTTAGTCCAAAATATGTATTGAGCTTCCAAGATAAAATTGCATGCCCACACTTGAATTCACGTTTTACTCAACTTATCTAGGATACATGAGTTTCTTAGGAACCCAGTGATGCCATGTTACATATTTTAATGTTGATATGATTAAATGATTGAAATGAAGAATTGATTTTTTTAAATAAATCATGAATATTGATATGAAGACTCATGATTTGAAGGAATTAGCTGATTCATGTAAATGAAATTTCCCTACCATCCTTCATGCTTTGAATTTCAGAATTTCATGTAAATTGATTTGTTATTATTAGTCATTCCATGAGTGATGGTCCAATGTTATATTTTTGATTCTCTAGAGTATTTCTAGGCCATGTACTTCCTATTTATTCTTGAGCATATTTCTTGAGTGATCTTGGGATATGTAACCGACATGAACTTGTATTGAAACTTTTCAAAGATACGACTGTGCAAAAACACATTTAAAATGATTGAGGCATCCTTTGAAAAAACAACTTTTCCCTAAAAGATCACATTTATATCATTCATTATTTTATCCCATAGAGACCATGAATGACCTTTATAGGGATGAGCCATGTTTTAAGACATTTTGATCCATTCCTACCTTACTCTTGGTATTTTCATTATATTTTAAAGTTGAAGTGTGGGCATAAAGAGAATCATGGTGGATGGGATGATACACATTGTAAGAAAGAAGTGTGGGGGTGTTAATGTGGAAATTGTAAAAGGTTGTGGAGCCATTCATTGTACTCTATTGTTTTCCCCTCTTGAATTTAAAAAAATGAAAAAAATGACAAAAAGATCTAAAAAAATTGAAAAATGGGTTTTGATTTGGGAGAACCAAAAATCACTATTTTCCATACTAATGATCTTCTGATTTTATGTGGTTAGGTGATGGATGTGAGGTTTGATGTAATCATAACTTTTGAAAAATGAAAAAAAGAAAAAAAAAATATTCAAGAGGGTTCACAAATAATTCATTATGCATAATTTGATCATGACCTTACTTTGAGCTTTTGGGAATTGGGTGTTGCTACTTTGAAGGGATGAATTTCATTACACTTTAATTTTTAATATCATGTATTGTACTCCATAGAATAGCCTTCTCGTTGAGCCTTAATTTTTAAAGCATCAAATCCTACCAACCTTAAGCCCCAGAGTAATTTTATTCTTTATTGCAAGTCCTTAAGATTTTATGTGTCTTTTTCCTTTACAAAGTAGAGAAATTAGTTCATTTACAAGACTATTGATAAGGAGAATGTTCTCTTGATATGAGCATAACTCTACTTGAATTATATCATGAGTGATGAATGAAAAGAATCAAAATTGAGGTAAATCATGACTTGGCATTTTTAATAATGATGAATTAAGGAGTTTGAATGAATAAAAGGATAAGTCCATCAATTTTCAAAGGGGAAAAGTAAAATATGTGAATTATTTGTTTCTTTAAAAAATGGGAAGATAAATTAATATTTTATGCATATTTTTGATTGTTTTATTTCACATTGAATATTATTTGATTTTATTGCATTTAAATTTGAATATTGGTAACCTTGGTGTCCTCTAATTTCCATGTTGAGATTTTATGCTTGAGGACAAGCCTGATTTAAGTTTGGGGGTATTTGACAGAGGAAAATTTACATGCATATTTTTTTATCAAATAATGAGTATTGTTTTACTGTTTTCAATGATAAACCCCATGTATTTACATTTTTTATTAAAATAATGTCTAATTTAAATTTCATAATGAAAATGAGCATAATTGAGAAAAGTGCATAATTCTGGATTTTGGACAGATTTTGATGACAAGAGTATTTTTATAATTTCTAATAAAATATATGTCCAGAATTTGTGATTAATTTCTTTTCAGAATCCAGATTTTATTTCCTCCAATTTTTTCTTCTGGACCAGGAGCTTATTCAGCCATCTAAAGGGACTAAAAATTCCTTGAAATTGGAAATTTTTTTCTTCCAGACAGCGTGGACCCCACCAACATAACAGAACCCAAAATCAGCATAAACACATCCAGGTGATGTGTTTAAACATGGGATAACAAGAGGATAGATAGGGCTGGATTGATAACAAATTTGAGGGAGTTTTAAATTAACTAAGGTGGCCATTGAACGACATACTTTTGGAGGAACCTTCCTAGAAGCTTTGACCAGAAACATAAACCTCCAATGAAAAATTCATAACTCTTTCATCTGGGGTCCAAATGTGATGATATTTGGAGGGTGAATGGCCAACACATTTATGAACAACATTAAAGAAGGTATCCACGAGTGAATTAGAAATTATTGGTCCAAAAATGCAAAAACATTCGGAGTACAGAATGCCTCCTATAAAAGGAGGCCCTCGCCTACTTCTCAAATACTTAGCTCGACACCCACAACCAAGGAGGGATCCCTCCGGGGCACGTGTTTCTTCAGATCCTCTATTCTCCCCTAATTTATTATTTTTATTTTATTTTCATTTTAGTTTTATTTTAAATTGTAATTCATATTTTTGTTTTTTTAATCCATTCATTTGTGTTTCTCCATCCATTATTCTTCATCTCTCTCTCTATCTCTTCTTCCACCCACTCCAACAAGTAATCTCATACTCTCTGAAATGAGTGTATAATCATGAGACTTGGCTCGGGGTGAGGTCAAGGTGTTATTGAGTTTTATTTAATGTTTATTTTAAGTTTGTGGTAGATTTGAGTAGCATGCATTTATGAGGTGAATGTCCCCGATTGGGTGACGACACCCAATGACATGTAACTTAAACTATTTCTATTCTGGAAAAGAGTAGTGATCCAAACACAAGATTTAATGTTTGATTTATAAAACTGAAATCAACATATAAAAGAGAATAATCATTGAACTTAAGACTAAACCCCAAAACCAAGTTATTTTTTTCATTAACTCATTCTGTTTTCATTGAATGATAGTTTAGATTTTTCATATAAAATAAATATTATCAGCATTTTAATTAGATAATAACAAAACCAAAAAGAGATAGTTTAGGTGATATAGAATAAATTAAGTGAACACATTGAAAGGATCCTCCAGAGAGATGACCCTGGTCAGCCACTATGCTGCACTAGGAAACAAATATAATTGTTTTGGTCCATGCCCCATGATAGGTGTGCGTCAAAACTAGCGCTATTTTTGTGGAGAAGATCAATTAATAATTTACTTTTCCTATTTTTACATCATAGTTAGATTTTATTTCTTAAAAAAAAACAAAAAAAAATCCAAAAAAGTCTTTCCATGATGAATTCAAATGATTATTATTCTACATGGACTGAAAATTACGCACAGGTGCATGAACACGACTATACTGAGGAGGCCCTCCAATGAAGAGCTAATGCACTTATAATAATGGTCAAGCAGGTGGATAGAGGAATTAAAAAACAGATCTCACTAAAATAATTGATGATGATGGTCAATAATCTTCAAACAGACTTAAAAATATTTGAGGCCAAGAAGGAAGTTCCACTAGTCTTCTCAGATTTCACAGAAGACATCCATGAACATGAGGCCAAACTCGAGGTGGAGGATCCCGACTACCTGACTTCACCTTCCACCATCGTACTCCAAGAGGCACTTACCACTGAGGCAGTGATTGAAGCAGAACCAACTCAGGGAGTGGAACCTTTATTTGACCCCATATCTTCTGATTTTATTGAAATAGATACATCACTCCATCTTATTTTGATTATACAGAATCAGACATTATTTGCTTTTCCTTGGAGGAAGATAAATCATACAATGAACATGAACCTATTAAGGAACACATGTATCTCCCTAATTTTAATGAACATTCATTGGAGGAGCCCCATCAAGAGATCTCGGTAGTTGAGCCAAATAAAATCAGACAATAGGCTTGTCTTCATGCAACCACATGAAGCGAGCACTAAAAGATAAGAATGTTGCACAAGTAGAAACCAAGGAAGAAGATGGTACATACTTCATCCTACCCCAACCATGCAAGCTATACCTCATTGTGAATGGAGAGGATATGGTGTACTATATCCATGGATCATCCCTCAAGAACAATGATGAAGCACAAGCTGGGAAAAACCACATGTGGTTGTTCAAATCAAAAAAGATTTATCCTTCATCAGACTTTGGATAAAATCTGGTTCTGCCCTCTAGAGGCAGTAAAAATTCAGGCCCCGCTTGGGAATCGTACCAAGATTTATATTTACATGATTTTTAGGAACTTAGATGGAAATTTCATTTAATATATGTAGTGTATTATGCAACCCACTCCCTCTAACTTTTTTGAGCTTAAATGAAATGATCCATATTCTTAATTGAGTTGTTTTCTTTTATAGGTTAATAATGATAGAAGGTAACTCCAGATAGTGAATGGGAATGAATAATTATCATGGAAAAAGGGAGTTCAGTTTTAGTGTTTTATCTTTTAAAATCTTCACATTTTAGTCCAAAATATGTTTTGAACTTTAAAGAAAAAATTTCATGCCCACACATGAATTCGTGTTTTACTCAACTTATCTAGGAGACATGAGTTTCTTAGGAAACCAGTGATGCCATGTTTTAGATTCCAATGTTTATATGATTAAATGATTGAAATGAAGAATTGAAATTTTAAAATAAAGCATGAATATTGAAATGATAACTCATGATTTGAAGGAATTAACTGATTCATGTAAATGAAATTTCCCTACCATCATTCATGCTTTGAATTTCATAAGTTCATGTGAATTGATTTGTTATTATTAGTCATGCCATGAGTTATTGTCCAATGTTATATTTCCAAATATCGAGCGGATTTATAGACCAAGTACATCCTATTTATTCTTGAGCATATTTCTTGAGTGATCTTGGGACATGTAACCGACCAGAAAATGTATTGAAACTTGTCAAAACTATGACTGCACAAGAACACATTTAAAATGATTAAAGAATCCTTTGAAAAACTACTTTTCCTTAAAATACCACCTATATATGAATCATTTTTTTATCCCATAGAGACCATGAATGAACTCGATAGGTATGATCCATGTTTCAAGACATTTTTATCCATTCCAAACTTACTCTTGGTATTTTCATGATATTTTAAATTTGATGTGTGGGGGTAAAGAGAATCATGGTGGATGGGATGATACACATTGTAAGGATGAAGTGTGGGGGTGTTATTGTAGAAATTGTAAATATTTGTGAAACCATTCATTATAATCTATTGTTTTCCCCTCTTGAATTAAAAAATGAATAAAATGACAAAAAGATACAAAAAATAGAAAAATGGGTTTTGATTTGGGAGAACCAAAAATCACCCTTTTTTAGACTGATGATCTTATGATCATATGTGGTTAGGTGATGGATGTGAGGTTTTATCTAATCATAACTTTCGAAAAATGAAACAAAAGTACAAAATAAAAAAAATATTCAAGAGGGTTCAAAAATCATTCATTATTCATAATTTGATCATGACATTACTTTGAGTTTTTGGGAAGTGGGTGTTGCTACTTTGAAGGGGAGAATTTCATTACACTTTTACTTTTAATATCATGCACTTTAATTCATAGAATAGCCTCCTATTTGAGACTTAATTTTTAAAGCATCAAATCCAACCAAACTTAATCATTTGAGTCATTTGAACCTTTATTTCAAGTCCTTATGATTTTATGTGTCTTTTGTCTTTACAAAGTGGAGAAAGTAGTTTATTTACAATTCTATGGACAAGGAGCAGATTATTATGATTTGAGCATAACACTACTTGAATTGTATCATGAGTGATGAAAGAAAACAATACAAAGTGAGGTAAATCATGACATGGCATGTTTAATAATGATGAATCAAGGAGTTTGAATGAATAAAAGGATAAGTTCCATCAATTTTCAAAGGGGGAATGTAAAATATGTGAATTATTAGTTTCTTTGAAAAATGGGAAGGTAAATTTTCTATTTTATGAATATTTTTGAAATTTTTATTTCACGTTGAAAATTGTTTGATTTTTTTGCATTTAAATATGAATATTGGTAACATTGGTGTCCTCTGATTTCCATGTTGAGATTTTATGCTTGAGGACAAGCACGATTTAAGTGTTGTGGTATTTAATAGAGAACATTTATGTGCATATTTTTTATCAAATAATGATTAATTTTTTTAATGTTTTTCAATGATAAACCCCATATATTTATATGTTTTATTAAAATAATGGGTAATTTGAATTTCATAATGAAAATGTGCATAATTGAGAAAAGTGAATAATTCTATAATTGGACAGATTTTGACCACAAGGGTATTTTTATAATTTCTCATAAAATATATATCTAAACTTTGTGATTATTTTTTTTAGAATCCTGATTTTATTTTCTCCAATTTTTTCTTCTGGACTAGGAGCTTATTTTTCCATCTAAAGGGCTTAAAAATTCCTTGAACTTGGAAATTTTTTCGGGTGAACATCGTGGACCCCACTACCATAACAAAACCCAAACTCGGTATAAACACATAAAAATGACTTATTTACAATTGGGATAGCACGGGGATATATAGGGACGACTTAATAATAATTTTTAGGGTGTTTTGAAGTAATTAAGGTGTCCATTGAACAACATACCTTTGGAGGAACCTTCCTGGAAGTTTCGTTCAGAAACATAAAACTCCAATGGAAAATTAATAACTCCTTCATCCTAGGTCCCAATGCACTGATAATTGGAGGGTGAACGGAAGAAACATTTATAAACAACATGGAATAGGGGTTCCATATGTGAATCGGCCATTTATTGGTCCAAAAACTAGAAAACATTCGGAGTACAGAATGGTGCCTATAAAAACAGGCCCTCGCTTACTTCTCAAATCATCAGCTCGACACCCACAACCAAGGAGGGATCCCACCGGGTCACGGGCCGCTACTGCTCCTCTATTCCCCCCCCTCATTTCTTATTTTTATTTTATTTTCATTTTACCTTTACTTTCCATTGTAATTCAAATTATATTTTTATTAATCCATGCATTTGTGTTTCTCCATCCATTTTTCTACATCTCTCTCTCTCTCTCTTTCTTCTTCCTCCCACTCCACCAAGTAATCTCATACTATCTGAAATGAGAGGCTAATCATGAGACTTGTCTTGGGGTGATGTCAAGGTGTTCTTGAATTTTTTTAATTTTTATTTTAAGTTTGTGGTAGATTAGAGTAGCATGCATTGATGAGGTGAATGTCCCCGATTGGGTGACGACCCCCAATGACATGTAACTTAAACTATTTCTATTATGGAAAAAGAGTAGTGATTCAAACATGAGATTTCATATTTGTATTATCAAACTAAAATCAACATATAAAAGAGAATAATGATTGAACCTAAGGCTAAACCCCAAAACCAAGTTCTTTCTTCATTAACTCATTCTATTTTCGTTGCATGATAGTTTAGATTTTTTCATATAAAAACACAAAAATATTGTCAGCGTATTCATTAGATAATAAAAAAAGAAAAAGAGAATGTTTAAGTGATATAGAATAATGTAAGTGAACACATTGAAAGGATCCTCAAGAGAGACGACCCTGGTTAGCCACTGTACTGCACTAGGAAAAAAATATAATTGTTTTGATCCACGCCCCGCGATAGGCGTGCGTCAAAACTTGCACCGTTTTTGGGGAGCCAATAAGTTATTCATTTACTTTTCATATTTTCACACCATAGTTAGATTTCATTTAGAAAAAACAAATTTTTTTTCCATGATGAATTCAAATGATTATTATTCTACATGGACTGAAAATTACTCACAGGTGCATGAACACGACTACACTGAGGAGGCCCTCGAATGAAGAGCTGATGCACTGATGATAATGGTCAAGAAGGTGAAAAGAGACATTACAACATGGATATTATTGAAAGACTTGATGATGATGGTTGATAAACTTCAAACAAACCTAAAAAGATTTGAGGCCAAGAATGAAGTGCCACTAGTCTTCCCAGATTTAACAGAAGACATACATGAACTTGAGGCCAAACTTGAGGTGGATGATCCCGACTACCTGACTTCACCTTCCACCACCATACTCCAAGAGGCACTTAATACTGAGGCAGATATTGAAACTGAACCATCTCAGGGAGCAGAACCTTTCTTTAACCCCATATCTACTGATTTTATTGAAATAGATTTGTATTTCACTCCTTCTTGTTTTGATTATACAGAATCAGACATTCTTTTCTTTGCCTTGGAGGAAGATGAAGAATATAATGGACATGCACCTATTGAGGAACACATGGAGCTCCCTGATTTCAATGAACATGTATTGGAGGACCCCATCAAGAGATCCAAGTAGTTGAGCCTACGAAAATTAGACAAGAGGCTTCTCTTCATGCAGCCCCATGAAGCCAGCACTGGAAGATAAGAAGGTTGCAGAAGTAGAAACCAAGGAAGAGAATGGTCCATACTTCATCCTACCACCACCATTCTAGATATACCTCATTGTGAAGTGGGAGGATATGGTGTAATCTATCCATGGATCATCCCTCAAGAACAAGTATGAAGCACAAGCGGGGAAAAGCCACATGTGGTGGTTCAAATCAACGAAGCTTCATCCTACATCAGACTTTGGATAACATCTGGTACTGCCCTTTGGAGGAAGTAAAAATTCAGGGCCCACTTGTGGGATTGTACCAAGATTTGTCTTTACATGATTTTCAGGAACATAGATGTCAATTTCATTTATTATAAGTAGTGTAGCATATAGACCACTCCCTCTATATTTTTTTAGCTTAAATTAAATGATCCTTATTCTTAATTGAGTTGTTTTCTTTTATAAAATCATAATGGTAGAAGGAAGCCTCAGATATTTAAGGGGAAGGAATAATTTTCAAGGAAAAAAGGAGTTCGGTTTTAGTGTTTTATCTTTTAAAATCTCCATATTTTAGTCTAAAATATGTCTTGAGCTTTAAAGTTAAAATTGCATTCCCACACTTGAATTAATGTTTTACTCAACTTATCTATGAGACATGAGTTTCTTAGGAACCTAGTGATTCCATGACTTAGATTTCAATGTTGATATGATTAAATGATTGAAATGAAGAATTGAATTTTCAAAATAAAGCATGAATATTGAAATGACGACTCATGATTTAAAGGAATTAACTGATTCATGTAAATGAAATTTCCCTATCATCTTCCATGATATGAATTTCAGAAGTTCATGTGAATTGATTTGTTATTATTACTCATGCCATGAGTGATTGTCCAATGTTATATTTCCCATTCCCGAGAGGATTTCTAGACCCAGTACTTCCTATTTATTCTTGAGCATAATTCGTGAGTGATCTTGGGACATGTAACCGGCCAGAACATGTATTGAAACTTTTCAAAGTTATGATTGTGCAAAACACATTTAATATTATTGAGGCATCCTTTGGAAAACTACTTTTCCTTAAAATAACCCCATTATATCAATCATTTTTTTATCCCAAAGAGACCATGAATGACCTTCATAGGTATGAGCCATGTTCAAGCCATTTTTATCCATTCAAACCTTACTCTTGGTATTTGCATGATATTTTAAAGGTGAAGTGTAGGGGTAAAGAGAATCATGGTGGATGGGATGATACACATTGTAATTAAGAAGTGTGGGGGTGTTATATGGAAATTTTAAAAGGTTGTGGAACCATTAATTGTACTCTATTGTTTTCCCCTCTTGAATTGAAAAAAATGAAAAAATGACTAAAATGTCCAAAAAAATAGAAAAATGGGTTTTGATTTGGGAGAACAAAAAATCACCATTTTCCAAACTAACGATCTTCTGATCGTATGTGGTTAGATGATAGATGTGAGGTTTTATCTAATCATAACATTCAAAAAATGAAAAAAATTAAAAACTAAAAAAAATATTCAAGAGGGTTCACAAATCATTCATTATGCATAATTTGATCATGACCTTACTTTGAGTTTTTGGGAAGTGGGTGTTACTACTTTGAAGGGGAGAATTTCATTACACTTTTATTTTTAATATCATGCATTGTTCTTCATAGAATATCCTCCTCCTTGAGCATTAATTTCTAAAGCATTAAATCCTTCCAACATTAAGCCTCAGAGTCATTTGAACCGTTATTGCAAGTCCTTATGATTTTATGTGTCTTTTGTCTTTACAAGGTGGAGAAAGTCGTTCATTTACAAGAATATTGATAAGGATCATGTTCTCATGATATGAGCATAACTCTACATGAACTGTATCGTGAGTGATTAAATAAAAGAATCAAAAGTGAGGTAAATCATGACTTGTATTTTTTAATAATGATGAATCAAGGAGTTTGAATGAATAAAAGGATACGTTCCATCAATTTTCAAAGGGAAAAAGAAAAATATGTGAATTATTTGTTTCTTTTAAAAATGTGAAGATAAATTGATATTTTATGCAGATTTTTGAATGTTTTATTTCACATTGAAAATTGTTTGATTTTATTGCATTTAAATTTGAATATTGGTGACATTGGTGTCCTCGGATTTTCATGTTGAGATTTTAGGCTTGAGGACAAGCATGATTTAAGTGTGTGGATATTTGACAGAGGAAAATTTACGTGCATATTTTTGATCAAATAATGAGTATTTTTTTTACCATTTTTCAATGATAAACCCCATGTATTTACATGTTTTATTAAAATAATGGGTAATTTGAATTTTATAATGAAAATGAGCATAATTGAGAAAAGTGCAAAATTCTGGATTTTGGATGGATTTTGACCACAAGGGTATTTTTATAATTTCTCATGAAATATATGTCCATACTTTGTGATTAATTTTTTTAGAATCCGGATTTTATTTCCGTCAATTTTGTCTTCTGGACCAACAGCTTATTCGACCATCTAAAGAGCCTAAAAATTCCTTGAAGTTGGAATTTTTTCGGGAGGACAACATGGACCCCACCACCATAACGGAACCCAAACATGGAATAAATACATCTAGATGATGTGTTTACACTTTGTATAGTATAAGGATAGATAGGGCCATCTCTACAACAAATTTGAGGGAGTTTTTAAGTAATTAAGGTGGCCATTGAACGACATACTTTTGGAGTAACCTTCCTGAAAGCTTCATCCAGAAACATAAACCTCCAATTAAAAATTCATAAATCCTTCATCTGGGGTCCAAATGCATTGACATTAAGAGGGTGGACGACCAACACATTTGTGAACAACATTTAAGAAGGGGTCCCTGCGTGAATTGGAAATTTATTGGTCGAATGATTCGAAAAATTTCAGAGTACAGAATGCCACCTATAAAAGGAGGCCCTCGCCTACTTCTCAAATCATCAGCTCGACACCCAAAACCAAGGAGGGATCCCACCAGGGCATTGGCCGCTACTGCTCCTCTATTCCCCCCTCATTTCTATTTTTTATTTTATTTTCATTTTAGTTTTATTTTCAATTGTAATTCGAATTTTAGTTTTATTAATCCATGCATTTGTGTTTCCCCATCCATTTTTATTCATCTCTCTCTCTATAGAGACCCAAATATTGATGTACATAGACATTACATTACTTTTGCGGAATACTTAATACATGACAAAAAAAGATGCCCAAAGACCGTATTAGTTTAGAGTCTTTGGAAACTCAGAATATTATCTTCTAATCATGGTGAAAGATCTTCAACATCTCCCATAAAGATCTTCCCCTTTGGGTTTTTTACCTAAAACCTTTATATATATCCTGGGGAAAAGAAAACATAAAAAGGGTGAGTTCAAATACTCAGCAAGGGTAAAAATGGAGAACTTAAAAATAATCCATAAACATTTGAATGTGAAAACATGAACATAAAACATCAAAATCTTGAGCAATGGCATAAATCTAGGTAGTACATAAGTCATAGATCATAAAGGAACATTAATCATGATAAAATAAAAAAATGTAATTGTGGAAAACCATTAATCACATGATATGATTTCCATAGTATCCAAGGCATTGTTTCCAAGACCATCATAGTGGACAAAGTCCCTTACTGAATCGAGTTCACTCCTCATTCCAGTCCTGTATCACTGAACTAGATTAACTTTCCGTTATAGCCATGTCTATCTCATGAGATATAAATCTTTACCCAATGAATTGGTGGGAGATATAGGTCCCACCCATCTCATAATGAAATCATTATTTTCTATTGCACAAAATAAATATACATCATTCATAATAACCCAATGAATAAAATGGGTTTCAAAAAAAATCATCCCATCATAACATAATCCATATAAAAGAAATGGATATCATTTCATCATAAGAAAAATCAAACCATGTAAATAATAGATACATTATAAACATACTAAATAATTTCATCTTAGATGGAAAATAGTTTTGATAAAACACTTGAAATGAATTCTTGAGGAAAATATCCGTTCTTCTTCAAAATCATTTTCCTTTCTAAAAATGAAAATAAATTTTAAAAGAAAAGGTTTTTTTGAAAATAATCATGAAATTTTGTAGATTAAACTTCATTGAAATAAGTCGTTATGAATCCTTAAAAATCCATTCACACCATATAAGTTAAAAAAACATTTTCTCATACTTTTGCCAGAAAAGTCAAAGAGTTACTTATATGGTAAACCAAAAAAATATTCATTACATAACACAAATTAAAAGTCAAATAGGAATAATCATGAATTTAAACATACATGGAAGAATATGAAACACTTTATGAAAAACATTTTTATAGACATGGATGAAAAATATAACCCCAGTAAATACTTACCTATAAGCAATCTTGGATAAAAATGAGATTGAAAAATTATCTCTTACCATTTATAATCGGTGGAAAATTAAATGAATATGTAAATATCATATTATTCATAATAAAAATCATAAAACACTCATGGGAAGCTTAAATTCCATTCAAAAGAAATAGTTGGTGATTAAGGCATATGTCTCACAGAAATAAAAGTGAGACAAAATAATCCCTTACCTTATGTCCAATTTCTTCCATATGTGTCCGATACTCCTATATAGTGGGTTTAAACATATTATTAACTTGTAACAGAACCATAATAATATTTATGATATCATATATGATTCACTTATGACTTTATATTACCTGTTCTTTTGTCAATTCCATGTTAAAGCAGCGTTTTGGGTAAAATCGTTTCATTTATCGTACATGTTTGCACTTGTTGTTCTTGATATTATTATTAATTATATCAGGATTTAAATACATTCATAATGTAAAATATGATTTATATATCATATATATTCAGTATATATATATATAATAGATAGATAAATTAAATGAAACACACCATTCATGGAGACGGTAGGTCGTACGTATGCATGACTGCTATTTTCCTTTCCTTATTGACTTGAATGGAAGTAAGTAGATGAAATATATATATATATATACATAAATCTAGTAGAATTATTATGTAATATATATCATTATTATTCATCATATATACTTTATATTTTTTCTTGATTGGTTAACATGGAGAATGAATATCATCGCGTCGTGGAGACGGTAATCCGTACGTATGCACGAGCGGTGATATCGTTCCTATAATTATTGAATGGAATTGTAGTGGATGATATAATATCTCAGAATCCGTATTATGTTATAATAACCATATATATTTATTCTTTACACAATTATACCCATCCAAGTAAGGTGGTGGTGGAAAAATAGATTACACCACGGCGTGGAGACGGTATTCCGTACGTACACATGTGAGGTGATTTTGTTTTTCATAGGATGGATAGAAGGAGAAATGGGGTTGTTTCATATTTACAATAACATATTAGTATATTAGTTATACTTATGTTATTACTTTATAATGAAAAAACTAAAGAAGAGTAAATAGAAGAAGAAAGAAACTTGAAAGAATCGGTAGAAGAGATTACCTCATCCTTGACGTGTCTCTTTTAAACTTCCTCTTAGGGCAAAAGAGTTGGTATTTTGAGAAGACCAGAACCTCTATGATACAACTATAGATGTTGAGAATAGAAATGTTCAGGGTTTTTCCTAGATTTAAGGCTCAAAACATTGTGAAGAGGAGAGGGAGGATGTGCCCTTTTATAAGAGGGCTGAGGGGCACCTTAGGAAAAAACATAAAATATTATTTTATAATAAATTTGTATTCGGTTTATAATGGCTCCAAAGTGACTTATTTGAAGGATTGGGTGCGTATGGGTCTAAATAATCTCAACCAATAGGTTTTAGACAAGTTTAGGTAACCATTTTAACCTTAACATTTAGATTTAATTTTTTTTAAATAATTTAACTTTTACTGTGTCTTCTTGTATTCTTACACTATATGGTTAATAAACTTACTATAAACATCCAATAAAACCCCAATTGGTTCATTAATGTCATATATATTATTATATATGTCTTTTTGATTAACCTTGTATTTTTAGGAATAGAATATAAACTAATCATTTAATATTTGTTTTAAAAACTCTTTTATGTCAATTTTGAAACTATTTGGTATTTTGTTTTTGAAAAATTTATAACAACACTATTACTTCGAAAACAATTCATCTAACCAAACCCTAATATGTTATATTAACCTATATAATTAGTGTAATTTATAAAAAGTCTCAAATTAAAATTTTTGGGTATTTATAATATTAATTATGTTAATATTTTATTAATAAGGTAATTACTGCATCATCATTGTGTCGTAAATAAATTAAATTATTTATTATCTAAAAATTATTAATAAAATACCATTATGTAGGAAATCTTTTTATCTTTATAAGGAATATTTATAGTCGAATTTATCTTATGTATAACCCTATATTGAAAATGTTTTACTTATTAAACTTTGATTTTAACTCTTGTAATTCTTCTTTGAATTAAATAATAATAAATATCCTAATCTAGTGTAAGTGGAACTAAAGGGTAATATTTTATTCCTAAGGTTATTTGGTCGAATTACACTTATACAATATAATTATGACATGTGTTAGGTTATTAATAATACCATTTTTACCCTTAATTACCCTATTTACTTTTAACTGTGGTATATAAAAGTAAAAAGTTACTATTCACCAAAAATTATTTTTATCTTATTGAACCAAATTTTACTTATTGATATCAATCTTGTCTCTCAGATTTTTGAAATTTTACTCACAGAAGCGGTAAAATTATATTTTATGTAAATTTGCAAATTCTCCTAGGAGGTGGGTAAAAGACGGTAAAAAGTTCAATAAAATTTTTATATATCTAAAATTATTATAAAATGACTCCAATGAATTACATTGAACTTATATAGGTATTATATATATATTTTAACCTAAACTAAATTTAAATAAATTAAATAATTATTCAAATAAAAATTTGGTTTTAAACTATTACTTAGTGTTTTTCACTATTCATCAAAAATGGAAAGTTTTCAGAAAAATACCAAAAATTTACCCTAGTCTAATTACGATATTCCGAATCCAAAAATGAAGTCCATTTTGAAAGATAGAATTTATAAAATTTCAAAATTTGGGTTTTAATATTCATAAAGACCAGTTTATATAATATTTTAATAACATATCATTGTTTAGTGAAACCCGGTATTGCGTACTACACATGTTATCGAGGAAGGTCGCAATTGCGTGTAATGAAATCCAAGTCAGGGCTGCGTGTAGTGAAATCTCCCTTCGGTGTTTCATATAAAAAAATGATAAATTATTTCATTTATACATTAAACAAAATCTATACTTACTGTTGCGTAGAATAATTTCCACAAAAAGAACTTGAAATTGTGTGTAACATGATCCAATTATAGTGTTTCGTATACTGCAAGATAATACGGTGTTTCTTATAGTACAAGCTAATCTTGGTGTGGTGTAAAATAGAAGACATCAAAAAAATTAAAAATAATATTTCTCATAAAATTTCGGGGTGTTACACTCTCTCTCCCTCTCGCTCTCTCTTCTTCCACCCTCTCCACAATGTAATCTCATACTCTCTAAAATGAGAGGCTGATCATGAGACTTGGCTCAGGGTGAGGTCAAGGTGTTATTGAATTTTCTTTAATGTTTATTTTAAGTTTGTGGTAGATTTGAGTAGCATTCATTGATTAGGCAAATGTCCCCGATTGGGTGACGACCCCCAATGCCATGTAACTTAAACTATTTCTATTCTGGAAAAGAGTAGTGATTCAAACACGAGATTTCATGTTTGTATTATCAAAATGAAATCAACATATAAAAGAGAATAATGATTGAACCTAATACTATACCCCAAAACCAAGTTCTTTGTTCATTAACTCATCCTATTTTCATTGCATGATAGTTTAGAGTTTTCATATAAAAAAAATATTGTTAGCATTTTCAATAGATAATAAAAATACAAAAAGAGATAGTTTAGGTGATATAGAATAAATTGAGTGAACACATTGAAAGGCTCCTCAAGAGAGATGACCTTGGTCAGCTACTGTGATGCACTACGGAAAAAAATAAAATTGATTTAGTCCACACCCCGGGATAGGCGTGTGTCAAAACTGGCACCGTTTTCAGGGTTCCAATCAGTTATTCATTTACTTTTCCTATTTTTACATCATAGTTAGATTTCATTTCTAAAAAAAACAAAAAAAATTGTTTCCATGATGAATTTAAAGGATTATTATTCTACATGGACTGAAAATTACTCACAGGTGCAAGAACATGACTACATTGAGGAGGCCCTCCAATGAAGAGAAGATGCACTAATGATAATGGCCAAGCAGGTGAACAGAGGCATTACAACATGGATCTCACTGAAATACATGATGATGGTGGTCGATAAACTTTAAACAAACTTAAAAAGATTCAAGGACAAGAAGGAAGTGCCACTAGTCTTCCCAAATTTCACATACGACATCCATGAACTTGAGGCCAAACTCGAGGTGGAGGATCCTAACTACCTGCCTTCACCTTCCCCCATCATACTTCAAGAGGCACTTACAACTGAGGTAGAGATTGAAGCTGAACCAACTCAGGGAGTGGAACCTTTCTTTGACCCCATATTTTCTTATTTTATTGAAACAGATTTTTATATCACTCCATCATGTTTATATTATATAGAATCAGAAATTCTTTTCTTTGCATTGGAGGAAGATAAATAATACAGTGGACATGCACATATTTTGGAACACATGGAGCTCCCCTATTTCAATGAGCATGCATTGGAGGAGCCCCATCAAGAGATCCAGGTAGTTGAGCCTAAGAAATTCAGACAAGAGGCTTCTCTTCATGCAGCACCATGAAGCCAGCACTGGAAGATAAAAAGGTTGCACAAGTAGAAACCAAGGAAGAGGATTGTCCATACTTCATCCTACCCCCACCATGAAAGCTATAGCTCATTGTGAAGGGGGACGATATAGTGTACTCTCTCCATGGATCATCCCTCAAGAACAAGGATAAAGCACAATCTGGGAAAAAACACATGTGGTGGTTCAAATCAAAGAAGCTTCATCCTCCATCAGACTATGGATAACATCTGTTACTACCCTCCGGAGGCAGTAAAAATTTAGGGCCCACATGGGGGATTGTACAAAGATTTATCTTTACATGATTTTTAGGAACTTAGATGTCAATTTCATTTATTAGAAGTAGTGTAGCATG
Organism: Viscum album; assembly: GCA_963277665.1. NCBI lineage: Eukaryota > Viridiplantae > Streptophyta > Magnoliopsida > Santalales > Viscaceae > Viscum > Viscum album. Next base: position 790,978,994 of record OY728153.1, read on the forward strand.
CAGCCCACTCCCTCTATCGTTTTTGAGATTAAATGAAATGATCCTTATTATTAATTGAGTTGTTTTTTATAGGGTCATAATGGTAGAAGGAAGCCCCAAATAGTGATGGGGAAGGACTAATTTTCATGGAAAAAGGGAGTTCGGTTTTAGTGTTTTATCTTTTAAACCCTCCAAATTTTATTCCAAAATATGTTTTGAGCTTTAAAGATAAAATTGCATTCCCACACATGAATTCATGTTTTACTCAACTTATCTAGGAGAAATGATTTTCTTAGGAACCCAATGATGCCATGTTTTATATTTCTATGTTGATATGATTAAATGATTGAAATGATGAATTGAATTTTAAAAATAAATCATGAATATTGAAATGATGACTCATGATTTGAAGGAATTATATGATTCATGTAAATGAAATTTCCCTACCATCTTTTATGTTTTGAATTTCAGAAGTTCATGTGAATTGATTTGTTATTATTAGCCCTTCTATGAGTGGTTGTCCAATGTTATATTTCCCATTCCCAAGAGGATTTCTAGACCAAGTACTTCCTATTTATTCTTGAGCATATTTATTGAGTGATCTTGGGACATGTAACCATCCAGAACTTGTATTGAAACTTTTCAAAGCTATAAATGTGAAAAAACTCCTTTAAAATGATTGAGTCAACCTTTGAAAACTTCTTTTCCTTAAAATACCACCTTTATATCAATCATTATTTAATCCCACAGAGACCATGAATGACCTTTATAGTGACGATCCATGTTTCAAGACATTTTTATCCATTCCAACCATGCTCTTGGTATTTTCATTATATTTTAAAGTTAAAGTGTGGGCGTAAATAGAATCATGGTGGAAGGGATGATACACATAGTAAGGAAGGAGTATGACGGTGTTATTGTGGAAATTGTAAAAGGTTGTGGAACCATTCATTATACTCTATTGTTTTCCCCTCTTGAATTTAAAAAATGAAAAATGAAAAGATGTTCCAAAAAATAGAAAAAATGGGTTTTGATTTGGGAGAACAAAAAATCACCATTTTCCAAACTGACGATCTTTTGATCGTATGTGGTTAGGTGATGGATGTGAGGATTTATCTAATCATAACTTTCCAAAAATGAAAAAAAAGTACAAAATTAAAAAAATATTCAAGAGGGTTCACAAATCATTCATTATGAATAATTTCATCATGACCTTACTTTGAGTTTTCGGGAAGTGTGTGTTTCTACTTGGAAGGGGAGAATTTCATTACACTTTTACTTTTAATATGATGCATTAAAATTCATTGAATATCCTCCTCTTTGAACCTTAATTTTTAAAGCATCAAATCATACCAACCTAAAGACAGAAAGTCATTCTAACCATTATTGTAAGTCCTTATGATTTTTTGTGTGTTTTGTCTTTACAAAGTGGAGAAAGTAGTTCATTTACAAGCCTATGGATAAGGAGCATTTTCTCATGATATGATCATAACTCTACTTGAATTGTATCATGAGTGATGAAAGGAAAGAATCAAAAGTGAGGTTAATCATGACCTGACATGTTTAATAATGATGAATCAAGGAGTTTGAAGGAATAAAAGGATAAGTTCCATAAATTTGCAAAGGGGAAAAGTAAAATATGTGAATTATTTGTTTCTTTGAAAAATGGGAAGTTAAATTGATATTTTATGCAGATTATTGAATTTTTTATTTCACATTTATTTATTTTGATTTTATTGCATTTAAATTTGAATATTGGTAACATTGGTGTCTTCTGATTTCCATGTTGAGATTTTATGCTTAGGGAAAAACATGATTTAAGTGTGGGGGTATTTGATAGTGCAAATTTACATGCACATTTTTGATCAAATAATGAGTATTTTTTACTATTTTTCAATGATAAACCCCATGTATTTACATGTTTTATTAAAATAGTGGGTAATTTGAATTTCATAATGAAAATGAGCATTATTGAGAAAAGTGCCTAATTCTGGATTTTGGTCCGATTTAGACCACAAGGGTATTTTTGTAATTTATCATAAAATATATGTATAAACTTTCTGATTTATTTCTTTTTATAATCCTGATTCTATTTCCTCTAATTTTGTCTTATGTACCGGGAGCTTATTTGGCCATAAAAAGGGTCTAAAAATTCCTTGAAGTTGGAAATTTGTTTCAAGCGGACATCATGGACCACACCACCATAACATATCCCATACTCGAAATAAACACATCCAAATGATGTGTTTACACCTTCTATAGCACAAGAATAGATAGGTATAGATCTACAACAAATTAGAGGGAGTTTTGAAGTAATTAAGGTGGCCGTTGAATGACATACTTTTGGAGGAACCTTCCTGGAAGCTTCATCCAGAAATATAAACCTCCAATGAATAATTAATAACACTTTAATCTGGTGTCCAAATGTACTGATATTTGGAGGGTGAATGGAAAACACATTGATGAGCAACATTGAATAAGGGGTCCATGCGTGAATCGGAAATTTAATGGTCCAACAACTTGAAAAAGTTCAGAGTATAGAATGATGCCTATAAAAGGAGACACTCACCTACTTAAATCATCAGCTCGATATCCACAACCAAGGAGGGATCCCATTGAGGCATGGGCCCCTGCTGATCCTCTATTTCCCCCTCATTTTTTATTTTTATTTTAATTTCATTTTAGTTTTATTTTCAATGTTAATTAAAATTTTAGTTTTATTAATCCATGCATTTGTGTTTCTCCATACATTTTTCTTCATCTCTCTCTCTCTCTCTCTTCTTCCACCCACTCCACCAAGTAATCTCATACTCTCTGAAAAGAGAGGCTAATCATGAGACTTGGCTCAGGATGAGGTCAAGGTGTTCTTGAATTTTCTATAATGTTTATTTTAAGTTTGTGGTATATTTGAGTAGCATGCATTGATGAGGAGAATGTCCCCGATTGGGTAACAACCCCCAATGACATATAACTTAAACTATTTCTATTCTGGAAAATAGTTGTGGTTCAAACATGATATTTAATATTTGTATTATCAAACAGAATTCAACATATAAAAGAGTATAATGATTTAACGTAAGACTAAACCCCAAAACCAAGTTATTTCTTTATTAACTCATTATGTTTTCATTGCATGATAGTTTAGATTTTTTATATAAAAAAACAAAAAAATATTTTCAGCGTTATAATTATATAATAAAAAAACAAAAAGAGATAGTTTAGGTGATATAGAATAAATTAAGTGAACACAACGAAAGGATCCTCGAGAGAGACGACCCTGGTCAGTCACTGTGCTGCACTAGGAAAAAATATAATTTTTTTGGTCCACGCCCCACGAAAGGCGTGCGTCAAAACATGCACCGTTTCAGAGGAGCCAATAAATAATTCATTATTTTTACTATTTTTAAATCATAGATAGATTTAATTTCTTAAAGAAAAAAAATCTTTCCAGGATGAATTCAAATGATTATTATTCTACATGGACTGGAAATTACTCATAGGTGCAAGAACACGAATACACTGAGGAGGACCTCCAATGAAGAGATGATGCACTAGTGATAATGGCCAAGCATGTGAAAAGATGCATTACAACATAGACCTCACTGAAAGACTTGATTATGATGGTCAATTAACTACAAACAGACTTAAAAAAAATCGAGGCCAAGAAGGAAGTGCCGCTAGTCTTCTAGGATTTCACAGAAGACATCTATGAACTTAAGGCCAAACTCGAGGTGGAGGATACCGAATACCTGCCTTCACCTTCCACCATCATACTCCATGAGGAACTTACCACTAAGGTAGATATTGGAGATGAACCAACTCAGGGAGTAGAACCTTTCTTTGACCCCATCTCTTCTGATTTTATTGAAACATATTTGTATATCACTTCGTCTTGTTTTGATTATATAGAATCAGGCATTATTTGATTTTCCTTAGAGGAAGATGAAGAATATAGTGGACATGCACCTGTTGATGAACACATGAAGCTCCCTGATTTCAATGAACATGCATTTTAGGAGCCCCATTAAGAGATTCAAGTAGTTGAACCTAAGAAAATTAGACAAGAGGCTTCTCTTCATACAGCCCCATGAAGCCAACACTAGAATATAAGAAGGTTGCACAAGTAGCAACCAAGGAAAAAGATGGTCCATACTTCATCCTACCCCCACCATGCAGGCTATACCTCATTGTGAAGGGGGAGGATCTGGTGTAATATATCCATGGATCATCCTTCTAGAACTAGGATGAAGCACAAGCTGGGAAAATCCACATGTGGTGGTTCTAATCAAAGAAGCTTCATCCACCATCAGACTTTGGATAACATCCGGTACTTCCCTCTAGAGGCTATAAAAATTCATATCCCACTTGGGGGATTGTACCAAGATTTATCATAACATGATTTTAAGGTACTTAGATTTCAACTTCATTTATTAGATGTAGTGTAGCATGCATCCCACTCCCTCTATCATTTTTGAGCTTAAATTAAATGATCATTATTATTAATTGAGTTGTTTTCTTTTATAGGTTCATAATGGTAGAAGGAATCCAAAGATAGTGAAGGGGAAGGAATAATTTTCATGGAAAAGGGGAGTTTGGTTTTAGAATCTTATCTTCTAAACTCTCCACATTTTAGTCCAAAATATGTTTTGAGCTTTAAAGATAATATTTCATACCCACACTTGAATTCAGGTTTTACTCAACTTATCTAGGAGACATGAGTTTCTTAGGAACCCAGTGATTCCATGTTTTAGATTTCAATGTTGATATGATTAAATGATTGAAATGAAGAATTGAATTTTTGAAATAAATCATGAATATTGAAATGATGACTCATGATTTGAAGGAATTAACTGATTCATGTAAATGAAATTTCCCTACCATCTTTCATGCTTTGAATTTCAGAAGTTCATGTGAATTTATTTTTTTGTTATTATTAATTCTAGGAGTGATTGTCCATTGTTATATTTCCCATTCCCGAGAGGATTTCTAGACCAAGTACTTCCTATTTATTCTTGAGAATATTTCTTGAGTGATCTTGGGACATGTAACCAACCAGATCTTGTATTGAAACGTGTCAAATCTATGATTGCGCAAAAACACATTCAAAATGATTATGGTATCCTTGGAAAAACAACATTTCCTTAAAATTCCACATTTATATAAATCATTTTTTAGCCCATAGAGTCCATGAATGACCGTTATAGTAATGAACCTTGTTTCAAGACATTTTTATCCATTGTTACCTTACTCTTGGTATTTATATGATATTTTAAAGTTGAAGTGTGGGGGTAAAGAAAATCATGGTAGACGGGATGATACACATTGTAAGGAAGACGTTTGTGGGTGTTATTGTGGAAATTGTAAAAGGTTGTAGAACCATTCATTATAATCTATTATTTTCTACTCATGAATTAAAAAAAAATGAAAAAATGATAAAAGGATCCAAAAAATAGAAATATCGGTTTTGATTTGGGAGAACCAAAAATCACCATTTTCCATACTGATGATTTTCTGATTGTATGTGGTTAAGTGATGTATGTAAGGTTTGATATAATCATAACTTTATAAAATTTAAAAAAAGTACAAAATAAAAAAAATATTCAAGAGGGTTCACAAATCATTCATTATGCATAATTTGATCATGAACTTAGTTTGAGTTTTTGGAAAGTGGGTTTTTCTACTTTGAAGGGGAGAATTTCATTACACTTTTACTTTTAATATCATTCATTGTACTTCATAGAATATCCTCCTCTTTGAGTCTTAATTTTTAAAGCATAAAATCTTACCAACCTTAAGCCTTAGAGTCATTTGAACCTTTATTGCAAGTCCTTATGATTTTATGTGTCTTTTGTCATTACAATGTTGAGAAAGTAGTTTATTTACAAGCATATGGATAAGGAGCATGTTCTAATGATATGATAATTACTCTACTTGAAATGTATCATGAGTGAGGAAAGAAAAGAATAAAAAGTGATGTAAATCATGACTTTTCTTGTTTAACAATGATGAATCAAGGAGTTATAATGAATAAAAGGATAAGTTCCATCAATTTTCAAAGGGGAAATGTAAAATATGTGGATTATTTGTTTCTTTGAAAAATGGGAAGTTAAATTGATATTTTATGCAGATTTTTTAAAGTTTTATTTCACATTGAAAATCGTATGATTTTATTGTATTTAAATTTGAATATTGGTAACATTGGTGTCCTCTAATTTCCATGTTGAGATTTTATGCTTGAGGACAAGCATGATTTAAGTGTGGGGGTATTTGATAGAGCAAATTTATGTGCATATTTTTGATCAAATAATGAGTATTTTTTTAATTTTTTTCAATGATAAACCCCATGTATTTACATGTTTTATTAAAACAATGGGTAATTTTAATTTCATAATGAAAATGAGCATAATTGAGAAATGTGTATAATTCTAGATTTTGACAGATTTTGACCACAAGGTTATTTTTTTAATTTTTCATAAAATATATATCCAAACTTTCTGATTATTTTTTTAGAATCCTGATTTTATTTCCTCCAATTTTGTCTTCTGGACCAGGAGCTTATTCAACCATCTAAAGGGCCTAAAAATTCCATGAATTTGGGAATTTTTTTCCAGGGGACAACGTGGACCCCACCACCATAACAGAACCCAAACTCTGCATAAACACATCTAAATGATGTGTTTACACTTAGGATAGAACAAGGATAGATATGGGCGGCTCTACAATAAATGTGATGGAGTTTTTAAGTAATTAAGGTGGACATTGAAAGACATACCTTTAGAGGAACCTTCCTGGAAGCTTCATCCAGAAACATAAAGCTCTAATGAAAAACTCATAACTCCTTCATCCAGACTCCATATGTGCCGATATTTGTAGGGTGATTTTCCAACACATTTATGAACAACATTGAAGAAGGATTACTTGCGTGAATCTTCCATTTAATAGTACAACAATACAAAAATTCTTACAGTACAGAATGCTGCCTATAAAAGGAGGCCCTCACCTCCTTCTCAAATGATCAGCTTGACACCCACAACCAAATTGGTATCCCACTGGGGCACAGGCTACTACTTATCTTCTATTCCCCCCTCATTTATAATTTTTATTTTATTTTCATTTTAGTTTTATTTTAGTTTTATTTTCAATTGTAATTCAAATTATAGTTTTATTAATCTGTGCATTTGTGTTTCTCCATCCATTTTTCTTCATGTCTATCTCTCTCTCTCTTCTTACACCCAATCCACCGATAAATATCATACTCTCGGAAATAAGAGGTTAATTAGGAGGCTTTTCTTGGGGTGAGGTCAAGGTGTTCTTGAATTTTATTTAATGTTTATTTTACGTATGGGGTAGATTTGAGTAGCATGCATTGGTGAGGCGAATGTCCCCGATTGGGTGACAACCCCCAATGACATATAACATAACTATTTCTATTCTGGAAAAGAGTAGTGATTCAAACACGAGATTTCATGTTTGGATTATCAAACTGAAATCAACATATAAAAGAGAATAATTATTGAACCTAATACTAAACCCCAAAACCAATTTGTTTATTCATTAACTCATTCTGTTTTCATGAATGATAGTTTAGATTTTTCATATAAAAAAACAAAAAAATATTGTCAATGTTTTCATTAGATAATACAAACAACACAAATAGATAGTTTACGTGATATAGAATAAAGTAATTGAACCACATTGAAAGGATCCTCAAGAGAGACGACCCTGGTCAGCTACTATGCTGCACTAGGAAAAAAATATAATTGTTCTTGTACACGCCCTATGATAGGCCTGCATCATACGTATTTGTAGAAAATAAATTAAATCTTATAAAATAAAGAGTGCATAAAAAATACAAAAAAGTGAAGTCATTATGATTTTACATGGTTCACCAAAAAGGGATACATCCTTGGTGGGTACACAAAATGATATGTTAGTATAACATGAAAAAATAATTACTATAAGAGATTAAAATATTTTAAAAATGTCATACAACTAAATCATGGTTTACAACCAATAAATTCATACCCATTTACTTCATCATAAATAAATTCAATGAATTTTCTAGAGACAAGTAGTTTATAAATATCAATAACAATATTCAACAGACTATATTAATTAGTGGGTTTCATATCTATTTTATCATTCATTATCAATCCTAAATCAATAAATAGTACTTCTACTTTGATAGGAACTCTACACAGATTTTTATATCGAAAACCAGTTTCTATCTATATCTATCGAACATGATGTATTTCATTACATACTATATTTTTTATATCAAAATATCTTTAATCTAATGTTTTTAAATTATCTCTATATGAATTCCACTTGTGTATATATAATGTATTTCATAATTCATCAATCATCAATTAGAAATTCTCTAAAATGGGTCCATATGTCATAAATAATATTATCTTAACTAAAAATTAAAAGACATTAAAAGTCTCATAAACCAAGGAATATTTTACCACACCATCAGGAGGTTTCGTTTGATCAATAATATGTTAATAAGAACAATCTCCATCATATTAAACGTTCAAAGTATATTCATCTATTTTAATCAGTTGATATTCTATATCTAAACATACGATAACATATTTTTTCTCCAATAATAAAGGATGTAGAAGTGTTCTATACAATTAAGTGACAACTAAAATATTTATATAAAAAACATCCACCATAACAGATTATATAAATAATAGTTTCTTATTATTTTCAAAACTTAAAATAGATTAAACATTGATAACATTTTACAGATCTTTGTTTTTCTTATAATTTTTAATAAAATATTACTAAATAGTCCATAATTCACCACAACTACATCGTTGGGTAACAATAGAGATTAGTTTTTTGTTATATATTTAATTTCCAGTAGGAATTTTTAGCATAACAATGGATTATTATAATATTAGTGTTAAAAACCTCATAGTGGTCCGTCTAAACAATGTTTGGTGACCAAAATTGTGGTTTGGAATTTTGATCTTAAAAAAATAATAATCAAATAATTCCAAGTATCCTATAATATTCACTAATAATTAAACTTTATCATAAAAAAATAATAAAAATTAATTTATAGAAATTGATTAAAAACAAACAAAACATCATATCAATATTATTTATCAACTAAATCAATAATTTTATCAATATCTAGATTCCTAACATAGAATAATATATTATCCCCCATTGAGATTATTTGAAATCATATGTATATTGAATGATATTAACGAATATGTTTACTCTAAAAAAATCCATTATAAATGGATTAATGCACTTATCACTCAAAGACTATGTTAAAAATGATTATTATAGAAAACAAGAGATCAAGGAATAATTTTATACCTGAATGTGTACATGTGATATTTAGCCACAAAGAACTAGTAATAGATCAAATCATTAACAAAAATTCCAAAATATTTAAACAAAATTCTTAAGAACATTCAAATATATTATATCTACCATATAAATTTTAATAATAGTTCTCCATTACAAGTATATTTATCACTTAGTAATGATTTTCCTTCTCAATATTTTCACATGATAATTGAAATTGATTATAAATTAACTTATTGAATGGAAACACATATTTAACATATTTAATCTTTTTACTAATTTCACTAAATTCTCCCACATTAATTACAAACCATAAATATAAATTCATAATAAGAATTAATAACTAATTTAAAACTTAATTAAAAATGATGATAGGTTATTTTCAAATCCAACTTATTCTTTTAATAGTTGTTAAACAAAGATATTAAATCGATTCTTTTTCAATATTATAATATAAAAAGATTTGGTAAATATTTCTAACAATTTTTTTTAAAATTTTTTATCGACTTTATCTTTGATTAAATGGAACCATATCATTTTATTTATTTTTGTCTGTTATGAAATGTTCATTAATAACATGATGTCACTTATATAATCATAGAAATGAATTTAACCACTTTCACTTGTTCAAAACATACTAAAATAGTTTCATTATCAAAATCAATTAAGTATTACCCTTATCAATAAAATATGTTATTTTTATGATGTACCCAGACAATTACTTCATTCCCTCTTTCTTATCCATCTAATAAAAATTTTACCAATAACGAAACTACATATTATTATATATTCTCTATCAAAAAAAAAATTTGAATCCAAATTTATTTCTGATTAAGACATTATTTATTTATCATTTATTTTATTGAACTGAAAACAATAATCAATGATTTAAAAAACCCATCATGATTGTTTGGACTATAGTGGGTTATTCCTCAAATAGTTATGTTTGGTTCCTCACTAGAAAACAAAATATTAAAAAATATTATTTCTGGACCTTATTTTGAAAAATAACAATTAACTATATAAATTCAAATCAATAAAATTTTTATAACCATGATTCTTTAGTTTTTTTATAATCAATATTATATTTTAAATTATAATGAAAAAATGAACCTCAATAAACATTTTCTTTTCCCATGAATACCATTCCTAATAAATAAATGTGTACTCATAATTTTATATATCTTTTATCAAAGGAAAATTATTAATTAATTAATCATCCAGATATCAATCATAAAAAATATAAAATTGATAGATGCATCCAGTTATTTTATATTTATTACATGGATAATGATATCATCATCGTAACAGATTACCAAAAATTACTCTCCTTTAAATAAATTCACATAATGGTTTTGATCTGAAATACCTATTTTAAATTTCATATTTATAAATTAAGTGTTAAAACTATTCTACCAAATCCATAGTTCAAGTGCTAGTCCTTATAATTCCTTATCAAATTGAAATAACTACTCTTTAGTGTCACAAATATGAAATCCCACATGTTTTTTAATTTATGCATCCTTATTTAAAAAGGCATTCATGAACTTTTTCTTCATTTATAATTGATATATTTTATATATTATATGAAACAAAAATGACTAAAAATAATTTGATTACATTTATTCCATAAATTACTATAAATTTTTCTTTAAAATCAATTCCTTAATTTTTTTCTTATCCATATAAAACTAAACCTAACATTATTCATGAACACATTTCCTATATCATTATACATATTATTAACCCCCAATATTTTATAATTATTTTTTGATCGTTAATTATTTTATAACGATCCGTTATATTTTTCCACAATATTTTATATATCCTATTGTTTATGGTTTTAAACCATTAATAAAACTCTATTTTTTATTTAAAAGTAATATGCTCCACTAATAATAAATTTTTATGGTTGTCTATAATATTTATCCATATAGTTTCTATTGGATCATTCAAATAAAATATAATGATGTATTAATTAATTTTATCTCTTCTCCTCATATTTATAGTAATTTATTATATGTCTATGGAAATTATTTACTTATATGATTCAATTAAATATCAAAATATGTTAACTATCTGAAACATCTGTACTTTTAATCATTATCACCATTATCTTAAAAAATTTCATTTAAGTCCAACCATCCAAATTTATTCTTTCAGTATATTCAATCATATTTATATTACTATATTACACAATAATATTGACCAAATTATTAAAAATATATAATGGTTTTACTATTAGTTCATTATTCTAATAATACTACTTCAAAAACCACATATCTATAAATCTAATGATCAATATATATGTTTTATTTATAACACATACTTTAGAGAACACAATTTTGATTTAATATTTTCTTAAATCTATACCACATTATATATATATATATATATTTATGTGTATTTTATCTTAGACATTTTATAGAATAATTTCAGGGGTAAACTTCTACATGAATATCTACTTTACAATAGTGCGGTGAAATAAAAAATCTTAATGAGTAGCATATCTCCCATGTTTTTAACAATTTATTTTATCTTTTCCAAAATTCAAACTTTTTATGCCATGAAATACAATAATACAATATGTTTTATTTCATATTTATCTATTTCATTTTTGAATATAATAGATTTTTATTTTATTATATTATCTGGTTAATATATTTTAATCATCATTGTGGTTTCATTTTTCAATATCCTTGAAAACGAATTGATCCATTCCATAACAAGTATTTTAGTTTTCAAAATCATAATAAAATAAAACTATATAAAATAAATAAAAAATTTTAAAAAAACATTCTCCATTAGTTTCTAGATATGTCATTAGTCCAAAAAAACTATATAAATTGATCCATTTATGTTTATTGAACTCTCCTCCTTTTTTTGATTCATATTTCTCACCAAAATTCCTCCTATATAGACATCACATTTATTTAATTAAAAACTAACGTATTCCATATATAGATAATTCATATTAGTAAATGAGTATTTATTTATTTATACATAAAAATATGTATGAGGACCTGAAAGTATTAGTGAATTAGGAAAAATGAATACATAAACAACTATTTCATATGTGAACTTCATAATCTTCCACTGAATACATCATAAATAAAACCCTTTTTATACACATCATTATTGATACCTTAATTCATAACATGGGGAGAAGAATCATATTAATGGTGGATATCATTTTCTATTTGAGGGTAATTAAGGGGGGGGGGTATATATTAAAACATAATCATAACATGATTATAAGGGTATGGGAACATGATCGTAATATTTTAAACATATATCATACATTTCAATGATCATAATCATGAGACATGGTATACACGTTTGCTTTTTATGTGATAAGGATCATAATAGAATCAAAGAACTTGTTCCTTGAGAACACAACATTTTCATAAGGAATTTATTTATGGGATACACATAAAAATAAAAAATCAAATCTCAAGGATACCCACTAATATATTCATATCATGTTATTCTTGGGTGATCCACCCAACTACCATCTTTGGGAATGGGTAAACCTCTAATATAAATGATTTTGGGCTTGGGATAACCTCATATCTGAGATTTTTTGGGTAGGGAATAACCTCATGTTTACCCAATATTGGGAATGGGATAGCCTCATGTGTACCCTTAGAGACACAAATTTTTTTCTTTTATTAAATTAAGGGAGAATGAGAAGGAAAAAATGAATAAGAATAATACATCAAGGAGGGGTAAAACAAGGGATACCAAGAGAATCCCTGATAACTATACCCACTCATCCTGTGGGGAGGAACCCTAAGAATGAAAACTCACTTATTGGAAGATCCATAGTAGATTTGGATGATAAGAAGTCTACCATCCAATTGACCCCCCCACATAGTGTGGGTTAGCCCAATATAGTTAGAAATGATGTCCTTAAATGTGAAAATCAGATATATGACTGACCATGGGGTAGAAGAGGCACCTAAATGGAATTATATATATTTTTTGAGACTGTTTCCACTGAGGATAGTTTGATATTATGAGATTTTTATATATAAAGGCTTCTGATCAAGGCCATAACTTCCATTGTTAATGAATCTCATGTTCAGTAGTATGAGTTGAAGAAAAAAAAACTAAAATTGTATTATCTTAGAACACTCACACAATCATGCCTCCCTGGTTGCATGCTCTATCCATGTTATCATTAAGACCAAGGTTTGGTGGAATCCAGTGAGAACAGTTCTTCTTCTAAGGTGTTCTGGGCACATCACACGTACTTTTTCTTGCAATATACCTTCTGAATGAAGGGGGATCTTCATGCTGCTTCAGGAGTCCCATGTATTACAATTAAATAGACATAACCCTTTAGATCAATTCTATGCTCGATGGAGGATATATAGAATAAATACTTCAGTTCAGATCCTACAAATGGTATGGAAAACTCGCTATACGGACTATGCAGGTAACCTCATCCTATTTTTTTGTACTAACACCCTTAAACAAATGTTTAAAAAACATTCCAAAATAACCTAGACATCTTGCTCCTAATTTGAAATCTCCCATATGACTCTAAATTAAATCTTCCCACTCACTTTGGAAAAATTAGTGTGATGTGCTTTCCCCCATAGATACAGTGTAGCATGTACATTTTGAAGAGAGGAGAACACCCTTACACTTTACTACCTCAATAATTGGAACCACTAAGTGTCCTATACTCCATAGTAAGAAATTGTACATAGATGGAATTTTCTTACACTAGAGAATACTTTCCCATTTATTTCTACCAGGTTTCATGATGATATTTTTCTTGTACTCATTTTCAGTGAACATACATGAGGATGAGGCTATGAAAATGCATTAGTCAACATAATCTTCCACGTATATGATTCCAAAGGACCTTTACAGGGAACAGTTGAGGATTTATTAGGTGAAGGATGGAAATGAGTAGTGTGATTTAAAAGTAATTTTAATAATTGGTCACCCTATATACCCAATGATTAATACTCTCCAATCACACTACGAGAAGATGATATTCCTACAACCATGGATCCAATGAGAATGATTATGATGAGTCAGAATTTGGGTTCAAAGAGAAATTAAAAGGGGTTAATATTTAAAAGATTTATACCATAGGACAAACCCATACTTTCCAGTTATGAACTTTATCTAAATATTCTTTCCCTAAATTAGTTAACAACAATGTTTTTTAAAAAAAAAATACATTTACTTCTCCATATTTCTTATGTCAATGCTTCCATTCTCCAATAGTTTGGGTACCTTACTTTTAGAGGCAATGTGGAATTTTACCTCATCATTGGAATCCCAAATGAACACATTAATAAGCTTCACCATTTATTTTATTACTAAAATTTTCACCTCATGAATATATAAAATTTTCATATGAATTGAAGAAAGTATATAATTAAAAATTGTGGTCCTTCATCCAATTGAGAGAAAATTATTTTTCCAATTTCATATGTGGTTTACTATATTGTCAACCTGGCAAAAAAATTCCTTATATAAAAATTTCTAGGGGAAATGGGATCTCCTATGTAATCCATTTGGATGATACTTTTTTATAGGTATAGAATGGACCCAATGGTGGCTTTATGCATGTTTGGGTAGGATAGTGGGATGAAGAAAAATCGCTTTCTTTAGTTGATAAATTTCCCCCTACACATAGTGTACTCTTACCTAATTTTGATAAAATTACAAATTTTATAGCTGAATAAATTGATAATGAATATTATTTATTATTAAAAGAGGATATGAGATACTCTATACAAGTGAGCCCTGTAATGTTAAGGGAGGAGAAACATGTTATGTACACTAGTTTCCTTGTATATGCTGAGAAATATTAGAAAAAAACAAATATGTATGGTAAAATGGGGTATATTTCTAGATTCCTATTACTTTTATTATAAGGTCACACTTACTACCCATAAACATAATATTGAGAAGGGGATATAAATAACAACAAAAAAGAAAGTAAGTGACCCATTCTGAGAATACCATATGTCTCCTAACCTAGATTATGAATATCCAATCAATTGGACCATATGACTTGTCCATATCAAACATAATGTTAATATTAGAACCCACTAACTTTATTTTTATATCACCAACCATCTCTTGGGTGATCCCAACTGATCATTTAATGGACCTACCATGAATAAAATCACAATACTCCTTTTATATCCATCTGTGTTTGAACTAAGAAAGGCATCTATTTGTGACCCCTTATAAAATATAAAAAATTAATAATTTCACAATAAATAAGTGTTATATATAATTATGGGAGAACAAATCATATATTTTTAAATCATAAATATTAGTTCCAAAAATTCAATCATCACATCACAACCCTTGAAATGGAAACAAATTTGATAAATTTTTATTCATTGTATAACATCTGGGAAGGAAATGGGTTTCAAATTTTTTTAACCATATTCATAAACCCTAAAGAGAAAGTATAATAATGTTTTCATTATATAATATTGTTTTAAATAATAAGAAACATCTGATTTTGTTGACTTTAATGAATTATAAATACTGTAACAATTTCAATAAATCATTATTTAAGAAAAAAACATTTGCATTTGGAAATAAATTATTTAAAATATAAACATTTACCATATACAATAGAAAATATTTTATTTATAAATAAACATAGAATATAGTAAATTCATATTTAAACTATTAATTTGTTGTAATTGAGGGAAATATGGGCTATGGATGTCATGTAAAAAAAATATTCCATTCACATTTTTAGAAAAAAGTTTGTAATACCACATTCAAAAAAATGAAATTGATATTCATTTTATTTTTTTAAAATGTAATATAGGGTCAAAATGACTTATAAAAACTCATTTTAGATAAGTAAAAACAATCATAAAAAATTATTAGGAAACATGGACATAGATGATAAATATTTTCAAATAAAGGGAGAATAAATTTAATTTTCATTAAAAATCACCTTTTAGAATCTTGAGTAAATAGAGAGTGAGAAATAAAATGAAAACATATAATTTTATAAAATAACTATAGGAGAAGAAAATTAAGGAGTTTCATGAGAGATATATAATAGGATTTCATCACTAAAAAAGTAATCAAAAATAATGACATTGTAATGTATAAACCTTACCACTTTGTTAATTATTGTTGATTAACACACATGATGGAAATACCCATCAATTTATACGTATGAAGAACTATTTTTAGGAGATTAATCATAAAATAAATTAATTTTATGTATATTCAATACATAATAGAAACAAATGGTGTTTATAGAATGTGTCCCACTGAAATCAACGTGAGTCGAAAATACCTTACCTCATGTCTTGACCATATTAATAAATGTTCAAACCTCTTATATAATAATTATTTTTTATTATAAATATATTAAAAATACATATTCATTTATATCAAACAATATGTGATTTATGTATATCATCTTATCACCTGTTTATTATAGATTTGCTTACAATATCACTCTTTTAGGTGATATCTACTTTGTTTTTCATATATTTTTTCATGAGGTAGATTTTTCAACGCACTATGATCATGGTGACATCGTAATAAAAATTTTATTCTTAATACAATTATAATATATGAGAATTATATACATATTTAGATTAATCTATTAATATATAATTAGAAAATTAATTACATTATCCATGGAGACTATAGGTTGTCCATATTCATGAATGATGCTACCATTTTTTCAATGGAATGTATGAAATAATGGTAAATAATATTTCACCTATAAATAATAATTATTATATCATACATATCATATATATTCATAAAATATTTCCTTATTACTAACAATGTTAAGATTAATCTATTAATAAATAGATAGAAAATCAATTACACTATCCATGGAGACAATAGGTTGTCCATAACCATGAATGATGCTACCATTTTTTCAATAGAATGTATAAAATAATGGTAAATAATAACTCACCTATAAAAATATTTAATATATCATATATATTCAAAAATTATTTCTTATTAGTAAAAATGTTAAAATGAAATGAATATATCATCACATCACTTCATGGAGGTTTTAGTAACCACGTACGCATTAACAAATTTTTTATTTTTCAACATATTTGTATGAAATATGGGTGATGCGATATTATAATTACATTTTACAAATTATGACATAAATATTATATAAATATTTTAAATACATCATTATATAAATTAATTAGGGCAATGATAGAAAACTAATTACATCTATTCGCAAGGCAGTATTATGTTTTAAACATGATCTGTGGTTTCGATTCCCATTTGATGGAAGAGGATACAGAAATCTGATTATTACACTAAAATAATTAAATAAAATTACTTTATAAATATTTATTTTATTATATAATCACAGTTTTTTAATATTTTAAGGAGGTGTAAGATGAAATAAAAAAAACACATGGCTAAAAACTATACTTCTTCTTAAAAGAACCTATTTTAGATTATCCAAAATTAATTATGAGGATGGAATAATCACAAAAAAAATTACTCTATGAATTGGGTAGGGAAGATTGGATTGGAATTTTTTTTGGCATTGATTGATCCAAAAAGGCTTTGTACGTGTGAAGAAGAGTGGAGAGGGGGTGACCATTTATTACTGATGTGAGTGTAAGACTAGAAATATTTTGATGTTATACAAGAATACATGATCCCATTCATGGTAAAAAAGATAAGAAATTTTTCATTAATAGATATTATAAGTTATAAGGTTGAAATTGTTCCATACAATAAGAATTGGAAAAAAATTTATGTCATTTTAACCCTTCTCAATTTATTTCAATCCCCAATAAACCCTTTTAAGATTAACTATAAAAAATTATGATTACTATTTGCATTATTCATTAAAAAAATGAATTGAACAAATTATAAAATATTATCTATTATTATTCAAAATATGTAGTCTCTTTTACCAAACTGAGTTATCAAAATTACAAGAATTAATTTTAAAAGAAACCTACAGATGTGACAAAAATTTAGAGTTCTAGTAAAAAGGGTTCGATAAGATTAAATGTATTTTATATTAAAATTGAGAATATAATTAATTTTAATGACGTAAATTGGATGATTAATAATCTAATAGAAATAGTTTTTAATTTAATAAAACCCAAAATAAACTTAGTTGTAAATGATTTATAAAAAAATATCATTTAAAAAAATAATTACTTTTAACTATTCATAAAAAAGTTACCATTTTAGAAATTTATAAAAAATTAAATATAAGATAATTTTGAAATTTTGAATTAAAATAAAATATTAATATTTATAATAAATATTATATGAGTAGAAAAATATAATTTTATTAATTTTTCACAATTTTTTTAAGGAAATAAATTTTTATAGAATATAATAACTTTACTGAACATTATATACATAGGTATCAATATATTTTTCTTATATAAAACCTTAACAATGAATTATAAAAATGTGGATATTCATTTTCACACAACAATGTATAATATCTAGGTTATGAATTTCAATTTTATATTATAATATTAATTTTTTAGTATTGTTTGTTAAAACTCATTATTTCATGTATAGAAAGCTAAAAAGAAATTAAATTTATTTCAAATAATATACTGTAAAATCATAGGTTTTATGTTTTTTCTACATTAAAAATAACTCCTCCCTCTATCACTTTGGAAAATAAACTGAGGTTACTTCTACCTCATCATATAATCCAGTTCTCATGTTGCTTCCAAAAATGTGTTGTTTCACTACAAAACAATGATATTATGATTTGTCTTGTTTCTTATAGTATTATCTATATGATTTAGAATATAAACCTATTGATCCTAAAAAGAGATACTATTCTCCAATTGTATGACCTATAAGTTTATTATTTGAAAATGTTCATGTATATAATTACTTAATTGAGATACATGGAAAACATCATTGACATTGAGAGAGGTTCCATGGAAGCACCAAGAGATAAAAAATTGTCCATACTCGGTCAATAATATATAAAGTGTCAATTACCAAGGTATTTCTCATTGATTAACTTCTGAATATAATTATAAGAACCCGATATTTTACTCAGGTATGGATCCTTTAAATTTCAGTCTAATTATTTATTTTGGACCTAATATTGATTCCTAATGTGTTAGTGAAGGTCTCAAGGATGTCTAGGGAATATTATAGTCCCAAAAACCACCTTTTGGGAAAAAGGTCTTGACACATGGTTAGAGTAAACTATATAGGGAGGACACATGGTTGGTCTAATCCATTTTGGTAGAAATAATTTTCAAACAAAGCCTTACCACACAGTTGGGGCATGATTTCCATAACCATGCAGCCTAACCTTGTGGTATGCCAATTTTAAATGTATTTGTGAAGGTCTTAACCATAGTTTGGAAAAATATGTAGTTAAACCGTGTACATGATAAATTTTGGGTATTTTTTTAATTTTTTTCTTTAATGATTTAATTAATCCCCACCTTATTCTCTAATATGATTCCCAAGAGGATTAACTGCCATTTCTATCATTTTTGATCTTTTTGAAGTCCTAACCTAGGGATCAAGAGACCATTTTCATCAAGGATTTGTTCAATATTCCATTTGTCATGTTGGATGTGAAACAGTATGTACTCGAGTCCTTTTAAGCCGTCCTTCATCTCTATTTCTCTCAAACTAGTTATAAAGGAGTGAGGTTTTATAAATTTTTCTCAAATATAATCCATTCTAGGGTGAATTATAGGACAATAATGGAGTAGTAGATTCATACACTCCTAAAGTGGGTGGCCTATAACTCATCCCTCTAGTTCGTTGTTTTAGGAATTGACATGTGGGGCTTTCCAATTTCATTGGGTGTCATTTATTTAATTTATATTACATGTTTATTATCATAAGAACCACATGGTTATGATATTTCTAAATATATAATTATTTTTTAGTTTTTACACTCACAACACTATCATACAATGTAGGATGTTTTTACATAACTGTCATTTTAGTGTTTTGACATGTTCGATCTACTATTCAGGTGTGCCTTGGATTGACCATTCTAAGGTTATTCTTTTATGTATTAAATTTATTGGTTGAAATTGTGAATTTCATAATTGAAAATAACATGTATTCTCACCACTTAACCCTACTAATGTAAGTGATTGAATTTGACAATAAAATTTGAAATAGAAATTGGAAAGTATACTAAGTATATGTCTTGTCCTTCTTAAATGAAATTTAATAATATGTTTTATGTCCATAACACCCCTTAAAATATTAATGGAAGAGATCCGAGTGAACCCGGATTTCAAAAAGTTCCTTAAATGGATTAAATGAATGGTTTCTTAATACTTGTACTTTTCACACTAATCAAAATAAATGCTTTAATTCCATGAATTTGTCAATTAATTATATATTGATTAAAGGATTTCATACTTCATGGACTTGTCACAATAATGAATGGAAAGGATCAAACCAAATGTAATATTATATGAATTAATTATTAAAATAGGAGGAGTCTGACTCGAGATCTCCTTGGATTTCCTAGGGAATGCCTTGAGCACTCGAGGACCCCATTCCGAATTCAAGGATATGGATTTATTAGTTTGAGATCCACCTAGAACCTGATCTTTTTATAACTTTGGAAGCCTAGTATGACACCATTGTATCCCTCATGTAGTACTACAAGATACCTTAGATACACTCCTTGTATCCATCATTGAAAAGTAGGTTCCATGGTTAAATCCCATCAAGACTATTCATTTGATAGCCACATATTACATTGGAAAAACACCTTGGACTCGGTAAGTATCTTATTATGGAATTAATTAGACTATTCTCATTGTATTACACTATTACCCTTAGTTATGATACTATTATTATTGATTTTGTGACCCTTTAGTTATACGTTTCCTTGGTTATTACCATAGAACATCATTATTAAATATCATTACTGGTTTCCTAATTACATATCAGAAATTTAATTATTTATTAAATGGGAATTATTTATAAACTAGAAACAATAAAATAATGAATTGGTTATCTTTTTAGACACCAACCGAGCGATGAAGCATGTACTTGGGTATTCAGTTACATTGTACTTCGTTACTTAATTTATACATGTTTGCACACTGTTACATTTCCATTACACATGCTAGATGTTATAGAAACCATTGGTGGTGGACCGTTGAGATTTATATCATAGCCTCTATGAGAAATGTTTAGTATCCATGGTAGATTACATTTATTTAGGTATTGATAAAGGGAAGGATAATGCTTCAGACACTTGATTTCAATTTTATAAGATAGATTTGGTAGTAGATGGCCTAGATGAGTCGTGAGATTCTTGGGATAGTTTATGTATTCATTTTTTCTACATTGGGGTTTTTATGTATTCATGATACTTTTTATCCATGATTTTCATCATACTAGATACATGAAATATCATCATTAGTTTTTGTACATTTCTCAATTTACTTCAGTTATTATAATCCTTGTCTATTTCTGTTGTGCATTCTATGTAGTTATATTGCTCATTCTATTTAGCCCTAATTATATTAATCTAATATGATACACTTTGGTAATGATGGAATAGTATCCCCAAAGACACACCCTAGGGGATCACTTCTTATCAGCAACCTCTGGAATTTGGGGACATTCTGTTGAGGCAATGTGGACCACCGAGCTCGGGGAACCTATTTAGGGGCATTTGGGTCTGGGATTTCACAAGGTTGAATCAAAGGAGTTTTTTCTTTATTTACTATTTGGATAAAATAGATTGGAGATTAGGATCCCTTGAGACATGTTCCTAATATGTGATTGGGTGGCATGAACCAATGTTCAGGTTAAAAGCAGAGTTGACTAAAATACAATTTTTAATGATTTTCCCTACTACAGTTGATATCATTTCACCATTCGGGGACACCCATGTTGTATGGTGTTGTTGATTATTCTTCAAAATGTGATTCAATTTTAAACTTGGCTCAATGATATTAGGTCATAGATAATTGTAACATGCATCATTATAAAAACATAGAATTTACATGTCTTGCATATTTCCATGTCATATAAGTGAATTTATCTACTTACATTGTGTGATATGAATGGGATTGTTTAGTGAGCACTACTCATATATATGCTCGTGATTCATTTGGGCTGTGATAGAGTGACTTCCAACTTCATTTCACGAGGTGTTATTGGACATCATGGGATAGAATGAGTGATTTACCAAATCAAATCATTAATGATAAATTTAATTGGGAGTTTTTTCAGTGATAATAAGTATGGGAAATGATTCACGGGGAATTAAAGTCCATTTTAGAGGAACTTTAATAAGTGTTCTATGAAAGTGAAAATATAAAATTGAAATGGTGGAATGTCGTTATAGTTCCTTTTCATAGTTATAGAAGTAATGGTGTAAACCTGGCAATTAAATGTAAATTGGAATGAAAATCTTAATTGAGATCCAACCAGTACCTGGATATATAAGTGGGTATTTAGGGTAGTATACCTTGTGTATTTATCTTTTCCTTATTTATATTGTAACACCCAAGGATTCCACGACACGCTTCTCTTTCAATAATGGAATAGCATGCGTTGTACGCAAGTTCGAGATTCTAACACACCACGACCAATCAAAGTAGCCATTATGAATAATAATACCCATGTTTTAAAATTATATAAATTTTATATTTCAAAATTGACTTCATTTTTGGATTCAGAATATCAAAATTAGCCAATGTTGAATTTTTGATATTTTTCTGAGAACATCCAATTTTCGATGAATAGTGAAAAATACTTAAAAACAACTTTTATAATCAAAATAATTTATAGTGATAAATTATACTATTGAGTGGTTTTAAAGTATAAATAGAATATAATTTTACCATTTTATCCAATGGTGGTCATTAGAATTAATTTCACTTTGAAATTGGACATAAACAATTGTCAATCTTTTGATTGATATTGCTTCTTGAAAACATGCTATTTGTTTTGACAACAGAAATTAATTATTAAATTAAATAATGAAAATTACATGTTTTGAATTTTTTAAAATAGACATCATTTTTTAATTCGGAATATCAAATATATCTTAGGGTGATTTGTTGGTATTTTTCTGAAAAACATCAATTTTTGATTAATAGTGAAACCACTAAGTGGTAGTTAAAAAACCGTTTTTTTGTTTAAATAAAACTTTACCACTTATGTGAATTGAATTTTAAAAATCTGACAAAAATTTTTGACATTAGGAAGTAAAATTTTGTTCAATGGGATTAAAATAATTTTTTGGTGAATAGTAACTTTTAAGATTTATTAATCGCGATTATAGTTAATTAGTGTAATTTAAGGTAAATATAATGTTATAATAATATGAAATTACATTTACAGTTGTCCTACCCTTATTGGATGAGTCATGGATGACCTGGAAAATCCATGGGTCAACTTGGGGACCCCATGGAGCCACTTGGGTAAGAAAATGACCTTAATAACTTTTTATTTAAAGTAAAAATAAAATTGTCACAAACATGCGTTGTTTTACTAAAACAATTACTAAATGGGGTTATACAAGTCATTTTTTTGACTATAAATATTCATTAGAAAGATAAAAATATTTCCTACAACATGGTATTTTTTTATATAATTTTTAGATATTAAAAATATAAATTTATTTATGACACCATGATGATGCAGCGATTACCTCATTGATTAACAATTTAAATAAAATAATAAAATAATGTAAAATATAAGACTTAAACATGTCAAAAACCTATTGGATGAGTGGATTTCGAACCCTTATCACCTTATACTCAAAATATATAATTTTGGGAACTTTAAAATCCGAAAAACATTTTAAAATAAAGTGACATTTCATGACTTTCCTAGAGTGCCTCTCCTCTCCTCTTATAAAAGGCCCCCACCTCTACCACCTTATTCACACCATAAAATCCATTTGGCTCGTCCAAAATCTTCCACAATACTCTCTAAAATTCTCTCTCTTACTCCTAGAAGACTCACATTCGACACAAGTCTTCCCAAGGAATCCTTTGGCTCAAATGAAAAAGAGTTACCAGATTTTAAGGTAATGTCTTCTCTTATGTTATTTTGTTTTATTTTGCTTCTACAACCCCTTAAACTTTTTTAATTTTTATATTTTGTAACAATAACAGTATCTTCAATATACTAGGATGATTTTATGATAAGTATTTGATTTACACTTATACAAACCTTCGTTGAATGGTCAAACAACATACTATTTCTGTGGGTGGTGAATTACTGCCTCACGAAACGATGATTGTTCAATCTTCTTTTAACACTTCTCATGGTGGAAATTATGATTAAAATATTTCTATATATGATATATATTATGTTTATGTTTTCTTTATTCTTATTTATTTTTCATTTATGGCATACCTTTATGATTTCCATTATGGGTAAATGCGATAATTTCATTTTAGGAAGTGCGGACTACCGCCCCCTCAAAGTGAATTGAATCGTTAATGCCATATATGGGACTTATAAAGGATGGAGTAAATTATATTATATATGATATTATACTGGAATTATAATATACCTTTATATCATTATGATTTCATTCAATTAAATACGAAATAGAAATGAAAGTAGCGTTCATGCGTACGTACGACTTACCATCTCCGTGAACGGTGCATTTCACTTGTTACCTCTAAATGTTATGTAATATTATAAATGAATGTATATAATGGATATATATGCTATATATTATATCTAAATCATGAATATAATTTTGGATATAATGGATATTTTACCACATGAACAACTTGTAATTATAAGAAGTTTATTTTTGACTCGAGTACCAAAGATCGACAAAATGACCGTTATTAACTTAAATAATTACATAATGTTTATAACATGGTAATAAGTGATATAAAAAGAATAATGAACTGGAAAAAGGTTCTTAATAAATTAGAAATTAACTCTAGTTTCTTATTTAGGAGGTTAAATAATGATCGAGTCAAGTCGGACACGAGGTAAGGGAACTTCTTAACCCAATTTCCGTTCTTTGGGTTAATCTCTTACTTTAAAATTATGTCATGATATTATTATTCCATATCTTGTTTTTGTACATTCTTTATGTGTAATTATAGTGAATACAAATAATATATCTATTTTATTTAAAAAATGATCTTTACAAGGGAATTCGTTTCAATCTCCTTTCATTGAGTCATATTTTGTTTTATACACAAATTTATTTTATACGGTGTAATTACCCCATTGACTTTTACATTTATTCAAAAAGAATCTTTTTTATATGAATAATTTTACTAAACGACAAAAGGTAATGTTTTTTTGTTGTACGTATGCGGCGACAATGACTTCTCCGCCGCCGTGACCATTATTTGAATTTCGGATTCCTCTACAAGCCATAACTTTTTTTTTAAAATGAAAAATAAATACCAATTTTTACTTTTCTTTTATATTGGCATTGAAAATGGTTTTATTATATCAATGTGTTGTATTGCTATCTTGTGATTGAAATGTGGAAATTTTATGTTTCCTTTATGCATGTTTTATGTGATACGATTATGTTATGGTTTATGATATGTTTAAACCTGTTCATATGAGGAATCAATTGGACTTAATAAGTGACGGGTGGATCCTAATATAGCATCTCGATTCATCGGTAGGTATCATGAGACAAACTAGTGTCTTGTCATGAGGCTTTGAAAAAATATTATTTTTAGTCTTGGCATGAGGCCTTGGCTATGTGGTTATGATAGTATGGAATTATGCATTCCATCATTATGAAAATGGTTATTGATATTTCATGTGATTATTCGACTAGTAGAATATCCATGTGAATAAGTAAATGGAATTATTTCATTTTAATTTTGCCATATTATGCTGAAGTTCATGTTTAAAAGGCTTTTGTTTAGTTATACATTGCCTTAAATGTTTATGTTTATTTATGAAAGCTTCCGCTATATTGTTATCCTTACTAAGCATCTGAGCTCACCCCTTTCAATGTTTTAATTTTTCCAGGATGTGAAGAAGTATTTTATGAATGACCTGAAGGGTTAATATGATGGGATATGAAGACAAGATGTTGTTTTAGTTTTGTATTACATTATGATGTAATGTAAAACTTATGAATGTATCTAGTGTATCAAGGCTACTAAACTAATCGGTCTTTCAAGACTTGATCATTGTGATCATGCCAATGTTACGTAATAATGCACTGACTCTGGGAAACTAGGGTTGGGGCATTACAGTTGGTATCAGAGGCAGTTTAGTACAAACCTTGGAATCTAGATTTAGAGAAACTCTGATTAGATAACATAGTCCTAAGATAGTCTTTGAGGATTAGTATAGAATAACTTCCTAGAATTTTGGTATTATAGAGATTTTGTGAGTTTTCCGAGCAATAAATCCATGTCTGGATACAAGCAGGTAGAGGCGGCTCTGGCTCAAATGTACCTAGGGGTAAAACCTAAAAACACTGCATTGAGATAGACTCGAACAGGAACTGGTGCACGACAATGGGCCTTGCTGCACTCTTGGTTACGACACTCCCGGGGGATATGCTTAGGATAATTCTAATTTTCTCTAAAAACTATTATGAAGGGTTTATGAGTATATATTTCCTCAAAGAAAACATTTTTATGATTATGGATTATATCCATAAACAGTTCAATTTATGTTAAGTGTTTTACAAGTATGGAATTATGTATTTTGATTCATAAACTAATATAGTTTATCCAATTGTTTAGAAATGGCTCCTAGTGGATGGAATGGAAACTGTATCAATGCACACACTCTATGTAGGGATTTCCCTCCTTCTCAAGATAATTATAGTGGAGATGGTGATACAACTGGTGCTGATCAACTTATCACCATACTAGGACAACTCATTCAGGTTATGAATAATAACCTTACTCGTATGGAGCACCCTGATCGGCAACATGGAGGATCAATGTTAGATATCTTCATGAGGCAACAACTACCATCATTTAATGGGGGTAAAAATCCATTAGTAGCTGAGAAATGGATAAA
This sequence comes from Viscum album, assembly GCA_963277665.1. Classification (NCBI taxonomy): domain Eukaryota; kingdom Viridiplantae; phylum Streptophyta; class Magnoliopsida; order Santalales; family Viscaceae; genus Viscum; species Viscum album. The sequence continues at coordinate 791,006,285 of OY728153.1, forward strand.
CTCTTTAGAGAAAATATTCCATGGCTTAGGGAGTAGCGAAAGGGAGATGGTTGTCATGGAAGTTTACCGCCCCACTGGAGATTCCGATCAATGGTGGTCGCTAATTCAAAATACAAAGGAAGATGTATAAGTATCAAATATGGAATGGAGAGAGTTCAAAGAGACTTTATTAGAAAAATACTTCCCTCGTGACCATCGAGCAGATATGGAAAGGAAATTTCTAAGTCCGAGACAAAAGAAGGATGAGAATGTCGTAAAGTATGAGGCTAACTTTACAAGGTTAGAGAGGCATGCATCAGATTATATACGTAACCCAAGAAGTAAGATTGATCGTTTCATTGATGGGTTAAAACCATTTCTCCGTCAGGCCTTAGTCTCACAATATTTCTCATCGTACGAAGATATTGTATCATGTGCTATCAAGACAGAAAAGGAATTCTCTAAATCTTATGACAATAAAGTAAAGCAAGAGAAGAAGAGAATTGTGGAAGAAGTGATAGATAAAGGGAAAAAGGGAAAGAAAGATTTTCCATTATGCGATAATTGTGGGAAGAATCACCCCGGTACTTGCCTAAAAGGAATGGGAGTTTGTTATAAATGTGGAGAAAAAGGTCACCAGACTTGTGATTGCAAGGGAATGAATGAGGTTGTCAATGTTGAATGCTACAATTGTAGAGAAATAGGGCATTATGCAAGTGAATACCCTAAGCGCCAATGAAACTTACCACAGAAAAGGCCCAGGGATCAAGGCCAATATTATGTTGTTACTACAGTTGATGTGGAATAATTATTGTATTTGTGTTTTTGGACTCAAGAACTATATTATGGTAATAAGAATAATGTGATATACATAAGGATTGTACTGTAGTACTTATTGTTTTCATTTAGGTTTTAATATGATGAAGGTAATCATATTTTTAGTATGTGACAATATGAGAAACTTTACTTTGTTTGGGGAATCTGATGAGTTTATTTTGGAATTTAGAGACCTTTTAGAGAAAGTATGGACAGAGGTATTTTGGATAACTATAAAGGTTGGAACGTATTATGTTTAACTTTGGATAGTATTGTTTAAGGTTAAAACATTTCTGAATATTATTTTTGGAAAATTATAATACTATAGTTTTAGGAAAAGGACAACCTACAGGTCGGGGGATAACCCGTCGCCTAGGACAAAGCTATAGGAATTGAACCCACAACCATAGTGCGACAAGACTTTATTACCTACCACTAGCCTACAAGAAGTCCCTTGTTATTAAAAAATAGTTTTCATAATCTAAATGGTATGTGTTAATATTTTTAACCTTATACGATTAGGACAAATATAATATTTTTGAGTTTTATTATATTTTTGAGTAAAATATGATTTTTTGGTAGAAATTAGTTGAAGGTTGAAACTCTACCTGTCAAGCATATATATATACCTATCACTTATTCTATGAATAAATTAATTCTTAAAATTTATTAAAGGGATATTAAAACAAAAAATTTGTTATCCTAATACATTATGTTTTGTTGAACTGATGATATTTTAAATCAACATAGATTGAAGGCTTTGAGACCCTCAATTTTACACTTGTTTGTGATTGATGAACTCAATCACACCATAAAAATATTTATGTTTTTCCTCCAATTATATGTCTCTAATTTCCACCAATGTTCTCCTAATCGAGATCATAATTTGGTGATGACTTTTTTTCATTTCCCTTACCCTCTTATTAAGGCTAAATTTTATTAACATTATTTCCGATGTGGGTTTTCCACAATGGAATTTTCTATTTTCAACCTTTTATTTTCGAAGAACATTTTCAAATTGTGATGATGCAATTTATTGAAGGAGTGTAGAATTTAACACCCCAAGCTTCCACGATACGCTTCTCTTTGAATAATGCAATAGCATGTGTTGTACGCAAGTTTGAGATTCTAACACACCACAACCAATAAATGTAGCCATTATGAATAGTAATACCCACTTTTTGCAATTATATAAATTTTATATTTCAAAATGGGCTTCATTTTTGGATTCAAAATATCGAAATTAGCCTATGTTGAATTTTTGGTATTTTTCTGAGAAGATCCAATTTTCGATGAATAGTGAAAAATACTTAAAAACAACTTTTTAATAAAAATAATTTATAGTGATAAATTATACTATTGAGTGGTTTTAAAGTATAATTAGAATATAAATTTACCATTTTATCCAATGGTGGTCATTACAATTAATTTCACTTTGAAATTGGACATAAACAATTGTGAATCTTTTGATTGATATTGCTTCTTAAAAACACGCTACATGTTTTGACAACGGGAATTAATTATTAAATTAATTAATGAAACTTACATTTTTTGAATTTTGTAAAATAGACATCATTTTTGAATTTGGAATATCAAATATAGCTTAGGGTAAATTTTTGATATTTTTCTGAAAAACATCAATTTTTGATGAATATTGAAACCACTAAGTGGTAGTTAAAAAAACGATTTTTTGTTTAAATGAAACTTTACCACTTCTGTGAATTGAATTTCAAAAATCTTACAAACATGGTAGTCATTAAGAAGTAAAATATGGTTCAATGGGATTAAAATAATTTTTTTGGTGAATAGTAACTTTTATGTTTTATTAATCGTGATTAAAGGTAATTAGTGTAATTTAAGGTAAATATAATGTTCTAATAATATGAAATTACCTTTATAATTATCCTACCCTTATTGGATGAGTCATTTACGACCAATACAATCCATGGGTCAACTTGGGGACCCCATGGAGCCACTTGGGTAAGAAAATGACATTAATAACTTTTTATTTAAAGTAAAAATAAAATTGTCACAAACATGTGTTGTTTTACTAAAACAATTATTACCTAGGGCTATACAAGTCATATATTTGACTATAAATATTCATTAGAAAGATAAAACGATATCATAAAACATGGTATTTTTTATATAATTTTTAGATATTATAAATATAAATATATTTATGACACCATGATGATGCAACGATTACCTCATTAATTAATGATTTAAATAAAATGAAAATATAATGTAACATCTAAGACTTAAACTTATCAAAAACCTATTGGATGAGTAGATTTATAACCCTTATCACCTTATACTCGAAATATATAATTGTGGGACCTTTAAAGTCCGAAAATCATTTTAAAATAAAGTGGCATTTCATGACTTTCCTAGAGTTCCCCTCCTCTCCTCTTATAAAACCCCCCACCTATACCACCTTATTCACACCATCAAAGCCATTTGGATCGTCCAAAATCTGCCCAAATACTCTCTAAACTTCCCTCTCAAACTCTTAGAAGCCTCACTTTGGGCAGAAGTCTTCCCAAGGAAGCCTTTGGCTCAAATCAAAAAGAGTTACCCGATTTTTAGGTAATGTCTTCTCTTATGTTCTTTTGTTTTATTTTGCGTCTACAACCCCTTAAACTTTTTTTATTCCTTTATTTTTTAACAAAAACAATATCTTAAATATACTAGGATTATTTTATGATAATTATTTGATTTAAACTTACACACACCTTCGTTGAAGGGTTAATGAACATACTGCTTCTGTGGGTGGAGAATTACTACCTCACGAAACGATGATTGTTCAATATTCTTTTAACACCTCTCATGGTGGCCATTATGATGACGCTATTTATATATATGATATATATTATGTTTATGTTTTTTTATTCTTCTGTATTTTTCATTTAAGGCATACCTTTATGATTTCCATTATGGGTAAACGCGATAATTTCATTTTAGGAAGTGCGGACTACCTCCCCCTCAAAGTGATTTGAATCGTTAATGCCATATGTGGGACATATAAAGGATGGAGTAAATGATATTATATATTATATTATACATGAATGATAATATACCATTATATCATTATTATTTCATTCCATTAAATACAAAATAGAAATGAAAGTAGTGTTCAGGCGTACGTACGACTTACCGTCTCCATGAACGGTGCATTTCATTTCTTACCTCTAAATGTTATGTAATATTATAAATGAAAGTATATACTGGATATATATGATATATATGATATCTAAATCATGAATATAATTATGTATATAATTGATATTCTACCACATGAACAACTTGTAATTATAAGAAGTTTATTTTTGACTCAAGTACCAAAGATCGACGAAACGACCGTCATTAACTTAAATAATCACATAATGTTCATAACATGGTAATAGGTGATATAAAAGGAATAAAGAACTTGAAAAATGTTCTTAAGAAAGTAGAAATTAACTCTAGTTTACTATTCAGGAGGTGAAATAATGATCGAGTCAAGTCAGACATGAGGTAAGGGAACTTCTTAACCCAATTTCCATTCTTTGGGTTAATCTCCTACTTTCAAATTATGTCATGATATTATTATGTCCTATCTTTTATTTGTACTTTATTTATGTGTACTTATAGTGAATACACATAAAAGATTTATTTTATTTAAAAAATGTTCTTTGTAATGGACTTCGTCTCAATCTCCATTCATTGAGGCATATTTTGTTTTATACACAACTTTCTTTTATACGGTGTATAAACGCCTTTGACTTTTATGTTTATTCAAAAGGAATTTTTTTATACGAAGCGTTTTACTAAATGACAAAAGGGAATGTTTTTTGTCATACGTATGCGGCGACAATGACTTCTCCACCGCCGTGACCATTATTTGAGTTTCGGCTTCCTCTATAAGCCATAAATTTTTAAAAAAATGAAAAATAAATACCAAGTTTTAGTTTTCTTTTATTTTGGTATTGAAAATGGTTTTATTATATCAATGTGTTTTATTGATATCTTGTGATTGAAATTTGGAAATGTTATGTTTCCTTTATGCATGTTTTATGTGATACAATTATTTTATGGTTTATGATATGTTTAAACCTTTTCATATGAGAAATGAATTGGACTTAATAAGTGACGGGTGGAGCCCACTATAGCTTCTTGATGCATCTGTAGGTCTCATGAGACAAAGTAGTGTCTTGGCATGTGGCCCTGACAAAATCTTATTCATAGTCTTGGCACGAGGCCTTGGCTACGTGGTTATGATAGTCTGGCATTATGCATTCCATCATTATGAAAGTGGTTATTGATATTGCATGTGATTATTCGACCAGTAGAATATCCATGTGAGTAAGTAAATGGAATTATTTCATTTTACTTTTTCCATATTATGCTGAAGTTCATGTTTAAAAGGCTTTTTTTAATTATACATTGCCTTAAATGTTTATGTTTATTTATGAAAGATTCCCTTATATTGTTATCCTTACTGAGCATCTGAGCTCACCCCTTTTAATGTTTTAATTTTTCCAGGATTTGAAGAAGTATTTTATGAAAGACCTAAAGGGATAATATGAGGGGATATGAAGAAAAGATGTTTTTGTAGTTATTTATTACTTTATGATGTAATGTAAAACTTATGAATGTATCTAGTGTTTCAAGGCTACTAAAATAATTGGTCTTTCGAGACTTGATCTTTGTGATCATGCCAATGTTACGTAATAATGCACTGACTCTGGGTAACTGGGGTCGGGGCGTTACATAGATTTTGTAAGTTCTTATATCTATCTACTTTATGTTTTTCAAGGGATTTCTACTAGAAATTATAGAACAATGATTCCATGACTTCATCTTATCCTATGCTATGAGGGTGATAGAGACCATACTTCAGATATGGGGGGCCCTAACCTGACAATCATACCTCTAGGGTTTTCACTAGAGGCACTGCCTATTGTACCTAATCCATGAATAGATTCCTATGTGTATAACAGTTTCCAACATCTGATACAGTCCATGTATGGAGCTCCATGACCTACAACAACAATGGATGGTCTAACTCATGAGTTTCAGCTGCATTATCCATCCACCTTATTGGGGATGGTTGTTTGTAGGATACTGAGTCTTGGCTAGAGTCTAGACTATCTATATTTGAGAATCTGGAAACCCCTCTAGAGTGGAGGGTCCATCTTGGCACAGACATGCTTTAGGATTCAGCAAAGCATTGGTGGGATGTGGTTACCCAGGATGGTTTCCATCCGAGCATGGTATGAGATAATTTCCAGATTTCCTTCTATAATTAGTTCTTTCTTTAGATGATGAGATCTGACAGCCATAGAGTTATTGAATATCGAGCATGGTTTTATTAGTTATGGAATATTCAGTGTGTTTCCTTAAGTTATAGTGCTTTTCACCACTTCTAGTCAGTGATGTGATTTCGCGTGATAGATGCTTCGAGGATGGTCTTGATTTGGAAATCTGTACATAAGAGAATGTATTTATCCTACTTACTTTTTCTGAAATATTAAATCATGCTCTTATCATTGAGAAAAACTTGATGGATGGAAATAGCATCGGGCATAGAGTATTAGTACAACGGTAGGCCAATTGTTCTCCTAGTGGCAGGAAATGTTCCCTTGATTTTTCTCGTCAGGTAAATGACAACCAGGGTATCTGTTTTGAAAGCGTCATGGGGTTTCGTGAATATCAAACATAGGGGAACCTGAAGCTAAATTTTAATAGAGACCCAATAGAGTGTCAGGATTTTGGCCATATATGGAATCTTATGATATTTCATTGGACCTTTCCACTTTATTTGACTGAAAAAAGATATGTTCTAGATCCACCTTCAGGATCATTTTATTTGGTGCCATATGAGGCGAGAATTGTAATAGAACCGACCTGACTAGCCAAGGAGGAGGTCATGGACATGGTAGCTAGACTCCTGATCACTAACAACACCAGAAAAGTGTTTTTGATCATGGTAGTCTAGCTATTGCAAGAGTTTATAGATCACACAAGATTCATTATTTATAGAATATACCCGAGGATTGGTTTGTGGGACCATATATAGTACAAGTAACTATTCTAGTGGCATCCACTATAATATATTCTTTATTTGATATAGGTTAATCAAAATCTTTTATCTATGTATCTATCATGGAATGTCTAAGACTAGATATACAGTATTATTGAGGTTTAATGATCCAAGATAAACCATTTGGAGTGATCTCATAGGGCATATTCTAATTTTTGGAGTAGCCCCTTCATGTTGGAATTTACCATTTCTTATTAGATATATTCATTCTTGAGGTGACATGATTCTATTTCCTTCTCAGAATGGATTAGCTGGTTCAATATCATGGTTTTGTAGACTGTTATCACTGTAGGGCATTGTTTACATCACCAAAGGGTAGTAGTTATCCACATATCAGTGAATGGGATGTTTGGGATAATAGAGTAGTACCAGAGCATCATGAGATAGGCAGAGTGACAAATTGGAATTTAAATCTCTTCATAGATGATCAAGACTTAAGCTAGGTATAATTTTTCCTAGTATTAGATCATTATATGGATGTTTTTTTCAAATGAATATTCTAGATTACCTATTTAGAGAGAGGTATAGTTTACAATAAAATTTGTTATGGGAGAAGAACATGTGTCCATTCCTCCATAAAATATGGAACCTACAGAGCATTAAGAGCTCAAATTACATTTAGAGGATTTAGAGGCCAAATGTATTACATGGAATAGAACATATCTTGGGGTTCACACATGCTTTTCACCAAGTTGGTGGGTGGAATATTATGTCTCTTCATGGATTATAGATGGTTGAACTATATTATGGTGAAGAATTAGTATCCACTACCTCGAATAGATGATCTCTTTTACCAGCTCTATAGATCCAGAGTCTTCTCTAATATCGACCTGAGGTCAATATATCACCATGTGTGAGTAATACCATCAGAAATACCTAATACAACCTTTCGTAGAAAGTATAATCGATATGATTAAATTTTTATTCCATTTGGAAATCAGAATGAACCCTCTATTTCCACTTATCTAATGAACAGGGTTTTCCACCCCTATCTAGAATATTTTGATGTAGTCTTTGTGGATGACATATTATTGAATTCTCAGACTCGTAGATACCATGATAAAGACCTTGTGATTGTTCTTGGTACAGTAATAGAAAATCAGTTTTATGAAAATATTTCTAAGTGCCAATTATAGATCGACAAAGTTCCCTTCTTGGGTTATATTATATCAGACTCATGAGTATCTGTCAACCTAAAGAATGATAGTGTTATAGTTTCCTGAGAGAATCCAATGAAAGTTTTTTATATAAAGAGTTTATTGTGGATGGATGGTTATTATATTTGTTTTATATAATACTTTTACCACCTTTAATAACCACTTGTAGGCCTTACAATGAAATATTTGATGCTCATGTGGTCAGAAGCATGTTAGAAATCCATTTAGAAGATGAAAGGGGGGATAATATCGATACTTATTCTTATCATACCAGATAATGGAAGAGTTTATATCATTTTCTAAGATGATGAATCGACATGGGAGTAGTGATAATGCATGAGGATAGAGTCAATGTGTATGGATCTAAATATTTGAGGCCTCGTGAGAGAAATTACCTAACATACGAACTTGAGTTAGTAGCAGTTTCCCATGACTTATGTTTCTGGAGACACTATATATTTGTTATGTGCTTTATGGTGTACATAGACTAATAGAGCCAAAAATATATCATTACCTAACGTGACAAGAAAATTAGTTTGTATAGATGGGTCAAATATCTATAGTCCTTCAATTTTGAGATTTTCTATATTCACAAGAAGGGAAATTTAGTCTCTAATGCTCTAAGTTGAAAAAATCAAGCATAGGTCATATGGGAAGAAAATGATGAATAGAAATTAATGACCCTATTCTATGTGATTCGTCTGAAGATTCATGTCATCCATGAGTAGTCTTTCCTCCCATCCTTAACAGTTACCTCCTCCCTCATTGTGAAGGTGATGAGTAAAATATTTTCAGATCCTGAGGGATTGGTTCTCTGTTAGAGTATATCAGAAGATAACACACCTCCAGATTGGTCTGTGGAAAGAGAGGAAATCCTGCATATTCATGGACATATCTAGGTTTCTAATGATATAAGAAAAGATTTTATGAATGATTCCTGCTTTTCAGAGTTGGAAGTTCATCCTAGCATCTCAAAAATATATCAAGATATGCGACACTACTATTGGTGGCCTGGGTTGAAATGTCAGATTTCAGGATTTACCAATAGGTGTTCTACCTATCAACAAGTGACTATGGAGCACTTAAGACCGACAGGTTTGTTACAACCACTTACTATCCAAGAATGAAAAATAGAATATTTTTCAATGGATTATGTTGTCTAGGTTCCTTGGTCTCTTAGGGGTAGCAACACTAAATGAGTCGTTTTTTACCTACTAACAAAACTACCCCACTTCATTTCGATTCATTAGAGTTTCTCAGTTGATTAGTTGGGAATAATTTATAATTTTTAGAGCATACAACTACATGGGGTCCCTCGTACTATCATTTTAGATAGGGATTATCATTTAATGTCACAATTATAGAAGGGTATACAGAAAGATATGGGTACATAGGTGCTTCTGAAAATAGATGTTCACCCTATGACTGATGGAAAATCATAACAAATAATATAGGTTTTAGGGGACATACTCCAAGCATGTTTCAATGATTCTGACGGTCATTGGAAGAAACATATCCCTCTCATCAAGTTCTCCTAAAACAATAACATTCAGGTTACCATTTAAATGGATCATTTCGTGACTTTATATGTTAGGTTGTTCCATTCTCCCCTATGTGGGGAAGAGGGAGGTGTGTCAACCATATAGGGTTCTTGTCTCGTACAGGAGGATTTAGATAATGCTCAAATGATTAGTAAGAATATGACTACTTCTAAGTCTATATAGAAATCCTATATTGATTGGCATAAATGAATTCTTGAGTTTGGGGTCGAGTATTATGTTTTCCTTTTGGTATCCAACTGGCCAGGTCATAGACATTTACAAAAGAAAGGGAATATTTATCCTCAAAACGTAGTTCCATTTGATATTATATAGAGCTTCGGGACTGTAGCCTATTAGTTCCTACTAACTCATAGGTACCACTACATGAAAAATTTCTTCCAGGTTTCACAGCATTATCAATATCATTCCAAACGATTACATACCTTTGATACTGAGGGAGTTGAGTTAGATTCTGATGCTACCATTGAGGAGTATCCATTAAACATCATTGACCCGAGAACGAAAGATCTATGAGGCCGATCTATTCCCCTAGTACTAGTTATATGGTAGAAAAACATCATATAAGAAGAGAATATGGATAGGGAGGCTAGAGTACGTGCCTAGTGTCCATATTTGATCATATATAGCGTTTCACTCACCTTGGATGGTGAAATCAGGGATGAGTTCTTTTACATAGGGAACACTGTAAAAACACGATTTTTCGCTCAGGTATCGATCCATTAAATTTCAGTCTAATTCATTATTTTTGACCTAATACAGACACCCAATGAGTTAGTGAAGGTAATATGGGTGTTCAAGGATCATTCATGTCTAAGAACCCAACTTTATTAAAAAATTGTCTTGTCTCATTGGTAGAGAAAACCGTTCATGGAAGACACATGGTTAGTCTAAACTATGTGTGTGGAAGAATTTTTCAGATAGAAACATGACACATGGTTGGAACACAACTTCTCAAACCATATGTCCTAACCATGTGATACACCTTTCTCTCCATGTACACATGCATGGTTTTTTCCCAGTTTTCCAAACAGTGTGGAAAGAACGTGCATAGACTAAATATTGGGTAATTATGTATTTTTTCCCTTAATGAAATAATTAAGCCCCTCATTCTTATATAATACAATCCATAGTGAGAATAACCTCCATTTATCCCATTTTGGATTTTTTTATGTCCCTACCTAGGCATCAAAGATATCCTTCATTCAGGATTTGTTCGAGCTTTTGTTGATCACGTTGGATGTGCAATGGTAAGTACTTGAGTCATTTTGATCGGTTCTCCATCTGTTTTTCTCTCGAAAAAATTATCGAGGCATGATTTTTTATACTTATTTATAAGATCTAATTCATTCTAATAATAATTAGAGGATCATACTATAGGATGAGAGTCGTACAATCCTATAGTGGGTGGTCTATAACTCATCCGTCAAGTTCATTGATTTTGAAATTAATGTGTATGGCCCGCCGATTTGATCGGGATCCATTTATTGAATACATATGAAATAATAATAATCATTAGAACCATATTTTTATCCCCTTTACAAATATATGATTAGTTGTGAGTGGTTACATCCAAAACTCTATCCATCCCATATATGATGTTTTTCTATAATTGTTGTTTTTTGTGTTTTGACATGTTTGAGATACTATTCGAGTATGGCTTGGATTGACCTTTATAAGGGTAATATTGTTTATATTAAATGGATTTATTTAAATTTTGGAAAGTACCATTTATTCTCATCACATGGACCGCTTAATTTATGTGCTTCAATTTTATAAAAATTTTTGAAATGGAAATTGGAAAGTATATTAATATATTACTAGGCCTTTTAATGTGCAATTGACTAATAGGTTTCATGTTTCTATCACCTATTACCATGTAAATTTAAGGTATTATAGTGAACCTTGATTGTTTAAATTACTCAAAAGAATTAAATGAATGGTTGCATGATACATTTCCTTGTCACACTAATGAAATGAAAGGCTTGAACCAAATGGATTTACCAATAAATTACGACTTGATTAAAGTGTTTAATACTACTTGACCTTATCACACTAATGAAAGGAATGTCTTGAAACAAATGGAATATTTTAGCAACTCATTATAAAAATATGAGTGTCCTGATACAAACTCACCTTATTTTCCCGAGGGAATTCGCTGAGCACTCGAGGATCCCATTCGGAATTCAAGGATACAACTTGTTTCTGTTGATACCCACCAAGAACCCAAAATATTTCTAGATTTGGATGACCAGTATGACACTTAGGATAATTCATGTAGTAATAGATGATACGTTGGATACACTCCATGCACCCAACATTGACAAGTAGGTTCCATGGTTAAAGCCCATCGAGCCCAACCATTTCTTATCCCTGATTGACATTGGATGAAATCCTTAGACACAGTAAGAATCATATTGTGGAATGACAAGGACTATGGTTCTTCGATGACACTCATACCCTTATCCAAGATAAAATTATTACTTAGTTGGTGACCCTTGAGGTCTATGTTTCCATAGTTGTTACCTTGTAAATTCATTATTAAATAACATTACTGGTTTCTTAATTACATCTTGAAACCTTCATTATTAAAAACAAGTGGATTATTTTAAAATAGAAAATAATAAAATAATGAAATGGTTATATGTCCATACACCATCTGTTGGATGAAGAAGGTACTTGGGTATTTATTTACATTAAACTACATTATTTATATATTCATGATTTCACATGGTTACATTTCCCTTATATGGGATGAATGTTATAGACACCATTGGTGGTGGCCCACTGAGATTTATCTCACACCCTCTATGTGTATTTCTTGGTATCTTGGGAAGATAACATGTAAGCATGTGTTGATAAAGGGATGTGTAATGCTTTAGAAACTTGATTGGTTGTTGTGCTTGGATGGGCTGGTAGATGATAACTGAGATAAGGCTTGGGATTCTTGGGATTGGTTATATATTTCCTTTTCCTACATTGGGTTTTTCCATGTATGCATGCTACATTGTATCCATGTTTTCTAGAATACTAGATACAAGACATATCATCCTCATTTTTTTGTATATTTCTTCAATTATTTCAGTTATTGCTATCCTCGGTATTTTATGATGTGTCTTATGCTTATTTATATTACTTATGCTATTTATCACTATTTATCTTTATCCACTATGCTACACTCTGGTATTGAGGGAATAGTCCCCCTGCAGATACACCCTAGGCTCTCTCTGCTAGTCGAGAGCCTCTAGCATTTGGGGATATGAGTTGAGGTCATGTGGGCCATCAGGATTTGTGAACCTAGTAAGTGGAATATGAGTTTGGGATGTCACAAAGTGGTATCAGAGGAGTTATTTTCTATATTTATTATTTGAATAAAATAAATAAGAGACTAGGAATTCTTGGTTCTTGGTCCTATGTCAAGATTGGGCATCACAAACCCATGTATAGGGCCAAATATGAGTTTCCTAGAATATCATTTTTGTTTTGAATTTTCCTATTATAGTTCATACAATTTCAACTTTGGGTGATACACATGCAATTTGGTGTTTTTGATTATTATTTTGATTGTGATTCAATTATATCCTTGGCCCAATGATATGAAGGAATTTATAATTGTTACATGAGTCATTGTAGGTACCTAGAATTTATAATTCATACATATTTCCAAGCCATATAAAATAATTTCACTACATTAAATGCTTGATATGCTTGTGATTGTTGAGTGATCCTTACTTGTATATATAATTATTCTCCATTTGAGATATAATTGTGTGATTTCATGTTTCAATTCATGATGTGTTATGAGACCTTGTGGGTTGGAATTATTTATATACTGATTAAATCCTCTAATTAGAAAATCAATTGGGTGTTTTTTCCATGATAAGATATATGGGACATGATTCTATGGGAATGAAAGTTTGTGTTAATGGAACATTGATACATGATATAAGAAAATGAAATTATAAAATTGAAATGGTTTTATGTGATTATCCCTCCATTTCATGCTTATGAAAGGTAATGGAGTGAACATAGTAATTAAATGTAAAATTAAATGAAACTTATACTTGATCAGATAATAGTTCACGGTCGTATATGTGGGTAGTTGGGGTAATATACCTCAGGTAGTTATCCTTTCCTTACATATCTTTAGTAATTTTTTCTATATGTCTACATTATGTTTTTCTGTGGAGTGTTCCATTAATTTGTATACCAATGCTGCAATGACATTATCATATTATACACAATGAGGGTGGAAACAACCATACTCCATATTTTGTGGGTCTTGAGCTGCTAGTCTTACCTCCAGGTGTTCCACTTGATGTAGAAACTTTTTTACCTAATTCGGGATGTCATTCCCAAGTCCATGATAGTTTCCTATATCTGATGCAGTCCACTCATGGTGCTTTATGAACTTCACCAACAATGTATGATCTAACTCATGAGTTTTAAAGGCAGTATCCTTCCAACTTCTTAGGGGATGGTGGTCCACAGGTTTCTAAGTCTTGTCTAGAGGCCAACCTAGCTAACTTTTAGCATCAAAAAATTCATCTAGAGAAGAAGGTCAAACTTTCCACATACATGCTTCAGGATTCAGATTATCATTGGTGTGATGTGATTACCTAGGATGGTCTCCATCAAGGAATGGTATGGGAATATTTACACACTACCTTCTATGATTAGTTATTTCCTCAGACACTGATATCTAACATATCTAGAGAGTTATAACAACTTGATTAGGGTTCTATGTTAGTAATGGAATATTTAGGATGGTTCATTGAGTTACAACAATTTTTACCACTTTTATCCAGTGATGTTCTTTTACATGTTAGACGCTTCGAGGATGGGCTTGTGTACTCCATCCATACATAATTGAATTTATTTTTCCTACCTAATTTTTGTGAAATAATTAATAAGGTTCTTATCATTGAGTGAAACATGAGGGGAATAATATCACTAGGCTTATAAAATCATTTTCGTGGAAGGATAATAGTTCTCCCGATGTTAGGAAATGTTCCCTTGACGTTTATCATTAGGTGAATGACAATAAGATTAATCGTTTTGATAGCTGCATGGTGTGTCACCAGTGTGGATGATGGGGGATCCTAAAGCCTCATTGTGATAGAGACCCAATGGAGTGATGTGATTAAGGTTTTATGGGGAATCCTCACGGATTCTGTAGGACCATTCCACTATATTTGAGTTGAAAAAGATAATCTCTAGATCCACATTCAGGAGAGGGTTCTTTTCCTCCATGTCAGGAGGGGAGTAGGAATTGCACTGATAGGACTAAATGAGGAGGAATTCATGGTTATGGTAGCCTGAATCTTGATCACCCACAACTCTAGCAATGAAATTTGATCGTGGTAGTCCATTTGTTACATTGGGTTGTGGATTTGGCTAGATACATACATTACTTTCGACACCCAAGGATCAAGGTGCATGACCATATATATTACGATGTAATATTCTAGTGGAATCTACTATTAAATCTTCTTTATTTGATATAGGTGAATCAAACTCTTATCTTTTTATCTATCATGGAAATTGTTAGACTGGAGACACATTATTAATTTGGAGGACCTTGGATACACCATTAGGAGTGAGACCAGAGGGAATACACATATGTAGGTACTGTCCCCTTGAGGTATCAAGTTACCATTATTATGGAACCTATTAGTTCTCTACATGAAAAGCTTCATTGTAAATATTTTCTTGGATTGGTTGGTTCAAAATAATGATTTTATAGACCTCTATCATCATAGGTTTTTTATATCACTATAGGGTATACATTATCTACATAAGGGTAAATGGGATGTCCATGATGGTAGGTAAGGGACAGTGCATCATGGTCCAGGAAGAGTGATAAACCAGATAGAAAATCTCTTCATGGAGGATCAAGACATAGGTCAGGCTGAATTTCCTCTTGTAGTAGATCATTTTAAGGATGTTTTTCCTGATGAATTTTCTTGAATAACTCCTTAAACATGGGTAAATTTTATATTCGAGATAGTTCTAAGAGTATATGCAGTGTAAATTCCTCCTTACAGGATATAACCTAAAGAGATTCACGATCACCAATTACCATTAAAGGATTTAGATTCCAAACATTTTATATGGCCTAGTACATTCACATGGGGTTTGTACATGATTCTTTCCAAGAAGGTGGATGGATCCTTATTTCAATGTGTGGATTATAGATGGTTAGACTATGTTATGGTGATGAATTGGTATCCACTTCATCAAATAGATAATCTCTTCGACCAGCTCCAATTACCTAGAGTCTTCTATATGATCGACGTAAGTTCGGAATATCACCAAGTGAGAGTAATACCACTAGAAATAACTCTTAAATCCTTCCATAGAAGTTATGGTCGGTATGAGTACCTTGTTATGTTGTTCATTCTTATGAACACACCCTCCAATTTCATGGCTATAATGAATAGTGTTTTCTATCCCTACTATGATTATTTTGACCTAGTATTTATGGATGATATCTTAGTGTATTCTCATAATCAAACTGACCATGATAAACAAATTGCGATCGTTATGACTATGCTAAGAGAGAATATGCTTTATCCAATTGTGCCATGTTCCTATTCTAGATTGATAAAGATCATGTTTTGGGTCATATCATATTGAATCAAGAGTATTTATAGAGTTATAGAAATTAAGTGTTGTAGTTTCTTGGGATAATCCAATAAATGTGTCTGATATATGGAGTTTCTTAGGTCTGGATGGATATTACATACATTTCATAGACAAATTTTCCCACCTCGATTCACCTATTATGACCCTTACAAAGAAAGTTGTTAAGTTATTGTAGTCATAAGAATACAAGAAATCCTTTTACGAGATAAAATGGAGGCCTTTCTCGACACACATTCTTATCCTTCCAAAAACTAGAAGAGGTTATATCCTCATCTTTGATGCATCAGCCATCGACTCAGGAGTAGTTGCTGATGCAGGAGGACATAGTCGTTCTATACATATCTAGATAGTTGAGGCCTCCAAAAATAAATTACTTGATTCACAACCTTGAGATAGAAGCAGTTTTCCATGCCATACATTACCAGAGACACAAACTTTTGGGTGTGTGTTTTGTGGTGTAAAGAGACCACAAGAGCATCAAATATATCATTTAATAGTTTGAATTTATCCTTAAACATTAGATATGGGTTAAATATCAACAATAATTCTATTTTGATCTTGCTTGTATTAATTAGAAGGGAAATGCAGTTGTTGATGCACTGAGTTGAAAAAATAAAGAGCATGTCGTAAATGAATCCATTAATGAATGGAAATTAATGGAACTATTATTTGAGATGCATCTATTTTTTCCTAATATTTACATGAATTCTTAAATATCATTATTGATAGTTATATATTCCCTCCATGAAATGGTGAAGGGTAAAAAAAATTCATATCCTGAGGGATTGGTTCTCTGTGAGAGTTTATTTGGAGATAACTCACCTCCATATTGGTCTGTCAATAGAGATGAGATCCTTCGTATTCATTGGCATGTATGGGTTCCTACAAATTTGAGAGAAGAGTTTATGAAATATTATCATGCTTCTTAGTGGGAATTTCCTAAAAGAATATCTAAAATATATCGAGATATGTGATTCTAGTATTGGTGTCCTAGGATGAAATGTTATATAGAAGGCTTTATCATTAGGTGTTTCACCTTTTAGCAGGTGAAGGTGGAGCACTGGAGACCTGAAGGTCTGTTAAAGTTTCTTTCAGTCCCAAAATAGAAATGGGAAGATGTTGTGATCTATTTTGTGGATGGTTTTCCTAGGACATCAAGGGGTACAAACACTTTATGGGTAGTCTATGACCAAATAATGAATGTAGCCCAAATCATTCCTATTCTAGAGAATTTATAACTTGATGAGATAGGAATATTTTATTTATTCGAGATCATTAAACTATATGGTGTCCAAATTACTATCATTTTAGATAGGGATTCTCATCTCACATTGTGATTAAGGAATGGTTTTCAAGAATCTATTGGTTCATAGGTGTTTTTAAGAAAAAAATTTCTCCCTGAGACCGATGAAAAATTAAAATGGACGATACATGTTTTATAGTATATGCTCTGATCATGTGTTCTTGATTTTAAAGGTTTTTGATAGAATCATATCCCTCTCATGAAGTTATCCTATAATAATAGAATTTAAGAGAAAATTTTGATGGCTCCTTTTGAGGCTATATATGAAAGGTAATGCCATTCAGCCCTATTTGTCCTAGAGGTAGGCGGGGAAACCCTATTGGGTCCTCATCTTGTAAAGAAAAATTCAGAGTAGGTTCAGCTGATTCAGAATCTTATGACTACCGCTCTGTATAAACAAAAATTTTATGTCAATCTCCATCGATGACCTATAGAGTTTGAAGTCAAGGATTGGGTTTTTCTTCATGTGTCTCCCAGGCTAGTGCATTGATGGTTATAGAAGAAAGGGAAGTTGTTGCATAGTTACATAGGGATGTTTGATATTATGGAGAGATTTGTGATAGTAGCCTACATATTTTTAATAAATCAGGGGTACCATTCTATGCACAATGTCTTCTATGTTTCACAAATTTTCAATTTCATGTTAACCCATCTCATACTTTTTATCCTGAGGAAGTTGAGTTAGATATTGATGATACCTTTGAGGATTATCTAGTATGAATTTTTTACTAGAAAATGAAGGCTCTCAGAGACTGGTCTATCCCTCTAACATGGGTGTTTTGGTAGCATGGCCGTGTAAAAGATGAGACTTTGGAGTGGCAGGTTGACATACATGCCTAGTGTCTAGAGTTGTTCGTAGATAGTGTTTCACCAACCTTGGATGGTGAACATGGAGATGAGTAATTCCAAGGGAGGAAGACTTGAAGAAATTAGTTTTTAACTCAAGTATGGATCCTTTACATTTTGTTCTAATCATTTATTTTGGACCCAATATGGATTTCTAGTGATTTAGTGATGTTTTTAGGGGTGTGAAGATATATTTTGGGCCCCTGAACCCACCCTTTTGAGAGAAATGGTCATGTATCATGGTTAGAGTATACTGTGTAGGAATGAGTAAGGATTATTCTATATTTTTTGGGTGGAAATTTCTTTCAGACAGAGCCTTACCATAGATTTGGCACAAGATTTCTACAACCGTACCTCCCAACAGTGTGGCATGCCATTTTCTCTAGGAACCCATTCATGATTTCCACATGATTTTAAAAACCATGCAATCAAACCATGCAAATGTTAAATTTTAGGGAATTTTAAATTTTTTACCATAATGTTTTAATTAATCCCCTCCTTCTCCCATAATCATATCCCTAGTAGGATTCAAATCCATTTATCTAATTTTGAATCTTTTTGAAGGCCTATCCTATTGGTAAAGTGATATCCTTCATTTGGGATCCATTCGAGCTTCCATTCATCATGTTGGTTGTGAAATGATAAGTACCAGAGTCCTTTTTAGCCATCCTTTATCTCTCTTTCCCTCAAACTAGTTTTTTATCTTTGAGTGTATTTAACTTTTTCTCAGATCTACTCTATTAGAAGATGAATTTGAAGCTAATAATGTAGGAGTAGATTCATATAAGACTAAAGAGGGTGGTCTATAACTCATCCCTCAAATTCATTTTTTTTGAATTGATGTGTGGGGTCCTATAATTTTATAAGGTTTCTATTTTGAATTTATATGCTATGATTAGAATCATTATATATGCATGGTTATTATCTTTCCAAATATGTCATTATTTTTTAATGGTTACACCCACAACTCTATCCATCTAGTGTAGGCTATTTTCCCATAATTTCATTTCACTGTTTTGACACATTTGAGTCTCCATTCGGGTGTGCCATAGATTAACTATTCCAAGGGAAATCATTTATATATTAGATGGATTGATTTAAATTGTTAATTTCATAATTTACAATACCATGTATGCTAACCAGTTGACCCACATAAGGTAATTGATTCAATTTTATAATAAAATGTTAAATGTAAATTGGAAATTATACTAAGTATATGAATTGGCCTTTTTAATATGAATTGAATAATAGTTATCATGTATATATCACCCCTTACCATGTTAATGTGAGGTATCAGAGTGATCCATGGTTGTTGAAAATGCATTAAATGAATTAAATGAATGGTTTCATGCTATCTGTCCTTGTCACAGTAATGAAAGGAAAATCTTGAACCAAAGGATTTACCAATTAATTACAACTTGATGAAAGGGTTTCGTGCTACTGTTCCTTGTCACACTAATGAATGGAATGACTTGAACCAAATGGAATATTATATTAATTAATCATCAAAATAGGTGTTTTCTAACTCGAACTCATCTTGGATTCCCTCAGGAATTCTTCATCACTTGATGACCCTATTCTGAATTCAATGATAAAACTTTCTTATGTTGATACCCACATAGAAACCAAATTTTTTATACATTTAGATGTCTGGTGTAACACTGTAGGATCCCTCGTATAGTACTACATGATTCCTTGGATAGACTACTTTCATCTAGTATTGAAAATTATGTTCCATTGTTAAATCCCATTATTCCCAGTCATTTCATAGCCCTATTTTACATTGGATGAACTCCATAGACTCTTTAGGTGTCTTATTGGGGAACAACTTGGACTATCCTCTTTTTATTACATTAATACCCTTAGAAAAGATATTGTTAATACTAAGTTTGAGACCCTTGAGGACTATGCTGAATTTTTTATTACCTTGTAACTTCATTATTAAATATCATTACATGTTTCTTGGTTACATCTTGGATCCTTTACTATTTTTAACATACGACTTGTTAATAAATAAGTTGAATCAAACAATGAACTAGTTACATGTTAAAATTCTAATTGATTGATGAAGTATGTACATGGGTATTTAGTTAAATTTTATTTATTTACTTTATATATGAATTCTTTCATACTGTTACATATCTATTAAATGAGAAATATGTTATAGAAATTATTGGTGGTGGTGTAAAGACCGTAAAATTCAAGGGAAATTTTTTTTCTTAATTTTCTTTGGATTTTTACAAGAGCGCGATTTCAGACGGCACCTGATTCCGAGGCCCGGAGTGCCCGGAATTAATTTCCGAAGTTTGGCTCGGGTACGTTCAGTGAACGGACGAGCGGGAATTCCTAACTTTTGATCCGGTGCTCGGAATTAAAATCCGAGGGCACCGATGAACTCGCAGCGCCGATATTCGCTTAATGAGACCTTTTCGGGAGTTGCGTTTGTTGCGGGTTGAAAGATACGTTTTGGGGTTTTTCAATTAAGTTAAATAAAATTGTGTAAAACAAATTTTATTTTTAACTTATTAAAGAAAACCTACCTAAGGGGGTTGGAAGTGGGACCCACACCCACTTAACCTCCCTTGGGAGGATTAAGTGTGGTGGGGCCCACACGAACCCCTAAGACTTTTCTTTTTCTCTCAACGTTCTTAACCCCCAATTAATTGGCCTACGTTACCCTTATTTAATTAAGGAAGTTAAAGCCCTTTTTGAATTTCAAATTTTGAAATTCTTTTGTGTTGTGTTAATAAAATAAGAGGTAGTCTTATTTTATTTAGGGTTCTTTTTTTTGCCTTTGGAGAGCCTTCTCATCTTCAAGCTCTGACGAAGAACGAAGAACGTCTTCATCCTCGACGAAGAACGACAACACTTCGTCAAGGATCATCGACTCAGAGACCTAGTATCTTCGGACCTCTGCTTCCTCTTCGGACCTTCTTCGTCGGCAAACGAAGATCCGCCAACAACGTGTCGCATCGGACGTAAATCTTCGTCAACGGATTTGACGAACGACGACCGCGACGCCTGACTTCCGCGACGCCGTCTTCCGCGGAACGTAGAGGATTTCTTTGAATCTCAAACCCGAGGTAGGAGATGTTTTTATTAATTATTTTATTCCATTCCTGAATCGTGGATTTTAGCATGACTAAACGTGAGACTTTTTAGTTATGTTATTTGTTAACGCGAGGGGAGTCGGACCGCACGAACACGGCCGAAACCCCCTCCTTCGTTCATGTTGATTTGCGGGTGGAAGCAAGAGGCGTGGTGCCGTCGCACCACGCGGATGAACATGCTTATGATTTCCGCAATACCGTCGCGCTTCGCCGAGGAGAGACTTCAAGACCGCGACGCCGACACGCCGCGTTGGGAGGATTCTTGGCACGGCGAAAGGGGCGCGGTGCCGTCGCACCGCGCCGGACGACGAACACCGCGGCCGGTTCCGGGCCGCGGTGAGACGAGGAGACCGCGGCCGGTTCCGGGCCGCGGCGGAAGGAAAGACCGGCGGCCGGGCCGCCGGCGTCGGAAGTCAAGGGCGGGACCGGAAATTCCGGTCCCGTTGGTAAAAACCGGCCGGCCAGCAGGCCGGCCGGATGTCATAAAAACCGGGGGTTTAAACCCCCGGCCGGTCCATCAAGACCCCCCTCTTAATGAGGGGGCGGTTCTTTTAAGGAGGGGGGGGCAAAGCCCCCCCGGTTTTACTCAACCGGCCCCCATTTGCGGGGGCCGTTTTGTCTCAAACGGCGCGGCAAAGCCGCGCCGCCTTCGGAAGGGCGGGGGCTTAGCCCCCCGCGTGAGTCGCGGCCACCGCCGCCAGCGCGGTCCGCCGCCGCCAGCGCGGCCCGCCGCCGCCGCCACGCGGCCCGCCGCCGCCACGTGGCCCGCCGCCGCCGCGCCACGCGGCCGCCGCCGCCACGCGGCCCGCCGCCGCCACGTGGCCCGCCGCCGCCGTCCGCCGCCGCCGGCCGCCGCCGCCGGCCGCCGCGCCACCCAAGGGGGGGGGGTCGGGCCGGGTCGTTCCGGACCCGGACCCCCCGTTTCGGACCAGATTCGGTTTTTGGCTCATAACTTGAGCCTCGGACCTCCGAATGACGAACCGTCTGCGGCAACGCGATCCTTGGATCGAGACGGTCGTTTCGGTATATCGCACTCAAGGTTTCGGTTTACTTTGAGTTCGGCCGGGTTGGTTCGTTCACGAAACCAACCGGGCCTTCGGAGCGGAAACGCTCATATCTTGAGCTACGGACGTCTGATTGACGCGCCGTCAGTCGCGTAGTGTTCCTCTTAGTGAGACGGATCTTTTGGCATACTCCGCCCGAGGTTTGGACGCAGGTGGAGTACGGTCGGGTTGGTTTTGCCTTAAAAACCAACCGGGCCCCGGAGACAAAAATGCCAATAACTCTCAGACCAGGCGTCCGATCGACGCGCCGTCTGTTGCGTTGAGTTCCTGTTGACGATACGGAACTTTTGGATACATCAACTTCGGTCTTCGTGACAGTTGATGTATCAGCCTCTCGGCTCGTGGAGCGGACCCTCCGTACGAGCTTGCTGTGTGCGGGAACCCTAGTGCTGGCTGCGACTGTTCTACTGCTACGACTGCTACTGTGACTGCGACGACGACAGTACAGAGATCCTGTGTGGATTCAACGACGACAGTACAGAGATCCTGTGTGGATTCGACGACGACGACTACAGCACTCAGCGATCCTACGTGGATCAGTGCTACAGGTTCTGTGTGAGCCCGATCCTGTGTGGGTCCTTGCGCTCAGCGGTTCTGTGTGAGCCAGCGCCTACAGGTTCTGTGTGAGCCCGATCCTGTGTGGGTCTTGCGGGGGTTAGTTACCTATCGATCCTTCGTGGGTCCGACGACTTAGGTGGATCAGTGATCATCTTTATCGTCCTTGAAGAAGTGTACCTGTGTGAGCTGAATCCTGTTACTTTCCTTTGTGGAATACGTATACTTTCCTGCGTGGACTGAGTTATACTTGATCTCGGAGGTTGGAGCGTATTTGAATTGATGACTTAGGTATATGTATGGGCATATACCTAAGCAGTGTTGGTTGTTACTTCGTGATTGTACTTTGCTTCGTGGTTTATCCTTTGTGGATTTTGAGAGACCTTCAGGGGTCTCGGGGTCCCTACTGAGTAGCTTATACTCACCCCTGCACGGGCTTCGCCCGCACTACGTTGTGTTGGTTGCAGACGACGGACAGCGTTGACCTTAGCTGAGGTTCGCGGAGCGGGACGGTACCCGGAGGTGGACCACTGGGCGGGACGAGTACGGAGCGGACGGTGGGACCCGTGGAGCAGAGGAGCTATCTGTACCCACCCTTCAGGTGGGATTTCCGGTGGACAGCTCGGAGTAGCGGCCTTTACTTTACAGTTGCTGTTTTTCCCTTTTTGAGTTGTACTTTACTTTCAGTTTGGGTTTGTATTTTGGCCCATTTACTTTCCCGCACTTTCAGTTGTTCTCTGCTTGCTCAGTGATTACCTTCCGCTTGTTTACTCTGTGGTGTGTGTTTTCTTTTCAAAGGCAATGCCTTCCCTTTTTACCGGGATTTACGCCTTGGTGCTAGTCGCCAGCCCCTGGCCTATGGAAGGCGGGCTTGGGGTAGTCACGGCTCGGACCCCGAGGGCGGGTCGTGACAAATTGGTATCAAAGGAGTTCGGTTCTACCGCGAACTCTGATCTTTTCTATGTGAAGCAATAATGTTTAGCGTATTGAGTGTGGTTATCAGTCCAGGGAGTCCAGTGTTGGTGCGGCGGCCGACGTATCCACACACCAGGACCCTGACGTCTGATTTCCGACTTAATGCACGAAAACATTGATTGCGTGTGTGTTTCAAAGTTTTCTTTGTGATTACTTATATCAGCTCACCAGGTATACTGTTCTAACCGTGGCGCACCTGTTTCCTTTTCAGGATGGCCCCACGACGGCAGCCAGCTAGGGTTCCGATGGTCGAGCGAGACGACAGCCCACCGAGCGACGAGGCTTCGGTGCAGGGCCCTTTTCCAGTAGTGGCACCGGCGGTAGCTTTACCCGCCGAGCCCCCGATGCTTCCAGCAGCAGCCGCTGACGATGCACGTCGCCTCAGCGCACTGCATGAGTTTCAGCGACAGCGACCGCCCAGGTTTCGCGGGGAGACGGATCCCCAGGCAGCAGAGGACTGGCTGGAGGCAGTTGTTCGAGTGTTTAGGCTAGTGAGGACACCAGCAGACCTCATGGTGATCCTCGCTGCGAGCCTACTACACGCAGCAGCAGGACGATGGTGGAGCCTGATGCTCCAGGTGCACGATGAGGCATCTCTTCTCTGGACGGATTTCGAGAGCCTCTTCCGCTCTGAGTTCGTCCCGGCCACCCTTCGAGCGGTGCGTATCCAGGAGCTTCTACAGCTGCGGCAGGGCAGCATGACGGTCGCCCAGTACTCGGCGAGATTTACCGATCTCTCGCGCTACTCGACCGACATGGTACGGGACCCATTCTTCCGGGCCCGGACCTTTGAGCAGGGTTTGAGACACGAGATCAGGGCATCGCTGATCTCCCTCAGCATCCCGACTCAGACAGGAGTACTGGAGCGGGCTCTTCTGATCGAGAGCTTCCTTGCTGAGTCTACACCAGCACAGCGACCCACCGCAGGGCGGCACGTGGCAGAGTCATCTGCAGCAGGCAGTCGACGGATGACTCAGGGGTCCAGACAGACCAGACCTTCAGGCCGACGACCTCAGGGCACTGGCTCAGCAGTGCGGGGCACACAGCGCGGAGCCAGTCTTCCGAGAGGCAGACAGTGCTACTCATGCGGCGGACAGGGCCACATGGCTCGTGACTGCCCGACCCGCCGCACCGAGGAGCAGCAGTCAGTAGATGGACCACCGAGGCAGAGGCAGAGGGTCGACCGTGGCGGTCCGCAGGGAGGAGGCGGACGAGGCAGAGGAGCTGGACGAGCAGCTGGTGGTGGCCGACGCTTTGAGGCTTTACCACCACCACCACCAGGAGGTCCACCCCGACCACAGGGAGCTGGCGGGCAGCGACAGGCACAGCTCCAGGCAGCAGAGGCCTACGACCACGGCGCACCCGAGATGATTCGAGGTACTATCTGTGTCTATTCCACCCTTGCTGCAGTTCTTATAGACACAGGAGCGAGTCACTCTTTCATAGCCGCTGCCCTTGTTCGGAGCTCGGAGATTCCGACTGAGCCGTTGGCTCGATCCTTACGGCTAGAGACTCCTACGGGAGCAGACTCGACGATTACGCACTGGTGCCGGCAGTGTGAGCTTACTCTAGGAGGCGAGAGCTTCGGCTGGGATCTTCTTGTAGCAGCGTCGAGGCCTTACGACGTCATCTTGGGCATGGATTGGCTGTCTACGGTCCATGCACAGATTGACTGTTTTAGGCGCAAGGTGCGATGTGTACGCACCGACGGGAGCAGGTTCACCTTCACCGGCGAGAAGGGAGCCTTAGCAGCACAGGATGGATTTCCGCGGAGGAGAGGACAGCCCATCACTCATCAGTTGGCTAGCCTTATCCTTGGGGCAGTTGACGTGCGGAGTCCCGGTTTTCCTGCAGTGGTGGATCAGTATGCGGACGTTTTTCCCGACGATGTTCCAGGGCTACCTCCTCGCAGAGAGGTAGACTTTTATATTGACCTGTACCCCGGGACAGCCCCGATATCCACTCCAGCATATCGGATGGCCCCCGCCGAGCTTAGAGAGCTACGGGTACAGTTGGAGGACTTGCAGGGCAAGGGATTCATCCGACCCAGTGTTTCACCCTGGGCTTCCCCGATATTGTTCGCCAAGAAGGCGGACGGGAGCTTGCGACTTTGTGTTGACTTTCGTCGCCTGAACCAGGTGACAGTGAGGAACAAGTATCCGCTACCGAGGATTGATGACCTCTTTGATCAGCTCAAGGGAGCACGGTGGTTCTCGAAGATAGACCTCAGGTCAGGCTATCATCAGCTCAGAGTCAGAGACGAGGATGTGCAGAAGACGGCCTTCAGATGTCGGTATGGCCACTATGAGTTCTTGGTTATGCCTTTCGGTGTAACCAATGCTCCAGCAGTGTTCATGGCTCTCATGAACAGGATCTTTCAGCCATACCTCGATCGGTTTGTCGTGGTTTTCATCGACGACATTCTGATTTACTCTACGACAGAGGAGGAGCACGCCTATCACTTGCGAGTTGTTCTTGATACACTCCGAGAGCACCAGCTTTATGGTAAGCTCTCGAAGTGCCAGTTCTGGATACGTGAGGTCCACTTTTTGGGACACGTAATCTCTGAGGCGGGAGTTGCAGTGGATCCCGCGAAGATTGAGGCTGTGTTAGCATGGGAGCCACCCAGGAGCGTGACTGAGGTTCGGAGTTTCTTGGGACTAGCTGGATACTATCGGAGATTTGTGCCGAACTTCTCCAGAGTTGCGGCATCACTCACAGCGTTGACGAAGAAGGGGAAACCCTTCGTGTGGTCAGACAGTTGTCAGCAGAGCTTCGAGGAGCTGAGGCAGAGATTGACTAGCGCACCTATCTTGAGGTTGCCTGAGGAGGGAGTAGGGTACGTGGTCTACTGCGATGCATCAGGGACCGGACTCGGATGTGTTCTGATGCAGGAGCGGGCAGTGAACGCCTATGGATCACGACAGTTGAGACCGCATGAGCAGAACTACGCTACCCATGACCTGGAGTTAGCAGCAGTGGTCTTCGCTCTGAAGACATGGCGACATTATCTGATGGGCGAGCGCTTTACAGTCTTTTCCGATCATTAGAGTCTTAGGTATATCTTCTCGCAGAAGGACCTGAACCTGAGACAGCGACGATGGCTCGAGTTCCTCCAGGACTATGACTTTGAGATAGTCTATACTCCTGGGAAGGGGAACGTAGTAGCTGATGCCCTCAGCAGGAGGACGGGCATTCAACTACTTGAGGAGGCGACGGAGCAGCTAGCCTCTTTGCAGATATCCTTCGTGGATAGAGATGGAGCAGCCTTTCTTCAGTCTCTCACAGTCACTCCTCCACTACTGCAGCGAGTCAGGGAGGCACAGCATGGGGACGCTGACTGTGAGACACGGCGTGCACAGATATCCTCGGGACAGACACCTGATGGTTTCTCCCTTGGAGCAGAGCACGACATCCTTTTCAGAGGACGTACCATGGTACCAGTCGCCTTGCGAGAGGAAGTGCTGAGGGAGTTTCACACTTCTCCTTTAGCGGTACATCCAGGAGTGGCAAAGATGTACCAGGACCTCAGACGACAGCACTGGTGGCCGGGCATGAAGAAAGCTGTAGCAGAGTTCGTTTCTCGATGCCTTACCTGTCAGCAGGTGAAGGCTGAGCATCAGGTACCAGCAGGCTTGGTACAGCCCTTGGAGGTTCCGGAGTGGAAGTGGGATGGCATATCTATGGACTTCGTGACTGGACTTCCACGCACTTCCAGAGGTCACGACTCCATCTGGGTGATTGTTGACCGACTCACCAAGTCGGCACACTTCTTACCCATCAGAGAGCAGGGCTCGGTGGAGAGCTTGGGACGTCTCTACGTTCAGGAGATTGTGCGGCTCCACGGCGTGCCATCATCTATCGTTTCCGATCGAGATGCCCGCTTTACTTCCCGGCTTTGGAAGGGGTTACAGGAGGCGTTCGGGACGCAGCTACGTCTTAGCACAGCCTTTCACCCGCAGACGGATGGTCAGACGGAGAGGACCATTCAGACTCTCGAGGACATGCTCCGCGCATGTGTCCTCGACTTTGGTCGTAGCTGGGAGGACCACCTACCCTTGGTGGAGTTCGCGTACAACAACAGCTACCACTCCACCATCGGGATGGCACCGTACGAGGCGTTGTACGGCCGACCATGTAGATCTCCTTTGTGCTGGACAGACCCAGGGGAGTCAGCACTAGTGGGACCGGAGATGGTCCAGGCCACGACAGAGAAGGTCCAGGTCATCCAGGAGCGGATGAGGACAGCTCAGAGCCGGCAGAAGTCATATGCTGACAGGAGGCGGAGACCACTGGAGTTCGAGGATGGCGACCACGTCTTCTTGCGGGTCTCACCTCGACGTGGTATTCGGAGATTTGGCCGAGGCGGCAAGTTATCTCCGCGCTTCATCGGACCTTTTCAGATTCTCAGCAGGATTGGCGAGGTGGCTTATCGCCTGGCTCTACCACCTCAGTTGCACCGGGTGCACGACGTCTTCCACGTATCCCAGCTGAGGAGATACGTGCACGACCCGACGCACATCATTGACCATGGGGAGCTTGACGTTGACGATGGGGCGACTTTTGCGGAGGTCCCAGTGGAGATCGAGGATCGACAGGAGCGGGTCCTACGTGGACGGTCGATTCCTCTTGTGCGCATCAGATGGCAGCACGGGAACCTCCAGGAGAGCACTTGGGAGCGGGAGGCTCAGATGCGTGCTCAGTACCCCCATTTGTTTCCCTAGTTTTTGTTGTATCTTTACGGGGACGTAAAGCCCTGAGGTGGGAGTAATGTAAAGACCGTAAAATTCAAGGGAAATTTTTTTTCTTAATTTTCTTTGGATTTTTACAAGAGCGCGATTTCAGACGGCACCTGATTCCGAGGCCCGGAGTGCCCGGAATTAATTTCCGAAGTTTGGCTCGGGTACGTTCAGTGAACGGACGAGCGGGAATTCCTAACTTTTGATCCGGTGCTCGGAATTAAAATCCGAGGGCACCGATGAACTCGCAGCGCCGATATTCGCTTAATGAGACCTTTTCGGGAGTTGCGTTTGTTGCGGGTTGAAAGATACGTTTTGGGGTTTTTCAATTAAGTTAAATAAAATTGTGTAAAACAAATTTTATTTTTAACTTATTAAAGAAAACCTACCTAAGGGGGTTGGAAGTGGGACCCACACCCACTTAACCTCCCTTGGGAGGATTAAGTGTGGTGGGGCCCACACGAACCCCTAAGACTTTTCTTTTTCTCTCAACGTTCTTAACCCCCAATTAATTGGCCTACGTTACCCTTATTTAATTAAGGAAGTTAAAGCCCTTTTTGAATTTCAAATTTTGAAATTCTTTTGTGTTGTGTTAATAAAATAAGAGGTAGTCTTATTTTATTTAGGGTTCTTTTTTTTGCCTTTGGAGAGCCTTCTCATCTTCAAGCTCTGACGAAGAACGAAGAACGTCTTCATCCTCGACGAAGAACGACAACACTTCGTCAAGGATCATCGACTCAGAGACCTAGTATCTTCGGACCTCTGCTTCCTCTTCGGACCTTCTTCGTCGGCAAACGAAGATCCGCCAACAACGTGTCGCATCGGACGTAAATCTTCGTCAACGGATTTGACGAACGACGACCGCGACGCCTGACTTCCGCGACGCCGTCTTCCGCGGAACGTAGAGGATTTCTTTGAATCTCAAACCCGAGGTAGGGGATGTTTTTATTAATTATTTTATTCCATTCCTGAATCGTGGATTTTAGCATGACTAAACGTGAGACTTTTTAGTTATGTTATTTGTTAACGCGAGGGGAGTCGGACCGCACGAACACGGCCGAAACCCCCTCCTTCGTTCATGTTGATTTGCGGGTGGAAGCAAGAGGCGTGGTGCCGTCGCACCACGCGGATGAACATGCTTATGATTTCCGCAATACCGTCGCGCTTCGCCGAGGAGAGACTTCAAGACCGCGACGCCGACACGCCGCGTTGGGAGGATTCTTGGCACGGCGAAAGGGGCGCGGTGCCGTCGCACCGCGCCGGACGACGAACACCGCGGCCGGTTCCGGGCCGCGGTGAGACGAGGAGACCGCGGCCGGTTCCGGGCCGCGGCGGAAGGAAAGACCGGCGGCCGGGCCGCCGGCGTCGGAAGTCAAGGGCGGGACCGGAAATTCCGGTCCCGTTGGTAAAAACCGGCCGGCCAGCAGGCCGGCCGGATGTCATAAAAACCGGGGGTTTAAACCCCCGGCCGGTCCATCAAGACCCCCCTCTTAATGAGGGGGCGGTTCTTTTAAGGAGGGGGGGGCAAAGCCCCCCCGGTTTTACTCAACCGGCCCCCATTTGCGGGGGCCGTTTTGTCTCAAACGGCGCGGCAAAGCCGCGCCGCCTTCGGAAGGGCGGGGGCTTAGCCCCCCGCGTGAGTCGCGGCCACCGCCGCCAGCGCGGTCCGCCGCCGCCAGCGCGGCCCGCCGCCGCCGCCACGCGGCCCGCCGCCGCCACGTGGCCCGCCGCCGCCGCGCCACGCGGCCGCCGCCGCCACGCGGCCCGCCGCCGCCACGTGGCCCGCCGCCGCCGTCCGCCGCCGCCGGCCGCCGCCGCCGGCCGCCGCGCCACCCAAGGGGGGGGGTCGGGCCGGGTCGTTCCGGACCCGGACCCCCCGTTTCGGACCAGATTCGGTTTTTGGCTCATAACTTGAGCCTCGGACCTCCGAATGACGAACCGTCTGCGGCAACGCGATCCTTGGATCGAGACGGTCGTTTCGGTATATCGCACTCAAGGTTTCGGTTTACTTTGAGTTCGGCCGGGTTGGTTCGTTCACGAAACCAACCGGGCCTTCGGAGCGGAAACGCTCATATCTTGAGCTACGGACGTCTGATTGACGCGCCGTCAGTCGCGTAGTGTTCCTCTTAGTGAGACGGATCTTTTGGCATACTCCGCCCGAGGTTTGGACGCAGGTGGAGTACGGTCGGGTTGGTTTTGCCTTAAAAACCAACCGGGCCCCGGAGACAAAAATGCCAATAACTCTCAGACCAGGCGTCCGATCGACGCGCCGTCTGTTGCGTTGAGTTCCTGTTGACGATACGGAACTTTTGGATACATCAACTTCGGTCTTCGTGACAGTTGATGTATCAGCCTCTCGGCTCGTGGAGCGGACCCTCCGTACGAGCTTGCTGTGTGCGGGAACCCTAGTGCTGGCTGCGACTGTTCTACTGCTACGACTGCTACTGTGACTGCGACGACGACAGTACAGAGATCCTGTGTGGATTCAACGACGACAGTACAGAGATCCTGTGTGGATTCGACGACGACGACTACAGCACTCAGCGATCCTACGTGGATCAGTGCTACAGGTTCTGTGTGAGCCCGATCCTGTGTGGGTCCTTGCGCTCAGCGGTTCTGTGTGAGCCAGCGCCTACAGGTTCTGTGTGAGCCCGATCCTGTGTGGGTCTTGCGGGGGTTAGTTACCTATCGATCCTTCGTGGGTCCGACGACTTAGGTGGATCAGTGATCATCTTTATCGTCCTTGAAGAAGTGTACCTGTGTGAGCTGAATCCTGTTACTTTCCTTTGTGGAATACGTATACTTTCCTGCGTGGACTGAGTTATACTTGATCTCGGAGGTTGGAGCGTATTTGAATTGATGACTTAGGTATATGTATGGGCATATACCTAAGCAGTGTTGGTTGTTACTTCGTGATTGTACTTTGCTTCGTGGTTTATCCTTTGTGGATTTTGAGAGACCTTCAGGGGTCTCGGGGTCCCTACTGAGTAGCTTATACTCACCCCTGCACGGGCTTCGCCCGCACTACGTTGTGTTGGTTGCAGACGACGGACAGCGTTGACCTTAGCTGAGGTTCGCGGAGCGGGATGGTACCCGGAGGTGGACCACTGGGCGGGACGAGTACGGAGCGGACGGTGGGACCCGTGGAGCAGAGGAGCTATCTGTACCCACCCTTCAGGTGGGATTTCCGGTGGACAGCTCGGAGTAGCGGCCTTTACTTTACAGTTGCTGTTTTTCCCTTTTCGAGTTGTACTTTACTTTCAGTTTGGGTTTGTATTTTGGCCCATTTACTTTCCCGCACTTTCAGTTGTTCTCTGCTTGCTCAGTGATTACCTTCCGCTTGTTTACTCTGTGGTGTGTGTTTTCTTTTCAAAGGCAATGCCTTCCCTTTTTACCGGGATTTACGCCTTGGTGCTAGTCGCCAGCCCCTGGCCTATGGAAGGCGGGCTTGGGGTAGTCACGGCTCGGACCCCGAGGGCGGGTCGTGACAGGTGGCCCGCTATGATATATCTCAAACCATCTCAAGGCCCTGTTTGGTACCCAAGGTAGATTACATATATACAGGTGTTGGTAAAGGGAAATGTACTGCTTCAGACACTTGATTTCTTATTGTGCTAGGATGGAGCTATAAATAGATGATCTAGATGAAGCTCTATATTCTTGGTATATTTTATGAATTTCTTTTTTCTATATTTGGTATTTCATGTATGCTAGATACTATTTATTAATGTTTTCCAGCTTACTATATACATGTCATATCATCATTAGTTGTTGTATGTTTCTCCAGTTGTTTTGTGTTTTTATATCCTTGTCTATTTCCAATGAGCATTCATATTACTTATATTTCTTCTTCTATTTACCTCTACTTATATTTATATAATGTGATACACTATGGTAATGAGGGTATAGTTTACCCATTGAAACAACCTGTTCCCCCGTTGTAATCTAACAACGTCTGGTGTTTAGGGAGATGCGATTAAGTAAATGTGGATTACTAGGCTTGGGAAACATATTAAGTGGAATTTGGGTCTTGGACATCACAATCATCGCCTACTACTGGGAGAAATTTATAAAAATACATTTTCTCTAACTTTTAATTTCAGATCACAATGACAATTGTCTACATTAATTTTTTATCAACTATCAGCTAATTTATGGGTTCCATAATAGATCTAACATTACCTAACATTTCCTTAGTTATCTCAGGTCTAAAATGATTAAATTCTCTAACTTCATCCCATCACACTATAGTTCTATACTTATATCCAAATATTAATTCATAAGGAACCATCTAAATTCTCGAGTGAAAGATATTATTTTATGAAAAATCAACTAAAGTAATGTGTTGATATTTAAAAAATATTAAATAAATTAAAAAAGAGCATATAATATCATCTATTGTATTTATTGTCCACTCAGACTGAAAATATATGTATGGGTGATAAGAAGTTATTAAATAATACTACATATCCAAAGTCTAGCAAATAAATCATTAACAAACCTCAGTAAAACGATGATCCCAATCTAATGCATTATAGAGTAGCAATCCATTCACCCTTAACAAATCATTGATGTATATACTAACAATATGACCCAAATATAAATATTAGTTCAGAGTTATTAAGTGTGATTTCTTTATAAGTTGACTGATTATAACCTATATTGAATTATGAACATTTGATTTTTAGGGAGTCCAAAAACAAGATGCATGGTATTGTTTTTCCATTTCCATTCTATTATGTTGAACTGTTGTAACATAACATTACATTTTCTATCTCATCCTTATGATTCTAAAATACCATGAACTGATATAAGATATCTATAAGATATCTCTTTATTTCATCCCACCATAATACCCTTTCAAATATCTATACATTATTCTACTTGAAAATAGAATAAAGAATGAGAAAATTTGAACATCCCTTAAGATATCCTTCTTATAATTAGTTGTGTGTGGGACACATACATGGTTCCTAGTCCATATCATTCTATCACAATCAATGTTAAAATGATAAAAATTTATAACCTTATTCTATAGCTCTACAATATCCTTCTATTATATTTTAATAATTACATTGATTGTTAGTTGAAAACTCATTTGATAATGATA
This sequence comes from Viscum album, assembly GCA_963277665.1. NCBI lineage: Eukaryota > Viridiplantae > Streptophyta > Magnoliopsida > Santalales > Viscaceae > Viscum > Viscum album. Next base: position 791,040,231 of record OY728153.1, read on the forward strand.
ATATTTCCCCCTTTAATTTATTATTTCCAGATCCATATATTGAAAATTAAAGAATTTGGATATTTTTATCCTCATCATATATATGCTATGATGATCCTTTCGAATCAATGCTTTACCCTCCCTTTTTAATTTCATTATGTATTAATATATTGGGATGTCATAATCTATAATCAACTGCGACAATATTATATAGTTCTTAATCAACTCTATCTATGTAAATATATAATTTAATATTTAATGATCAATATATGTATATATATATATATATAATCTCTCTATAATGATAACTCATCTATATCATTAGTTTGAAAATTATGGTAACTAACATTAAATCATGAGTTGGGAAATACTATTCATGGAACGAGATTTTTCATAAACCATAATCTATCACTATAGATTTCTTCAGGAGTGAATTTCCTACTCTATTATTTGATGAATCATTATAGATTAAAAACCTTTCTCCACAATAGTGTTCTAAAATCATACCTTCACTTATTAGACTTTAATTTTTTTAAAATCATTTTCCAATGAATCTTAACTCCCTACCGAGTTAACATGGTTACTTGATTGTATTATCTTAAGAAATTTTACATGAAGTGTAAATAATATATATCCAAACCATGAAACTAAGTATCTCATTCACATTGGTTATTCTAGTCTAATGTTAAATAAATTCCATCTTAGATGGATACATTGATATAACTTATCTTGAGATTATATAACCCAAAAATGAAACATTTTATATCCAAAATTGAAATTTTAAGAATATATCATATATCCTATCCTTCCATTGGGTGTTCAAAACAATCCTCAAGTGACCTTTATTCTCTTCATTTCTCATTGAATATATAATAATAGCATTTATAAATACTACCTCAAACTTATCTTGGTAATCTCTAAATACTATATTTATTAAATATATGATGATAACATGGGAATTATTAAGACCAAATAGAATCACTATATATTCATATTTTCCATACCTTGTATGGAATAATATATTTTTGTATATCATATCTCATTATATTCATTTGATGTTATCATGGATAATGATCAATCTTGGAAACGTTTTGAGCTCCGTGAATTCTGAGAATTTTTCTCCTTATTTTCATCATCATCAAATGTCTTTTTATCACATATGTATTTATATTCTCTATGAACTTATTTTACACACATAAATTATTTACTATTACACTTATTAAAATTATTTTTGGTGATTCCTTCCACATTTTTATCATTAAGGATATCTCATTTTTTTCTCTTAATGGTTATTAGAGTACCCTATAAATTCCATTTTTCTTTTCATCTCAAAACCATGAAATATATGGGTAACTATAATTTCCATTTCCTCAATGAAATAACATAAAAAAATTCCATTATAATTATAATTTTCCCTTAATGTGAACTACCCTGAGTAGATAGGTTTTAATTATCTAAATATTCAATCAACCATATATTCAAAATAGATTATAGTACCATGAGCATACCTCACATAAAATGTAATATTTTCCCCATATGTACCTATATATTCATCTTCTTTAGACATTATCTCAAGGATTTCATTACCTGTTTTCATATGAATACTATAATTAAATTACATATTTAAACAACAATCTCATAAACACATCCCACACTATAGAGTTTATTTATTCATATTTACTCACATTCTTGGTAATATTATAATATATAGGTAATTTTATATCAAAAAGAGTGATGAAACCTAAAAATTTGTTTCTTATGATAATAATTATTGCATTATCAAATTTATCCTGTAGTAAAATGATTATTTTAGGTTACATCCATCAACTAATATGATATATCGATGCGTGGAAACAATAATTACACTAGGAAACTAAGTAATTATAAAAATTTATAGGATATATATGTTACTGAAAAAAATATCCAATATATCACATAATATTTTTTACCTTGGTCTTTCAAGATCATGATTCACATAATTCTATATGGTTGGTACAAAGTTTGTGATTTTCCAAAAGATATTGCCCAGGAGTTTCAAAGGAGGTATGGTACAAGCAATGTTATCATGAACCATGTGACGATTGAGTCAATTCCCAATGAACCCCATTCGTAGTTATTACCCCTATTTACACCTATTCAAGCTCCATATCAACAATTAGTATCTATACAATGATGAAATTTCCTAAAATCCATTCACTACACCATTCAAAAAAATTACAGGCTATTTTATTTTACATAGAATTACCTATAAATATATCCCAAGGGTTATCACAAAAGAATTCCCTTCCTAGTTACAAAAGATAACTAAACCTATCATCTGATACCATATTTTGAGTCAAAGGATTTTAAAAAATATATATGAAATATTAATTTATTAATACTCAATTCATTATATAGAAAAAAATCTTGAGCACCATAATTTTTTAGCATATTTGGAAACATTGATTCATAATAAACTATTATGTAAGTAAACTACATCACTCCAACTATGTTCTTCATAAATGGAATCATTCATAAAAAATTCAAACATAATACATTTCTTCACACCCTAGGGATAAAAACCATAAGAATCAATGATCTCAGATTCTTAGTAAGGTAAAAAAGTAAGATATCAAGGATCACATAATAAATACATGAGATTAATGGTATGAGAACATGATGATAACATTTTAAAACTATAACCTATTTATGAATAATAATAATATTGAGACAAGGACTAAATATTTGAATTTCATATGAAATGAATAAGATTAGAATCAATAAATATTATCCATGAAAGGATAACATTTTTATAAAAAAATGATTGGTCTCATATACACTAGCATAAAAAATCATAAATTAAGAATAAACAAACATATATACATTACATGATAGGATTCAACTAACCACTAATGAACCTATGTCGAAAATTGGAAAAAAATAAAATATACCCTATTTTTTGCTAGGGATAACCTCTTGTGTACCATCTTTTGTGCATGTGATAACCATATATATAGAATATTTTGGTCTTTTTATAGCCTCCCGTTTACCCTTTGAGCTAAGAAAATATTAAAAATAATCTAAAGAATTATAGGGTAATATATTTTTGGTTCTACCCTTTTTTGTTTTAAAATTATACATATGCGTGAATTAAAATTATTCATCATATTCTTACTAGTGGAAAAGAAATGAGTTTCATAAATATTTTATCATACAAATTCTCAATGGAATGATGTCTGTTTCACTAGAATTTTTCATCACATTCATAAACTATACTGAGAAAAATAAAGGGAATTCCTCATTATATAATAACCATAGTAAAGGAAAATAAAAAATCAATAATTTAATCACTAAAAAAAATTGAAATAATATAAAAATATCATTTATACATTATTGATAAAAATACCCATTCAATCTTGATAAAAAATGTCTATAATAAAAAATTTATTAATAATAAATGAATATTTTTCTTTTAAAATAACATTTTAAGGATGTAATATATTTTTTAAATAATTGAGTGTTCATGATGGTGTTAAATACTATTGATACCATATATTATTGGATAAATCACCCATACACAAGATCTTTTAAAATTAAAAAGTTACTAATTCATAAAATAAGATTAATATTATCATTAATCCATATTGTAAAAAATGAAACAAGGTTAAAAATGAGTTAAATATTCATTTTAGAATAGTAAGAATATTATTTAATAATTTTTTGAAAAAAAAGGAAATCAATGTGAAAGGATTTTGGACAAAATATATAAATAAATATAGTTTTTATAGAAAACATTATCTTACACTCTTGAGTACCTAGTGAAAGGAAAAAAATGAAAACATAAAATTTTCAGAATAAACATGGGAGGATGAAATTTATGAGATTATATATATATATATTATAATTTTTTATCATTAGAAACATATTAAAAAATAATCCTTATAAACAAAGTCATTCTAATGTAAAACATATTCCACTTTGGTATGTTTTGAATTTTAATCCCCATTAAGGAAATGACCTATGATAGATATTTATATCCTATTATTTTTATGAATAGATTAATCATACAAAACAATATTCACTATATACGACATTTAATTAAAATAAGTTTCTAATATGGAATGTATTCCAAAAATATAAATGTTAGGTGAAGATATCATTCTTAAACTATCAAAATTGAATATACATTTTCAAACCTCTTGTATATTAAATATATATTTATAAAACATCTATTATATATAATTAATCATATGTATAATACCATTTATGATTTACTCATTATATCATCCAGTTATAACATTCATGTACTCCTTATCCCTTTTATAATTTCCATGTCGTTTAGGTGTGTTTCTTTCCTTTTAGTGGGTGTTTGGGGGATTTTTTTTAAAATAGAGGCTTCTTATATTTTCTATGATTTAGGAAATCCATGTGATTTTGAATAGAATATTGAAGGGGTACATGGTTTTGGTGTAGTATAGTGGATATTCCATGGATATTTGGAGGATATTTTGTATAGACACTACCAATTGGGTTATTTTTGTGCCATGGGGGGATATATACACCATGGAGGGATGATTGTGGATTGGAGTATTGAGTATTTCATTTCAAAATTATATCCAATTTTGGAATTGTTGAGGCATTGGAACTACTTTTGTGTAAGTTTCTAGGGTGTGGTTTTGGACTATTATACCATTTTGGACAACATTGCTATATGGTGAACATGATGCAACATAGGTGAATCTCATGCAAAGTGGATATATATCATCGACTATAGATTCCATTTGTTCAGATGTGGGTATATCATTTTATGATAAGGTTACATTTTGTTATGAATATTTTTAGCCTTTCTATATACTATACATGGTGGATATGTAATGTCCATTGCTCTTATAGAATGAAATGACCTTATCCTATTTTATATTCCTTATCCCATGCTCGATCCAAATTTATTCTCAGAGCTAAATAAGGATCGTAGGCGGTTTTTTTGGCATGTATGAACTATTTTTTTTTCTCAATTTAATTCCCTAAGGGAATCATTTGATTCTAATCTAGTAAGATATCTCCTCTCGTTATGGAATCCCAGATTTTTCCTTCTCCATTTCCTTCAGAGTGATGGATCATCATGATATTAATAGAGAGAAAAGTTTTTTCATTAGATTTACAATTATTGGAATTACTATTTAAGTTACCCACATTTGATTACACAATTATTTCTCCTCCTTCTGGTGATTCATGATATATATTAGAAGTTGGATTTCACCTATGAATTTCCTATTAATGTTTAAAATTTATTTTCATTTATGATTGAAATGATTTTTCATGGGATTTTTCAAATTTATTTGTTGTTTTATAAATTCATGAAATATTGAATGAAAACCCATTTTCCTACTTGTTTTGATAAATTTTATGGGCTTTAATAAAATATGTCCTAAATTTAGAGATGTTTTGGTAAAATGATTATACAATTGATTCATTGGAAAAGTCAATTAAATTAAATGTTTATTATAAAATGGTGTGAAATAAATAATATCCTAATAATTGGTTTTGAAATGAGAAATGAATATTGAAAAAAAGTATAATTATAATATTATATGTTCAATTGATTTAAAATGAACTATTTTCCATAATTCTCTGATTTATTGAAGAACATGTGAGAGTTGGTTGTTAGTGGGTAATTATGAAGAGCTTTCTAGGATGTGAGCACCTACAACTGAATTAACAATGAAAACACTATAATAAACTTATTGTGGATAGATTTTAACCAATTGGGAGTTGAGACTCGGCACCCTGATTTCAGGGACATGTTCACACATTGAGCTAATACAACTAATTGAGTAGTATGAGGTTCCCATTACGTAATCCAAAATAAAGCAGGGAATATTACAAGATTCTATGAGATAATTTATTTGATGGTAGCATTCCATTTATATTTAAACTATTTTATTATAGATAACTTCTTTATATAAAATATATATATATATGATATTAATTTAAGACTATTTGAATATAACTTCCAACTCTTTTGTGTTGAGGAACATAGTTTTTTGAAAATATATGAATTCCATTAAGTTTTTAAAAAAAATTTAGATAATAATTGGTTTAATTATAATGAAATTTCTGATTGAAGAATTAGTGAGACCCTTCTAGGATGTCTAACTCACACCCTGCCATTAGCTATTGTAATTGATATACAATCTTATTCCAACTTTAATCAAATGGAATGAGCTATGAGGATGTTGGAGATTTTTGTGATCCTCAGGACCTATAGTGATAGAGGAAACTAAAGGAAATGTGATCCACCTAATACATGGGTTTATCATTGAAATTCATCTTGAATTTTTTTTTTCATCTTATGATTTAATGTTTGGGGTCTTTTTTATTTATTTTATTTTGGTATGTTCTCTCTTTTATGTGCTTAGAATATTGACTTTTTTATTTTATCTTCTTATTATTTGAGGGAATATTTATTCCCTTGTTATTCTTATATTAATCCATGTTTTAGTCACCAAACCATGATGACCTTAATGTCCCTTCATGATACGTCACAGTTGTCTTTGGTACTATGTTACAAGGGTATTAATCATAGCTTATTACAAACTAGAATCAAAATTCCATGTTTTGAACATTTACAAGATGATAGTATATAGTTGGGTAGTCCTCATAGATATTACATAGGATTGATGTGACTTAAGTGCTATTTTGGAGTGAGTTTACAACTATATCCCCTCATAAAGTGCCTTATGTCATTATGAGTTATTGTGAAAAGTATCATTGAAGATAGTTTTGATCGAATTCTATATATTTCCAAACAATATTAATTTAATACAACTACTATATATATCATTTATATGTTGATATATGAAAATTATATTTCTCTTTACTCTTGTTTCAAAATGTATTGTTGCATCATGACTATGAGAAGATTCTTAAATATGGAATATGAGGAAGTAGCTGGTGAACCCTAGTGAGAGAAGGTTCTAGTAGAATAGAAAACTATTGATATTCTAGTGCATTATTTCTATGGTTTTGGATAGGTACCTTCCCCCTTTCCCATTTAAGATCTAGTCTCGTATCCTCAAAGAGACTAATCATGTGATCTTTCTCAATTGTTTCTTATTCAGATTCCACTACTATTACAATATTCCAGTTACTTTTAATAGAATTAATATTTATGGGAAAAAGATTGATCTAATGTTTGAGTTCTTAGAAACACATTATTCAACAATAGTGATGCATGTTACCTTTATTCTAGAAATACCCTGAATGATATGGTGTGATTAGATGGTAACTAGGAAGAAGTTTGAGGGCTTGGAGTGGAAATACATTATATTTCTTGTCCATGATCCATTTTTTTCTAGAATCAATGGTATTGAAATAATCTATAGAGATTTTCAATCTACATAAGTGTGATACGACCATGAATCAATATGAAAACAAATTTAATGATCCTATGAATGTTTCCCCTATAGTTTTTACTAATGAGATTATGAAGGAAATAATATTTTAGATGTTTGTTTGTTTTGATATTTGATAAATGATTTTCTTGTAGAAGCCCACTTCTTATGTTTCTATTCTGTATAGAGAGTTTATGGATGAGTTTAACCTAGAGGAAAATTCAAGGTAGTAAATTTAAGGATGATGACAGTAAAATTCTATACAAGTGGATGTTTTTTAAGTTTCCATAAATGAATGAGTGTTTTTGGTTAGTCACATGGTGGTTCTAGACCATAGGCACTATACAGACCTCTTATAGTTCATGGCAGAGGCCCTTTGACTTGATCACCATACGGAAAGGTTGGGTATCAAAAACTGGTTTTCATATAGTAACCCAAGATCTATATGTTTTGTGGTCTCCCTATACACTTATATTTTTTATTCAATATCTATTATTCTACAAATATTTGAAAATTCTCATAAGAAAAAATGTTAATTAGTGTAATTATTAGATTCAAGGAAAATTGTATCACATCTATTAGAATTCAAAATGAAGCTTCTTCCCAAAGTAGAAGAGGTTCTTGAAAAATATAATATGGTTCCAATGATCACTAGATTTATTATCACCATATATTCAGCTTTAGTGAATGTTTTAATTGATATCAATTCAACTCACTCAATTGTATCCACACATGTTTTTATTGTTCTAAACATTATTAAGTAGCTTTTCTTTATGTGATAGATATTACTATCACTCACAGTATGAATAAAAAAAGAATGATGGTGGAGAAAGGGAGGGAACCAAGAGATCCTAGTGATCATGCTTTAACCCTAGCTTCAGATCTTACGGTCAGAAATCCTTCTGATAAAAGTGTTTTTCGGTCATAATTTATCATCCATAAAGAGATTTTCCATCATTATAGACCCAAAATTCAAAAAATAAATGAATCTCATGTGGATCTGGAATCATATGGCCCAAGAAAGTTTTTTTGAGGTTGTGAAGGTAGTGGCATAGTCCTCCTTCTATGAATCTAGCAACCCATCTTAGGGTTGTTTCATTAAGAAGGGGTGGGTGGACCATGCCTTGGTGAATTTTAAGGTGGTGGAGGAAAGACTCCATCTTTATCAAGTCTCCATTATTGTGATGGTGATCACACTAAAAGGAGAAAAGATATGGAAATTTAGTGATCTAACTAAGAGAATTGCTGAAATATGGGGGTTTGAGGAGTGGATGATGATGTCCATGGGAAAGTGTTACGATCACATTATGTTCCCCTTTGATGATTGGAAGATTAAAACATGGTGTTTCAGATCCCTATACCTCAATCCTAGTATTCTCTAGATCTATGGTTGAGATTAAAATATCATCCTATCCAATGTGAAGAACACCTTTAATCTTCTATTGATTCATATCTAAAAACATAACTAGATCTATTAGCACCCCCCAGATAACATGGGTCATTGCCTTCGTGGTAGGATTCCCCATTATAATTGATAGGGATATATACAATCATCGATTAGGGAATTATGCTACTTTTCTAATTGAAATGGATATGACAAGAACCCTAGTTTAGGAAGTTGTACTTACTACTATTTAAAACAAACTCACACAAGAAATTCAATATTAAAGGAGACCAAAGTTTTTCAACAATTACAACCTATTTGGTCGCCTCCTCCTATAATGTAAAAGTATGAAATTCTTCAATGCCTACAATATCCAGGGGCATGAAAAAATTAACTGTCACAAGAATCTAAAGAGGAGCAAAGAGAATGGCACTACCCCCTAAAGTGAACCTCCCAAGGATGAAGTAACTGATATGACTGAGGCCTGCCCATATGGGACTACAAATGTGGGAAATGAGAATCCATTGTCCCATGACCATTTTGAAACAACTCTAGTGCATGAGGCCCTACCCCATGCCCAGATTGAAAAACTACAATTTAAGAGGTTGGTTCATTCCTATTAGAGAAGAATCCAAATGTTTCTAGGGTGAAACCCCCAGGAATCCTTTTTTAGAAACTGTATAATAATGTTCTCTCTACTATATATACTATGGTATGTGAGATGTATTCCCCTTAGGTAGGGATGACATGCTCCTCTACTCCTATTAAGGTCGCGTCTAGCCATGGCCAGACTAGAGAGAGGAAGACTCGACATGTTGAGGCAGGTGAGATAGAATATTATTAAGAAAGGAAGACCTACACCTCTACTCCTATTAAGGTTGAGGATAACTATGCAAAAGATTATGGGAAGGTAGTTAATTTTCATAAAGAAGGGAATATTTCCACTCTAGGATCACTTTCCAAACATGAAATAATGTTGGAGGATGCTGGCCACTCTGGGGGCCCTTCAATTGAAGAAAATTTACCTGTTAGTGGTGGTTTTTCTCCCAAAAAATAAGGGTGACTCAATTTATTCTTGTTCTAGTAAAAATTAGTTAGTTAATCTAAGAATGACATCAGATAATGCCTTGGATGATGATTCATTTAGAGTGATGTCCTCTAAAAATGCTACAAGACAGAACTGGAATAACAGTCAACCTAATGAAATATTTACCACTAAAAATAAAGTCACCCCACTAAGTGGTAAATACTAGATATATGATAATGATGATACATTACCACTTGGTGATAATAAAATAAATGGATGAAGTTAATGGTAATCAGTTCTTTTAGATGTCGCCGGGTAGGATGAAGATAAAAGGATAGAAAGGGAAAGGGAAGGGAAATGCCTCTGATGATGCTGTAAAATATAATTTACCCCATCCTAGGGGAAATGTATCAATGATTTAATGAGGCTCATGTACTGGAACTGATGAGGGCCTAAAAATACCCCCAACAACCTCATATCTTAGGTACATTCCTACTTCATACAAGCCAATGTTTATTTGAATTGCTGAACCATCTATGAACATTATGGATCGAAAATCCATCAGCTAAGATAACTATGGATACTCATTCATCTCTCATAACATGAATGAATCTTCCCTAGAATACATATGGATTTTAAAACATAAATACAAAAATTTAATTCAATGTGAAACAATCCCTCAACTCATTTCTCTCTCAATTTGATTTCAAAATTCTACACTTACAATCTCCTTTGTTTATGCTTCCTGGTTGTATACTTAAAGAAGGGTGTTATTGAATGACCAGATTCAATTAAATGAATGAATAGATTAGAACTGGATTATCAATAGAGACTTCAACACTATACTGATACCTATTGAGATGATTGGATCCAACATTTCATGAGCTTATAATTCTTTCATTTCATTGTTTATTTTTTCCACACTGAAGTTTATATCACTCGTATAAACATCACATGGGGAAGAGTCACTATTAATGGAAGGTAGGCAAGAAAAATTGATAGATTCCTACTTTGTATTAATGAATCAAGTGTTCAAATCTCTTTCTCTAGGTCACACTTCATAAATTCTATATAGATTGTTACCCCCTCATTATTGATGATAAGATGGAAACCTTTAGGTTAGCTCCTATACATTTTAATTTCATTAATTCATGGATCACTATTATATGATGTAGGGATGTCGTTATAAATGGATGGAACATCACCTATCATGGTAGAAATCTCATTGTTGTTTCCTACAAAAAAATGAGAATCAATGGGATGTTGGGGGAATGGAGAAGAAAATACTTTTCTATGCTGGATGAGAAGATTAATGTAGATGAATACCAACATACTAGATACCAGATTAGTGACTAGCAGTAGCAACTAGCTTCCAGTTATGATCCTTGGCTTCATGAAAAGCTAGTTGACCTCTTGACCCTCAAGGAGAGATTGGAATAAACAAGTCTAGTGATAAGTGTCTCAAAGATGATGATTAGAACCCTAAATTTTTCCACCACTCACACAATGAGAAAAAAACTAAGGGAGGACCTAGTGTATTCTAAATTAATGACTTCATTTTCACTCCTCATGAGGATATTTCCAATGCAGTGGTGGGTTACATTTTGTTGATATTCAATAATGATGAAAATAGGGACTAAAACCATCTTATTGACTCCATCATTCCATGTATTGATGAACATTAGGACAAGGCTTTAACTACTTCCCCCATGAATAAAAGGTTAAAACCACCTAATACTCATTCAATACAGAATGTGCACCGGGACTGAATGGCTTCACTAAATTGTTTTTCATGTTTTACTGGGACATTATACAAGGGGAAATCAAAAATTCAGTTAGGGAATTATTTTCCTTTGGCTCGATCCTACATGCAATCAATTACATATTTATTGCTCTAATCTGAAAGATAGATAATGTAATTGACATTAGGGATTTTTGACCGGTCATGATTGGGAATACCATCCCAAATATCATTAGCAATATAGTGACCATGATTATGGGAAATATTTTACAAAACATCACTACCCTTAATCAATTTTTGGTTATTCTTGGTCATAGTATCCAAATATTCCTCTTTACAGCCTCAAAAGGCTCCAATATTTTGTGAAATATTATTATGCATGAGATTTGTTCTCTAAAATTAAAAATTTTAAAATCCTTTGATACCATAAAGTGGAGTTTCATCTTTAATGTTCTCATAAAGTATGAATCTGACCCTACTTTTAATAATATGATTTATACCATAATTAATAGTTATAGGATCTTGTTTGTCATTAATGGATCCACGAAGGGGTTATTTAAATGTTCTTGTGGTGTTAGGAAAGAGGAACCACTATCAAGCCTCCTCTATTCACTTATTGAAGTGTATCAATGTCATTTTATTGATGATCTCTCTCATGTGGGTCTATAAGGGTCGATTCAAGTTGGAAGGGATCTCTATGTGCCCACTCATCTTCTCTATGTAGATGATATCCCACTATTCATGCAGACCAATAAGAGAACATTGGTGTTAATCAATCCGACTTTTCATCATTATGAAATAGTGGTAGGGTAATCCATTAGTTGGAAAAAACCATCCATCATATATTTTAATAGAATTTTAGTCTCTAAAAAAATCAAGATAGTGAGAAATATTGTTGTGAAAAGAGGGTTTATACAATTCTCATACCTTGGGGTCCCTCTCTTTTGGGAAAAAGATAAAAGATGCCACATAGAGAGAATCTCGGTAAAGATCACTAGTAAATTGGCTAGATCAAAGAGGAAATTTATGTCACAAGTATGAGGGATATGATTGATAATTTTTTTTATCACCTATATGTTTTTTCATTCCTTCTATATTTACAAATGGGAAAATAGTCTCTTAAAAAGTATTCAAGAAAATATTAGGAATTTTCTCAGGATTGGATTCATTAATGAGAAAAAAATGTCGATATTACATGTAAGGATTGTAAAAAACTAGTTGATATTGGAAGGCTTGGTGTCAAAGAAATTAGGAAATTCAATGAGGTGTTTATTGTAAAGCTTAATTTGGATTTGATCACCTCAATTCACAAAAATATGGATTTCCTCTCTGACAGATTTGTTCATAGGCTCTACAATGTGTATTTAGGTTACATCATCTCTTCTGTCTAGTCAATGATATGAGCTTCCTTTATTGACATTATGTTCTTCTAAAATGGGTTCTTTCATGGGGCTCAATTTTGAATTTCTAGACCACAAAATTTCTAGACAGACCTCTTAATGAGATGCCTTCACCCCCACACAACAGGCTCCACATGTCGATTTCTGATCATAGTTATATTATTAATGATTTTTTGTAAATTATTCCCTCACGCCTCCTACTATAGATTTATAGGTAGTATTTTATTGAGAATGATACTCTTATCTATAATTTTAAATTGGTAGGATATATCAAAACCAAGTACTTATACCGATACAAGAACCCACATTGCATGAGCCCCCAGCTAGATCTCCAGATTCAGGATCCTATTTATACCTTTTGTAAAGCAACTGCTTCTTTAGAAGTTATATTAGAACCGTATACCTATCCATGAATAGTTGAAGATGGGTATCATGCCTCTTTCTTTAGTCTTTAGCCTTATCCTCAAAGCGGATGGTTCTTAAAACCATCTTTTTGTAAAGTGAAACTTTTCATTTTAGTTGTGGCGCTATGTGATGAACATGTTTCACATCAATTTTTCCCTAGATTTCTAGGTGGAGGATCTATTGAAGCTTATAGATAAGTTTTTTTTCCAGTAATTTGGTGTTGAATCTCTTCTTGTAGTGATTGTGATCATATTTTATTTTATTAGGAAACCTGCAATGCTTTTTCTTTTAAAAATAAATGTTTATCATTAAACATTTGAGTGGTAACAATTCAAAATGCATATTATACAGTTTCTAGAAACCCAATAGGTTCAATGGAAAATGACGTTAATGATATTATTATTTTTCATATCCTTAGTGTGTTTGGAAGGATAAAAAACCACTTATTTTGACATTCATCTAATGGATCCATTTGATTGTACCATGGATCAACGTTAATATTGATGGCATGGCCTCAGGGGCTCCCGGTACCTTAGGCTGTGGTGGAATATTTTTCACAAATAGGGGGTTTGTGAAAGGATGCTTCTGTCACTTTAGTGGATATGGATGGACTTATGTAGTTGATCTATAGAAAATGATAGTCTCTTTCATTTGTTGTTCAGTTTGGGTGGAATCCACAATGTTTTGAACCAGACTTGATTCTCATGGTGGAGGCCTTAATGAAAAAAAATCCATGGATGATCAATTGATACTTCTTCCCAATTGGATATAATTTCTCAAGGTCTCCCAATCCCTTTAACTCAATTTCAATCATGCCTATAGTGAGGTTAACATTGTAGAAGATGTTATATGTAAACAAACAATTTTGGAGTCATGTTCAGTGTGGTATTTTGTCATCCCACACATGTGTATATCCTATGTGGACTCAAATACGAGGGGTGAGCTTCAAACCCACATTTGAATACCCCCTTGTAATGATCTATCACTTTGGTTATTTTAATAAATTTTTAGGAAACAAGAATGCTTAGTTTTGAGTCTCTTTTCCAACAACATGCTGATAGAGAAATATATTTGGTGTCCCACCTATGTTTTATCTTTATAGGAGATTGATCATAATATATAATTAATTTTTTTCAGGATATTAACCTCTTGAATTCATTTTTTTGATGTATTGGATGATATTTTATAAGGATGGGATTGACTTTTTATTGAAGATTATCCTATAATTTTCTCAATGGGGTGTTTTGTGTCTTTTAGGGACAATGTAAACCTAGGTCAGGTAAATCCAAACCCTCATTTCAAGATGTGGATAAGGAAATCTAGTTTTTTACCATCAACACGAAGCTAGAATCATTGAGTGATGTTCCCGCACAAGTTTTCATTGAGTTTCTAGACGTCTTCTCATCAAATTACTCTTTCTTTCCACCTGTAAGGGAGTTGGATTTTTCTATTACCCATGTGTTCAGTACTCAAAAAAATTACATTAAATCATAGAATTTGTGACTTGTATAGATTAAATATTTTAAATCTATGTTGGATTATATACTAGAGAATTGTTTTATATGCCTAAGTGTTTCACCTTGGGCTGAAACTTTTCTACTTTCAATGAATGATGATAAAACATTTCCCCTATTTTAATATTAATGGAAACCCAATTGAGTCACATTAAAGAATAAATATCCATTTCCTAGGGCAGGTAAACTATTTGAATATTTTAAATGGGTGATGTTGATCTTGAAAATTGATTATTGATCTGATTATCACCAATTGAGAATAAAATATTCCAAAAAATTTTAATACATCGTTCAGGTGTAGGTGTGAATATTATATAAATATTGTTATGATTTTTCATAACCAAATATGCATCAGTTTTATAGGGATGATAAATAGTATATGTAATGAGTACCTTAATTCATTAGTGGTTATATATATGGATATCATTTTGTTTACTCTTAGACTGAGGAAGATGTTATGTGTCATTTGAGAGATGTTATGCAAAAAATGATAAATTTTTTACATTATGAAAAGCATTTGAAATTTAATTCTGGTTTTTGGGAAATGATTCTCATGGGACACATGATCTATGAACATGATATATTAGTTGACTTAAAAAATATGAATGATGTAATGAAATGGTATAAATCTCATAAAAACATTGAGTTATGAAGCTTTTTGAGATTGGTGGGATATTACTACTAGTTCATTAGAGATTTCATGAAATATGATTTTGTAATTACCTCTATCACTTTGAAATGATTGATTTTATTTTCGGATGAGAAATGTTAGAGTAAAATTGAAGGGATACATGGTATTTTGTGATACATTAATTTAGGGTTTGTGTTGTGTTTTTATTGATAGTGATGAGGTTTTAGCCTATGGTTTTGGACATATTCGTTTATACGATAAGAATTATCTTACCCGTGATGCTTAACTCACAACAATATTGAATGATCTTAAGTGTTGGTGTTATAAAAGCTATAAATTACCATTTTCTATATATTATTTATAGAAAATACCCCTTATATTAATTCAATTCCTCATAAAAACTATAATTTCTTTGACTTTTATGAATATTGTACATCAATATTAAAATGTATAGTTATTTAATTTTATTGATATATTCACTTTGTTAGTAATTAATTTTTCCATTAATACCGTTATATTTCTATTTGAAACCGATGAAAACAATTTCAATTCAATCGTGGAAATAAATAATTACAAGGAATAAATTCTATTATTTTTTTCATAAACATTAATATTTTTCTTCTTTTTTTTATTATTTAAATGGAATATATTTGGATTTTAATATTTTCAAATAAATTGTGAAAAAATTTATTTTAATTTTTTATTATTTTAAATTGATTTTGGAAGAAATATTTTGGTGAATAAATTCTTTATTTTGTTGGTCAAAAAAATGAATGGATAGGCATGGTTAGCTAAGTAACCATCCGCAATTGACCACACCACTTTTATTTCCCACCACAAAGCACCACTCCCACTCAGTCTACTAAAAATGAGAACCCCCTACATACATCTCCACTCGTGACAAGACAACTGACCAAGGGAAAACCTTCACCACCCTATCGAAAGAATATTCAATCATCTATAGAGTGACGATGGCTCCGATGCTAACCCAACAATTACCACTACTCATGGTGATCCACCCTACCACAGATCTCACCAATGACCATTATGTTAATTGCATATCCACCATGATGGTCATATATGCCGACTATCCCATCGAAAACATCCTAAATGAATGAGGCCAAACCACCTGAAAACACAAATACTAGATTCTCCCTATTATAATATGACCTAGTGAATTATTACCACAACCCATTGAATATCCATGGATGATAACCACCGATGACAATACAAACCTAATTGTCATTCCCCTAGAAAAAATACACTACCTAGCACAATCCATATTAAATATACCATTTATGAATTTGATCTACCAGTATCAATCTACTCACTGACCAATAGAATAATAACAAGTACTGCACCATCTGAGTCACCACTGAAAATCATGCATTCCAGGTCCAGATATATGAGAAAAACCATCTATTGTCACATGTGAAGTCCAATAGAAAACAAAAATAATGATCTTGATTTTATGTGTTTAATTATTAATATATATCCTCTATAATTATATTATCATATTTGAATAAGATTATGTAGGAGGATATTTATACTATCCAATCCATTAACAACATCACACTCATCCTACTATAACACATTAAATCATTCCTTCATTCAGATCACACTTCATACAAGTAGAGTTGTGTGGTTATATTGGAATAATTTTTTTCCACTACTTCCAGGTGTGTGAGTTATTTATCAAAATAAATTGATGAATTATGAGTACCCATTAAACCATGATAATTTAAGGAATAGATGGTATATTAAAGGATTTATTATAAAAATGATTTATTTCATACCAAATAAAATGGCGGAGGGTGAATATATGAACAATATTGAAACTACTCATTGAGTTATATGATTTAGAACACTACTAAATGATTATTGGTGTCACTGGAATTAATCCTTGTGTCTGTTTTATTTTGATTCATTCATTGTTTTAACTTTCTTATTCATTTAATATCATATTTTCTTTCAACCAAAAACTAAACATACAGTATTGGTTTATTTTAGACTATGGAGACAAAAAATACGTAAGTTCAAGGACAATGAGACTCCCAAAGAATTTATCCTCATGATGTGAACCTAGTCATCCACTGGGATTTACTAGTATTAGAAATAATATTTCACTATGACACATATCAATCACATTATTATTTTGGAATTACCTTTTAAGATAAACAATTAACTTCATTTACAAACAAAAAATCATGAGATATATCTCCTCTAAAAAATATTTGAATATATAGTTTTTGTGTTGGATAAAGTTATTTTAGTGTTTTGGTATTGACAGGTCTTATACCCAGGAAAGAGGATTTATATTATAGATTCAATGAGTAGGAAACGCCCAACAAATTAAAATAGGGAATCATTAGAAGAGTGATTTTTTTGAATCTCTTTGGTATGTTTCATTAGGGAGTTACAAAGAATTTTTATGAGGTTGTATTGATTAGCGTGCAGTTGACCTCCTAACATATTGATATGAATCTTCATCTTCCACATATTAATGATGAATTTCATGAAATTAGGGAATTTATTTATGATGGGGGCTAGTGATTAGTCGTTCTCTTTAGAGGGTACCCTATGTTTCCAGAACCGATATATTGTACATTTTTCTTATGAGAAAGACTATTATGTGGTTATTTTCCAAAATTAATATTGGGCAGTTCAACCTAGTATTACAATGATATTATATGTCATATGACATTGATATTATTGACCAGGTATGTTATGAGACATCGTTGATGTTATCTCTCATTATTATACATGAAAAAATATAAGATAATACCAATAAATACTTTTTGTTTTTCACTACTCACATCCTATGATGACATAAAAATGGGATAATATTTCATTGGAAATTTTGGTTAGGATTCCACATACCCATTAAGGGGTAAATTCAATATGGGTTGTGATCGATAGGCTGAAAAAATCAGCCAACATTATACCCATTTAAGATACAACCAATGTTGATGAATTGGAATGTATCTTTATGTAGGAGAATGTAAAAATAAATGGAGCTCCATTTTGTTATTGTCTTTGATAGGGATCCAATTTCACATGTTCCTTTTCAAGAGGCCTACAGAAGTAAATGGGATCCCATGTACATTTTAGAATGGAATATCATATGAAAATGAATTTCTAGATAGAATGAGCCATTAAAATTATTGTGTACATGATTTAAGATTATGTTATTGAAATTAATGGAGATTTTGATGTACATTTTCTACTGGATGAGTTCTCCCATAACAATTATTACAAATCCATAATTTGGATTGATACTTGTGGTTTCATTATTTTCATCATTATAAACTTATTTTTTGTTGGTTAGAGATTGATGAAGATTCCTTTGGAAGACATAGTTTGTTCTAAAAGACGATATGGAATATTAAACTGAATAATCAGAGAATATTGGTTCTACATATCCAGTATAAATACAATGATCATCACCCATGATTAAATTTTAGTTTTCATTTGGTGACCACATCTTCATGAGAGAAACAAATTGGTTGGGTCAATGATGAGTTAAAATAGAAGTAAAGACTTCACCATGGTTTGTACATTGTTTTTTAGTATGCTAATAAAATGGGGAATTTTCCCTTTCATTTTCAAATACCACTATAATTGACTTCATACCATAACATGTTTCATTTTTTAATTATTTTAATATATATTTCTAACACATCTTATGTTCTAGGATAACATGATATTATTGTTAAGCCAAAATAATCTATGACTGAGTATCTATTCAGGATTTTTCATTTTGAGAAATGAATCTTTATTGAAAATGATTCCATTGGACCATGGTATATGGATTAAAGATATTATTATTCTTGAAAATTAGAATAAGAGAAACTAAATAGATATAAGTGGATTATCTATTTGACATATAATCTCATTCAAAATATTTATCTGGAAAAATATAGTTTATGTTGGGGAGGATGTAACATCTTCCTACCTATTACACTGACTACTACAAAATTGTTCTATTTTTATGTTCATTTTCAGTGATATGATCATTTATTAGGGGTGTATATATATTTTTGGAAAAAATGTACGTTTCCATCATTTAGGCTATGATGTGGAAGCCTTGGGATATGGCTTATCCTAATGGTTATATGGTTGTGCAAAGGTATGAGTGCTATATTTTGGGGCATTGGATGATAGTTCATAATGATACTATAAGTTTCTACATAGATGTACCATGAGTGTGATGGATGATCCCTAAAGCTCTATGATATGTATTTTAATGCTTTTCCCCAGATGGGAATATATGAGGCAAGTAAAACAGCTGTAGCCTAAGGGTATAGAAGGAGGTTTCTTGGTTCTACCATTATAAACACCCAGTCAATGTGTTTAACTAGATATAAAATAAATTAATCCCATGGTAAGTGAATATACACTATAGTTTTCTCTGGTTGGCTAATCAATAGTGAATGTGGTGTGGTCTGATCATTTTATTCTTTAGGGAATTTATAATCATTATTTTTATACCATCGAATGGGCACTATAATGTTGACTATGTTTTTTATTCATAAATAAATTGAACCCATTCTCTATTACTTATCCCCCTCCTGAACCTTATGATTTTATTTTATCTTGAAGGATCACAATAACTTTTTAGGATGATATCCTCTCTTTTATTCAAGAATCAAAGATCCAATGTAATAATTTGATTCCTCTATTATAATAATTCTCTCGTATTTATGAAACCTTATGTTTTCCCTATCCCATTTATTGATAGTGATAAATCATAATAATATTTTTGGATATAAATTTAAGTTGTTATAAATTATAATTATTTGGATTTATCTTAATCATCCTCACCTTGTGATTCCCATTTGTGTATCTAGTGTTGTGTGATTCTTGATAATTGATTAAGGTATGAATTTTTTAAATTCATTTACATTCATGTTAAAAATTAATTTTTTTTGTGTCTATGAAATATTATTTTAAAATTATTTACAGAACATGATTAGATGTTTTTAGTAAAGCATGAATTTTCGAAAGAAACCCCTTTTATTGAGTTTTTATGGACATGATGATTCTTTTATAAATAGTGTCCCAACATGAGAAATTATTTGATAAAATTATTTTACGGTAAGTTTATGGGAAATATGGCTAAAAATTAATTCTTATTTTGAAAAGGAAATTATTTGATAAAAAACAATTTTTTGTTTTGAAATTAAAAATGCATGTTATAAAATACATAACATAGGAAATTTTATTTTTTTCAAAATTTATAATGATTTAAATTCCAATAATTTATTGATTGATCCATTTAAATTCATGTGAGACTAGGTAGTTAATTGTTAATTTGTAAAATCATGATAGGAAATGAACCCTAGAACGGGATTAATGATGAAAACATTGAATTAATAAAAAAGGTGAATGATTTTCCCTAAAGGGTAATTGAGTCTCGATATCCTGATCTGAAGGACATCTGTACAAATTGAGATAAGGTAACAAATTGAGTAGTTGGAGGATCATATTATGAGATACTGGTATACTTAATAGCTTATTACGTGGTTCTATGATATTATTGATTTAATGTATATACTATTTTAAAAAAAAATTTATTTATGGAGAATTATTTTTATTAATATTATATATAAAATGTTAATTTGAGCTTGTTTTGATGTATCATAAATCTCTTTTAGGGGAAAAATGTTTTTTAAATATATGTACTTTCATTTCCATGACTAGTTTTATTTAAATTAAAATCATATATGGGTGTTTTTTATGTGATTTATTTTAGAAAACATGGTGAATCCCTATATTGGTATTTAATTGAATCCCTTACTTTGGATGTAAGAATTTTAGATTATCTTATTTAGGTATGATCAAAGCGAAAAAACCACATGGATGTGGTGTCTTTTCTTGATCTTTATGACCCAGAGTGAGGGTCATGATCAAGAGAGATGTGATCCACCAATTACATGGGTTTATCATTAATCCTCGTCATGTAATTAATTTTTTAGTTTAATGATGTATTTTTTTGGTATTATTTCAACAAATTTCTTCTTTTACATTCTCAGTGACTGTTAAACATACAGAATTGTATATATTTTCTTTTGTTATATTGTGGGAAAAATTATTCACTTGTGATTCTTATATGATGTTATGTTATAATCACCAACCTATGGTGATATGGAACTTACACCAAGATACATCAAAGAAATATTAAGTACTAGAGTACAATGTATCGTGGATTTTTCACGACAATAATATCCCTTTTCACCTATTTATTAAAAAAATTTCTTTCCTAAAATCACTTTTTTAGGTAATGAATGGTTTTTTCTTGTATGTTTAGGTTATTTAGTTTTGTTAATTACACTTTTATAATGTTTAAATCATGTTTATAATTTATCTCATGAAATTAATATGATATATAATCATTATATTCATATTTTGAGTCGTCCATAAATATAGATAGTGATAAATGAATAATAATATTCATTGAGATGGTATGTCCTATGAAATCTGGAACAATTTTTCTATTTTTTTGATGAAGGAAATGAAATAAATGCAAATTTTAATTCATCTTTAGATTAAAATTTTTATATAATAATATCATATATAGTTATTCAATTTATACTTATTATATTCATGTCAATAAAAATGAAAACTGTATCACGTCACTTCATGGAGGCGGTAATCCACACGTACGTATGAGTGGAATTAAAAAGGTACATGATATATTATAATTCATCAATTAAAATTATATCTTAAATATTATATAAAGATTATTAATCAAAAATTTTATAAACATTGATAGTTTGTGCTGAAAGATGAATTACATGAGTTCATGAGGATGTATCCCACCATACACATGATTGACAGATTCATTTACCATTTGATGGAAGATGTGATTGATGTATATTTTATTGTAATAATATAAAATCTAATTATATTGTATATATAGGTGTTTTTATATCATCATATATGAAGAATTTTTTAAAGTGTTAGAGAGAAATATATAATTAAAATGAATTATTAAGGATCATACCTCTTCTACAAATATCCTCTGTATATTTATACCTAAATCCTTCAAAAATTATTTTACTTATTAAAATATAGACTCTAGTAAATTAGAATAAATACAAATGACTAGATTTGGGTATGGAATAGAAGATCCTAACGGCTCAGTATGTGTAAAGAGGTGAGGAGAGGGGGTTCCCTTTTAATAATGAAGTAAGTAGAACCATTGTAATTTGACAATGTTTTCCAAAAATGCAATGATACATTCCTATTCAAAAGGATAAAAATATAAAACTCACAAAAAATATATGAGATGAAATAAAAATAAGGCCATATATTATAATTTTTACTATTTTTAGTACATTTTAATCCTTACCTTTTTACTTGATCCCCATGGTAAACAATTTTTTGACCATAACCACGATCATAAGGTTTTACTGTTTTTATTATTAATTATGTATAAAAATTAATTTTCCCTAAATATATAATATTAATTGTGATTTTTCCAAAATATTTAATCCACTTTTCCAAATTTATTTGACATATGTTTTGGAATTTATTTTAAAATTAGACCTACTCACAGGATGAAGAATCTATTTTTATAAAAAACCCATATGTAAAAATGGGTTTTAAATAATAATTGAAAATAAAATTGATTATATTGACCAAAATTGGGTAAATCATAATATTTTATATCTAATTTTAATTTTAAAACAATTATAAAAATAGTACAATTAAATTATTAAAATAAAAAGACAATTTTAATAAAAATTTATTTTCAACATTCAATGAAACATTAATCTCGTAAATATATTTTAAAAAATTAATCTTAATGTTATATTGACATGAATATTTAAAAACTGATGTTTATTTTATCAATTATAGATTTTATAATTTGAATGAAATTAATTTTATTATTTTTTTTAAAAAAATAATTAAAAACCATTTTGATGAGGAAATTTATTTTTGATGTATATAAAGACTTTACTACAAAATATTACTTATTTAAAAAAATATTTTCAATATAATACATATTTATACATTATTTAAAAATGATTTTATTAATATAATTATGACCATATTTAACGACTAGGTTATAATGGTATTGGTTTAATAATAATATTAATAGTATATTGTTTTTTGTTAAAACTAGTTGTTGTGTGTAATGTAAGCAATCGAAAAAATAAGTTTATTTGAAAAAAAAATCATAAAATCTTATGTTGTTATACATTCCCTTTATAAAATACCATTTATAGTAATAATGAGAGAATTAAAATTAAAATTAATTTAAATGCATTGATTTTTTATAGGCAGTAGAATCCATATTCCATAAACCATTCTCCACTCCTATGTTGGGGGAAAAGTATTATCTATCTCATCAACTTGATTAGAATTATCATTTTATTTCCATAATTTTGTTAAGTAATTTTCTAATATTCTTGCGAGTATATATCATTTTTGTTTGAATGTATCTTCATCTGGAAATAAAATAACTGACATACACTTAATGGATTATATTAAATTTATTTATACAAAGAACATCTATATTTATTATATCATGTATTATTAGTTGTGTTTTTTCCCAATACATTTACATTCAATGATCATTAATTTCTAAATTTCTTAGTTCCATTAATATATCCTTTTATATTATTCTAAAATTTATTTTCTTCATCATATGGGATGAGATTCTAGAATCCAGAATAATTTTACTAATGTTATTTATAACAATAAGTGAAATATCAGATGGGATTTCCATATATTCATTATTTATTAATTTATATGACATTATTTGTTTAGATAATATGCCAAACTATATATCCAAATTCTTTTAGTTATTCTTATAATTGAATTTATATTTATATTATTTCTCTAGTTGGGAGACAACTCATCTATAAGTAATTATTCATAGGAATTTCTATCACATTATTATTGGATTTCTATATAAGTTGTTTCATTTATTTTTTCATAAAATCAAATATTGGTAAACAATATTGGGAAAAAATTCATATCTTTAAAATGTGTTTCGTTATTTAGGTGAATGATATATTATAATAACCATTGTTGACTACCTGATGCATCACCATATAGTTATCTATATATATTTTAATATTTTTTCTTATTGTGAAATATGTAGTAATAAAATAGGCACATCATCAGGGTGAAAGATTTTCACCTCAAGAAAAAATATTTTCTTCATTTGAGTAGAATAATAATTTTTTAAAACCCCTTTATGGTTGTTCATTATATCTAATATTTTTATTCTTTACTTCATAGAATTATCTTCCCATAACATAGATGATTTTTGTTATACATTTATTACCCATTTTACCCATGATATTATGATGCTTTTGATTAAAAATATTATACAAAATCCTCATAGAACATTATGCACCATACATAAATTTCTCATTCATATTGTTTGTAAAATTATTCTTCTTATTATAATAACACTCATTCATTTTAGATTCAGTCATTTTATTTATTGAAAACACTTCTTCCCCATGGGTTTAAATCCAAATTATTATTATCTAAATAAAAGTCTTATGTTCATTTATTAATATAGTAATATCATCAACAATAAGCATAGAATCATTAGCAAGCAATGTAATCACTTGAGTAGTACTTAAAAACCTTCTCCAATGAAGTAATATGATTTGAGTTGAACATGTATTCTGCTAATAGATTCAGTAATCCTTGAATCAATTTTTTCATTCATTGGGAATAAAACACATCATGTGCACTTTTATCACCCACAGTATAAAAAACAATCAATTTGTAGATTATATATAGTTTATGAATTAATTTGAGGGGTTTTTCAGTATTTATCTAAAATAAACCCCCAATATTATATCTCCCAATTAATATAGAATCATATGTATGTTTAAGTCGGAGTAAATGTTTACAAAGAGAGGATTAAATTTCAAATATTCTTATGTTTTCAGAGATGATTGAACTCTTAGGAACAATATGTAATTATAAAATGTATTTTTTACGATTTTATAAAAAATCAATCCACTTGGTCATTGGGTTTAATTTATTACTCATTGATACATTTATATTTAACCTTTTTTGTGATAATTATTTACCCGATTTATATTATATTTATATTATTTCACTAAAATATTTATTATAAATAAATCCACTATTAGTATATCAAAACTAATAATTAATATCATATTTTCACCACGACCCCCATCGAATCATCACTTAAATAATTTTGGAGTAATATTTAGTTGTGAATATATATCAAACATTGGGAATTCTATGTAATATAGAAATATATTTTGTTAAAGAATATTATCATATTAACATTAATGTTTAATTTTATAAAACATATCAATTTCTTCTCTAGGATGTCTTGAATCAAATAAAACTCACTATATACCAATATATATTTAATTTTCCTTCCTAAATACAATAATATATAAAATGTAATTTGTTTCATATATAATATCTTTGAGGTGGGTCTCATTGTGATCACATTTAAATTATTCATCTAAACATGCCACAATAAAATATTATGTCCTTATAAAATCTAATAAATAAAATTAAAAAACATTTTTTCTAAAAAAAATTTAGTCCAATAAAATTATAGTATCATTCCAGGTGTTCAAAAATTATATTTGAATTTTTTTTATATATCATGGATAATTTCATTAATATTATATTAGAATATTAATTTTTGAGAAAAAATATACTCACCCACGAAATTTACATGCAACCCAAAATTTTTTTTCTCTAAAAATGTATTTATTTATTTTTTTGAATAAATTATTAGTATTATTTTATAGAACATTAAGAAATTTTTTTAAAAAATAAATCAATTTTTTAATATGAACAAAAAAATTCACTTACAGTGAGATTTTATATTTTTTTATGAAAATACAGATTTTTTATTGAATACTGAAAAATAACATTTTTATGTAAACTTTTATTTTTATTTAATTTAGATGTCTGATTATTTTTATAATATGTTTTAAAAGTTACAAACTTATTTGATAGTAATATTTAATTCAATTTATTACATTAAAATTATCATTATACCCTATATTAGTATCTGTTTATTTTTAAGATTAAAAAGGAATTTCACTCCAAAATTATCTTAAAATGCATAATATTTCTCCATTACAATTAATTAAAATAAAAAATAATTTGAAATGATATTGTTGAATTTTTAATATTTTTTATCTACTGTTGTGAATTTAAATTCACGAATTTAATATTATAATTAATAAAGTAAAGGTAAAATCATCTTCTAATTTAAAAATGTATTTTCCAGAAAACAACTTTCCATATGATTGCATGTTTTATATTAAATTAAATTATTAAACCATTGTGAATTTTTGTACACTGTGTTTAGAATAATTATAAGTTATATTAGGTAATACGGTAAACATATTTTTTTGAAAAATATGAATAGTAACTATTGAAATTATTTATTACCATGGTAAATGGAATATATGTTAATTAGTGGTAAAAGTAATTAAATAAAGACTAGAAAAAATGTAACCCTAATAGTATGAGAATTTATATTTCCATTATATTTAAATTATTTTTATATTCCTTGTTTTTTTTCATTATAAATTATTGATTAATAAATATGATAATAATTTTATTTTTATACGATGAAACATAAATTATATTTTTTTATTAATATGAAATTTAAATTTAGACATTCCATTTGATTAATTAGTTTTTCTAAATGAAATTATATTTTAATAAAATAATATTACCTAATGAGAATTGATAAATTTAATTGATATATTCTTTCTAGGATGTGAAATGTAATTTTTATAATGGTTCAAAAACTATTTTTTAAAAAAGAAAATCATTTTTGAATTTTTTTATTTATGTGTAAATTTAAATACTTAAATTTTTTTATAAAATGAATATTATTTTTTTAATTATAGAAATAAAATAATCTAAGGGTGGATTTTTAATAATTCTTTAAGAGAGTCATATTTTGGGGTAAATATTAAAGACCGTATAAATATATGGTGTGTATTATGACATCATAATGAACAAAAAGTGATGTAATAAATACTATAACTAATGTCCCTAACCAAATATATATATCCCAATTAAAACAGTGTATTTTTTTTATTATAATAACTTTATTATTTATTTATGAATCCTCTAAAACATATAATATATTTTGAGGTTTTAAAACAATTTCTTTAAAAGTATATCGCACCTTCACATCAGTAAGGGAATTACCTTATTATATTCGGCCCTTGTAATTATTCATTAGTTAAAACCACCCAAAATTTGTATACACCATTAGAAAAAACTATGTAGAGGTTTGTGATTTTGATTATTTACTAATATAGTGTCAATAATGTATGTTTGAAGAATAATATGGAAATCCTCTATATTTTCATATAAATATATACACAATATCCCAATTATCATCACTAAAAATCATTGGAGAATGTCCTTATAATACCCTATTCTCTCTAGAGTCCTCACAAGTTTGCCCAAAGATCTCATGAAGCTCTTACCAATCATTTCAAATAACACATTCAAGGTAATAAAACTTCTTCTCATCCTATCAATCCAAGAACCTTCATCGAAATAAGTCTTTTTAATTTTATTTGGTTATATTTTCATTCATTTATAAACATTACTTTACATTAAAATTGATTTTATTTAAATGATATATATTTTATCCTCACTTATTATGAAATTTACCCAAGATGATATTATGCCAACATTCTATAAGGTATTTCTATCTTATCATTTACATTCAAGCCAATCATATATGTTATTCCTTTTAATTACCATAATTTAATGTTGGGATATCTTATTCCATATCACCCTAACTATAAAATTAATATCTAAATTATTATATAATATTTTTCAACTCATAAATTTATCCCATGTTCCTTTACGCACACCCATTACCATGCTAAAATTTAATAAGGGATCTCCCACTCTCTTTTTTATTCAAGACACTACTTCATGTTATGCCTATTATATTACAAATTTTCATGATTGTGCTATGTTGAACTAGATCCCTCTTACTTTACTTTTTTATTTTCGTGTAATTATATACCCCATTCACTATAATTAATCCCTCCCATAAACCATTATGTACACCTTTTACTATGCCAAAATTTAGTAAGGGATCCTTTCTGTCTCTCCTTTATTAAAGTTTCTTATTATCTTATACCTTCTATTTACAATTTAAAATGTTTGGATGTCTATTGACATGTATCCATTACTAACCATTTTATTTCAAAATTATGAAATACCCCTTTGACTCTCGTCATATCATTTTATGAATTTTTATGTGACACTATTATGTTGTGGAAATTTCATCACAATTCTCCCTGCTAAAACAATTGTACTGTATACCCTACCCATTTCCTATCAAGGGTGTTCAACTCTATACGCTTATACATAATTGACATGGTAATTGAATTTATAGATTAAAAACCACATGAACATGGAATAAAATATGACAATGAATTAAACCATTTTGTATGATCTATGTTGAACACATAAGAATGATAATGAAATGAAAGTAGTGGGGGAACCCAAAATTATACAACACTCCATTTCATTAGGCAATGTTTAGTCTCATGAAACATCATGTTGGGTCAAGGATTAAACCTGATTCTTTTATAGAAATTTTTCCATTATGATGTGTTGGAAGTTATCCATGAATTATTTTTATGATGCATTATTTTATGTTTTTTTCTCGTATCCCATGTTCACTATATGATTATCAAGTTATATCTTGCCTCATGGTTCATATTTATGATTATCCCCCTTTTATGCCCCATTTATATGCCTATTGTCTAACATGTAGTACATTATTCATGTTATTCCATGTTTATTCCCTTATTAAGAGTTATTTCTCATCCTTTTCATATATATATCCCCAGGTTATCACATGCAGTTTTAAGTATGATGAATTATTATGAGCATGTGAATGATTTTTTCAATAATGATGTTGCATTAATTTGTTGATATTTTTATGAAATTTATCTAACTCCAAAAGACACTTGTCTATTCGATCTTCAATGATTTATTATGAATAATATTTTATAATTAATCATGAAATTAAGTGTAATAAAGAGTAGTGTTGTGAATGATGGTATGAACGGAATGTTTAGTTATTTTAGAATTAGGATTAAGAAACTCTAAATAAAGCCTTAGTAATAAAATGGAATATTATAAAATATCCCTAAATATATCTAAGTATATATTAAGTGGTTTAATAATCAATTACATTACATTTTGGATACAACACATGAATATAGATTTGGAGAATATGCACCTAGGGGTAAAACTCAAAAAAACTGCATTGATCTATACATAACCCTGAACTAGTGAAATAAAATGTTCTTTAACGCACACATGGGTTGAAAATCTTTGGGGATATGGACTAGTAAATTCAAAATCTCATTACAAACCATTTTTAAGGGAACAATACTTCTAATCAGAGTCTATGTTAATAAATAAGTAATGGATTACTTATATTGAAGCCCATAAAATTCCTAATTTTACGAAATACATGTAATTTAAAAGTTATTCCATTAATGTTATTAGATTACCATTTATGTGTTTAATAGTTTAAAATAAAATGTCCCTAATTTTCTATTTATTCTAGGCATTGGATGCGAATAGGGAGAATCCATTCAATAACCAACATGATGGGAAATGTGATGAATTCTAAAATGAGATTCTTAACATGAAAGTTGATCATGTATGACATATAGTTATTACTCCTAAGAACTATAAAAAATAACAGTTAAAAACTAACACATAGTTGAATGTAAAATTACATCGAAGAATTAGAGGATGAAATCTCATGCATGTTAATATGATAATGGCGATAAAGGAAAGGAGATTCAATTTTCTGTGTGTCAGAAATTTGGGAAGCGATGCCCATGGATATGACACAAAGGAACTTGAAGGTGTTTTAAGTGTTATAAAATCTGGAAAAAAGTTCATAGTTCCCAAAAAATTTAATAGAGTTGTAGGGAAGTTAATAAGTTTTATCATATAAAACTATTTTTTGTTTAATTTATTATGTGTTGAGAATATTGGAATTATATGAGTCAATTCAATAATCCATGAGTTAAATCCTATACTAAGGACATATTTTATGGAAATAATTTAATTATAAGAATTAAAAAATTTATTTATTTTTATTTTAATGTGATTTTTTAAAATAATTATATAAGTGAAATTATAGTTATATGAATAATGAAACATATAAGGATTCTTACGAAATAGTTTTCATTAATGATTTGAATCATATTTTGAATGTTAGTGGTCACCTATAAATGTTATTTAGTAAGAAGGTAATATTTTATAAAACACATGATTGAGGGGTTGATAACCCTTAATAGTTGTTTGATAATGGGATAAACTTAATGAGTCTCAGTATGATATGTATAAGCATAATATTCAAAATCATTGTTACAATTTTTGAGGATTTAAGTGATTAATGATATTTATGGAAACCATATTATAGGGTCACATTTTGTTTATTTAAAGGTGATTAATAATATTTAGAGATATGTTTTAATTTTTTAAGTTATATATACTTTATATGATTTTTTTGAGTAATGATATTATGTTTTAGGAGGTGTAATTTGAACTATATAGGTCAACATTTGAGGTTATAAAATTATTTAATTTTGAGGTTATTAGAGATATATATATTTATTATTTAAGGAATGGTCAATATTATACATTTGGGATTATTTTTTTGATTTTGTGGATTAATGTATTAAATTATTATAAGAATTTATGTCTATTTTTTAATAAATTAAACAAAGGAGTAATAGGTTGTTACTATTTGGTATATCATGTGGTATGATAAATACTTATTCTAGTGATCCATAAATTAATAAAATTATTTTTATGTTATAATTGTTTTAAGAAAAAGATTATATTGTAGTAAAAATTAAGTATTAATTTCAAGAATGTATAATTATATATATTCATTTCTAAATATTAAAGGAATTCCTTAACAATAGGAATACAATGTTGAATAAAAAATGTTATAATATTATGATCAATTCCCATAAATTGATGGTCATTTTATCCTTCACATATGTATGATTTTTTGGTAACTTAATTTCTCATAACCAAGTTATCAATCACACTAATTATGTAATTCGGTGTCATATTTCTCTTGAATTTTTATATTCTTACTTTTCACTAATTTCATCATATTTGGAAACCTTTTTATTTTAATACCCTTATAATTCCATTTCTCTCATTTCAACTGGATGCCTCATTAACCCTATTTATGATGTGGATTTTAAATAAATATATTTTAAACTATTTAAAAATTTATTATCATGTTAATGTTTATATTTTGACGAACAAATTTATTAAACTGTTATGAATGTAACTCTCAGATTTTTTTAAAATAGAAAACTTTGTTCGATAGCATATGCGATACAACACCCTGCACTAAAAAAATAATTATTATTTAGATTTTAACATTTTAAAATTTTTATTAATTTGTTTTGATATGATTAAGTTTAAATACTTTAAGAAATATATATATCTACCCTAACTATATTGATAAATTCTTACTAAATAACAATCAATTTTTAGTAATGTCTTTTTGTTCATCCTAATATGATATTTTTTTAAAAATGGATTTTATTTAGTTTTATGAATAAATTATGAAGATTTTTTTCTTGAAAATTTATAAATAATTTTTTTTAAAATAACCTCATTTCATATATCATCATATAACATTTCACTAACAGTGAAAATTTGGAGTTTTGTAGAAAATATAGATTTTCCAGTGAATAGTAAAAAATACAGTTTTTATGTAAAATTTCAATTTATTTATTTTAGAAGTATGATTATTATTTTAATATGTTTTAAATGTTACATAGGTATCATTAAGTAGTGTTTTTTTCAATTAATTACATTTAAATATTAATTATACAATAATTTATTATAAGATTATTTTTATGATTAACAATGTATTTGCATAAAAAATGTTTTAAAATGCATAATATTTCACCAATATAATTACCTAAAATAAACCGTAATGAGAAATGAAAAAATAATTGTTTTTATTATATATAAATATATATTAATTTAAATTCATATATTGTATATTATTATTTATAGAGTTAATGTAAAATCATATTTTCCTTTAAAAAATTTATTTTTCATAAAACCACATTCCCTCATTCTAAGAGGTTTTACATTAAATTAAATTATTACACCCCTATGATTTAATGGATTAAATTTTGAAAACCATTTTAAATAATATTAGGTAATACTTTCATCTTAATTTTTTAATAATGTGAATAGTCATTGGAGTAAATATTTATTACCACATTAAAAGAAAAATATTTTATTTATTGGAAATAATAATTTCACAATTACTAGAAACAATCTAAGCATAACATTACATGTAAATATATTTCATTTTAATTGAAATTATTATTATATTCCTATTTTTTGACTTTATAAAATATTATTTGATCGGTTTGATAAGAATTATATTTTTATACACTAAAACATGAATTTTATTTTTCATAAATATAAAATATCAAGTAATAACATAATTTTTAAGAACTATAGTATTCTTATTAAATAATTATTTTTTAAAATAATATTATTTTTTTAATGATTATAAAAAAAATTTGATAATTTTATTTTTAGGATGTAGAATTTAATTTCAATAAGGGATAGAAAACTGATTTTGTAAAAAAACACAGCATTTCTCAATAAATGTCAACTGTTATATTAAATGTGAAAGTTGAAACATTTAGAACTTCATTTTGAGAAAATGAATATTATTTTTGGAATGATAACATAAAAATTATCTAATGTTAGATTTTTCATTATTTTCTGAGATAACAAAGTTTTTAGTTAAAATTTAAATAATGTATAACTGTCTCGCTCTGTTTCTTCAATAAGGACTGTAATCAAATTCCATCTTTTTGAATTTTGTAAAATAATATATAAATGATATAAAAAAATAAATATATTTTTTCCATTCAAAATAATGTGATTTTATTTTTAATTTATTTTTTTATAAATCCTTTATGAAGGCACCAAAACCCGCCATATGTTTTAAGGTTTTGAAATTATTTCTTATCGAGTATGATTTACATCCATTTCATAAATGGAATTATATTAAAATGTTCAGTACTTGGAATTATAAATTTTTTAAAACCAACAACAATTGTTAGAACCAAAGGTACAAAATGATGTGAATGTTTCTGATTTTTGTTATTTTATTATATAATGTCCAAAACCAATGTTTTGAAAAATAATAATGAATTCCACTCTCTTATCCTATATAAACCCACCAAACCATTAAATAATATTTACAAAAAACACATGGAGCTTTCCATTACTCTTTACTGCCCTCTCTAAAGACCTCTATTAATTCCCCAGTCTCTAAAGAAGATCCTCCCAAGAATTTGAAGTCACAGTTTCAAGGTAAGGGACCTTCCTATCATCCTTTCAATTCAAAACCCTCTTTGCAATTACTATTTTAACATTAAATTTGTTATATTTCAATTTTTTTATAAACATTTAATCTCCATCCAAATATTATATTTTGAATTATATATCATTTATCATCTCTAATTTTTACCTTTACCTAAGCCTTCAAAATGTAGATATTCCGTAAGGAATTTTTCTCTTGTCATTTCCATTCAAGAACCTATTTTATATTATACCTTTTATATTGAATTTTTTAATGTTTGATATATTATTATATATATACCTTATAATAAATTTGAATTCAAATTGATTAAAAAATCTTTTCACTCTCACTAATTCCTCCAAAGAACCATTTTTCACACCCATTACCATTACAAACTTTAGTTAGGTATCTCCCACTCTTCTTTGTATTCAATCAAACTTTTTATGTTATGCCACTTTAATTCACTTTTATCATGTTTGGAGTGTGTTTTTATACATCAATATTACTTATTTTTTTATTTACATGTGATGAGAGACTCCATTCACTATCATTAATCGCTCCCATGATCCCTTCTGTACACCTATTACCATGTTGAAATATAGAATGTGATCCTTTACTTCTCTCATTTATTAGATTTGTTTCTTATCATATTTCTTCTAATTACAATTTCTAATTATGGGATATGTATATAAATGAAATATTTAACTTCAATTTGATTTAAAAAATAATGATATACCCCTTTATCTCTCAAAAACCCATTTTATGTATTTATGTGATGATTTTATGCTGCCAAAATTTCACCACTATTTTCTATTCCAAAACAATTATGTAGTGAATTCAATACCAATTTCCTACCAAGGGTGGTAAAATTCTTACACGTATACCTCCTTGTATTGAGGAATTTTTTTATTTTTTCGAAACTCATTGTTCTTGGAATAAAATATGATTATAAATTAGTCCATGTTGTAGATTTATATGGCACACATATCCATGAGAATAAAATGAATGTGAAAGGTGTTACCAGAATTATATATTCCTCCAATGCATTAGGTAATTATTATTCTTATGAGTCCTCATGTTCATAAATTATGAAAAAAATTATTCCATTATGGTAAATTATCCATCATGTTGTCTTGGAAGTTATCCTTGTACAATGTTTATGATATAGTGGTTTATGTTATCACCACATTTCAATTTTTTCTATACAATTGTCATGATATATCATGTCTCATTGATCATGATTATGATTTTCACTCATTTTATGTCCAATTGATATTACTATTGTATAAAATATAATACTTTATTCATATTATTCCATGTTAATTCCCTTAAATTCTTTATAAATCACCTCATTCTTATGTATGACCCCAGGTTATCCAATGTAGTTTTAAGTACGATAGAAGTTTATGAAAATTTTATAGAGTTTTTCAATATGGTTAACGTAATTATTTTTATGTTATTATTTAATGTACATAATTTCTAAACACAGTAGAGTTTTGGATATTTTGGTATCATTATGTGTAATATTTATTAATAAATAAAAAAAACATTGTATAATAATGAGATGTGTAATAATATTTTTCCCACTAACTTTGTTGATTTTTACATTATTTCATTAAAATTTATTCAGATTAATTTGATTTCATTAATCCATTAAACTAGGGTTAATGGTTAATCTATATAAACACATTCAATTTGGGTATATATTCTCAAAGTAGTTAAACCATGTTTCTCGAAACATTCCCTTGGTTACCAAGATTGTTTTTTAATTTTCACTTTGATCCAATAATATTTTTTCCTAGTGGACTATTAACTAGAATCTATATAATTTCAAACCTTATAAATTTGTTCCTTTATTAATTTAACCAATGAGTTATATCATGGTAAATTAATTTTAAAAATATCTACTATATGTGATAGTAATGTTTTAATGTAAATAAATATAATTATTTTTGATTTATTACACATTATTTTCAACCCAAAGTAGAATATATATATATATATATACTCTACTCCATAACAGTTTATTCTGTGTTGATATTTAATAAAAAATATATTGAACTTCTAAATTAATATTTTATAATTGTATATGTGGAAGGAAGCTATGTTCTTCAAAATTAACATATTGATCACTTCCATGATCATCCAGTGATTTTATGAAATTATATTCAATTCCAAATAAATCCTCAATGTAATTTTTTTTTAATATTCTTGTTGGACGACTTCTAATAAAATTTTGTAACATTTTATCTTTAATAAATATTGATGATATACATATTTATCTTTAATAATAAATAATTTCAATTCAATACAATATTTATTTTTGATAAAATATTTTCTAAAATTATTTAAAAGTGTTAGATTTTGTTTTGTTATATGATGCATGTCATTAATTCTAATATATTCTCATAGACCAATTTCAAATTAACTTTTAATATATATTCCCCAATTAGTTTATTAATTATTGAAAATTATTGAATTTATATTTTAAATTTATAGTGTGTTGAATATTTAGTTTATAGTTCAAAATATTATTTTCATAACTTTAATAAGATATAGTGTTCTCCAATATCATACTCCATGTTAAATTCTATGTTTCTCAAGATATTCCTCCAAATCAACTAAGGTATGCTCAATTATATTAACTAATCATTATGTTTTGATATTCATTTAGAAGGTTTTCATTAATTAATATATAAATTTAGTTAATATAATAATTTATATTATTGTGTGTATACACATAATTATTGTCATCCCATTGTAATCCACAATAATGAAAATATAGTATAGGTAATCTTTTTTCCCTTTAGGATTTATTGGATCAAAAAAATTGAATTAAATTAATAATTATGTTTTTATTTTTTTTATCATTTTTGAGGTTTTAATGATTTAAGAAATGGAACCCTATCATGAATGCGTAAAAATATATTTATATTGGATATTTTAATATCTCTATGATAGTTGAATCATTGAATTTGAAATGTTTCTCAATGTTGAGTTGATATTAATGGTATAAAGTTTAATGAAATATCATTTTTTCCACATCAATATTATAAAATTAATTATTTTATTTTATATCAATATTATATAGATTACAATGAGTCCTTTGTCCTTATATTAATGAACCTCTTCTAGATCTATTAATAGTGATGTAATTCATATTGAATAAAAAAACTAGTAAATTTATGTATGAATTTTATAAATAATTTAATTTCACATACAATATATTTGAATTTTAATGGATCTTTTCTATTTTATTATTTATATCTTGATATTTAATCAATACAAAAAATTCCTCACCTCCTAAAACATGAATATCATCACTATTCAAACAATCCAATTCATTATCAGTTAGTGGAAATGGGAGACAATAGTTTATTCATGACGATAGTCTTGATTAAATTTAAATTTATAATATTGTTCAATTAGAGAAATATTTTTTTTAAATTCAAATCCATTATATTATAATTTGGACTAAATATGGTGGTTTGAATAGAAATAAAATAAAATTTCTCAAAAATTTAAATTATTGAAAATTATAAATTACAAAAAACCTACAGGACTAATAGTGGGTTTACAAAAGAAGAATTTTTTAGGATGGTAGGGGAAATATACCATTTACTATTTAACTAGACACCCTATAGTTTTCCTCTAAAAACCCTATGATATATCACCAGAAACCCATTATCCTACTGATATCCTAGTTGGTCCACTAGGAATCTAATATATAGAATTAACCCTGACATAATATGAAGTAATTTTTATACCACCCATTCAGTGTCTTTCCATAATCATCTCAAAGGAAATTTAAGTCATCATCCACTATTTCCATTCATGGAATCTTCTACATCTATTCATTTGATATTTTTTTACTTTCTCACTAACTATGGAAAATTTTTTTTTCTTTTATCCTTTATCATTCCCTATCATAAAAAATCGATTCACATGTTACTATTAGGATTTTTTTTATTTAATCTAATAGATCATGTTAGAATCACATATTACTTATTTTTATTTTAAATAAAGATGATATATGATACTGGGATATGATGGAATGAATCATATACAAAAATTTAACATAATGTTATAATGTAAATTGATTATTTAATTGAATTTATCAATACTGAAATAAAATATTTATTTTTTGAATAAATGATAAAATCATATACTATGATTATAGTTAATCTATTATTTGTATATGATTTATCATCAATTAATTATTCAATATATCAATGATTTTATTCAATAAAATTATTATTTTTTCTTTCTTATAGATATAGATTAAATATAAATATAATTATAAATATTTATAAATAATTAATTTGGATTATTTCTTGAGATAGAGTAATTTAGAAATAAATAAGGGATTAAAAATATGAGATGAAATAATTAAATGAAATTATCAGATATTAAACCCATATCCCTTTAGGTAGAACTTAATATTACAACTCATATATGTAATTTACTATGTTAAATTTTGTTCTAGGGAAGGTATGTGGGTGTAACCCACCTAGGTAAGGCCTATATTAGTGGAATGTATATATAATGATTATAAATGACCTATTGTGGAGATAAATGTGATCCCAAATATGATACATTTGGAGTTTAGTTACTCTAAAAATATAGTTATGTTATGAAATATTGTAAAATAATTAAATACCACATAGAGTGTGTCCTACCATGGGTAATATCTATGCATCCTAGCATAGTCTTCAATAATTTTCCATAGTTATATCTCGTAAAAACTAAAAAATACTTTCATTTAAAAATAGTCACTCTTGAGAAGTTGTATGAATTCTAGATTCACTGAGAGTGGTGACCAACAAACTTGTCTTGGGATCATCACAAGGGTCCATGGGATTCCTAATATGTTATTTTTATAGATTAATCTATGGGTATAGAATTATGTTAACATCTTGATGTGTATTTATTCTTGTGAATTCATGTATGGATTAAGTTCACAATTATCCTTATATGAAAAATCACCATATAAGATGTGACTTATGAGATTATACTAGGAATAATACTATAAAACAGGGGTGATCTTGTATGATTACGAGTTATAACCATTTTAGGGGAGATAAATGTGTTAATTAGATACTCTTGGATCTATTCCAAGATGAGAAACAAAGTAATGGTTACTTATAACCAAAGGAATACATTAATATAGATTTGATTTCCATGATTTGTAACTTAATACTGGGATGAGAAAGATCTAATTTAAGTGTATTGAGATAAACTATGCATGGAAAATGAGCCTCTTCCACCTCCGAGATGGTTTGTTTCCGGGTGGTGCAGAAATGGTCTCACGAGGATCATCATCCATCCCTTTTCAATAGAGATGGGTTCTCATCGAATTCATCAATTCTCTTTTTTTGACCCGTTCGAGATCGTAATCCTTTAAAGAAGTTTGGATTAACCTTTCAGGAACTTTTGGTCCCAGAGAGTGATTGTGTGGGGGTTGAGTATATGTGCAATCAATACTTCTTTGATATAACTACCTCAGATGGTCTCCATTTGGATTATTTATGGAGCCAAGAATGCCCAACGACCCTGATATCCATAATTCATAGACCAACTTTCCAAAGGTAGGCACTTGTTGATTGATGATTCATCCAACGACACTAAACAACTCCATTGGTCAAGAGGATAGGTGATCAACCTCACCAAACCCTTTTGGGGGAGGATTTTTACCTATTCTAGGACTCTCTTGTAGATTTATGTTGTGTTCATCTGTTCGTGAATCCTTAGTTCATTCCCAAAGAGTGTGTCCACGAACTGCCCTTGGTTTGTAGGATCATCGTAAGCATGCATATATTTGATTCTATAGAGGTGATATTAACCTGAGACATATAATAAGGCGCTCTAGAGATTATCGACAACTAGGGAGGATGAAAGGTGACATGATTTTTGGATCGGGCCCATAAGAAAGGCATCCTATGTATCCTCAGAAGTGGAATTAGGACCCATATACTTCATATTGTGTGGGGATTACGCATGGAAGCCGCCCATTTTTGGGGGCATGGTTGGGTGGAACCTTTATATATAATCATACTTTTAAGATCTGACCTTCTAGTAGGCATCATATGTATCCTAATTTGGTCAAGAATCAAAGTTCTCATAGTTCAAAACGTGTGGGGCTTATGCATGGAGATTCTCATTCGTGGAAAACATGATTGGGTGGACCTTTTATAGGATGACACCCTTTAGAGATTTATACTTAGATTAGGCATCCTACGTATCCTTATTTGGTCAGGAATCAATTTTTTCATAGATCAGAACATGTGGGGAATATGCATAGAAGCTTCCCACTATGGAGACATGATTGGGTAGACCCTTTATAGAAAGGCACCCTTTTGAGCTCGGGCCTTCGAGTAGGCATCCTAAGTATCATGATTTGGTCAATAATCAGTGTTCTATTAGTTCAAAATCATGTGGATGTTGTAATCATCAAAAACCTCTAAGCCCTTGTGATTCATTCT
The DNA here is from genome assembly GCA_963277665.1 of Viscum album. NCBI lineage: Eukaryota > Viridiplantae > Streptophyta > Magnoliopsida > Santalales > Viscaceae > Viscum > Viscum album. Next base: position 791,080,579 of record OY728153.1, read on the forward strand.
CGCTGTGAGAAACAAGAGGATTTGAAAGATTCAACAACGCACATGCCTCCTCCCCTATTGATGGGGGAGGGAGAACCCAAGGAAGAAGAGGCTGGGGTGACCATGGGTGGGGGAACAAAGAAATTAACCCCTCAATTTGAAATTAAAATGAAAGACACGCAGCCTGACATTGGTTTATTTGGGACTTATCATAATGGAAGAGCCCTAAAATACGTTCTGGGAAGGGTAAGAGTTTCATCCTTGTCTAAGGGGGGAGGGAACATAACCCCTTCGACTGATCACTATTCCTTATTGAATGGAAAAGAAAGTGATCTCCCTTACTCCTTATAATGGGGAGGTTATCTTCAGTATCACAATTTTGGACTCCGGGTTACCATGGGAATGTAGGCCCATAGGTATTCCTGAGGACTAAACCGTTGTGGGGAGAGCCTTCGTGACTCTGCTTACCACGAGAATGTTGACTCAATGGGGCACGCTGATTCACCCAATGGTCTGATCATATGGTTCCTGTAGAGACCCTAAGCTTGACGTACATGGACATTAAATTAATTTTGTGGAATACTTAGTACATTACAAAAATACACACACAAGGACCGTAAGAGTTTAGTGTCTTTGGAAACTCGGAATATAATCTTCTAATCATGGTGAAAGATCTTCAACATCTCCCATAAAGATCTTCCCTTTTTTCCTTACCTAAAACCTTTATTTATATCCTAGGGAAAAGAAAACATAAAAGGGTGAGCTCAAATTCTCATTAAGGGTAAACAAAAGAAATATCAATCACATCATATTCATAAGAACATAACAATTTGAAAATCTTACCCTGCAAAAGAGATCATAATTTCATAACATGGGATAAATCATGGTAGTGAAATGTAATCACAATAATCATAACTTAAAACATGAATCTTTGTGGCATACACACATAATAATATAGAATCATTTCTTATTATTCAAGAATCATTTCAAGACTATCTTAGTGGACAAAGTCCATTTCTGAAATGAGTTCATTCCTCGTTTCAGTCCTGTTTCACTGAACCGATTTAACATGTCGTTCCAGCTTTGTCTATCTCATGAGATATAAAATCTTTACCCAATGAATTGGTGGGATATATAGGTCCCACCCATCTCATAATGATACCATTCTTATGTGTGCCACAAATTCATAAACCATACACCATAGCATAACCCATGTAATAAAAATGGGATTCTTAAACATCATGACATCATAAAACAATTCATATAAGATAAAGGAATTCATAAAAATAATTCCATCACAACATAATCAAATCAATGTAATAATAGGGATAGAAATAGAACCGTATATTATCTTAGATGGAAATTAATTTCGATAAAACACTTAAACTCCATTCTTGGGGAAAATATCGTTTCTACTTTAAAAACACTTTTCCTTTCTTAACACGTTATACAGTTCTAAACTAAATGAAGTTGATTAAAAATAAACTTGAAAACTTATAAAAGAATCTTCTTAGAAATAATGTTTTAAAATTCCATTCATGCCGTATAAGTTAAAGAAAACATTATTCTCATACTTTTGTCAGAAAAGTCAAAAAGTACCTCGTACGAAAAACGAGAAAAGATTCCGTTCATATCTTTTACTAAAAACTCATCGAAGGGTAAAATTGGATTTAAAAAATTGTAAGTGGATGGAAATAATAGTAAATATTGTGGAAACATGGATGTGGATGATAAAATAAACCCAATTAAATACCAAAGTATAAACAATCTCGGATAAAAATGAGATTGTGATATTTTCCCTTATCTTATTTCTGATTTGCATCGTAAGTGTCTGAACCTCCTCTTCTTTGAAGCGCTTCTTTGAGACCACCTTTTAGGGCACTAAAATTGGTCTTTGAAGAAGACCAAGACCTCTAGGATGTCTCTAGCGAAGTGGAGATAATAAATTGGCAGGGTTTGGCCGAGCTTGAATGCTCAATGTGGTGTGAGGAAGGAAGGGAGGAGGTGCCCTTTTATAAGGGAAGAGAGGGGCATCTTTGGAAAAACTAAAAATATTATTTTATTATAAATCCATATTCGGTTTTAAATAGCTGAAAATTGATTTATTTCGAAGCTAACTTGGGGATGGGTCGAAATACTATCATCCAATAGAATTTGGACAAGTTTAGTTTACTATTTGAACCTTATCATTTAGATTTAACTTTAAGCTAGATAATTTTACTTTTACCGTGTCTTTTTGTGTTCTTACACTATAAGGTTAATAAACTTACTATAAGAAGCCAAAAGAACCCCAAGTTGTTTATTATTAGTATATATAAACTTATCTAATTCATTTGACTGAACCTTAGATCTTTAGGAATAAAATAAAAATTAATAATATAATATTTGTTTTAAAAACTATTTTATGTCAATTTTGACACTATTTAGTAATTGATTTTTGTGAAAATCATAACAGAATGATTAGTTCAAAAAAAGTTAATTAAATCAATAGTAACATGTCATATTAACCTAGAAAATTAGTGGAATTCATAAAAAAACTCAAATTACATTTATTTCGGTATTTATAAAATCAATTATGTCAATATTTCATTAATAATATAATTACTGCATCATCATTGTTTCATAAATAAATTAGATTATTTAATGTATAAAAATTACAAATAAAATACCATTATGTATGAAATGTTATTATATTTCTAATTAATATTTATAGTCGAATTTATCTTATGTATATCCCTATATTAAAAATGATTTACTTATTAAAATTTGATTTTAACTATTTTAACCCTTCTTTAAATAAATTAATAATAAATGTCCTAATCAAATCCAAGTGGGCCTAAATGGTCATATTTTATACCTAAGGTTGTTTTTGGTCAAATTACACTTAGCCAATAGAATTAGGACATGTGTTAGGGTAATAATAATATCATTTTAAACCTTAATTACCATATTTACATTTAACCGTGGTAAAAAAAGTAAAATGTTACTATTCACCAAAAATTATTTTCATCTCATTGAACCACATTTTACATACTGACATAAACCGTGTCTATCGGATTTTTGAAATTCCATTCACAAAAGCTGTAAAATTAAGTGTTATGTAAATTTGAAAATTCTCCTAGGAGGTGGGTAAAAGACGGTGAAAAGTTCAATGGAATTTTTATATATCTAAAATTATTATAAAATTACTCCAATGAATTATATTGAACTCATATAAATATTATGTATCAATTTTGACCTAAAATAAATTTAAATAAAATAAATAATTATTTAAATAAAAAGTCAGTTTTTAAATAGTAACCTAGTGTTTTCACTATTCATCAAAAATTGAAAGTTTTCAGATAAATACCAAAATTTCACCCTAGGCTAATTTCGTAATTCCGAATCGAAATGAAGTCCATTTTCAAAAATAAAAATTATAAAATTTCAAAAAGTGGGTATTACTATTCATAAAGGCTAGTTTTAATAATATTTTAATAGCATATCGTTGTTTAGTGAAACTCGGTATTGCGTACAAAACACGCTATCGTGGAAGGTCGCGCTTGCGTTTATTGCAAGCCAGGTCAGGGATGCGTGTTGTACAAGCTCCTTTTGGTGTAGCCTACAACACAAGACATTAATGAAATTAAAAAGAATATTTTTCATAAAATCTTGGGGTGTTACAGTTCCGGTGGATTTGGAGGAGGCCTTGACCTGATACCAGAGGAATGGTTAGAAGAGGGACTATGAAGGACTGTATAGAAATGGAAGGGTGATGTTGGGACTAGAGGAAATAATACCCGAAAACACCCAATTCCACATACTGATTTCTTATGCAGGATGGGGGAGGCTCCACATATCTTAGTGGTATGCGGGAAGAGGGGAAATTTTTGTAATGATGAGGTACGCGTGCGTGGGTATAGACCACCACATACAATAGTTCTACATGACTCACCATGCTGCTTTGCGTTCCATCCACGTACTAATACAGTATGCAGTGTCGGGTTCCGTCTGCGTAGCGTTACACAATTCGGAGCACCATGTTGAAGGAGGGTTCGGGGGATTGTCGTTCATGAAGAGTTCATCTGTGATAAGTATGTGTTTCTCAGTTCACCAGTCAGGTTCCTAGTTCTGTTATTATTATTCAATTCTCCCTTTTTATGATTTGCAGCCTGCTCTACCTATGGAGAATGCGGTTCGTGAATTGGGCTTCCTCGATGAATCGAGACTGAAGCCGGAGTCTTCTCCAAACACTTTCTTCCATCCTCTTGTTTCCTCTTCAATCTTTCTTTCACCCCCACATCCTTTCCATTGTTCTCATTTTATAGAGCATTGAGACAATTTTATTTATTGGGAAAACGACACCATTTTCAGAGGCCCATGAAGTGATATCTTTACCAGCGAAATACATGGTCAATCTGGGGTTTGTAGAGGCTTTGGTTTTCAACAAAGTTTCTTATAACACTATTAGGTTACTTCGTCCGTGAACTGATGGGTTCGCGGTCCGGTGTATGGATTGAATTCATTCACACAATTCCTTTGGCGACATGGTTCACGATCTTCCTTGTTTCACTGTCCATGACTCTATGAGAAATTGGTTCACCGATCATGCCACATACTTGGTGGTTCACGATCAAGCTAGTCTACCTACAATTCATGGTGATGGTACACATTCCACTTGAAATTATTTGAAAACTTGAATTCAGTCAAGTTTATTTTAGAAATTTCAACTCAATTTAAGTCTGTTCACCTTGCTAGACTTGTAGAAGTACTTTCTTCCTTCTAAAAAGCTATTATGGGGGTATTTTCTTCCATTGGAAAACTTTTCAGGACCCTACAAATGAACCCATTGGAATGGTGTCCGTTATGAATGAAAAGGGAACTATTCTGATGTAGAAGTAGTCCTGAACTGGAATGGTTCATGACAAAATAGATGGACCATGTAGGATGAGACCCCACCTATTTATAGGGGCCCATTCCATTTTTCTTTTACCGTTTCTCATGGAGAAAAGTGATCTTTATTTCCCCAGGTTCTTCTGCTATCGCGTACCATGATTCTTGAAAAAATATCATTCACGAACTGCTTTGTACATATCACGAACCAATTTCCTCTCCATTTGTCTATCTTCTTACCATATTTTTGATTTCGCGAATGGTATTGTGGAATTTTAGAATAAAATGCATTTTTCGCATAGGAGGGTGCTACATGAGTGGCTTGTCTACATACTGAACAAGTATCGGTGAACCAAAATTTAAGAGTTAATACACCAAACATAACCTTAATCTACAATTCCTAAACATGAACATAATTAAGTCCTAGATTCATGATATCCTCTTTTCACGAACCTTTTTGTTCACCGACCAATGATCTGTGGGTCAACACCTTGCAGATGGTTCACATATCATGGTTGAATGAGGTGATATTCATATACATACCATAGTAGTAGGTGGAGTTACTTGCGCATATCATGTAGTATGCAAATTGTGCATATCTTACACTATGCAGTATGCGGGATGTGGCTACCATGTACCATTTCCCGAAACATTATGCAGATCCTTTTGTGGACAAATTTTGAGAACTTTATCCATTTTTCCATAGTCTTTATCCAACACCTTTTATTTGACCGACTTTTTTTCAGCTCTTGGATATTCCTGTATAGGTTACAATGGTTGCTTCACAGGCTATGATAAAATTGAGGAAGATAAGGGAAAAAAATGTGGGAAATAGTGAGGATCATCTTTGAGCCCACATCATTCATCGTGATAGGTTCTTAAGGGACTTCTTGATGCCAGAGATTCTAGCCTACCCATTATCTATACAATTACCACTTTATGGATTTGGTCTCCCTGATGATGTTCCTCTACCAATGCCTGACCCCAACACCCATTTCATCCTTTTGGAGGCACTTCAAAGAAATGATCATGCCAACATTTCCCCAGTAGGATAAGTCATCACCACTCCAATTCATGAGAACGTATTCATACTAAGAGGCTTGACATGGACTCAGGGAAAACGCTGGTGTCGCGATGGCATCCTAAGATTAGAAACTCGAGAATATTCATCTATAATTAGCATCTCCAAAGAAAATCCTAATGGAAGGTGGATCATGAAGTGGGATATGAGGGCCGAAGGATGTTTCTACGATGAGTTGTACTAGGCGTTCTGGGTGCATCAGACCTATTTGGAGTCCCCCGACCAGTTTGAGGCAGCGGTCTTATATCAGGCGGCCTCAGTTACTCAATTTTCAATCTTCTCCCTAGGATAAATCCTTCCAGAATTTCTGACCCATTGTTGTTCAAGCACCAAAACATTCCACTTATTTCATGGCGAGGTGCGGATCAACCTATGTGATATCCACTAGATTTGAGGACTCCCTATAATCCATGAAATGTGTGATGAGTTTCTCCCAGCAGCTATTTCTTGGAATGAAACTGACCCCGTGTCCCATTTGAGAAGGATTTTATTGGTCATGGAAGAGGTATTACATGACCATCCCCTCCAGGCCCGCTTGCTCATCCAATTCGAATCATGGATATGGTCATTCTTGCAGGTGAACGGGACCAATCTAATGGATCACTGTAGTCGAACTCATCCAACTCCTCAGTCTTTCCAAACTCTTGGGTCATACTATGCTACCCTTGAAGCAGGATAGCATACCACTTGGGGATACAAGCTTCTACCAAATGTATAGCCTGCACTTAGACTAGCAGGTTTCTTTACCATGTTTTTGAGTGGATGGATTTTCCCATCCCGCAACTTATATACTATGGTTAAAGCCTATAATTTGATTATGGAGGACATTCTTGTAGAGGGTTTATCCAATAATTTATCCCTTCCCACTCTCTCTTGGATTTATGAGTTTTTTGGAAAAAAATATAGGAAGGTATGCCCCCACACCGTCTCAGCAGAACATTTCAATTTTTTTGGGTGGATAGAAGAATGTTTTCCCTATTATGAGTACTGGAATACTACAAGGGTTCCTCATTCTATATTTCAACCCACACTTCTTAATATTTTCTTCATTCATCCTAAGACTCTAAGCATCATTGATGAGATTAGGATGTTGTAAGATGCTTATCACTTCTCGTTTTCACCAAATCCTACAACTCATGGATCATTAATAGGTGACATGGATGACTATTTGGAGGAATGGTCATACCTTATCACACTTCAGAATGGGAGTCTCCCTGCTTGTGTCGATCAAGTTGTCATTTTTGATCCATACCTCCCCTACCGGTTTGCCATGAAATTCGGATGCCTTCAACAGACTGTACTGTTCCAGACTATCCAATATTGGGGAGATTCTCCACCCATTTTATTCCCAAATCATGGCTCATGATGATTCAAGAAGGTGATTGTATGGAAGTTATCATTCCTAACACAAGATAATCCACTTTTCTATTGCTGGAGTATGCCCGACTGTGGGTGAATTGTTACCCCAATGGGATGCTGAAAGAACCAGTTCGGCGGGTGGAAAAACCTTTAACCATTTCCTACCCCATCCATTCCCTAATGAAAATGCCACAAACTCATTCTATTGTGAAGAGTGTGACATCTACACCTTATAATTATGTCCCTACAGTAGCCACGATGGATAAACCACCCATTCCAGCCCTTGTAGTAAGAAGACAAATAGTTCATCGTCAGCAATGTCTGGGAGGGGTATCATTGGTACGTCCTATCTTAGTGTGGAGTGATTCAGACTACTCCCCTCCTGCAGATACCACCCAAGACCTTAATGAGACTGGCACCATCTGAGTATCACCGATCATCCAAGAAGCCATAGTTAGTCCCCTACATCCAACTCTAGTGGCTGGGCCATCTGAGGGAAAAGAGAGTCTCCCATCGTGGGTGACCTGTCCTAGGTCCCTCTCCACTCATATGGAGACGATTCCTACTTATAGACACATGGAAGCAGGGGAGGACCATGGTACTGGTGTTTTGGAAAGGAACCATGCGGTGTGAAAAAAGGCATGGCGCCAGTTATTCACTCTTACTATAGAGACACCCATGGCTAATTTTGCTGACGAGGGTGACAATTTTTAGCGTTATTCACTAAGCAGGGTTCTAAATACTTTTATTATTAGTACTTACACATCATTATTTACCAAATTGTCATTTCCTGAGAAGACCTTACCTCCTATAAGGACAAGCTGGACATGTTCAATTCTTCCCATCACCTTGTGGCAACCTTCCATGATGTTTCAGAAGAATTTGATCATCTGATGACCGAGGAGGTGAAGGCCCATGATTCGGTGGACATTCCAGAGGAAGAGTTGTGGGAGTGGGAAGCCCTTTCATAAAGGTTGAGGGATCAACTAGCCTCTTCACATGCCAACTATGTAGCTATCCAAAAGAAAGGGTGGGACCTTAAAGTTGTTTGGGAGAGGGTGTGTCTGACTGTTAAAGGTGAAATAGAGGAGAGAGATTATTTGGAGCAGACCATTGACAGACCGTGGAAATCACTTTCCATCCTCCTGAAAAGGGATAACCGAGTCTTGTGGAAGTTCTATCCCAAATCATGATATGTACTCTTCCCCCGTTTTTTGATAGTTTAGAGAAACTCCAAGAAGGGGATGCCCCTCCATTTTTGTCATACTCAATGAAACTAATTTTCCTTTGAATAATATTTCTGTGACTTTTTCTTATCATTTAAATTTATCAATCAACCATATAAACATAATTTCAATCAGGTAATAATTTTATAGCATTACTTGAAACAAATAAACTGAAATAATCTAATCAAGCTCTAATTTTTTCTTGAGGCATGGGACTCAGCAAGTGTAGTTCGACTATTTCTAGGATTTCATGGAAAATCCCAAAAAATTATATATTTTCATTATTACCCTAATTTTTACCTAACCCTACTTTACATGGGATTAGCGGGCATAACATGACTTTTTATTAGGCTGCCCTTTGCGGGTTTTCGACTTAACAATATTTACACATTTTGTAATGGCTATATATTTTTTTTAAACAAACTGATATTTGACTTTTACCCAGAGGTGCCTTCTTAGGATTTTCCCTCAGGAAAGTATGGAATCTCTTTCACTAGTAGTTTATAATCCTGCCAATAAAATTTATTATTGGTGTTTTAGGTCAAAAATCTTTGACCAAACGTAATGGGCAAGGGCCCTAATTCGGGACCATTGGTATGGAAGGTTCTAATATCATCCAAACATGGATGAGGGTTTTTCTTAAACCTTTATTTGTGAGTTTGGACATGCATGAGGCTCATGCACCATTTTAGGCGTACAAAAGTTGGAAATGACTCTCTTGGGGATGAATATACCTTTTATTGACGTCTATTTCTATGGAAAACATATGCAGAGCTGCCAGGGCATGCTGTTTATATTCAATCAAAGGTATCCGCATGACACTAGCCTTTCATTTCCAATGGACTGTTGGGATTTGCAACATTTTGAATTTAGTTTGAAATTGAGAGCCATAGTGGGTAGATCGCCTGAGTAGTGATGTCTGGAAACATTAGGGACATTCATGTTGGATTTGAGTGTAAAACTGTTCCCACATGGTTCTTTCTAGAGTGAGGGAGATCTCGTGAATGATCAGTTCAGTTAGAAGTCCTTTTTTGTGTCAGGGGCACTTGGAATGAAAATGGTATGTAAGCTGTTATCCAGGAGGTTTCCAAATCCAAGGTGTGATAAGACATGAATTTCATTTGAGAATATGGAAGCTTCTAAATGATTCTACTAGGGATGAATTTTCCTTTTATTGATGGCCATTTTTTGGGAAATATATGCAAATCCATCGGGGATGATTTTCATAGTTAATCGCAGGTGTCTTTAAGACACTAGCCTCCCATATGTGATGGTCGTGAAGGATTAGGGAGATTAGGTACTTTCTGAATATGGTATGTGACCTTCGACAAGGGGTGAACCTGAACACGAAAAGGGTAATTTTAACTAATCTTTTTCGAGGAAACCCAGAAATGAGCTTGGGTACTCTTATTTTGTATGCAGATCAACTTCACGCATATAGATGATGTATCTATAGAAACCTCAAAAGAAACCAGGGATGAATTGGGACCTTATGTTCTGATATATCCAAGATGTGTGTAAGGGAGAAAATTTAAACCATGACTTTGAGGAACCTTGAATTGGGAGGGATTGAATGAGGCTTGGAATCCATTTAAAGTACTGAGATTGGAGAGGACTCACCTGGGGATGAATTTTCCTTTGATCGACAACCATTTTTGTGGGCAACATATGTAGAGCCTCCAGGGCATGATATGAATAGTCAATAAAAGGTGTTTGCAGGACATCAGACATCCATCTCAGATGTCCTTGTAGGATTATAGGGATTCAAAATCACTCAAATCATGCAATTTGGGGTACAAAAAAATTGTATCCGAAAATACCGGGGACATTTGGGCTGCAATCTACTCATGGAATCTGGTGTCCCGTATGTAGATCTGACTCGTACACAGGGTGAGGCATTCACTCCATATTTGGGATACCTCATAATTTAACATCACATAGGAAAGATGTGGGGTTCCTCTTGGGGGAGGGAACTGCGACATTCCTTTTAGGGTTGTGCTGCTAGGACCAAATTCCTAGACTATTTATCCATAATGTCATGGGGGATCTCTCACTAAGATCCCTAAGATCACATGAGCTATGCTCGGTGTGAGAAACAAGGGTTTATGAGGATTCCATGTCATTAACTAGGAATATAAAAATTAACACTAGAGGTCACTTTAGGCTTAATCCATTGAAACTATGTTTAACATCGTACAACAAGGATGATTTTGGCCTTTCAATTTAATGTCGTGTGGTTAGGGAATGATATTATGTAGTTTAGAGTCATGCAGTGAAGACAATTATACTTTCATACATATATTTAACAGTTTTGAGTTAATTGCAATCTGGATTCTTTGGAATTCCCTAGACGCGAGTGATGATAGAAGGTGTAAAACATAGTCCCTAGGGAAACTTGAATCAGAAGGGATGACATGAGGCTTGGTAGTTGTTGGGCATACTGAGATAGTAGAGGAATCTCTTGGGGATGAATTTTCCTATGATTGGCGACCATTTTTCTGGGAAAAATATGCAAAGCCACCGGGGCATGATATGCATAGTCAATCAAAGGTGTCCACCTTACACTAGCCTTCTATGTCAGATGGCCATGAATGATTATGGGGATCCATGTTTTCCTGGAGTATGGAGTTTGACAAATGGGAACGATGTTCCTTAGAATGTAAGAAGTACCCAGACCATGATTAACTTTGAACTACTAGGGCTTCCACATAGGGATAGCTCACATGTATAGGGTGAAGCTCAATCTTTTAACTTCTCATGATAGAGGGGCATGTGAAGAATCTTTTAACACCGAGGACTAGGCCACACAAAACTATTGAAGAATTCTGCAGTTTAGTATCATGTTATAAGACCTTTCATGGACTCCCCTTACATGTCTGACCTACGTATGGGGGAAAAGGGGCATTTTTTTCTGTTGATTGGATCGGGATTCCAAATCCGAGCATCACTATGTATCCTGCATGGGAAGGAATAAATCCACATGAAGTTCTTAATATTCCCTATAAATTTTCGCTTGATGTGTAGGGAAATTTGACGGAATTTTTTCTATTTATTTTTGTTTGATGATGGATGGGCTAGGATTCCAAATCTGGGTGTCACTATGTATCCTACGAGGGTAGGAATCAAGATGTACATAGTTATGAAAATTCAATGTACCTATCTGACTCAATCCATATGTAGGGACATTTCCGTTTTATATTCTAGGGGTACCGGGACCACCAAACTTCTCCATAAATTATTCGCATAGAAGAATCCTTACAACTGGTCCTAATCTCACATGAGTCATACTCATTGTGAGAAATAAGGATTGGGTATAGAGTTTCCTAATTAGGTGTTGTGAGGTAGAGGATATGATGGTGTCCTTTTTTTTGGTGGGGCTGGGCCAAGATCAAGGATCAGGGCATCAGTACGTATCCTATGAGGGCATGAATCAAGCTGCACATAGTTATGTACGTTCCATGTACTGATCTTCATCATTCCATGTGTAAGGAAATGTGAGGGAATATTTTTTTTGATGATGGATGGGATGGGATGACAAAATTGGGCGTCACTACGTATCCTACGGGGGCAAGAATCAAGGCAATCATAGTTTTGAATGTTCCTCGTACCGATTTGGTTTGGTCCATGTGTGAGGACATGTGAAGGGATTTTTATTTCATTTGATATTGGTGCCATGCCTACCATATTCCCCAAAAACTTGTTTTTGTAAGATAATCCTTATCACTGATCCTAATCTCACGTGGGTTATACTCGATGTGAGAGACAAGGAGTGGACATAGGGTCTCCTATGTAAGTGGGGAAGTAGAGAATATAATGGGGGGATTTATTTTGTGGGTGATGGGTCAAGATCAATGATTGAGGCTTATCTACGTATCCTATGAGGGCATGAATCAAGCGATATATAGTTCTTTTATAGATTATGTACTCTATTTTCATGTCATCAGGTCATTTTGGGTCATCTAGTTTAACATCTTACAACGAGGAAATGAGTCACAGTTTATTTTCATGTTTTAGGGATAAGTTACTTACAGTTTAAAATTATGTGAAAAGAATAATTAATCATAGTTTAAGGTATTATAGTTTGGACCATAACTCTGGGGTATTATAAATCATAGTTTAGGGACATAGAGCTTGGACCCTGACTCTAGGGTATTATAAATAATAGTTTAGGGTCGTAGATCTTGGACCTTGACTTCAAGGTATTATAACTCATAGTTAAGGGTCGTAGAGCTTGGAACTAAACATGGAGTTTTATTACTCATAGTTCAGGGTTATAGAGCTTGGACCATAACATGGAGTTTTATTAATCATAGTTTAGGGTCGTAGAGGTTGGACATAACATGGCGTTTTCTATTATATGAAGTACTTATTCAGAAATGTTTTATTTGTGGGAGCCATGATGAGTTGTCTATCCATTTATGTCATAATGATTACTTTGATTCAAGCTTTGGGGGATTCTTCTTGAGTATCATTAGAATTCCGAGGACTAACACCATTTCTACTTTGAGGAAAGATAAAAGGCGATCCTTTTTGTTGAAGGATTGTGCAATCCGGTTTTGGTAGTTTTCTAAATGGTGTAATGTGTGTAGCCTTTTATCATCAAGATTCTATAACTCATCAAACCGTCTCTAAGATTTCTTGTCTGTGGACATTTGATCGCAAATGGATACACGAAGTGACAACAGTTGGGTTTCGATAGGTAACACCACTTCTGCCCCGTATACTAGTGAGTACGAGGTTGCCTGGGTGGAAGTATGGGCCATGGTCTAGTAAGCCCACAAAGCATGAAAAAGCTTGTCTGGACACAATTTATTATCCTTATCAACAATCATTTAGATTATATTGGACAAAGTCTTGTTGAAAGCCTCTATTTCTCCATTGGTCACTACATGGTAACAGGATAAATGATTGGCTTTAATTCCATACTCTAGGTATAACTTGTCTAACTCAGTAGAGTAGAAGTTGGGTCCATTTTCCATCAGTATTATATGAGGGACACTAAATCCGGTGATGACGTTGGCCTTCACAAATATAATGATTTTTTTCGCCCCGAATCCTTTATAGGGTATGTCTTAGGCCCATTTTGAAAATAGGTTGGTTTCTATGAGTATGAACTTGAATTTTCTGGCAATAGTGGGAGGATACAGTCCCACAATATCCATCCCCCAGGAAGATAATGGCCATGAGTACTTAGCTGTATAAAGTAACTCTAGGGGTGGTTGTATGAAATTAGCATGAAATTGGCATGAATGACACTTCTTGGTGAATATGGCACAATCTTATGTCATAGTGGGCCATTAATACCCAAGCCTTCGGATTTTGTGAGAGAGATTGGTTGCTGAATGATGCACTCCACAAGCTCTTGTATGAACTTCTATCATGAAGACAACAATAACTTCACCACCAATGCACCTGAGAAGGACTCCATCAAGGCCTTGTTTTTATAGAACATTTTCTTGGTTTACCCCATTGTACAAGAAAAAGTTGACCACCTCTCTTGGGACCTTCCCCCTTCTAGCCCTAACTGGTGGGAGTTCCCCATTCCAATGTTAATTTGTAATGGGCATCATCTAGCTGGTGGGGTGACCATAAGGCTTGGGGATGGGTCTAATTTCATCAATTTCCTCCATATTTCTCTTGATGAATAGAAAGACCATCCTACAGTCAGCAATGATAATGGCTGTTTCATCCCGTTCTGGATCGGCCTATATTGTGGCTACATTTTCTAAAGCGTCGACTTGGGAATTTTTTGATTGGGGGACATAGGTCAATGTTAGTTCTAATGGTAATTCGGCCATCAGTTCATGAACAAGGTTCATCAAATGAACCAATACTTCTTCGTTGATGGCATAGTCACCATTGACCTGTTTCGTGAGTAGCTCAGAATCACCGTTTCTTTTTTAGGTGTTTGGCTTGCACATGATGTTTTAGTTCCAAGATTACAATGAGGTCCTCATACTATACTTTATTGTTTGCACACCCATCCAAAAGCAGAAAAGGGCAAGTAAAGATGGCCTTTTCGGGGGATATAATTATAATTATCAACCCCACTTTGTTGATATTGGAATCCTCAATCCTTTTACCTTTTGGGATTCGGGATTCACCATCGATGTAAATTTCCCATATATGGGGGTCCTCTTCAAAGAAAAACACTTACTCATTCAGAAGTTTGGCATACAACAGTGTTTCCCCTTCTGAGTGGTGCTCGACTAGGAAGTCTGCTAACTCTTGACCATTGATGGCCTTCTAGGGAACATACCTTATGTCAAACTGTTGCGGGATGACCACCAATCATGATAGGGGCCCATTTGGCATGGGATGATTGAGGATATATTTGAGCGGGTTGCAGTGGGAAACCAGGTGGACCTCATGGTTCTCCAAGTAATTCCCGAGTTTCTAAACCATGATGATTAGGATAGGGAAGTTCTCTTTGATTTTGGAATACCGAGTTTTGGCAGCAATCATTGTTTTGATGACGTAGTAGAGGATGTTATCAATACCAACATAATTCTTCTGCCCGAGGAAGGTGCCTAATGACCATTCTAGTGTGGTTACGTAACAAATGAGTTTCCTCCCTCAACTAGAGTCATTAACACCGGTAGGCTTAGGAGATATCTTTTGATATTTTTGAACACTTCTTCATAATAATTATCCCATTCATAGGTAACTCCTTTCTTCATGATGCTGGTGAAAGGTAAACATTTACCTTCTAGGTTGGCTATGAAGCGCCGGATGTAGGTGATGTGCCCCTGAAAACCTCTCAACTTGATGAAGTTGTGAGGTAGGGACATTCCAAGAATGGATTTTGTCTTCTTGGGGTTGACTTTGATTCCACAATGGAGTACGACGAAGCCAAGGAATTTTCCCGAGGTAACACCAAATGCGCACTTTAGGGGATTCATCTTTAAACTATGCTTTCATAACTTGTTGGAAATGGATTCAAGATCATACATGCGGTTCAAGAACTATCTTTATTTAACCACTAGATCATCAATATAACACTAAATTAATTTTCCTAAGAAGGGATTGAAGATGTGAAGCATGTAACACTGATATGTGGCACTGACATTTTTTAGACCAAAGGGCATCACTTTATAACATAACACTACCTAAGGGGCCCTAAAAGTGGTTGCTTCTTCATCTCCTTGGGCCATCCAAATTTGGTTGAATCTAAAATATCCATCCATGAAATAGAGGGCTTCATATCTTACTATAGAATATATCAACAATTCTATGACCAAGATTGGGAACTCATCATTTGGAAAATGATTATTGAGTTCCCTAAAGTCAGTGCAGATTATAATATGTCCATTCTTCTTTTTGACAAGGAATATGTTTTCAATCCACATCAGATAATGGAAATCCCGTGTGAAGTTGGATTTTATCATCTTGTCAACTTTAACCTCTATTTTGGTAGTATGCATCAGGTGGGTCCTTATGGCCACCTACTTATAGCCCCAGTGATCTTCTGGTAAGCCCAGATGATGAGTGGAAACATCAGGATTGAGGCCTTGAATTTTAGTGTAGCTCCAAGAAAACACATATTGGTTCTTATTTGTGAAGGATTTGTATGGATCTTATTCCTCAATAGGCTTAGCCACATTGATCAGAATGGACCACATGTCATATTCTGTTCCATGATTTATCACCTTAAGTTCATTGATTGTCGTGGAGACACATTCTTTGAATGCAGGAGGGGTATCTTTGAGGTCTTATTCCTTTTCTTCTTCTTCTTATTCATAATCTTCATTTTCTTCCTATTCTTCCTCTTCTGATAGAGATAGAATTTTTGAGATGAACTCTCCAATGTCGGGAGAGAAATCATCTTTTTCATTAGTGTGTGAGGCAAAGGCAGTTTGATGTCTTGAGGACAGGTTGGGAGAATCTTTTATAAGGATTTTCTTGACATCATGGGAGTTATCTCGCTCTTCTTTTTCCTTGGATTTGGTGGCCGTAACAGAGACCATGTAGAAAATTTATCATGAATCTGGACTTTCACCTATGCATTCAACATGGTTGATGGGTATACGTACTCTTCCCCAAGTTACTGTAGGGGGTCAGTAGGAGCCATTTCCAATTCATTCAGGGCATTTATCCAATCAATGTTGTTGGCTGAAAAAATGTTTTTCTTCCAATTCATAGAACGCTGCATCGATATAATGAAACTCACTTGAATCAAATGAGGATTTATCAGCCTGCAATGTCCCGTTTTTTCCATTAGTGAAATATTTGATGTATAAATGTTATGATGACAAAATTTTAGTGTGATGATGAATCTAAGGCCTCTATAATAGAACGTTGAAGGCCATGCTTTGCCGCACTAACATGAAATCATAATCCAAAATAAGGTCTCCGAGCCAAGTTTTCATCTTGATTCATCCTAACAGATTCTGCTCTCTTTTGTCATATCTTAGTAGAGTTGTAGTGCAGGGTGTCAAGCTATCTTCCTCATAGCCCAAATGACAAATCTTTCGAAGCAGGAGGAGGTTAACTCAATTGTTTTGGTCGATGAAGATCCTCTGGACACCAATTCCATTTATCTTTATAGACACATATAAGGGTTTGATGTGCCCTTGCATGATGGATTATTCATCCCTGTCTGTGTAGGAGATGAAGATATGACATTCTTCAAGACTGCTCTCCATCTAACAGACTTCATCCACTACTACTTTGGCTTTGAACTCATGGGTACTTAGTAAGGCGTCGATGAGTGACTCTTTAAGATCCACATATAGGCTTAATTCATCCCGGATTGATAGCTTTGCTGGTACTGAAGCCAATTTCTTTAGAATGTCATAATTCTACTCTAAGGGTCGGCATTTCCCGACTTAGTGTTTCTATTTCACAGAAACATTATTGGTTTGACCATTGAACATAGATGGTTTGAACTCTGTTATCGGAGTTGGTGGTGTTGTGTTTTTTTCTAGTTGGGCCAAACCGATCCACCTGTATGCCTTGAAGGATTTGGTATTTGTTCTTCCACTGATGGATATTTCAGGATAACTAGGCATGGATTCCTTCCGACGGGGGTGAATGAGAATTTTGGTTCTTGTTATGACTGTCGTAGGGTCCTTCCGCAAGTTTCTATGATGTTAAAGGTTTGACATATGGTGTGTCCATGA
This sequence comes from Viscum album, assembly GCA_963277665.1. NCBI lineage: Eukaryota > Viridiplantae > Streptophyta > Magnoliopsida > Santalales > Viscaceae > Viscum > Viscum album. The sequence continues at coordinate 791,098,218 of OY728153.1, forward strand.
ATTTTACTCTTTCCACGATCATGCCTTCCTGGAAATCTCCAGCCTCTACAACCACTTCCACTAGCTCTTCAGTTGGGAACGGTGAATTTGGGTTCGTGGAAACAGTCTCTATTCAAGAAGGGGTCCATCAAGTGAATTAAATTAATGGATCCAATGATTAGTTCTTGAACCAACACTGTTTCTATATGACTGTCTTCTTCTGATGGTTTCATTTGGTGGGGTGGTGCTCGCTATATCGTTTAGCGGGGTGGTGCCAATTTTACCATTTGGTGGGGTGGTGCCCATTTTACCAAGTATATTGGAATGAATTATGAAAGCATAAACAATGACTTCATCTTTAGTGTTAGCTCATCTTCTTTCTATTTCATTATGACCTTTTGGCCATTGGAGTACTGCGGGACCGAGGAGGATGGCTGCGCTGTATTAAGAAATTCTGGGGGCCTAGTTGGTAGTTTCAGCTATGCATGGAGGATACCATGGAGTTGGTTTATGGTATTCTAGGTCATCCAATTTTCAGACATTTGCTTCTTTTTTCTGGTGACTATTTTCCATTCCTCTTCCTATCTTGAGTCTGAGGTGGAAACATACACCACTTGTGCTGGAGGCAGGCCCAACTTGACTTACCCAGAATTCACCATATTTTGTAAAAGTTCCTTTAAAAAATCATTCCTTGATGGTATGTTCCAGTATCTGGTGATAAGGACAATAATTTGGATTGTCGTTGATACCCACTTGAATATCATTCTTTAGCTTGGGTAGCCGGAGAAAATTTCAATTCATGGTGGCTATTAAATATCCACAGAACTGGTTTCCTTGGAACGAATAAACTGTATTTCTTCATTTTCATAATTTATTACTTTTATCACCCCTTATGTCATCTTGCCGATGTGGGGGTTCCTTTTGGAATCTAGGGGGTCCTGCACGGTTCAGTGGGGGCTTCGCAACTGGAGCCGGTGCCAGGGGTGGCTTAAGCGTGACAGAAGCCTCTTCATCTTTTCCCATTCTTTTCCCTGGGGCTGATGGGGCCACTTGGGACTTATGATTGGTTTGGTTCAAGGAGTCTTATATCCTTTGAGAAATGGTTGAGAAGTATCTAAACCCACTTGTGTACTTCACCAGGATGAGCGGTGTTCACAATTCATCCTGAAGATTATCGATGCACATGGAGAGCTTCTTATCCTAGGGGAGTGGCTGGTTTAGGGAATATGTTTGGCCATTCCATCTTGAAATGGTGTATGAGACTATTTTGTTATCTCACATTTTTTTGTTCATGAGGTCACTAACTATCATATTAGGTAGTGTTGAACTGAACTGGAAGAGAAACATTCACCGAAGATCCTCTCAGCCTGTTATTGAAATGGCTGGCAGGCTAGTATACCATACGAAAGCTGACCCCTATAGGGATCGTACGAAGCAGCTGAGTTTTACTAATTCTTGTGGCCCTGGAGTACCCATCATAGGGTCAAAATAAGAATCATAGTGCATTAAATGCTCTTCTGGGTCCCCATATACATTGAATACTGGGAATATGAGGTTCCTGATGTTTGGAGATGATAGAACATTACTCACCCACTCAGGGTACAGTTTGTGCTCTAGTTGTATCAGAGCATGCCACCCCTCCATGGATTCTAGTCAAGAAGTTAGTTTCTAGATAGTGTTTAAGAGCCCTTGAGGAATATCCTACTGGCCTTGATCTTGGGCTGGTGTAGTAGTGGACAAGACTGGGCATGCTGACACTATAAGAATTTGGGGTGGATACCCAGCCAGGGGTATCATTTGTGGGTTTTCTTAAATATATTCTAGCTTCCTTCCCAATGGGAGAAAGTCTTGATGTCCTTCTGAGGCCAGGTTGAACGGTCCTCCGAGCATGGATTCATTTACCAGGAGAAGTGCTTTTGGTATGAGAACCTCTTCTCTGAGAACCTACTGACTTTTTGTAGGGGTAACACATCTAGCAATGTAACTCCTTCGACACAGCTCATCATTAATTTGTCTAAGCTCTTTAATTTCTTCCTCATTCTTGGTGAACCTTTCCTCAAGGGTGAGGGACACATTATCAAGGGGAGGAGGAGGTGGGTCAAAGAAAACCTTGGATTTATTCTTCTCCTTGTTAGAGTTTTTTAGGGTAGGTAGCGATAGATTAACAGAGGGGGTGCCTATATTTAGGATCGATCCCAGGTTTCAGGTGTGCACACCATCAGGCTCGGTGTGGGATGCCTTTGGTAGGGAACCATATTCCTTATCACCCTCTCCCTCCACATCATTTCTTGTGAGATCTATGGGGTTGACATTTACCACGTTCACTGATGCATACTGCATTAGGGTTGGTGCTCCTGACGCCGAATGGTTGGAAGGATTTTTGTGCCCTTTATGGGAATTTTCCCTTCCATTCTATGGTATTATTAAGATTTCTTGGTGAATATTGACCTGAAGGAAACTGTAGTCTGACCTAGTAATGTGCCTTTTTCTTTAAGGGTACGAACCACGAGAAGGGGTGAACGAGTGACTCCTCTGTCCGTCGTTCTTCCTAGACGGTGTATGATAAGCATCTGCTGTGTGGGGAATTGAGGTAAAAATGCCCCCAACCCTGTTGGTTTAGGTTGTTCTCGTATTATGGTGGTATCCATCACTATTACCACATTTTCAATTTCATGTACTCCCACGCAGGTCTGAGCTGAGTGTGGCATTGGGCCTCCTCGAAGTCTATTTCTGTTGTGGGCATGAGTGGAGTGAGACGAGTCATATGTATGCCCTTTGAATGCCTTCATGTTAGTACGGTGGAGTTTCTCCTACAGAATCAGAGCGATATCCGATTGTTTATTATATATTGTCCACCCTCGTTGGGCGGCCCGAGGGACCTGAATCTTCTAGACTTTGGTAGGTTCCCTCATTATAAGGTTCTCCTCATCAGGAGAAGGCTTGGTTTCCCAGTGTCGGCAGTGACATTCTCTGGCGCGGGCTCATGGGTAGGACCCCTGTGTATTTTAGATGAAGCTATCAATACTGACTTCATCTGCCTTCCAATGATAAGGGATGTACTCATTGTCACATTTTTGGGATAGGCTCCCGAAACAGTTTGAGACGACCACTGGGGCCACCTTGTGATGGGTTTCCAACAACAGCTAAAGAGGTGGATAGAAGACATTTCCTTACTAAAGGGATTATCTCGCGGCTTCCATCATGGGGAGAGTACCATTTTGGTGGTACTCATTGATTAATTTGTTGGATACCCAGCGTTGAAGGCACTGGGTAGGTGAGGGGGTCCTGCTCTTATTTGGGACCCTAACCACCCACGAGATCACTAATGTGCATGTATACTTTGGTCTTCGGGATGTCATTTGGATCGAAGGTTGCTCTGTTGGAAAATGTAATTTACATATATGACATATAGACTGAAAAAAATTGTCAAAGTAGAATTCTTTTAAACATATGAATATTTGGTGATTCTTCTTTGCCCTATTCCCTTTTTCTTTTTCTACAGGGAAAAGGGGCCTGAGTGGTGTAAGACCACCACCTTGGTTAAGGATTCACGCTGGGTTCACCATTTTAGTCCCTCCACTGAGGGGGCAAACTTCACATGTACTGGGAAGAACAAAATGGTCCGACGTGAAGTATCTTTTTTTCTTTTATAATAGGGGTATAATTGCCGTCTTGGATAAGGATTCATGTCGGGTTCACAATTTTTGTTTTTCCTATGAGATGGAACATTTCTGGGTGGTGTAGAAATGTTATGATGAGGATCATCAGCCGTCCCTTTATTATAGATATGGATTCTCGTCGAATTCATCATTTCTCTTGTTTCGACCTATTCAGCATTGTTATTCTTTAAAGAAGGTTGGATTAGCCCTGTGGGAACTGTTGGCCCCAGCGGGTGATTTCATGGGTGTTGAGTATGTGTGAAAATGATAATTCTTAGATATAACTTCCTTGGATGGTCTCCAGTGGGTTTATTCCTTAAGCCAGGAGCTCCCAACATCCCTAGTATCCATGATTCATAGACATACTTTCCCAAGGCAGGCGCTCGTTGATTGATGATTCAGACAATGACTCTTAAGGACTCCATTGGTTAACAAGATGAGAGTTCAGGCTCACCACACCCTTTTGGGAGAGTATTGTTGCCTGTTCTGGGACTCTCTTATAAATTTCAGTTTTGTTCATATGTTTTTGAATCCTTGGTTCTTTCCCAAAAGGTGTGTCCATAGGCTACTCTTGGGTTGTAGGATCGTTGTATGCATGCATATATTTGATGGTACAGATGTGATACTGACTTGATCCATAAGATAAGGCCCTCTGGAGTTTATCGTCATCTAGGGGGATAGAAGGTGACTAGATGTTGGGATCAGACCCATAATAAGGGATTCCTATGTATCCTTTGTAGAAGAATCAAAACCCATGTAGTTCAAATTATGTGGAGCTTATACATGGAAGCTTCCCATTTGAGGGGCATGGTTGGGTGGACCCTTCATGGATGAGCACCCTTTTGAGATTGGCCCTTTTGGTAGGTATCCTACGTATCCTGATTTGGTCTGGACTCAAAGTTATTATAGTTTAGAACATGTGGGGCTTACACATGGAAGATTCCAATTGAGGGAAACATGATTGGGTGGACCATTTATGAAAGGGAAACCTTTTGAGGTCAGGCATTCGAGTAGGCATCCAACATATCTTTATTTGGTTATGAATCTGAGTTATCATAGTTCAAAACATGTGGGGCTCACGCATGGAAGTTTCCCATTGAGGAGACATGATTGGGTAGACCCTTTATGAGAGGGCACCCTTTTGAGATCAAGCTTTCGAGTAGGCATCCTACGTATCCTAATTTGGTTAGGAATCAGAGTGCTCGTAGTTCATAATGAACCCATAAGCCCATGTGAGTCATGCTTGGTTTGAGAAACAAGAGTATTTAAATGATTCAACAATGCACATGAACCCTTCAATGTGAAATGACATTGATGTTCATGCGGACCAACCATGGAAGACTGAATCTTACCGTAGTGGGAGAGACCCAAAATATGTTATGGGAAGGGGATGACTTTCATCCTTCTCAAAGGGGAGAGAAAACATAACCCATTCAACTGATCAAAATTCCTCATTGAATGGAAAAGCGAGTGATCACCCTTAATCCCTGGAACGGGGTTGTTCACGTCATTATCCCAAGGATGGATTCTAGGTTACCATGGGAATATAGACCCACATGTATTCTCTAAGATCGAACCATTTTGGGGAGAGCGTTCATGAATCCATTTACCATGGGTATGTAGTCTCAAAGGGGTGCGCTGATGCACTCTAAGGTATGATCATACGAGTCTAGTGGCTTTGGAGGAGGCCTTGGACTAATGTCGGAGGACTAGTCAGCGGAGGGACTATAGAGGACTGGAAAATAATGGAAGGGTGAGTTTGGGACTGAAGGATATAATACCCGAAAACAACCCATTCAACATATTGATTTCTTATGTGGGATGGGGGCGGCTCCGCATACTGTAGTGGTATGCAGGTAGAGGGTCAGTTCACATAATGATATGGTACACGAGAATGGGAATAGACCACCATGTACCATAGTGGCTTGTAGATCACCACACTACTTTGGGTTCCATCAGTGTGCTGATGCATTACACGACGTCATGTTTAGTCCGCATAGTGGTACACTTCACAGAACACCATGTTTAAGGAGGGTCTGGGGGATTGTCGTTTGTGGAGAGTTCATCCGCAAGAAGTTTGTGGTTCATAGTTGACCAGTCAGGTTTGCCGTTCAATTATTATTATTCAATTCCCTGATTTTATAGTTCACAGTCGGATGTACTAGAAAAGAATGTGAATCACGATTCGAGATACGTCGATGAATTGAGACTGAAGCAGGAGTCTTCTCCAAACTCTTTCTTACAACCTCTAGTTTACCGTTTAAGATTTCTTTGGCCCTCCCTAGTCCTTTCCACTATGCTCCTTTTATAGAGCATCCATACAATTGTTTCTATTGGGCACATGACACCATTTGAGAAGGCCCATGAAGCGATATCTGGACCCAAGGAAGACTCAGTCAATCCGCTTTGGTTCACAAAAATAGTTCATGGAACCTTGTTGGTTCTCTTCATCCGTGAACTAATGGGTTAACGGTATGTTGCACAAATTGACTTCTTGCGCACAATTTATTTGGTGACGTGGTTCACAGTCTGCCTTATTTCACTGGCCATCACTCCATGGGCCAGTGGTTCGTAGATTGTCCCACGTACCTGGTCGTTTTCAATCGAGCTGGTATGCATACCATTCCGGATGATGGTACACGATCAACTTGAAATGAATTGAAATCCTTAATTCACTCATGTTTCTTCTGAAAATTGCTACCCAATTTGAGACTATTTACCTTGCTAGACTTGTAGATGTACTTTAATCCTTCTGAAAAGTGATTGTGGGGGTATTTCCTTCCCTTGGTGATATTTTTAGGACCCTACAGAGTCCAATGATATTGTATGTGTTGTATACGTGGTAAATGTAATGTACCACCTTTTCTCATTGGCCTGCGAGGGTGGTGAGATGTTACATGGAATTATGAGACACCCCCATGAATCTAATGGTTGGAAGTAAATGTCGAAGAGATTCAATACACCTAGGGAAATGTTTACCCTTAAGAATAACAGAATAACCTAAAAATCCATATCCAAACAACCACCATATGATGTATGATGAAAATAAATGAATACTCAACATTTCATATATCAAAATCAATCTAAAACCATGTACCACAAAAAGAATACTACAATATCAATGTAAAAAATGGAGTACAGAACTCAAATTCTTTAATGAAAACTTCCTGATAGAAACATGATCAATGATCCAACTCCATAACAACCCAATTATCATAATTTACTACTAAATATGTGTGATAGTTTACCTTTTCCCATGCATCGATAAACAATATTTGAAAAAGCACCAATGTTCCAGCACATGGGTGTGTAATAAAACATAGCAGATTTTCCCACAATGACTTCCCTACTCATTCCACTAGGAAAAAACATGTTTTCCCATTTTTAAAAAATAGTTTATATAAAAAAATATCTAAAATATATTATATCAAAATATAATCATATACCAATTTTTTTTCTCAAAACAATATGAAGTTCTAATGGAAACATTAAAACAATAATTTAAACAATTTCACAATATCCATATTTGGAATACCCCATCACACATCTACATATTCATGATTTGTTATGATAGTTCCATAATAAGGAATAAATTATCATTGATTGGAAATGTTAAAAAACTTAATTTTATCCCATGTTCCATTAGAGTTTTTTCACTGTGCACAAGTTCATATTTCAACCAAGCCTCATCTTGAAATATGAACACAAACTACCATGAATTCCCAAAAACCATTCCAAAACCATTTCATTACAACATTTTTTTATTGAAAACCCTTTTCCAATAGCAATTAAAAAATCCAAGAAAGTAATATTTTAAAATAAACATTTTCAAATCAAGAAACAAAGGTACATTACTCAAAAAAATAAAATGATTCCAAAATTTCACAAAAAACCATAAATAACCACTAAAGGGGATTTCTATCATTATTTGCACAAAATGTTTTACAATAAGAATCAAAAAATTAAACCAATTTAAAACTAGTAAAATCAATTCTAGAAAGAGGAGTGGAGCGTGAAGCCAACTAACTGGAGAGATTTGGTGAAAATGATAAATGAAAAATAAAGCATCACAAAGATGGGTTAAATCTCCATGAACCCACCATATATCTATTACAATATCATAAACCAAACCAAATATAATCATATTTGGAATCCATAACCTTTTATCTACCCATATCAGGCGTAGATATAAGAAACTAAGATAAATGACGTAGTAGTAATAACAAAAACACCAAAAACAACCATTAATGATCACTTTACATGAGGAATCAGCTTCTAATCACTAAGAGAATCCTCTAAATAGAATTTGAATTTATTGGAGAAACATACTTGACCATTGAGAGAATAAAATACCGAGTTAGGGCCATTTTTGGGGAAAAGAATAAATTAAAACCCAAGGTTGGCTAGATTCCCATTTTTAGGATCATGTTTTTTTACAACACATGATTTAGTCACACAGTAAGGAAAAACATTCACTAACCATGCACCATGCATGGATTAGAGGATAACCCTCACGTGTTTTCCTTACAGAGTTTCCAAACCATGAGTGAACCATGCATAATCCACTGCCTAAGAAAGTCCAAAGACATTTTTCAATGTATACAGTCTCTACTAGGTAGCCATATAGTTCAGAAAAACCATGTGATGATCGCGCACCTTCTCTATTTCCAGTGTATCATAATTCATAGTTTCTAGTATATGTTTCACAATTTTCCCAAATAGTGAACCAACCATCAACATGTATAAAATCACAAAAAACACTCTAAATGTTCTTAAAACACTCCCAAACATTACCCATATATTTAGATAGATAAAAAGAATTTGGAAATGGTTACTTACTAGAAACCATGGGTGCTACACTCTCCCACCATTCGAATTTAGATCCATAAAAAGTAGAAAACTAACATTTCCCTAAAAGAGTTATGGCCATTACTCATTAATTTAATTCTCATATTACTAGGTATCTTATTAAATTTTACCGTGTATCCATAAAACCTAAACTAGAATGAATCTTTTTCCATGAAAACATTTCTCTTGCCTATCCACAATTCACACTAGGATATATACTAATGAAGCATCTGACTCTAGATCAATGTGATCCCATACGATCGAATTTTAAGTGTCAAGATGATACATTTTCAACTGAAATAAATTGTATTATTATACATTTCACTAAACAATTGTTGGAATGAAAAATGATATGAAACCTCAAAAAATCATTCCAATATCCCAAAAGGGACTATATATCGAGGATATAAATTCTACTTCTTCATAAAATTATGAGGTACATGCCTTGGAGAGATCGATAAGAATTCATGGTCACTCATCATAGATGAAAAAAACCATTAAAGATGATACACATACAATTTCTGATGAATCTGAGCTGTCTACATACATTTCAAAATCAATTGAATATTCCCTTTTGTTTCTTGGACATGGCTCATCTCAACTAGTGAAGTATCACTTATTTCCACCCAATAGAGTAGAGAACTATAAGAACTGTCATTATTATTTTGAAACGATACTTATGTATATAGGTCTGTTAAATTTTGTTAAATAAAAAAATACACTAATAGAATGTGTTATTCCAATGATCATCTAAAATCCATTATACAATCCCAAAACATGTCTCCCAATGTTTGAATCATCCTTTCGAAATTCACATCCATTTAAGGATGGTACGCTATACTCATATTCAACAGAGTCCCAAGGGAATTCTGTATGGATTTAATGAAATGATATGTAAACCTTAGATATCAATCTGACACTACTAAAACGGGTATTTCATGTCTCTTTAAAAATTATTGGATATAGATTTTTGGATGATCCTTCAAAATATGAGTTTCACTAATAGGGATTAAATAAGCCAACTTCATAAGATGATACACTATAACCCATATAAAATAATTCTTTAGAACCATTATTGAGATACCTGTAACAAAATACACAACTATTTTCTCCCATTTCCACACTGGAATAGGTAATGTATGTAACATAAATGATGGTCACTGATGTTCTTCCATAACTTACTGAAATGTTAATCACATTGATACAAACTGAGCCACCTTCATAGTTAAACTGAGCCACCAAATCTATGATTTCAACTTCTTATGTATTATTTTTATTCTTGGATGAACAACCCATCTTGAATAGTGGTATTCATCAAGAAGTTCTCTAAAAAAACATAAGTATGACCATGTGATCTTGTATCCACAAAAATTTACTCCCATCCAATTTCCATCTCTCAATAGTCTCCCCACCATTGAGGTTTTAACTCATAGAAACACATTCTTCATTTGATTTTTATTTCAATTTTACCTTCATTAAAAAATCAGGAACACATGTAAGTAGAATTAAAACCACAACATCATCTAATTCTTCCAATTACACATTCATTTCATCTAGGACTGACACCAGCTACCATTCAACTGAAGAATCTTTTTCCACTGAGCGTACAACATTCTACATAATGCCTCCGCCACTAAATTTCCATTTTATAGTGTCTAAATCTAGTCAAATTCAAACATTTGGAGATAATAAATTCGTATTAATTTACTAAGATTCAAATATTTTTGTGATAAAATATTTTTTAGGATCTTCTGATTCATAAGCATAGTTAATATATCAACAAAGAGGTAATGACACCAAGCCTTCAAAGCATGTATGACTATAGATAACTCAAATCATGTTTTGGGTAGTTATTCTCATGAAATATTTACTACCTTAAGCCAAAAGAAACAACATATTATCCTTTAATTAGAACACAATCCAACCTAGATCCTGAAGAATCACAATATTACATATACCCTTGTCCTGATTCTAGAAAAATCATGATAGGAGATGATGTAAGGTAAGCATTAAGATCTTAAAAATATTTGTGGAATTTCTTAGTACATTATAATGGATCATTATTTTTTGTCAAGGCTATTGGTCTCACCTAAATTTACCCATGTTTTTTGGGTTAAGCGGTCAAATGTAGAGTAGCTTGGGTTGTCAATTCCTTAGTGACCTGAGAAGAAACCTATAGACACACACATTCTATGGATTGATCGTGGCTATTATGTGGCCAAATTTGGATTGATTTTAGATAGGTTTAAGTGAACACTACATGAATTAAGTGAATTAAAATTATGATAAGGTTTGATCCTAGGTTATTATAAGGGATGGATTGGATGAAATTTCTCTTTAGAGAATTCAATTTCTTATATTTGAGATGAGTTCATTCAAGGAGATCAAACAAATTCATCACTTACTGGTTCACACCAACACACTTTAATAATAATCACCAATACACATGCCGGATCATATTTTTGATCACTCCAAGGTAAAGATTCATATTAGATCTTGAAGTGTGTGGCCTTAAAATTAAATAAGGATGAAGAAGTTTTAAAATCATCAAATAAAAATATCCTTTAAAATAAGTGATTAGATATTAATGGAGTGATAAATAACATCCCATACAATACCTTTCTACTCACATGGATAAACCCATAAGTGGGTTAACCCTCCATTGATCCTATGATTTTAATGGAAGCGAAAAGTATACCTATTAGAGGGGAATTGAAGAAGAAAACAAAAACAAATTAACAAACACTGCACTATTATGTGATAAATCTCACTAGTTTTGGGGTGAATAAATTCACATCATGAAGAAATGGTATCAACTTGTTAATAGTGAGAACATAAAATTAGAAGAAGAAGAAGTTTTATAAGAAAACTAAGGTGATTCAAATAACATACATTTGAGGAAGAACATTTAAAGGAAAAGTGGCATCATAACACTACAATGAATGAAAGCACAAAATATCCTCAACTCCATCAATGAAACTATCTTAAATATGTATTTTTAAATCCTTGAGTCAATAAAACAACAGCGTAAGTCATGTAAATTAATGGTGGTGGGACTAGGTGGGAGGAACGTTAAGGGAGAGTGGACTTTTCCATGCTTGACAATCAATCTGATCCAACTAGTATCCACTACATATAGGCACTGAAAAAAGCATATAGATGGTCAAATTTCAGTGGGCCATAGATGAAAAAAATTAAGATAAATATGTATATGGAGTTTCTGAAATCATTCATCCAAAATGGATATTTTTTTCATGAGATATGTGTAAAATGGTGGACTATTTTTCTGGGATGCATAATCGGGCACAAAATTTTATCTCTAAATAGGAATGCATGGAACTCCATTTAACACTCAAAATTATCTCTTGTCACTATTTAATGAAATTTTCTCCTTGATGTACTCTATCTTCAGTTCAGTTTTTAGAATTATAGGGCTTGTATCGTGGCATCTAGAGTCTCATTATCAGGATATTCTTCAGTTTACTTTACCTAGAATGTTGTTGCTTCAAGGCCAACATTGGTGGTCTTCAATGTGAATATTCAAGTGATCCAAAACCATGAATCGTTCCTTATAAAATGGGATACCTAAAAATAAAATATGAAAATATAATCAAGAACATTTTGTGTTTTAGGAGGTATTTAAATATGTACCAAGTATTTGCGCACTTTAATAAATAATTACAATCATAATGTGAAATGACGTTCAAAGTCTAAAATGCCCTAAAATGGTGTTTATGAATAATTAATAATATGAATATTATATATATTGAAAATGAATATTATCCTCATTAATTGGATAATCAAACCACTAAATTATGTCTCTCAAGCCCAGAGAAAAATTTCTGTCAAAAATATAAAATTTGAATTCCCTGTTTCAAAAACATTTTAATAAACAATGCCTAAAGAAAGACCTCATACCAAACAATTATAAAAACCATCAAAATCATTTAAAACAAGACAGGTCCATAAACATATCCCAAGCCCAAGCCCATTCCTTTTTTTAAATTCATCGCCATATTTCATCCAATTTCAATAAAGTATGATGATGTGCTGTGTGTCAGAAAAGACACAGGGGGTTCATTTTTATAGATGGGAAAAATGATTGAAGCACTAGGTAGAATCACATTTAAATATTAAGATGTGTATTCAATTTTTTTATATTTTTATTGTTTTTTTTAAATTTTCCATGGTATTTGAAATTTCACTCAATAGAGTCAACCCATGTAGTGAGACTTTGTCGATGACCCCCAGGCTCAAAGACCTTAGGGAATCAAGTGAAACTCACATACTTGGGAATCATCTTGAGTTAACTTAGTAAAAAACAATGTAAAATTACCACAAATAGAGTTAAAATTACTAACTCTGGGCCAAACAACTTTGGAGTCACGATCCTCATGTTCCGAAAGCCACATATTAGGTCCTTTGATTGTTCTATGTAAAAATTTATTATTTTTTCTGGTAGAATACTCATATTAAAACTATAATGATCACCAAACCAATGATATTTATTTCAGGGACCCCCTGAACTCAAACTAATACCCCACTATCCAAAGGATGTGCGTTGTGATTTTTTTTATTTGGATGAAAATATAAATGATTAAATATCACATTAGACATAAAAACTTTCCAAAATCCATGCAGATGAACTTAAACATGAATTAAAATAATAATCAAGGAATGAAAAAATATTTTGATATTCAATTTAGATGTATGCAATGTGCATTATCATGTTCAAGGTTAAAGTAATTTTTCCTTCCATGGATTTTTTATATTCCAAAATATTTAGTAATTTTGTTTTTCAAAATCAATTTATTATTTCATCTCCCCCAACATAAAATAAAACTATCCCAGTGTTTGAAGAACAGAAAATTTAGAAGGTGGTAGAGGCAGAGAAGGGGAGTTCAAAAAGGAAGTTGAAAATGAGGATCATGGAATGAGTTCACCTGGGGGATGAAGTTGAAGTTCGTGTTTCACCCATTTAATCCCTTGATATCCATGTCACTCATAGAGTTCCCTAGTAGAAAAAAATAAAAAACACACACACATATATGTACAAACACACACATATATATATATATAAGTAAAATATAAGTATATATACAAGAGTTATAGAATAAGGAATCACTATAAACCGTAGTTCAGTGGTAAGTGTGTGCCCTATCTCCCTTCGGTCTCGGGTTCCAGTCCCCTTAGTTTCACTGGTTATGATGGGGTTTTCCCCACAAAATATAACACATACTTTTAATTTTTGAAATTATTATTATCATTATTTTTGTATTTTTCTTTTCACCTTCAAACACATAAAAATAAAAATAAACTGATGATACATTTTATTCTTTTTAAATTTTTGGGTAATGTATTAATCACGGATCACACCACGTGACACAGATGAATATGGATCTCCCCTTTCATAACCATCCATACTCATAATATAATAACATTCCAATATTCTATGATACTATCATATTTAGAGTTAAGTTCTTTTAAATATAAAATTGATTTATTAATCCAATTTGAAAAATAAAGATGATTCACAATGATTGGAACCATAAAAACAACAGGTTTCCTCCCATGCAGTGCTTTTGTTTAAGGTTGTTATCCTGACATGGACCCTAAATCTATAAATTTTTTTCTGGTTCATAGGCAGGATCAGTTAACTCATCATTTTTTTACAATTTAGTGAATGAGTCAATGAATAGTTTTAACATATGAGAATTTAATTAGAAAATATATCCACTTGTGGGATCCTAAATATCTGCCACCCCATGGGGGTACACATGATACACTATGTATGGACCTAACCATCTAGACCTTAAATTTCCAAGGTGTAAATGATGTTTTGAACTATAAAAAAGCACAAATTTTCCCAGTTCAAAGTGTTTGACTTTGACATTCCTTGATTGGTAGTCTTGAACTATAGCTTTATTTATCCTTGAATTTTCATAAGCATCCCTCCAAAGTTCCTCAAGTTCATTTAGATCTAATTTCCTCTTTACTTAGGCCAAAGAAATGTCAAATTTGATTTTTTTTGATTCCACAAAAGGCCTTATGCTCAATTTCAATAGGTAAATGACATGATTTTCCATAAACCATCTTATATGGTGACATGCCTAGGATGGTTTTGAAAGGAGTGCGATATTCACAAAAGGAATCCAAGAGGTTCTAAGACTAATATTTCTTAGAGGGATTGACAGTTTTTCCAATAATTTTCTAAATTTATTTATTTCCCAACTCATATTGACCATTGGTTTGAGGATGGTAGGTAGTGTAAACCTTTTGATAAATACCATAGTTGGACATGAGTGAAGAGAATGGTCGGTTGAAGAAATGGCTTCCACGATCACTAATGATAGCTCTAAAAATTCCAAATCTAGAAAATATATGATCATTCAAAAATCAGATCACATCTTGATGATCATTGGACTTAGTGGAAATATCCTTACCCTATTTTGAGACATAATCAACAAATAAAAAGATGTAGAGATATCCCCTAGTGTTTGGGAAGGGTCCCATGAAATCAATTCCCAAAAAATCAAGGATTTCAAGGATAATAATGGGAGTGAGGGGAATTTGATTAATTTTGGTAAGGGATCCTAATTTTTGACATTGAAGGAAACTTTGGAAGAATTTTTAAGAATCCTTAGTGTGTTTAGGCCAGTAGAAACCACATTGGAGGAACATTTCAGTGGGTTTCTTTGTGGAAAACTGTCCCCCACATGCCTCTGCATGGCCAAATCTTAGAATCTAATCTTAATCAGACTCTGGAAAACATCTTCTAATGACTTGATTAGGACATAACATGAAGAGGTAAGGATCATCAAACACATAGTGTTTGACATCAAAAAATAATTTCCTCTTATCTTGGGTCCTGAGAAATTTTGGAATGTCACCCGTAACCAAGTTGTTTTCAATGTCAACATACCATCAGAAATCACTCATAGAGTAGAGGTGATCATTAGGAAATGAATCATACATAGAAAGGTGATGTGTGTTGTCTTTGAATTCCATCCTAGAGGGGTGATCAACTACTACATTTTCAACAGCCTTTTTATCCTTAATTGTTAAATAAAACTCTTGAAGAAGAAGGACCCACCTTATCAATCTAGCCTTGGCATCTTGTTTTTTGGAAAATTCATTTCAGGGTTGAATGGTCCGTAAAGAAAATGATGGGTAATCCTAAGATATAAGACCTGAATTTATCTAAATCAAAAACCACAGAAAGAAACTCTTTCTCAGTGGTGGTGTAGTTGATTTGTGCATCATTAAGATATTTTCCTGCATAAACCATGACACAAGGAGTTTTCTCACACCGTTGTCCTAATACTTCTCCAACAGTGAAGTCACTCACATCACACATGAGTTCAAATGGAAGTTTCCAATCAAGATATTTCATGATAGGTGGATAGATAAGAGTTGACTTGAGTGTAGAGAATAATTCCTCATAGATTTATGTCCATAAAAATGGATCATATTTCACCAAAAGAGCACAAAGTGGTCAATAAATTGAGATCAAATTCTTAAAGAGCCTTCTATAAAACCCTACATGTCATAAGAAGGACCTCACTTCCTTAATAGTTTTTAGAGAGGGGAGGTGAAAAATGATATCAACATTAGCATTATCAACTTCAATCCCTCTACCAGATACCCGATGGCCTAGAACAAGTCCTTCGTTTCCCATGAAATGGTATTTTTCCCAATTTAGGATGAGATTATTATCCTCACATCTTGAAGAAACCTTTCAATATTCATAATTATTACCTAAAAAGTATCCTCAAAGATGAATAATTCATCTATGGAGACCTCTAAAAAATCCCCAACCATGTCTGAGAAGATTCCCATCATGCACCACTGGAAGGTACCAGGGGAATTACATAACCCAAAGGGAATGCATTTGAAGGAAAAAGTTCTGAATGAACAAGTAATGTTTGTTTTCCCCTAATCCTCTATGGAGAAATCGATTTTATTATACCCCGTGAATCCATCTAGGAAGCAATAGAATTGATGACCCACCACTTTCTCGAGGACTTGATGAATAAAGGGAATGGGGAAATGGTCTTTCTTGGCACAAGAGTTGAGCTTACTATAGTCAATAAAGACTCTCCATCCACTAATAACACATTGAGGAGAAGTTCACCATCCTAATTGGTGATCACATTGATTCCAGATTTCTTTGGGAAAACTTGAATTAGGCTTACCCACTCATTATCAGCAATGGGGTAGATGATACCCACTTTCAACAACATAATATGTTCTTTCCTTACCACATCCATATGATTTGGATTGAGTCTCTACTGAGGTTGACGACATGGTTTGGATTTATATTCAATAAAATTCTTATGAGTTCCCACAAGTGGGCTAATCTCAAGAATATCAGAAATGGTCCATCTAATTTTTTTCTTATGATTTTTTAGGACATCCAGAAGCATCATCTCTTGATTGGTTTAAGAGAGGATGAAATGAAAATAGAAAAGGCTCTATTTTCCCCTAAGAACACATACCTGAGTGATGAAGGTAGGACCTTAAATTAGAGATCAGATTGGTTATCACTTTCCAAGGAAGGATGAGACTCTGTATTGAACTGAGTTTCCTAGTCTAGATTTATTGACAGAATTGGTTCCTTGTGAAAAGAATATTCATCCACTAAATTGTCTAGATTAGTGTCATGAACATTTATGGAATCAATGTTACTGATTTCAACAATGGTATCATTGATTTTTATTCTATAAAATCACCAATAGAGCTATCTGAATGATATTCGAGACAAAGAGAGAAATTTCCCTCACGTGAACAAAGAAAATCAATCTCTTCTTGACTAAAAATATCCTTCAGTAATCCCTTGATGTTTCGAGAGTTCACTATCAACACTGCCAATCCAATTAACCTCATGGATATCTTAATCATCCCCAATATGAGAGTTTTCGTTGTAGATGTTCATGTTTAGACTAATGTTTCCAAAGGTTATGGTTATGTTTTCAATCTAGACATAGATAAGAGAGTTTATTGTTGTAAGGAAGGGACGACCAAGGATGATTGGGGTGTCCTCCCTAGGACCTAAGATTTGGTGATTATCCAGAATAATGATGTCATCTCAATAAATTAATTTTAAAACATTCACCAAAACATCCGTTAAGATCCCCATAGGAACTCAAACACTTCAATCAACAAGTTTAAGAGTGACAGATGTGGGTTGGAGTTCTTTGAGCCTTAACTGACAATACATGGCATAAGGAATGAGGTTTACACTGGCTCCTAGATCAAAAAGGGCCTTGACGACTTTTTTCCTTCCTTACTCATCATTGATGTATGGACATTCTGGGTCTTTCAACATTGGAGGAATGGTCCCCTGAATGGTGGTACTCACATTAGAAGCCAATAGGAATTTGGTTTTTTCTGAATTTTTTTTAAAAGTGCACAAGTCTTTAAAGTACTTTGAGTATGTAGGAATGTTTTGGATTGTATCTATAAGCGGAATATTCAACTTAACTTGATATAATATTTCCCTCAAATTCTCATACAGTTTTGGAATAGTTTTTTCTCTCATGCATTGAGGGAAGGTAGAAGGTTGATTGATTGTTTGGTGTGGTTGTACTTCCTTCATATTATCATTGGTGTTTTCAGAATTTGTGGTTTTTTCTTCATAATTTTAATGCATTGTTGATGATTTTAATGGTTTTGGAATGGCATGTTCAGGTTTCTCAATGGATTTTCCACTTCTTAAAATAGTCACTACATTGAGTTACTCATGAGAGGTTTGGGTGTAACATGATTCTACCCTTAAAGTTGAGGATTGTATTGACTGAGTGGGAATGGGTGCCTTCATGGTTTTAATGGATTGTAGTTCATGTTTAAGGGATGATACTTCTAAGTTCGTTTTCTCCATTTGCTTACAAAACTGCTCAAGGATTGTAAGAGGGATAGATTGAGTAGGGGCTTGTACTGGTTAGTTTATCCCATGAGGATACTTTGGTTTTTTGATTGGTTGTCGCATGGGTTTATGGATGGTTTGTTGGTATTTGATAGGATGGTGTTGGTATTGTACTGGTTTTGGTTGGAACTGGTTATGGTTTTGAAAATTTTGTGGAGGGTAGGGGTTTGGTCATTGTGGATGACTAGGTTGTTGGTTGGGTTATTGGTTATCCTTCCAACGGAATCCTCGATGGTCATTGTACCTTGGATTGAAAGTGTTTTGTTATTGGGGATTTTGGAAGTTTGGTGAATTGACATCAGAAAGTGGTCCTCCTAGAAGAACTTTTTTGATGGATGGAATGGTTTGGAAGTTGTCTGGTTTGTGGTCATGTTTGTCACATATTATGCAAACAGGGTCTACAGTTTGGATTTCATGGATTTTCCTAAGGTTTATCTCTTCGACCTTCCTAGTGAGTGCTGTGAGTTTATCCCTAAGACTTTACTCCACTCTAAATGTATTTATTCCATTAGTTCTTTATATCTTTTCAGAATATGTTGATGTTCCCCATGTTTGGTTTTGTTCAGCAAGGATTTCTAGATACTCATAAGCATCATTTGGGGAATTGTTTTTAAAGGTCCCATTACACATCCTGGAAATGAATTGTCTGTTCCCCGGGCCTAACCCTTCATAGAAAATTCTAACTTATTCAGTAATTGAAAATCCATGGTGAGGTACTAGGTTTAGGGTGTCTTTGAACCTCTCCCATATTTCATAGAATGACTCTCCCTCTTTTTCAAAAAAGTTTTGCATACTCTTTTTAAGTGCAATTGTTTTGTGAGGAGGGAAGTATTTTTTTTGTATAATTCTATTTGAAATTGGTCCCACAAGTGGATTGATGTAGGTATCATATTGTTTAAACAATTATTTTCTCAATCCTTAAGTGAGAAAGGAATGACCCTCATCTTAGCTGACTCAAGTTGATGCGGTGGGCACATGGATTCAACAATTTTATTGAACTCTTTGACATTAAGGTATGGTATTTCCGACTCCATCCAATTAAATGTTGGAAGGTGGTTCAAGACATGAGGTTTGAAAACATAGTGGGATTATCTTAGGGTAGCATGCCTAATGCACAATGGCGCATTGGTACAGGTAGGTGTGAGGTAGTCATTCATGGTTTGATCAACTGCATTCCCCTAGTTTGGGGCAGCCTCATTTGGATTTCCATTTTGGTTCCCACTCGGGTATATGAGTTGGTTTATTTGAATAAATTTCATTGAAATGGGATAACTTTTTTGACTTTGGATTATTATAAATATTATGATCTAATGGAAATAGTTCCCTTTGTTCACTTGACTCCCCATCCATAAGACTATCCTCCCTAATTAGATTGTTTGATTGGTCATGGGTGTAGGTAGACATGGGCCAAAAGAAAAAAATTGAGAAATGGAAGAGATAAGAGAATTTATATGAGAATAGAATAAATTGGTGAAAATAGAATGGGTATTGAGATGACTTACTTGGGTCCCCATAAATGGTTCCCAAATTTATTCTCACCCAAATTTACCCCTAGTTTTTAGGGTTAAGCGGTCAAATTTAGAGTTGCTTGGGTTGTCGATTCCTTAGAGACCTCAGAATAAACCTATAGACACGCACATTCTATGGACTAAGCTTGGATATTAATTGGAAAAAATTGGGTTGATTTTAGATAGGTTTAAGTGAACACTATGTTACTTAAGTTAATTCAAATTATGAGAAGGCTTGATCTTAGGTTATAATAAGGGGTGGATTGGAAGAAATTCCACTTTAGTGAATTCAATTTCTTATATTTGAGATGAGTTCATTCAAGGAGATCAAACAAATTCATTACTTACTAATTCATACCAACACAAATTAATACTAATCACCAACACACTTGGAGGATCATATTTATATGCACTCCAAGGTAAAGAATCATATTATCACTTGATGTGTGTGGCCTTAAAATTCAATAAGGATGAAGAAGTTTTAAAAACATCAACTAAAAATCTCATTTAAAATAAGTGATTAGAGATTAATAGAGTGATAAATAAAATCCTACCCAACCCCATGAAACTCCCTTGAATCAACCCATAAGTGGGTTATCCATCCATTTATCCTATGATCTTAATGGAAGTGAGAAGATGACTCACGAGGGAGGAATTGATGAAAATAAACAAAAACAATGTAACAAACACTCCACTATTATATGATAAATATTACTAGGTTTGGTGTGAAGAAACTCACTCCATGAAGATACGGTATCAATGAGTTAATAATAATAACATAAAATGAGAATAAGAATATGTTTTATAAGAAAACTAAGGTGATTCGAATAACTTACATTTGAGGAAGAACATTACAAAGGAAAAGTGGCAGCATAACACTACGATGAAAGAAACCACAAATGATCCTCATCTCCTTCAACAAAACTACCTTAAATAGTCATTTTTGAAGCCTTGGGTCAATAAAAAAATAGTCTAAGTCATCTAAATTAATGGTGGTAGGCCTAGGGGGGAGGAAAGTTAAGAGAGAGTGATCTTTTCCACCATTGAAAATGAATCTGATCCAACTATCATCCACTACATATAGGCACTTAAAGAAGCATCTCGATGGCTGCATTTTGGTGGTCCGTAGAATTAAAATAAAATATAAATATGTCCCCTGAGTGTCTGTAAAATTTCTGCCAAAATGGATGTTTGGTTCGTGGGATATGTGTAAAATGTTGGGCTATCTTTCTGGGCTGCAGAATTTGGCATAGAATTTTATCATCAAATTGGGCCATATGAAACTCCCTTTAACACTATGAATTAGCTCTTTTCATTGTTAGATGTAATTTTTCCCTTGATTTCCTATATCTTCAGTTCAATTTTCATAATTATTGGGCTTGTATTGTGGTTGATAAAGTCTCTTTATTGGGTTGTTCTTCAGTTTACTTTGCCCAAAATGTTGTTTGTTCAAGGCCAACTTTGGTGGTCTTCAACGAGAATATTCAAGTGATCCAAAAGCATGAATCATTACTTATATCATGAGAGGGTTGAAAATAAAATATAAAAATGTAATCAAGAACATTTTGTGTTTTAGGAGGTGTTCAAGTGCATAATAAGTAATAGTACACTTTAGCAAAGAATTACAATCATAATATAAAATGATGTTCAAAGTGTAAAATGCACTAAAATAGTTTTTATGAATAATGAAGAATACAAATATTTTATATATAAACAATAAATATTTGCCTCATTCAGTGGATAATCACCTATCAGAGGGAAATATTCTTGTGAGGAGTTATGGAAAAAGTGTTTGTAATAACCGTCTAGAATAAGAAAACTATGTATCTAAAATACATTATTTTGCGGTTTCCAAGAGATAACAATTATATCTTTTATGGATCAAGTGAAACACATATTTCAGAAATTACATGGTCATGAAATGTTTCTATTGTATCCAAAAATCACAGTTTGATAATTTGGCATACAAGAGATGGTCTCTCAAAATTTCCAACGTTGATTCCAAGTGTTAATCACGCTCATCCCTTATTCTATAATACACCAATATGTTCTCCAAAATCACCAAAAAAATAATCCAGATATCACTAAAATATCCAATTCATCAATTCCATAAATAACTATAGTGAATTATTAATACCAAAATCCATAACCTCATTTTTATAATATTCATATCTTCTTCTAAAAGTTGTATTCAGAATATCCTCCTTCTGAACTTACTGTTAGTGATATATTGACCGCAAGACAATTTTATAGAACTACCAAGCACCCCTAAATTGATCAAATATATCATCAATGCATGTAAGTGGATACCTTTTCATTATCGTATCACGTTTAAGAAAATAGTAATATACACACAGCCATAGTGTTACATCTTCCTTTTTTGAAAACAAGACCAGTACTAGCCATATAAGAATGCTCAACCAAATGAATCCTTTTATTTACATCTCTTCAAATTGTGATTTCAACTTGTTATATAATGTTTTTTATAGACTATAAGAGATAAGAGAAATATTATTGGTCCCTAGGAGGTGATCAATCGTAAACTCCACTTCCCTTATATATTGTATCCTTAAGAAATTTTTGGCAAAAACATCATGAAACTGGTCAACCACTACTAGAAAATTTGTAATATTAAAAACTTCCATAGATTCCAAAGTCCATGTTTCCATCAAGTATGACTTCATTATGACTTCTAGTTAAAACAAGCCCATTTCACCTACCTTTACACTCTTTTCTCTCCTAGAGAGATGCTCGATACAATCCTTAATGTCTAAAAAACATTTCTACTATAATAATTGATGTGAGCCTTGGATGTTTTAAAACAATACATACACATTATTACGTCATTGAAATCCATATCCAAGATAAATGTCATTTGTGCTTGGATCCATCAACAGTTATCAAACATGATCTATATAAAAAGGATCGACATTCTCATTTACTATCCCAAACCAACCCAGGTATCTTGGTTACTCGATAACTGAGCCATCCCAATCATAGACCAAAGGGAATTACTATTCCCCAAGAGTCAGAGGCTAGCACCTGGAATCACACAACATACAAGTGAGAAATATATTTCCACCAACAATGCGGAAGAAAATAAATAAGACAATATGCATAAAAAAGAAACTCCACTGGGAGTAATGTACCATAAGACAAAAATGCATAAACTAGCCCAAATCTCTTAACCAATGTACTAAAATGAGAAAATATCCCCACTATTTTTAAGGACACAACTCAACATGACAATATCTCAATAACTGGATCCACGTCTAAGATATCCCTTCCCATTGCTCGAACCTGAAAGAAGAAATTCTACAAACACTCGAAGACAAAATTAAGGTGTGAGACGATGTCTAGTAGCACTATTGGAAATGGGGTCTTTCCCACGGTTTAGAACTATTGGGAAAGCCTGCAGAACCGTTGGTATATGTTATACTAACGGTTCTGCAAACTGTGGGGAAGTAAGCTATTGGGAAAAACTATCCCAACGGTTTAAAAATAACTATTGGTATAGTTCAGGAAAATTAACCTATGCCAACGGTTTGGTTAAACCATTGGCATACGTTTTACCAACGGTTTACACCAAACCATTGGTAAAACTAAACAAATCAACTCTTTCCCAATGGTTTTAGAACCGTTGGGAAAGGTTTTTGCCAATGGTTCTCATTGAAACGTTGGAAAAAATCCCTAGAAACCTTTCCGAAGTGTTTAGAAACTATTGAGAAAGGGTTATTACAAGCCTATACCAACGGTTTGAAACCGTTGGCATAGGCTATGCTGTGCAAATTCCACAGCTGCCTCCAATTTTTCACAGTAGCCTCCATTATTCTCCTTTCCAATTACTATACCTGCAATAACAAACTAATACATACATATATAGAAAAAATTCATACACATTTAACATATAATGGATTCCTGAACTATACACATCCAGAATTAAATCATAATTCATAACGTAATTATAAACATACATAAATGATTTAGAATTCAATTTAAAATTCAGATGACAATTATATGTGGAATCCGGAATTCAATTTATAATTGAATACATACACAATTTAATTATCAATAAAATACATAAAAACTGAATAAGTATAAACGGAATATGAATACGTTTGTTCGGTTTTTCGAATACCAGCTGTTTTTACTAAAAATGATGTCCATTTTAAACAAAATACATACAGTTGGAGTGATACTGGCCACACCGTACCTCGAATCAAGGCTTGGTTGACTCATACATGTTACATATGACCCTTGGATCATTTTCTTAAAATATCAACATATTGTGAAAGCGTTTGGTCGGTTTTCCGTATGTCAGTTTTTGTTTTCACTTAAAATGTTGTTCATTTCAAAAAAAAAAATGAGACACTTTGAGTGGTTCCGACCACACCATGCCTTGAATTAAGGCAGGGTTAACATGTAAACGTCACATATGACTCATTGATTATTGTGCTAAATTTTAAAAAAATTCAGAATGCGTTTGGTCAGTTTTCTGTATGCCTGTAATTTTTTTCGATTAAAATGTTGTCCATTTCAAATAAACAAGAGACACTTTGAGTGGTTCCGGGCACAACGGGCCACGTATTGAGGCAGGTTTGACTTGTACACGTGACATATGACACATGTATCATTTTCCTAAATCATCAACACATTCAGAATGTGTTGGGTTGGTCTTCTATATGTCAGTTTTTTTTCACTTAAAATGTTGCTTATTTCAAAAAAAATAAGACACTTTGAGTGGTTTCGGTCGCACCATGCCTCATATTAGTGCAGGTTTGACTCATAAACGTCAAATATGACCAATTTATCATTGTTCTAATCTTTCAACACATTCCGAATGCGTTTGGTTGGTTTTCCATATGCTAGTAGTTGTTTTCAATTAAAATGTTGTCCATTTAAAATAAATGTGTGACATTTTGATTCTTTCCGGCCACACCAGGCCTCGGATTGATGTGGGGTTGACTCGTACACATGACATATGACCCATGGATCATTTTACTAAAGTTTCAACAGAATCCGAATGAATTTGGTCAGTTTTCCGTATGTAATTTATTGTTTTCACTTAAAATGAAGTCTATTTTAAACGAAAGAGAGACAATTTGAGTGGTTCCGGCCACCCCGTGCCTCATATTGAGGCAGGGTTGACACATACATGTCACAGATGACCCATGGATCGTTGTACTAAAGGTTCAACATAATCCAAATTCGTTTGGTCGGTTTTTCGTATGCCAGTTGTTTTTTTCACATAAAATGAAGTCCATTTTAAACTAAAGAGCGACACTTTGAGTGGTTCCTGTGACACCGTGTCTCTTGTTGAAGCGGGGTTGACTCGTTCACGTCATATATTATCCATGGATTACTGTGCTAAAGTATCAACACAATCACAATCTGTTTGGTCGGTTTTCTGTATGTACTTAAAATGTTATCCATTTTAAACAAAAGAGAGACACTTAGAGTGATCTCGGCCACACCGTGACTTGGATTGAGGAGAGGTTGACTCGTACAAATCAAATATGACCCATGGATCATTTTCCTAAAGTTTCAATAGAATCTGATTGCGTTTGGTCAGTTTACCGTATGTCAGTTGTTGTTTTCAATTAAAATGAAGTCCATTTTAAACTATAGAGAGACACTTCGAGTGGTGCCGGCCACTCCATGCCTCGGATTGAGGCTGGGTTGACACATACACGTCACATATAACCCATGGATCTTTTTTCCAAAAGTTTCAACTGAACTCGAATGTGTTTAGTTAGTTCTCCATATGTCAGTTGTTGTTTTCATTAAAAATGTTGTCTATTTCAAATAAACCTATGGCACTTTGAGTGGTTCTGGCCACACCACTCCTCAAATTGAGGTGAGGTTGACTCATACACGTCACATATGACCCATGGATACTAATGTTTAAACTGAATATGAATTTGTTTACTAAGTTTTCCGTATGTTAGTTGTTGTTTTTATTTAAAATGTTGTCTATTTCAAATAAACTTGATACACATTGAGTAGTGCTGGCCACACCTGGCCTCATATTGTGTCAGGTATGACTCTTAAATGTCACAAATGACTCATGGAATGTTTTCCTAAAGTTTCAACAGAATATGAATGCATTTGGTTGGTTTTCCATATGTCAGTTGTTGTTTTTAATTAAAATGAAGTCCATTTTAAACTATAGAGAGACACTTCTAGTGGTGTCAGCCACTCTGCACCTTGGACTGAGGCAGGTTTTACTCTTACACGTCACATATGACCCATGAATCATTTTCCTAAATCATCAACACATTTCAAATACGTTTGGTCAGTTTTTCATATGTTAGTTGTTGTTTTCACTAAAAATGATGTCCATTTTAAACAAAAGAGAGACACTATGAATGGTGTCGGCCACACCGCGTCTCAGATTGAGGAATGGTTGACTCATACATGTCATGTATTACCCATGGATTTTTCTCCTAATGTTTCAATGGAAACCAACTGCGTTTGGTCGGTTTTCCGTATGTACGTAAAATGTTATTCATTTTAAAAAAAAGAGAGACACATAGAGTGATCCCGACCACATCACGACTTGGATTGAGCTCGGGTTGGCTCGTACACGTCACATATGACCCATGTATCATTGTGATAAATTATCAATAGAATCCTAATGCGCTTGGTCAGTTTTTCATATGCCAGTTGTGCTTTTCACATATAATTATGTCCATTTTAAACAAAAGAGACACAGTTAGAGTGGTACCAGCCACATCGCACCTCAGATTTAAATAGGGTTGACTCATACATGTATCAAATTTCCTGTGGATCAGTTTCCTAATGTATCAACATAATCCAAATGTGTTTGGTCAGTTTTCCACATGCTGGTTTTTCTTTTCACATAAAATCCCATCCCTTTTAAACAAAAGGGACACAGTTAGAGTGCTATTGGCCACATCGTGCCTCAGATTTAGATGGGGTCAACTCGTACACGTCAAAAATGACCCATGTATCATTTTACTAAAGTATCAACACATTCCAAATTCCTTTGGTCGGTTTTCCGTATGTCAATTGATGTTTTCACTTAAAACGATGTCCTTTTGAAACAAAAGAGACAAACTTTGAGTGGTGCCAGCCACACCGTGCCTCATATTGAGGCGGGGTTGATTTGTACACGTGAAATATGACCCATGGATTGTTCTGTTAAAGTATCAACACAATCAGAATCCGTTTGGTCAGTTTTTCATATGTACTTAAAATGTTGTCCATTTTAAACAAAAGAGAGACAGTTAGAGTGATCCCGACCACAATGCACCTCGAAATGATGCGGGGTTGACTCCTACACATTACATATGACCCATGGATTGTTGTGATACAGTATCAATAGAATCCGTATGCGTTTGGTCAATTTTATGCATGCCAGTTGTACTTTTCACTTAAAATCCCATCCATTTTAAACAAAACAGACACAATTAGAGTGCTACCGGCCACAACAAGCATCATATTTATATGGGGTTGACTCGTACACGTCACAAATGACCCATGGATCATTTTCCTAAAGTATCAACACAATTATAATGCATTTGGTTGGTTTTACATATGTCAGTTGTACTTTTCACTTAAAATGTTATCCATTTCAAACAAAAGTGAGACACTTCGAATGGTGCCAGCAACACCGCGTCTCAGATTGAGAAAGGGGTGACTCGTACACATCACATATGGACCATGGATCATTGTGCTAAAGTATCAACACAATCAGAATCCGTTTGGTCAGTTTTCTGTATGTACTTAAAATGTTGTCCATTTTAAACATAAGAGAGACACTTAGAGTGATCCCGACCACACCACGACTCGGACTTATCCAGGGTTGACTCGTACACGTCACATATGACCGATGGATCGTTTTGATATAGTATCAATAGAATCCAAATGCGTTTGGTCAGTTTACCGCATGCCAGTTGTTCTTTTCACTTAAAATTCCATCCATTTTAAACAAAAGAAACACATTTAGAGTGCTACTGGCCACACTACGCCTCATATTTAAATCGGGTTGACATGCACACATCACAAATGACTCATGGATCATTTTATTAAAGTATCATCACAATTCAAATGCATTTTTTTTGGTTCTATGTATGTCAGTTTCACTTTTCACTTAAAATGTTATCCTTTTCAAACAAAATTGAGACACTTCAAATGGTGTCAGCCACATCACGGGAAGTATTTCAGTGGGAATATGGACAGTTAGATGCATCATGCATGTGAAAAATGATGGGGGAAATAGTTTCTCCAAATCACACAAAATTAATGGGGAATCTGTCAACATTTTTTGCAAGAAAGACATGGATAACTTCTTAGCACAAAGATCTATAAACAAATGGGACAAACGAATAAAAGTAACCCTTACATTATTGAACAAAATATGATGGATTGCTATTAGAAGCAACTCATGCAGTAGAACGTGATAATCATGTGTCTTGAAAGATTTTATCTTAAACTCTCTTCTATTGACCCGTTTAGATATGTTTGTTGAATAGCCATCAGGAACTCAAATAGTCTCTAATACTTCCAGAAATTGTTTTTTCGTAGGTGTCATCACATAAGATGCACATGGAAGTTTCCATTTATTTTCACTAATACGCACAAGATGCAATTCTGGTCTGATGCCCCAATCCACCAAGTCACGCCGAGATCGTAAATCATCTTTTGTCTTCCCCTTGAAATTTAGAAGAACCGAAAGAAAAATTTCACATATATTCTTTTCAATATGCATTACGTCTAAGAAATGACTTAACAAATTGGTTGACCAATAAGGAAAATCAAAAATGATACTCCTCTTCCTCCAATTGTAAAAGGTTTCAGTGGAAAAATTCTTTCTCTTTCTAGATTTCATTTGACCCTTCCCGAATAAAAACTTGAAATCTTTCAATTCATTAAGCACATTAATTCTAGACATATGCTGAGGTGGACCATCAGTCTCTATGGTAGTATCAAATCTTCGACGATTCATTCTATAAGGCTGATCATTTGGAATGAATCATCGATGTCCCATTAAACTGAAACTACAACGATGTTTCAGTCTTCTAGCGTGTGTATTCTTCATACAAACTGGGTATGATAGTTATCCCTTTGTTCTCCATCCTGACATCATTGCATAAGCTGGAAAATCATTGATCGTCTAGATAAGCACAACACGCATATGAAATATGTCTTTCAAACATGCATCGTATGTACACACGCCCACATCCCAAAGAAGTTTCAAATATTTTATTAAAGGTTTCATGTATACATCAATATCAATGCCGGGATCAGAAGGACCAGATATTGTATACTCATGAAAGTGAAAGGTTTTTTCATACACAACCATGGGGGAAGATTATAAATGTGTATAAAAACTGGCCATGTGCTATTTGATGTAAGCATCTACCCAAAAAGATTAAAATCATCGCATGAAAGACCCAACCTCACATTACGCAAGTCAGCTGCAAAATCAGGATGTTGAGCATCAAATCTCTGCCATGAAAATCCATCTACATGATGAACCAAATCATCATTAGTCTTCTTTCTCTCGGTATCATGCCATCTCATTGATATTGATATGTCATAAGACATAAAAATATTCTGGAGTCTGGGGATCAATGGAAACTTCCACATTACTTTCTGTGGAACACGGGATGGTGTTCTATCAGATTTTGACTTCCAGCGGGATGTGCCACATTTTATACAATCATTTGGTTTAGCGGTTTCCTCCCAGAATAAACTGCAATCTTTTAGGAAATCATAAATTTTGTTTCTTGAAAATCCAAGTTCCTCAACAAACTTCCATTCCATATAGTGGTTTGAGAAAATATCTGCATCATATAGATGTAAATCCTTCAAGAGGGTAAGAATGTAATCGATTGCTATATTAGAAATCCCATACATAGTTTTCCCATGAAACAATTAGATTAAAAATTCCAGCTTTTTCATTTTATCGCATTTTCGATATACTGGATTCATGGCAGCATCATTAAATTTTTTCACCCTATCAATATCATCATTTTCACTAGATGCATTGGTTGTCCTCATATCGAAGTCTTCTTGAGTCAAAATCATTTCTTATTCATGATGACAAATAAATGGAAACCGATCGTCTAACAAATTCTCAATTCCAGTCCTTTCATTTCGATCATCACCAATTTGAGATTTCATTCTCCCCATTGTGATACCACACAAAGTAGTTTTCTTGAAACTCATTTTTGGTTATGTGGTAACTAACTTTTTCATAGCTCAACCAAGGTCTACCAACACAATTGGAACATGGGCAGTGTATGCGACCACTATCCGAAGCATTCTGAATTGAAAAATCTATAAAGCTCTCCAAATTGTTTTGAAAATCGCTTGAGATCTATACTGTTTCATACATATACCTTTTTTCCATTCTGTAAAAATAATTTATATAAGCGATTTAGTCATAAACAATTCAATAGGATTGAACTTTAATAGAA
Organism: Viscum album; assembly: GCA_963277665.1. Classification (NCBI taxonomy): domain Eukaryota; kingdom Viridiplantae; phylum Streptophyta; class Magnoliopsida; order Santalales; family Viscaceae; genus Viscum; species Viscum album. The sequence continues at coordinate 791,128,585 of OY728153.1, forward strand.
AATACATTTAAGTAAATGTTAAAGGATGAAGTTTTTAGTCGATGTAGTGAACTATTAAAATAATGTAAAGAAGAAGTAATCATAAATTAAATTAAAATTTATTTATATTCATTTTCATTAGGTCTATAAGAGGCACTTGACTCAGGTCCCATTTTGTGTTATAGGCATCCCAAATCATTCACTCATGTTCAATAACTCATTATTGGCACCTTTATGGCCATACCATTCATTACCCAATTACATCCCCAAGTCAAGCGCACCCCATGGGTGAATAAATTTTAGGCTTATGCACTAATAGGTTGTTCATGGCTTGTAAACACATATAAATAAATTTCCCGAAGATAATATAAAATTAAACCCAATACCATCCAAAAATACATCAATATAGTAACTTGATACATGTAAAAGTCTCCAATGTAAAGTACCAAAAGACTAGGAAAAAAATAGTGACTCAACAAAAACTCTAATCCAAGTTATTAATGTCCAAAACGGTCCCCAAAGTCCTTCTAGAAACATGGATAAAATTGTATATTTAGGGTGTGAATAACATGTATACTCAATAAGGAAATAATCAAGGTATCAAATACACATGTGAAAAAAACATACTAACGTGTTGTTGAAAAAAATGTGAAACCAAAAAGAACCTAATAGGCCAACTAACCAACTCAGCCTCATCAAGGATCACTCGCCAAATTGTGCATCTGATATAGTAATATAACACCATGATCAAAATAAATAAACGAACCCCACTGCTACTTCCCAGCCAATTTCCGATCTCACTCCTCAATGTTGAATGTCATATTCTCCCATACCTTCCAAAGATATCACATCACATACCAGTTATCTCTGATGTGGCTTGGGATGCATCTCCAAATACACCACCGTCACAAGGTCTAGCGTCCAGTGCTAGCATCAGGTATTATCACATCACATCTCACCTAAAAACCATTAGTTTACCACACATCCATTTCTATTCCATCTCATTTATTTACTATCTTGTTTTTTTTGTTTTAAGAGCATAATTTATTCCATAGATGACCAGGAAACAAATAAAACCACCACACAATAACTCACTATCTCACAATAACCCTCATCGCCATGTTACATCAGCCAAACATCTCACCAAAAAAACCACATATCACAACAAAATATTGCACATCACAACCACCGCATAAAAAAAAACCACCTCACCACATCATACACCACAACCTCATCACACAACACCTCCACACGACACAACTCCAGCACACATCATCACTATCACACAACTTCAAATGTCACATCCATGCCCACTAACCATCACATTACAACCCCAAATTTCACAAAGCCCAACTGGTCCCCTCAATCACCATACAACAGCCTACAACATACAATGAAACACAACAAAAAACCTCTCATAGAAGCAACATACCCCAACTTCCAAAATTTATTCAAGTTCTTTTATTACATTACCCCTTAATTTATCATGGACATTATAACACAAACGATATTACATGGGAAACTAATTAATTAACCAAATATTCATTCATTTTCCTATTTTTCAGGGTGAAATCACACAACAAAATTGAAAGGGTCTCAACGCATATCCTCTATAGTGAAAAAAAGAAAATTAATAAACACATATAAATAAATTTCCAAGTAACAATTAATTACAAGATGAAGAAAAGGCATAAAAACACATACTTAGAAAATATGGAATCCAGATTGGAATGGAGAAAGTCTAGATTAAATAAAAACACAAAAAAATGATATACACATCAAAATAAAAACATTAAAATAAAATATTAGATGAATAATAATAGAAACAAGGTAGAACTTAAATATTTTATGTTTATAAAGAATAAAATACCTTATTTGAGATGATTCAGATGGAGTTTCACCGGTTCAGATGGGGGAAGTCATGAGAGGAGTGAAGCGCTACAGAGATTTAGGGTTCTGTCGTGAATGGGGGAGAGCAGTGGCCCGACTGTATTTGGGGTAAAGATTTACCAACGGTTTTTAAAAAACATTGGAAAAGGGGTTTCCAAGGCACCCTTTCCCAACAGTTCTATTGAACTATTGGTAAAGGGGAACCCTTTCCCAATAGTTTACTAGAACCGTTGGGGAAGGTTATGTTGAACACCCCTTTGCCAACGGTTTCTTAAAACCATTGGAAAAGGGGTACCCTTTCCCAGTGGTTCTAGTGAACTATTGGGAAAGGGTTTCCTTGCCCTTGTTTACCAATGGTTTAGGCAAACCTTTGGTAAAGAACTGCGGGTAAAAACCCCATTTCCAGTAGTGTAGGATACCACCAAGGATTCCCTAACAGATGCCAAATATATATTTTCAAAATAAAATCATTAAATTTCTTAATATTAATAGGTTTGGAAATTAAAAATCATATGTAAGAAACATTCTATACAATTTCAAAATGATGGGAAAATAATTTAAGGAAAGGCTTTATAAATGATAGAATATTTCTAAAACAATTGATTAAGTAAAATAGTCACATAAAATATTTTATTTAAATATAGTAGAGGCATGTGAAGTAGTTTTACCAAATTGGTATACATTTATTTATCATATATAAATAAACAAGAGAACAACATTGTCTTCTTCCAAATAGGTACGATAGTATTTCTAGATATAAGACTCTATAATCTCTAAGTGATCAAGTCAATATCCGTACACATACATCCTCTGGAAACTGGTCAGAGAGGACTCATCACCATCTCCTAATGTCGGTAACCTACATCATCTATGTTTTAGAACATTGTAGTAATTGTAGAGTGTGTCCAAATAACTCACCGACTACTTAAGGCTTACATGTCCTCTTCCATAATAAATTATGGGCAATTTATTTTAATACTTCTAAAAATAAAATTAATCCCTTTATTCCATTTAAATGAAAATTTTATATTTAAAACCAAAATAGGTCTTAATAAAAAAATGTGCCCCTTTAACAAATAAAATCCCTAGGTTTCTATCAAAACATTTTAACACATATTCACAAGTTTGAAATCCATTCAAAACCAATACCATAACATTCACAATTCTATTCCAAAATTAAATTCAAATATATAATTGAAATATCTTCAATGAATCCATAATTTAGATTATAAAATTTAAATCAACCAATTCCCATGCCAAAAACCATTTTTTGTGAAGAAAATCCTAATTCACCGAAATTTGGTTTTTCCAACAAAGAATTTCAAAGCTATAAGATTCAGTTTTAAACAATTTCATTTGAATTCAAAAAATTGAAACTTAAAAAAAGAAATTATGTTTAATATAAATTAGGTATTGTGATGGAACCAAAAACCTTAAGGTCACCGATGTCAGTGGCAATAATAATCTACCCAGTGTCGTTTAATACACCTCCTCACAACAATATTATTATAAGTGTCGACACCCCAATGGTTGATGTTCGTCAAAGGATCTTAGAACAAAAAATATATTATTTTTTAAGAGAATGAAAAATATTACATGCGATTACATTTTCTGTCTCTCAGATAATCTATAGATTATCATTTTATGTTAAAACATTAAATTTCAAGAAATATCCACAAGAATAATTATAAACATCATTCAATAAATATATCCCTATATTAACTTGAGAACAGAGGTGGTATTCTATATAATTATTCTTTTTTAATATATATATATATATATATATTCATGTGTATATAAATATATCAAAATACCATTTGATAATGAAATTATCATTTGAAAATATTTTAAATAATTATCTATTCAATATTTTCCTTCTAATAATTTGTTGAAAATATCATTCCATGATTATTCTGTAGTAATGTTTGAAAATTTCGCATAACTACTATGTCAATAATTTTAGGAAATTTATATGTGATAATTTCATAAATTACCCCCTAATAATTTTATAAGTTATATCTTGATAATTTATTGAAATTTTCGTTTTATAATTATTTATAATTATCATTGGGTAATTTCATTGAAATTATCATTTGATAATTTTTTTATAAATTAACCATGATAAGTAAATATAATTATCATTTAATACCTCTTTATAATTGTACATAGATAATCCCATACAATTATCCTATTTAATTTCATGTAGTTATTGATTTTTAATTTTTCAAATTATTACTAAAAGAGAAAAAAATACATATAGATTTTATAATTTAATTTAAGTTCTCTTTTTTTAGAATTATTATAAGGGAACAAAGTGAATAAAAAAATAAAAAAATAAAATATAATTGTGATTCCTCAAAAACCATTTCTCATGTAATAAGAATATTATAGTTTTATTTTGTTTAATTTTCATGTAAACTAAACAAAAACGTGCAAATTAAACACCAAAGTGTTTACATTATAGTAAGATCAAAGGAAAAATATAATAACTAGAAACACCTACTAAAAACCCTATCAAAGCCACATGGAGAAAACACAAAACAATAGCGTGACCCAGTAAATAAAGAAGATCCTTCGGGTCAATCATAATGAAGAACATCACTACTAGAATCATGAAAACCATACTGAGCATCAGTGGTATAGCAAGAACCGTCTTTAGAAATTGTCTTGTGTTTTGGACTCCCTAATGTTAGGTTTTATAAGGCATCTACCCGAATGTTACCCCTTGGGTGACCATTGAATATGCTTGTGACCGTTGAGTTCTAACGGCTATAATTATAGTCATAATTCTACTAGTGGATTAATTAAAAATATCTAAGTATAATTTTGTTTTCCCAAAAGTATTTAAGTTTTGAATTGAAATTATAATATAACCTCTAAATAAGAAATTTATAAGGAAAACAATGTAATATTTTTATCTATACTTAGGTGATTTTAAAATTAGATGAGGATTTAACACATTTTACAAATATTTCAAATATCTTGTAAAAGTATTCCTTCTTAATTCTTAAAAAATGTTTTTTATTAAACTATGTTTTGATTTATATAATACAAGTATAATTTTTTTTCATATGGATATATTAAAGATATATATTTATGTTTTAAAACTTTAGTGTTTATAAAACTAAAGTAATTTTTGTTTCTTTAAAGCATTTTTTTTTGTGTAAACTTAGTATTAATGTTTTAAAAAAATAAACCCCATTAGGGGCTAGCCCTCCAGCCAGATCAAGGGAGGCAGCACACACTATGTGGCTGAGGCTAGACCTCAGCCTCAGCATAGGCTGGCCTGAGTGGGGGGCATAGATACCCTAAAGGGCACACATGAGTGCATGAGGTAACTAGAGGCACCACCATGTGGTGCGACACGATGGTGTGGGTGGGCGCAGAGCGCACCCACAGAAGCCGTTGCAGGGTGGTAATGAGAGGGGATGGAAGATATTTATAAGAATTTGATCAAATTCTCACACTTATTAAGAATATTCTTGGTTCACTCCATTTCAATGTGGGACAACAAAAATCGTTCATGATTGAATCCGGGCCATCAGATCTCACCGCCTGCGATCTGGGCTGTCCATTTCGGTCTGGCGCTCGATCCTCAACAACCGTAGAATCCCCCATGTTTTTTAGGCACCGTCTGATACAACACGGATATAATCTCGAACATCTGAGACATTTTAAAACACCACATCACCACAAGAAGTTTGATCTCATACATTTTAATACCAACTGTCCAAGTTTTTTTGAAACACCGTGTTGATCTAAGCCGTCCAATCGAACCTCAATCTAATTGAAGTCGTCAATCCTTTTTTAAATCTGATGTTTCACCACCACGATTGGATCAATCTATATTTAATCCCCACCATTCAATATTTTTCCAATTTTTCTTCCCACACCATCTTCTTCCTCTCCCACATGCGCGAGAGCAGTACCCTATTACTCCCTTTCTCTTTGTTTTCCACACCCATGACCCCACTATGCCCCCTCCTTTCATGTGTTTTCCATAAGGACATTCCCCCAGTCTTTTAATAAACCATATAGTGCTTGGTTTTTTTTCATTAGTAGCATTAAATTATTCATCATATTTTATTCATAATATAGTTTATAAACAACCCAGTTTCACCCATTCCCTTGGTTGTCCCTCTTTCTTCTCAAACCTCAGCAAGCCTCCTTCAACGATTTCCTGTGACACTCCTACTCAAACCAAGGTAATGGAATTACTTTTTCCTAGTTGTGTTGAAGGTGTATACATTATATATATATATATATATATTCATATATATAAGTATACAGCCTTGCAGTTTGGACATAAACCCTTCTATACCGGATTCAGGACTTCTGGATTTCGGGTTTACGTGGTATTATTAGACCAAAAGCATAATTTACCCCATGAAAAACTTATTTACATACCTTATATATATTAATTTAGGTATATATATATACACAAAACCATATAGTTTTACATAAATCTTTATTATATCTAATCTTAAGACTTTTAAACATTGATTCTCAAGTTTATGTAGTGTTTTAAAACATTAGGAATTATTAGTTGTACAATATATATATATATATAAATATATATTTGTATACATGGTTTTATATAATTATATATTTTGTATAACTCACCTTCTGGAACAATATTAAATCTTTTAACATTAAACTTCTATTATTAATATATGTATTTGGAGAATAAGTATGTGCCAACTAACCTTGGTGTAGGGCTCGGTTATACATGTATGTTACATATGTTTACATTTACATTTATGAAAGATTGTTTAATAAATAAACCCTTTTAAAATTTATATTATGATTTAATGTTTTAGGGACTCATGTTAATTAATGTGACCAACATATTAAAGTTATAAGGGTGTCAATGGATTTTGGTTTAAATATTTTAATATATAATGTGTATTCGAATGTGTGAAAATATGTGTACACAGATAAACTTTGACCCTCATTTCTACTTAAAAATTTTCAAGTATTATTAAGAAAGAATAAAACATGTGTTTTCAAAATATGGTTTGTTTAAAACACTACTCTTTATATACACCCTGTTGTATGAATAACTTGCACACACCCTAATTGTGGATTTTCCAAATATTATACTTATGATGTGTTTAGTAATTGTGGAGAAGTAAAAGAGTATAATTTTTGGGGTTTGTAAATTTTATATCAATTTGTATGAATTACTTATTTATATATATATGTTAAATGGTGTCAGTTATGGTTGAATCTCATGCTTTCCATTTTTAGCATTATGTATTCCCTTGTGATGTGTTATACCACAACATTTCAGTAATAAATGTAAGAGAATCTATCAGTTTAATACCCCACCTAAACTATTTGCTTCATATTTTTAATTGATTATGCATCTAGGTGAAATTACAACATGTATTGATTAATAAAGTCTTAGAATTTTTGGGTTATCATTTTATGTATCAAAACATGTATCTCTTTTAGTGAATTAGTTGTCATTATATATTCCATAATCTATTTATCATTCTCACAAGTTAATGACATAGACACACAGTTGATAGTTCTGTAATTAATACTTATATGCAAGATTCACTATATATATTTAAATGCTAATGAATGTAATTATAACTTTTATGATCTTTTATGTAATTATGAGTTAAATTATTCAAAATGGTATGAGACACCTTGAATAATATGAAATGAGAAAATTAAATATTCAAAGTGGTATGAGACTTTTTGAATATACGACCCTTTTTGGAATATGATGAATGAAATAGACTCTGTAAAATAGGTTGTAGACTGGTTAAAGAAATCCCCTCAATGTATCAGTAGTTATCATGAGACAATCAGGACATGGAACAAGGCCATTGAAATTTTTGAGTCTTGACACGAGATCTTGACAAGGTCTGATATTATACATTCCCTCATTATGTGTATGATAATTAATTATCGAAGTGAATATTCAACTAGTAGAATATCCATGGTTAAGAGACATTACTTATGAGTATCAGAAAATTTAAATGCTTATGGAATGGAATTTTTTTAGCACTCAGTGATTTAGTTACTAGTGTATGAAATTGATGTTATTAACATTATGCGTAAATATGATTATGTATTACTCTTAGTTGTTGAGTTTTACATGAATATTCATATGTCATACATATTTATAATTTCCTTTACTTCTTACTCTAAATGAGCATGCCCATAATTGAATTGTGTTACTTGTAATTATTTTAGTATGATTTTAATTGTGCACTTTTATTATTATGATATGATACATGTGTTACAACTTTTTTTAAGAAAAATATTATATGGAATGTTTAAAATGATGTTTTCAATATTTATAATTGGTTATTATTTTATTTTTAAAACCCCCTGCTAGGAACTCATATGGTCACCCTACATTTTTGAAATAATTTTTTAGGTATTAGTTTTTATCATAAGAAGCATGACAAAAGCAGCTGGTTTCCCAGAACCTGAACCGTATCGATCCTCTGTATGGGACATGATATGTGAAATATCAGTGCATGTTTTGTTAAAAATTTACACATCATGTTTCAAGGAACCAGCTCCGGGAATCCTGGGGTCGGGCAGTCACAGTTGGTTTCAGAGGACTTAGTTTAGATAACTATGGAAAACTAGAACTCAACAAAGAATAAATTACTTACGAATTACTATTTATGATGTTTTCAAAATTTTCAGATGGAAAATGAAAATGCCAGCCTTTTGTATCTTTCGATTGAGGCCCTATAAACCATAATTTCCACAGCCATCCATGATAAATTTTTAAACTATTCCCTTATTCATATGACATGCAAACACCTCTACGACATGTTCAACTCTCCCTATCTTCTACAACTCCACTAAAGAGAAGGTTTGAACTACCTCTTTGTGATGAAAACCCAACTTCCATCAAATGCATGTTAGGGAAAGTACTACGAGGGACTTCTTAGATTCTTTACCACAACGGAAGGAATCCAGTCCCTTACAGATTTTCAAGAAGCTGCAGTAGTGGGATACCTCCGTGCATCATATATGTGCCAAGTGTTGTCCTATGGCCATTATGGTCAAGTAATGGACTTTGAGATCATTGAATTTGAAGCCACCAATTCTGTGTACTGACATAAAGTACATACTGATGTCTCTCGGTTATACATCCCTCATGTAACACTCTGGAGACACCATAAGTGCACCCATGAGATTGAACCAGACCTTTTGGGTTGCATTTAGTTCTGAAATATTGAGAGTTTTAAATTGTTTTGGGGATTCATGTAATTGGAACTGGGGAAACCATTAGTTCTGGGAGTAGTGTACCAACTGTTTTATGAAAATAATTTTTTTTCTTCTACCTTTTAAGTATTTCTGTTTCATAGAATGTACTTTCATTATAAATTTCTATTTACAGATGGAAGGAAAAACCCACATATTTTCTCTTCCCGTTGAGGTATTGGAAGCCATTATGGTCAGAACTTGGGAGGAAGAATACATTCCTTTTGCAAACATGTGAAGAATGTGCAAACATCTTTATGAGATATTAAACAGTATGGACATTATCTGCTCATTCCAAGGGAATGCCTACATCTACCACTGTATCGAAAATACACAACTTGCTGAGTATAGACAAATGGGAAAGTAACATGAAGGTTTTTTCCTATTATTCACTCAATCCCAAAACATCACAGCCAAGGTAATGTTTCAAGAGGAATCCTTGGAAGGGGACCCACACAACCTATATGTACCAAATCCTAAGAATCAGTTTGTATGGCCACGTCGATGTCATTGACATTCTAAGACGAGAGATGGTCCGCCTAGTCCTTAGAGAGGTTTTCCATTCAAACATATTTGAACTCTCTACCATTTGAGCCTCCCTCTGGAAGCCTGATTGTACATTACGTGAATTTAACCCGTACTATCTGAGGTGTTTTTGGTCAAGGGAAGAAGAAGAATTGAACATGAACTTGGGTATTCTGCTGGCCACACCTGGGGATCCTCCATGATGGAGGATGTGGTGAAGAACATAAAAAGGTTTATTTTTAGCATGGTATATGAAATGAATTGTGAGGATGCAATTATTTTTAGGGGGAATAATGCGATTCCCCAAAACTAATTTCTCATGTAATAACAGTATTATAGATTTATTTTTTTTTAATTTTAATGTCAACTAAATGAAAAATTGCAAATTAAACACAAAGAAATTTAATTAAATTAAACACCGAAGTGTTTGAATTATAGTATGATCAAATAAGAGATATGCTAACCAAAAAAAATACTAAAAACACTATCAAATCCATAGGGAGACCACCTAACACAATGGTGAGACCCATTAAATAAATAAAATCCTTCAGGTCAATCAAAATAAAGAATATCACAACTAGAATCATTAAAACCAAACTGAGCATTAGTGGTATAACAAGCACCATATTCTTCAATTTTCTTGAGTTTAGGACACTATAATGGTTGGTTTTATAAGTACTCTACCTGACTATTACCCCTAGGGTGACTGTTTGATATGATTTTGACTGTTGTGTTCTAATGGCTATAATTAATGCCATTGGTCTTTTTGTGGATTAATAAAAAATATCTAAGTATAATTTATTTTTCTCAAAAATATTAATGTTATGAATTGATGCTATAATATAACCTCTTATTATGAACATTATATAGAAAATTGTGTAATATTTTGAACTACACTTAGGTGATTTTAAAATTACATGATGATTTCAAACATCTTACAAATATTTCAAATATCTTTTAAAAGTTTTCATTCTTAATGCTTAAAAATGTTTTAACTAAACTATGTTTTGATTTCCATAACACTAGTATAAATTTTTTTATATGGATATTTTAAATTTTTAAATTTTTGTTTTAAAACATTAGTTTTTATAAAACTAATGTATTTTTTGTTTTGAAAAGCACCTATTTTTGTGTAAACATAGTATTAAAGTTTACAAAAAAATAAACCCCACCAGGGGCCAACCCTCTAGCCGGGCCTAGGGAGACAACACATGCTAGGCGGCTAAGACTATCCCTCATCCTCAGCACAGGCCAGCCCGAGTGGTAGGCATAACTACCACAAAGGGAACACATGATCTCACAAGGTAACCAGAGGCACCACCGTGTAGGGCAGCACGACGGCGTGGGCAGGCACAAAATGTGCCTACAGAACCCGGTACGAGGCAGTATCGGGAGGAGAGTGAGGAGATTTTTGAGCGGTTGATCAGAGTCTCACCCTTATAAAGAATCCGTGAAGGTCTCTCCATTTCAATGTGGGATGGAAGAAATCATCCAGGATTGAATCCAGGCCATCAGATCTCTCCGTGTGCGATCTCGGCCATCCTTTTCAGTCCGAAACTCGATCATCAGAAACCACGGAATCCCCCATGTTTTTTATGCGCCATTCGATCCAACGCCAATCTAATATCGGCCTTCCGAGAAATTTTAAAACACTGTGTCACCAAGATCCATTGGATCTCATATGTTTTAAACGTAGATGTCCAAGTTTTTTTAAAACACCACATTGATCTATGGCGTCTGATCGAACCTCGATCTAATCGAAGTTGTCCATCCTTTTTTAAATCCATAGTTTCTATTTAACCATTGGATAAATATACATTTAATCCCTTCCATCCAATGTTTCTCTAGTTTTTCTTCCCACACCATCTTCTTCCTCTCCCACCTACGCCAGACTAGTACCCTACTCCTCCCTTTCTCTTCATTTTCCATACTTGTGACCCTATCGTCCCCCCTCCTTTCACGCGTTTTCCACAAAGACTTTCCCCCAATATTTTAATAAACGATAAAGGGATAGTTTGTTTATATAGAATCATTAAATTATTCACCATAATTTATACATAATATAGTTTATAAACAAACCGATTGCAACCATTCCCTTGATTGTCCATCCTTATCCTCAAACCTCAGCAAGCCTCCTTTGACGATTTCTCGAGCCACTCCTCAGATGAAAGTATGGTAATTAATTATTCATTATTGTGTTGAAGGTGTATATGTTTATATATATATATATATATAATCATATACATAAGTATAGAACCTTGTGGTTTAGACATAAACCATTCTATACCCGATTCAGGACTTCGGGATTTGGGGTTTATGTGGTTTAATTAGACCTGAAGCATAATTTATCCAATGAAAAACTTGTTTACATACCTTGTATATATTTAGTTATGTATATATATATATATATAAAACCATACAATTTTACATAAATATTTATTATATACAGTTTTAAGATATTTAAACATTGAGTATCAAGTTTAAGTAGTGTTTTAAAACATTAAGAATTATGTGTTGTACAAAACATATATATATATATATATATATTTCTATACACAGTTGTATATAATTATATAGTTTTTATAACTCACATTATGTACCAAATTTAAATATTTTAACATTGAAATTCTATTATTAATTAATGTTTTTTGGTAAATACGTATGTGCCAATTAATTGTGGTGTAGGACTCGGTTACAAATGTATGTTACATATGTTTACATAAATATTTATGTAATATTGTTTAATAAATAAACCCTTTTAAAATTTATATTATGATTTAATGTTTTTGGGAATCATGTTAATTAATGTGACCAATATATTAAAGTCATAAGGGTGTTAATATATTTTTGTTTAAATATTTTAATATATAATGGGTATTCAGATGTGTGAAAATATGTGTATGTAGATAAAAATTGATCCTAATTTTTACATAGAATTTTTCTAGGATTACTAATAAAGAATAAAACATGTGTTTTCAAAATATTTTTTGTTTAAAACACTACTCTTTATATACACCCTGTTGTAAGAACAATTTACACAAACCCTAATTATGGATTTTCTAAACATTATACTTATGATGTTTTTAGTAACTGCGGAGAAGTACATGAGTATAATATTTGGGGTTTTCACTTTTATATCAATTTGTATGAATTAATTATATATATATATATATTAAATGATGTTATTTATGGTTTAATGTCATGCTTTCCATTTTTAGCATTATTTATACCCTTGTGATGTTTTATACCAAAGCATTTTAGTAACAAATGTAAAATAATCTATAAGTTTAATACCCCAGTGGAAATATTTTCTTCATATTTTTAATTGATTATGAATATAGGTGAAATTAAAACATGTATTGATTAATAAAGTTTTAGTATTTTATGGTTATCAGTTTATGTAACAAAACATGTATCTCTTTTAGTGCATTAGTGGTGATCACATATTCCATAATCCTCTAATCATTCTCATGAGTTAATGACATTTCCACACATTTGATAGTTCTGTAATTAATACTTATATTCCTGATTCAATATATATATATATATATATAAATTTTAATGAATTTAATTAGAAGTATTTTGACCTTTTATGGAATTATGAACTAAATTATTCAAAGTGGTATGGGTCACCTTGAATAATATGAAATGAGAAAAATTATATATTCAAAATGGTATGGGACATTTTGAATATATGACCATTTTTGGCATATGGGAAATGTAATAGAATCAGTATAACAGGTTGGGGACTGGTTAATGAAAGCCCCTCGATGCATCAAAAGTTATCATGAGACAATCAAGTCATGGCACGAGGCCATTGACATTTTAGAGTCTTGACATGAGGTCTTGACATGGTCAGATGTTATACGTTCCCTCATTATGAGTTTTATAATTAATTAACCAAGTGGATATTCTACTAGTAGAATATACATGGTTAAGAGCTAGTAATTATGAGTATCAGAAAAATTAAATCCTTAAGGCATGTCGTTTGTTTAGTACTCAGTGATTTAGTAACCAGTGTATGAAATTGAAGCTATTACCTTTATGTGCAAATCTTATTATGTATTACTCTATGTTTTTGAATTTTTACCTGCATATTCAAATTTCATACATATTTAAAATTAATTTTAATTTTTACTCTAAATGAGGATGCCTATAATTGAATCGTGTTCCCTTAGAATTCATTTAGTATGCTTTAAAATGTGCACTTTTGTTATTATGATATGATATATGTGTTACAAATTTTCATAAGAAAAATGTTTTATGTAAAGTTTTAAATAATGTTTTCAAAAGATATAATTGGTTATTATGATATTTTTAAAACCCCTTACTGGGCATTCGTATTCCCACCCTATGTTTCTGAAAAAAAAAATTAGGTATCTATTTTTAGCCGAAGAAGCATGACAGAAGCAGTTGGTTTCCCAAAACATGGACTAAATAGATTCTATATATGAGAAATGATGTGTAAAGACCCATAAATTTCATGAAATGTTTTTCATAAATTCTTTTGGATTTTACAAGTACGTAGTTTCTAACATCACCTGATTCTGAGGCCAGGTGTGCCCGGAATCAATTTCCGAAGTTTAGCTCAGGTGCGTTCAGTGAACGAATGAGCAGGATTTTCTATCTTTTGAACCAGTTCATGGAATTTAAATCCTAGGGCACCGATAAACTCGCAACTCCGGTATTTGAGTAACATAACCTTTACCCAAGGTGTGTTTGTTCGGGAGGAGTTGTAAAATTTTGGGGATTAATAATGATTTGAATTGAATAAAATTTGTGGTAAAAATTTTATTCCTAACCTAAGTCGTTTTATCCTACATGGGGAAGCTAGGGTGGGACCCACTGGCACCCTAACTACCCATGTGAGGATAAATGTGAGGTGGGGCCCGAACGAGCCCCAACCCTTCACATTCCCCATACCTCCTTAAACTCTCCATTAAAACCCCCTTCTATTTAATTATTTTGACTTATCCTCTTCCACATTAATAATTCCAACACACATTAATTTAATTAATTGAACCTCTTTAATTAATTGAATTATGTGTTTGAATTTTTGGATGTTTGAAATGCTTGGAAAAATAATAAAATAAGGGGAGACCTTATTTTATTTGGTTAGTTTTTTGGTGTGATGAATTTGGGGAAAGAGCTCTTTTCTTTTTGGAAGAACTTCATCCTCCCGCAAAGAAATTCAATCCTCCCACGAAGAATGTTATCTCTTCAAGGGAAGAACGACTCGATGAATGACACACACTCATCATCTTCTCTTCGTGATAAAAGAGAAGACACCGTTTCCTCGGGTGCACACCGATGACAATGGGAACGATGCCATCATCCGCGGTGCTTGAAAACCGTGAAATTTATTTGAGTTAGGGGGTGTGTTTTGATTGAGAAATGTTGGTTTACCCTCCATGTTGTTGTTTCTCATAAAACCAATTAATATCGGACTAATGCGGAAGGAAGCATACAAAATTAACATGGTCCGATTCCTCCACTTTTCTTGTTCTTATGTGGTGTTCTCCTACCCTTCTTGAGAGGTGAATCATTTTATATTTCGGAGCCGACCGGAGGCCTAAAAACATCATAAATTGACTCAGAGTGTCGGGGTGACCTAGAAGTAGAAGTTTCATAGAAATCGGATCATCGGAATGAAGAACGGATGTCGCGGTAGGCATGCTGGCCAGAGGCGTCATTTCTGGAAAATTCTAGAATACACGACATGTACTCTAGAAGCGCATGCCGTGTAGTAAGAGCATACTGTAGCTTCCATTTCAGACATTAGAAAAGTAACACACGACGTGTGACTCTATACACATTGGGTGTACTTTCCTCACTGTTTGTCAGAGGAGGCTTCGATGGACATGGCGTGTATTCAGGGAAAATACACGGACACAGACAGAAATACATGACCAAGTAACATGGAATGTATTCACTTCATATAAAGGCGGAAGAGGCTTCGTGATGACTGGGCATGTAATCTGGGAGATACATGGACACGGGCAGAACCACACACCCAAGAGGCACAACGTGTACTACCTTCACCATGGCAGAAGTGTCTTCGTGATGACTCGGCGTGTAATCTGGAAGATACACGGACATAGGTAGAACCACATAGACAAGAGGCACGGCGTGTACTACCTTCACCATGGCAGAAGCATCTTCGTGATGACTCGGCATGTATTCCGGAAATACATGGACACAGGGTGGAGTACACGGGCATGTACTCCACCACACATCCAGGCATGACCAGCACACATGGAACCAACCCTAGAGGATTAGACATGGCATGTAACCATACTACACGCTGTGTACTTACTTATCTACATGACCAACCATACGACACGGGCCGTATCACATGGGCAGTACCCGGTGTCTGTTGACATAGTGTGTATCGCTTACCTACACGCCTTGTACTTTAGGGAAATGGATTGGTTTTCGTGTCCTCCGTGACTTGGGAATGTTTTCTTGGTTTTTTCCCTATGACGTGGGACAAAAATATGGGGTACATCAACTCTGGTCTTCATGACAGTTGATGTATCGACCCTCTTGGCTCGTGGAGCGGACCCTCCCGGAGTCGAGCATGTTGTGTGCGGGATCCCTAGAGATAGTTGTGACTGCGACGACGAGGACCACTGTACTTGGATCCTACGTGGGTTCGGTATTGAGGAAGACTGTACTTAGATCCTATGTGGGTTCGAAAACGAGGACGAATGTACTTGGATCCTACGTGGGTTCGGCAGCGATGGTTACTGTACTAGGATCCTACGTGGGTTCGCCAACGGCAACTTCTGTACTTGGATCCTACATGGGTTCAGCAGGGGAGATGATACAGAGGATACATATATCATCTCAACCCCTCTTCGTGAGTAGTATACCTTTGTGAGCTAAGTCTTGACTTCAATAATTATCATCGATATGATTGACTTGCTTTCCTGTGTGGATTGGGTTGTGATTTCCAGTGTGGATTGGGTTGTGATTTCCTGTGTGGATTGGGTTGTACTTGAGCTCGTGAGTTGGAGCCGAACTGGAAATGATGACTTAGGTATATGTATGGGAATATACCTAAGTAGATTTGGTTGATACTTTGTGTTTGTATCCATTCTTTGTGGTTTATCCTTTGTGGATTTTGGGAGACCTTCGGGGGTCTCGGGGTCCCTAATGAGTATCGTATACTCACCCGTGCATGGGATATGCCCGCACTACATTGTGTTGGTTATAGATGACTGAAAGCACTGATCGTTCTTGAGGATTGTTGATCGGGACGGTACCTGGAGGTGGACTATCAGGCAGGACGTACACAGAGTGGATGGAGGAACCCAAGGAGCCAATGAGACTATCTGTACCCACCCTTCTGGTGGGAATTCTGGAGGAAGAATTGGTGGTTGCTGATTTACTTTACTACTGTTGTTCTCTCTTTTCAGTTGTACTATACTATTAGTTGGGTTTGTATTCTGGCCCATTTAATTTTTAGCACTTACATTTGTACTCAATTTACTTAGTGTTTACTTCAGCTTGTGTCCTCCATGGTGTTATTTTTCTTATATAAAGTCAAAGCCTTCCCTTTTATCAGGATTTACACCTTTGGTTCTAGTCACTAGCCCCTGGCCTATGGATGGCGGGCTTGGGGTAGTCATAACACGGGCCTCGAGGACATTTCGTGACAAATTGGTATCAGAGGAGTCGGTTCTACTGCTGAACTCAGGACTCTGATAATTTCTTCTATGGGAAGGAACAATGTTATGGGTATTGAGTGTGGTTATTAGTCCAGGGAGTCCAGTGTTGGTGCGGTGGCTGACGTATCCATAAACCAGGACCCTAACTTCTGATTTAAAACTCAATGCACGAAATCGTTGATTGCATGTGTGTTTCAAAAGTTTTCTTTGTGATTACTTTGTGTCTGCTCACTAGGTATACTGTATTAACCGTGGAACACTTGTTTCTTTGGGGATGGCCACACGACAACATCCAGCTAGGGTTTCGAGCTTTGTGTGAGATGGTATCCCACCGAGCGACGAGGCCTCGGTTCAGGGCCCCATTACATCGGAGGCACCGACGATACCTCTACCCACCAAGCCACCGATGCCACCAGCCGTAGTAGCTGAGGGTGCACATCACCTGAGTGAACTTCATGAGTTTCAGCGTCAGAGACCACCCAGGTTCCATGGGGAGATGGAACCTCAGGTTGCTGAGGACTGGCTAGAGGCTGTCGTTCGAGTCTTCAGGTTGGTAGGGACACCAGCAGACCTCATGGTGATCCTTGCGGTGAGTCTCCTGCAAGCAGCAGCAGGTAGATGGTGGAGCCTGATGCTCCAGGTGCACGATGAGGAATCTCTCCTTTGGTCGTACATAGAGAGCCTCTTCTGTTCAGAGTTCATTCCAGCCACCCTCCTTGCGGTGTGCATTCAGGAGCTACTACAGCAGCGGCAAGGCAGCATGATAATAGCCTAGTTCTCGGCGAGATTTACCGACCTCTCGCGCCACTCCACAGACATGGTATTAAACCCATTCTTCTAGGCCCAGAACTTTGATCAGGGAATGAGTCACAAGATTAGGGATTCAATGATCTCCCTATGCTTTCTGATGCATGCAGGATTACTGGAGCGAGCCCTTCTTGTGGAGAGATTTCTTGATGAGCCTAAACCAGCAACGAGATCTACCGCAGGGCGGCACGTAGCGGAGTCTTCTGCAGCCGGTAGTAGAAAGACTTCACAGAGATCCAAGCGGACCAGACCATCAGGTGGATGACCTCAGGATACTATTTCAGAGGTGCGGGTCACACACAGCAGAGCCAGTCATTCGAGAGGCAGACAGTACTATGCATGCGGCGGGTAGGGCCACATGGCTCGTGACTACCCGACCCGCCATGCAGTGGACCAGTAGATGGTTGAGGGACCACCCAGGCAGAGGAAAAGGTTTGACCGTGGTGGTCAATAGGAAGCAGGTGGACGAGGACAAGGAGCTAGCCGAGCAGTGGGTGGTGGGTGACTTTTTGATGCTCTACCACCACCACCACCAGGAGGTCCACCCCGACCACAGGGAGTTGGCGGATAGAGACAGGCTCAGCTTCAGGCAGTGGAGACCTACGACCACGAGGCACCTGAGATGATTTGAGGTACTATCTGTGTCTAATATATCCTTTGTGCAGTTCTTATAGACACAGGAGCGAGTCATTCTTTCATTGCTGCTGCCCTTGTTCAGAACTCAGAGATTCTGACAGAGCCGTTGGCTTGATCCTTATGGCTAGAGACTCCTACGGGAGCAGACTCAACGATTACACACTGGTGCCGGCAGTGTGAGCTTACTCTAGGAGGTGAGAGCTTCGGATGGGATCATCTTGTCGTGGCGTCGAGGCCTTATGAAGTCATCTTGGGCATGGATTGGTTATCTACGGTCCAAGATCATATCGACTGTATTTGGAACATGGTGCGATGTATTCACACCGACGGGAGCAGGTTCACCTTCACCGGTGAGAAGGGAGCCTTTGCAGTGCAGGATGGACTCACACAGAGGAGAGGACATCCAATCACTCATCAGTTGGATAGTCTCATCCTAGGAGGAGTTGACGTGCAGAGTCCAAGTTTTCCTGTTGTAGTGGATCAGTATGCGGACGTTTTTCCTGATGACATTCTAGGACTACCTCCTCGCAGAGAGGTAGACTGCAATATAGAATTGTACCCAGTTACAACCCTAATATCTACTCCAGCATATTGGATGTCTCTTTCTGAGCTTCGAGAGATACGGGTACATATGGAGGACTTGCATGGAAAGGGATTTATACGACCTAGTGTTTCACCTTGGGCCTCCCCGATTTTGCTCGCCAAGAAGGCGGACGGGAGCTTGTGACTGTGCGTTGACTACCGTCACCCGAATCAGGTAACTGTGAAGAAAAAGTATCCACCTCCGAGGATTGACGACATCTTCGATCAGCTCAAGGGAGCACGATGGTTCTCAAAGATAGACCTCTTGTCAGGCTATCATCAGCACAAAGTTTGAGATGAGGATGTGCAGAAGATGGCCTTTAGGTGTCAGTATGGCCACTATGAGTTCTTGGTTATGCCTTTAAGCATAACCAACACTCCAGTAGTGTTCATGAGTCTCATGAAAAGGATCTTCCAGCCTTACCTCGATAGATTTTTTGTAGTCTTCATCGACAACATATTAATTTACTCGACTACTGAGGAGGAGCATGCCCACCACTTGCGGGTAGTACTTGACACACTCTGAGAGCACCAGATTTATGGTAAGCTCTTGAATTGTCAGTTCTGGATTCGAGAAGTCCACTTATTGGGACACGTC
This sequence comes from Viscum album, assembly GCA_963277665.1. Taxonomy (NCBI): domain Eukaryota; kingdom Viridiplantae; phylum Streptophyta; class Magnoliopsida; order Santalales; family Viscaceae; genus Viscum; species Viscum album. The sequence goes on from OY728153.1 coordinate 791,148,517, forward strand.
ATCTCTAAGGCGGGAGTTGCGGTGGACCCTGCGAAGATCGAGGTAGTGCTAGCTGGGGAGCCACCCAGGAGCGTGATGGAGGTTTGAAGTTTCCTAGGTTTGGCTGGGTACTATCGGAGATTTGAGACAGACTTCTCCAGAGTGGTAGAACCACTCTCAGCTTTTACAAAGAAGGGGAAACCCTTCATGTGGTCGGATAGATGTCAGCAGAGCTTCTAGAAGCTAAGACAGAGATTGAACAGTGCACCCATCTTGAGGCTACCGGAGGAAAGCATAGGGTACGTAGTTTACTGCGATGCATCAGGGAGAAGACTCGGGTGTGTCCTGATGCAGGAGTGGGCAATGATCGCCTATGGATCATGACAGTTGAGGAAAAATGACCAGAAATACGCTACCCATGACCTGGAGTTTACAGCAGTAGTCTTCTCCCTAAAGATGTGGCGACACTATCTGATGGGTGATCTCTTTACAGTCTATTCTGACCACCAGATTCTTAGGTACATCTTCTCACAGAAGGACCTGAACATGAGACAGTGGAAATGTCTTGAGTTCCTTCAGGTCTATGACATTGAGACAGTATATACACCTGGAAAGGGAAACTTAGTAGCAGATTCTCTCAGCATGAGGATGGGAATTCAGCTACTTAGAGAGGCAACATAGTAGTTAGCCACTTTTCAGATATCCTACGTGGATAAAGATGGGGAATCCTTTCTATATTCTCTCACAGTCACTCCTGCACTACTTCAGTGGGTCAGAGAGGCACAGTGTGGGGACATCGACTATGAGACGCGACGTGCACAGATATCCTCAGGACAGGAACCTGATGGATTCTATGTAGGAGGAGAGCACGTCATCCTTTTCAGAGGACGTACCATGGTACCAGTTTCATTACAGGAGGAGGTGCTGAGAGAGTTTCACACTCCCCCTTTAGCGGTATATCCAGGAGTGGTGAAGATGTACCAGGATCTCAGATGATAGAAATAGTGGCTGTGTATGATGAAGGCTGTGGAAAAGTTCGTTTCACGATGCCTCACCTGCCAGTAGGTGAAGGTGGAGCACCAGGTACCAGCAGGCTTGGTACAGCCCTTGGAGGTCCCAGACTAGAAGTGGGATGAGATATCTATTGATTTCATGATAGGGCTTCCACTTACTTCCAGAGGACATGACTCCATCTGGGTAATTGTAGACCGAATCACCAAGTCAGCCCACTTCTTACCCATCAGAGAGCATGGCTCAGTGGAGAGGTTGGGACACCTCTACATTCAAGGGATTGTACGGCTTCATGGTGTGCAATCAACTATCGTCTCTGATCAAGATGCCTACTTTACTTCCCAGCTTTGGAAGAGTTTTTAGGAGGATTTGGGACGCAGCTGCGCCTGAGCACCGCCTTTCACCCACAGACGGATGGTCAGATGGAGAGGACCATTCAGAATCTCGAGGAAATTCTCCATGCATGTATCCTCGACATTGGTCATAGTTTGGAGGATCACCTACCTTTGGTGGAGTTTACATACAACAATATCTTTCACTACACAATCTGGATGGAACCATACGAGGCATTGTACGACCGACCTTCCAGATCACCTCGGTGCTGGAGAGACCCTGGGGTGTCAGCACTTGTAGGACTAGAGATGGTCCAGGCCACGACAGAGAAGGTACAGATCATCCAGGAGTGGATGAGGACTGCTCAAAGCAGACAAAAGTATTATGCTGATAGGAGGCAGAGACCCATAGAGTTCGAGGATGGTGACCACATTTTCTTACAGGTCACACCTCGACCTGGATTACGGAGATTTGGCTGGGGTGGGAAGTTGTCGCCGTGCTTCATCAAACCATTCCAGGTTCTCAGCGGGATAGGTGAGGTGGATTAGCACCTGGCTCTTCCACCTCAGTTTCACTGGGTGTACGACGTCTTTCACATATCTCAGCTGCTGAGATACATGCACGACCCGATGTATATCATCGATCATGGGGAGATGGACATCGATGCCAGGGCAACTATTGCAGAGGTCCCGGTGGAGATCAAGGATTGATAGGATCAGGTCCTACATGGACGGTCAATTCCTCTAGTGCACATCAGGTGGCAGCATGGGAACCTCCAAGAGAGAACATGGGAGAGGGAGGCTCATATGCGTGCTCAATACCCTCATTTGTTTAACTAGTTTGTGATATATCTTTACAGGGACGTAAATCCATGAGGTGGGAGTAATTTAAAGACCTGATAATTTCAAGATTTTTTTCGTAAATTCTTTGGGATTTTACGAGTACACAGTTTTAGACGACAGCTGATTCTGAGGCCCGGTGTGCCAGAAATCAATTTCCGAAGTTTAGCACGGGTACGTTCAGTGAATGAATGAGCAGGTTTTTCTATCTTTTGAACCAATGCTCGGAATTGAAATTCGAGGGAACCGATAAACTTGGAGTTCTAGTATTTTCTTAAGAGGACCTTTACCCAAGGTGCGTTTGTTCAGGAGGAGTTGTTATAATTTGGGGATTAATAAATATTTGAATTGAATAAAACTTGCGGAACAAATTTTATTCCTAACCGAATTGGTTTTATCCTACATGAGGAAGTTAGGGTGGGACCCACTAGCACCCTAACTACCCATGTGTGGATAAATGTGAGGTGGGGCCCACATGATCCACAACTTACACATTCACCATAACTCCTTAAACTCTCCATTAAACCGCCCTTGTATTTAATTATTTTGGCTTCTCCTCTTCCACTTTAATAATTCCAACACACATTAATTTAATTAATTGACCCTCTTTAAATAATTGAAATATGTGTTTGAATTTTTGGAAGTTTGAAATTGTTGGAAAAATAATAAAATAACGGGAGGCCTTATTTTATTTGGTTATTTTTTTGGTTTGAGGAATTTTGGGAGAGAGCACTTTTCTCATTGGAAGAACTTCATCCTCCTGCGAAGAACATCAATCCTCCCACGAAAAATTTCATCTCTTCAAGCGAAGAACGAATCGGGGACTGACGTGCAATCATTATCGTCTCTTCGTGATAAAAAAGAAGATGACGTTTCCTCGTGTGCACACCGATGACGATGGGAATGATTCCATCATCCGCGGCTCTTGACAACTACGAACTTTCTTCGAGGTATGGGGTGTGTTTGGATTGAGAAATGTTGGTTTAACCTCCATGTTTTTGTTTATTATAAAACCAATTGATGTCATACTAATGCGGAAGGAACCAAACCAAACTAACACGGTCAGATTCCTCCACCGTTCTTTTTATTGTATGGTGTTCTCCATCCGTTCTTGAGCGGTGAATCAAGTTATGTTTCGGAGCCAATCGGAGGCCCAAAAAAATCGTAAACGGCATCAGAGAATGGCAGTGACCTAGAAGCAGATGTTTCGTTGGAATCAGATCATCGGAACGAAGAACGGATGCCGCTGGAGGCGTGCTGGCCAGAGGCGTCGTTTTTGGAAAATTCCATAATACACGGCGTGTACTCTCGAAGCACATGTCGTGTAGTAATAGCGTACTGTGGCATATGTTTTCGACGTTAGAAAAGTAACACACGACATGTGACTCTATACATATGGCGTGTATTTTCCACACTATTTTTCAGAGGAGTCTTCGATGGACATGGCATGTATTCATTGATAATAAACGAACACCAACAGTAACACATGTCCAAGTAACATGACATGTATTCACTTCATAGAAAGGCAGAAGCAACTTTGTGATGACTTGGCGTGTCATCTGAGAGATACACGGACACGGGAAGAAACACACGACCAAGAGGCACGGCGTGTACTACCTTCACCATGGTAGAAGCGGCTTCGTGATGACTCAACGTGTAATCTGGAAGATACACAGACACGAGAAGAACCACACGACCAAGAGGCACTGCATGTACTACCTTCACCATGGAAGAAGCGGCTTTGTGATGACTCGGCGTGTATCCGGGAAATACACGGACATGAGGTGGAGTACACGGGCATGTACTCCAACACACGGCAAGGCACGATCAGCACACATGGAACTGACCCTAGAGGTTTAGACATGGTGTGTAACCATACTACACGCCGTGTACTTACTTATCTAGACGAACATCCCTACAACACGGGCTGTATCACACTGGCAGTACCCGTTGTCTGAGGACACAGCATGTATCGCTTACCTACATGTCGTGTACTTTAGGGAAATGGATTGGTTTTCTTGTTCTCCATGACTTGGGCACATTTTTCATGGGTTTTCCCCTATGACATGGGATGGAACTACATGGTACATCAAAGCTGGTCTTCATGACAGTTGATGTATCGACCCTCTTGGCTCATGGAGTAGACCCTCCTGGTGTCGATCATGCTGTGTGCGGGAACCCTAGAGGTTGTTGTGACTGCGACGACGAGGACGACTGTACTTGGATCCTACGTGGGTTCGGCAACGAGTACAAATTTACTTGGATCCTACGTGGTTTCAGAAGTGAGGACGACGGTACTTGGATCTTACATGGGTTCGTCAGTGACGGTTACTATACTGGGATCCTACATGGGTTCGGCAGCAACGAATTCTGTACTTGGATCCTACATGGGTTTGGCAGGGGAGATGATACATAGGATACATCTATCATCTCCCCCACTCTTCGTGAGTAGTATAACTATGTGAGCTAATTCTTGAATTCAATCATTATCATCGATATGATTTACTTTCTTTCCTATGTGGATTGGGTTGTGATTTCCTGTGTGGATTGGGTTGTGATTTCCTATGTGGACTGGGTTGTACTTGGGCTCGTGAGTCAGAGACGACCCAGAAATGATGACTTTGGTATATGTATGGGCATATAACTAATTAGAGTTGGTTGATACTTTGTGTTTGTATCCTTCCTTTGTGGTTTATCCTCTATGGATTATGGGAGACCTTCAGGCGTCTTGGGGTCACTACTGAGTATAGTATACTCACCCCTACACTCGGCTATGCCAACACTACGTTGTGTTGGTTATAGACAACTGAAATCGATGATCGTGGTTGAGGCTTGTGGAGAGGGACGATACGCAGAGGTGGACTATCAGGCAGGATGTACATGGAGCGGACAGACGGACCCGAGGAGCCGACGAGACTATCTGAACCCTCCCTTCAGGAGGGAATTTCGGAGGATGACTTGGTGGTTGCTGATTTACTTTACTATTGTTGTTCTTTATTTTTATTTGTACTGTACTTTTAGTTGGGTTTGTATTCTGGCCCATTTACTTTTCAACACTTACTTTTGTACTCAGTTTACTTAGTGTTTGCTTCATCTTGCGTACTCTATGGTGTTTGTTTTTTTATATAAAGGCAATACCTTCCCTTTTATCAGGTTTTATGCCTTTGGTGCTAATCGCCAGCCCTTGGCCTATGGAAGGTGGGCTTGGGGTAGTCACGACACGGGTCCCGAGGAAGGGTCGTGACATGATGTGTGAATTATCAGTGAATGTTTAGTTAAACATTTACACATCATGTTTCAAGGCACAAACACTGGGTATCCTGGGGTCGGGCTATCACAAAAACCTTTTTGGTAGCACCCCATAAAGAAGAAGAAGAGGTCTGATTTTATTATAGGAAGAACACCAATGGAGTGGGGATCAACGATTTGATCAACTGGGGTTTTCCAATCACCCAAGGTGTCTCAGATCACCTGACTCAATCGAATTAACCAAAAAGATTAAGTCTCTCAGCATTAAAACCCTCAACTGTGTATAGACCCAAATCATACCAAAACCCTATTTTAAACAACCATTCTACATAAAATTAGTAACATAGTGATTAATTTCACTCATTCAATGAGGTGGTGACTAAAATGAAAGAAAACAGTTGAAAAATGAAGGTTTCAAAAACAGGGATTGACCAACAATGGTGTTTTGTGAGAGTTATAAGATGATAAAGCATTGATATATATATAAATTAAAATTAATTATTTAGCATGAAAAATAAGTAATACCGACATCCATTGTGCATGAAAGTTATACTTTGTATATGATAAACATCTCATTGCAGACCCAAAGATGGTCTCTTATTTTTCATTCGACGCACCATTTAGGAGATATTAATGATTTATTATTTTATAATAAGAATAATTATTTAATTAAAATAAAAAGGTTTTTTTTGCGAGAGAGGAATCCAAACACCCGATGCTAACAAATGTTATACCCCGTCTTGGGTAAAACCATCATTCCAGACCCATTTTTGGTCTCAGATTTCCCATATGACTCACTGGTTTGGATATATTTAATTATTTTTAATAAATAATATATTAAATATTATTTAATAACTTTATCTCATGAGAGAGGCATCCAAATATCTGATTACTTTTAATTTTATAACCCCCATATGGGTAAACACAATATTTCAGACAAAACTATGGTCTCAAGCATCTCAAACGATGCACTGTTTTGGATTTATTCAAAAATTTTGAATAAAAAGTGTGCGCTTAATATATTCTATTGAATAAATTTATTCTATCTTTACATATCCTTTGCGGGCCTCAGAGTCAAGCACCAATTCATTGTCCAACTCAAAAACAATATTCAATTGAATATTCTAAGATGTCAACTGGCAGTTAAGTCCTTTAACACATTTATAAAAAATTCACTAATAAATCATCATTTTCCACATAAGATATTAATAATTTAACCCAAGAGGGTTCATCTATACCTAAAAAATCAATGGGATATTTCATCCCCCCCACCAAAGGAATATTTTCCCTTAGAAAGCCTATGAAGAAGCCTCCACGTCCAAAATATGAGGCCACTACCCTAGAATCAGTTCCTCCCTCTCCTGCATCTCATGAGAGTTATACCAATCATGCTATAACACATGGATCAAATGTATCCTCCTCCCATGAAGTACCTTAATCTCATAATCAACAACCCTGACTGATTGTGAAGTCAAGTATAAATCAGGTTCCACTTCAAGATCACACCAACCCATAAAATGATACGAGTTAGATAAAAACATTAAATTTGAGATAAATGTAACTCATTTTGTATTGATGTAATATGTGGTGGTAGTACAGAATTATATGTAACGTTCCACAAATAATAAACACACTTAAAAGGTCCCACAAAATTAAGAGCAAGATAACCTTGCCTCCCAAGTCGTCGATGTCCCAACTGGGGGAAGCCTTCAAGAATACCTAGTCACAAACTGATCATTCCAAAGGACAAAGGTGACGATCAACACAAGACTTGTATTGTATTTTTTTAATTAACATTCTATAATGAATCAACTGAATCTTAGCTGTCATCACTTGGACCAAACTCGGTCTAACCAAGGAACATTCTGCAATCTCCGACTAACACAATAGATATTTACAAGGATGGACATACAATGCATCAAAAGGATCCATTTTGATCATGAACTGATAACTGTTATAAGAAACCTCATGTAGCCTAAAAAGATCATCCCATGCCCTGCCAAGGTTGAGAAAAAAAGAGTTAATCATATCCTCATGAAATAAATCCAACTAGAACTTTAAATCTTTCAGTACGGTTGGAGTTATGTGGTAAGATAGAATTGAAACTGGTTGAGTACCAGGCGTTATGTCAATAGAAAACTCAACCTCCTTTACAGGTTGAAAACTAGAGAAGTCATAATGAAACATGTCGAGAAAATCAATGATGAATAGAGGGATATAAGCATTCATTGAATCTCATTAATGATCAAAATAAACACTGATATCATTTTCCCCCACCTTGGCTAAGCAGGTTCGGCTCAGCCTGACCTTGGGTCACATTCTCCGTGAAAGACAAGAGGCACACTGAGTTTATTAAGGTAGACCATTCAAAGATAAAAAGTAATCCAAGATTTATTAGTAATGAGACAACCCATCGTAAATATGATTTCAATAGATTTTATGTCAGGAACCAGAAAACTCCAAGAGAGCACGACATTTGATAGAGAGAAGACACAAGCAATACTATGGAGAACCTTCTCTCTAATCACTCCAAAGGGTGTAATAATATCTATTTCACAAGATACATTATCTCTAGGAATATTAAGAAGATTAGTGGAATTGGTTGAAATAAAAATGTGAGATGCACATATATCCAATAGAGTAGTCATTATTGAAGAAGCAATAATAGTGGTACCTCTCACAGTTGTTGGACAAGTATCTTCTTCTTCCAGTGACTCTTCTACTATGTGAAGAAGCTTTATTCCAAATGCTTGTGGATGTAACACTTTTATACGAGAAGAATTTGATTTAAAAATAGTTTTTTGAAGGTTATAATGATATTGTGATGCTATGTGGAGTGGAAAATTTGTGGTAAAGCTTTGGAAAGTGCCCTAAACATCTGCAGGAGCCACTATTTTTTCGGCTATCTCAGCCTTGAAAAACTCTATAGCCTTTCCCAACACCATTGAAGATGGATTGATGCAGTCATGGAAATAAACCTTGAATCCCTTCTACTCTAATAACCCATGTTTCTTTGTTGTCACTATCGTATCCCACCATCTTCTATTTTTTACCTCTAACACGAAGGTGGAACACTTCACCATGATCACATTTGGTGTCTCTATGAACTCAAACAGATGTTCTATCCTTCTCAACCATTCCTTAGTATTTTGAGGATCAAAGCCCTTTAAAACATGTGGTTTCTGGATAAGGAAATCATGGGAATTATTTAGAAGAATATCCCCCTTAGAATAAACAACTAGAGTCTTAATGGGAACTAGTCGTGGTGTCTTTTTGAAATCATGGACAATACACATGATCACCTCAACTAGATTCATATCTGCAACATGATTCGATCACATGGGTTCTGTAGTAGCCTCCTCCTGGATACAATTCACACATCTTCTCTAGGTCAAAATGTTACACAATATCATCATTCAATAGGAAGACATTAAATTAACACTTCGACCGATTAAGGAGAGAAGTTATTCTAAATAGAAGGAAAAATACTTTTTGGATTTCTCTATATCAAAATCAAAACATGGAGAAGACTAGAAATAAACCACAAGACATATTTCTCCAACCACCCCTGTCGACATAAGGTTCATTGCAGAGATAGATGGATATGAACTCAACAGAAACTACCTTTTAAGACCTGACAAGATTTCACAAATGCATACTGACATCAAGAAAATAGGTCAAATCCCACAGATACAATTTTTTCATGAACCAAACCGGGTACCTGGGTAACCTGATAACAGAGCTAGCCCTAACATAGCCGGAACGGTGTTCCTGATCCCCACATGCCGATGACTAGCACCTGACATCACACAAAATGCAAGTTGGAATGATTTTTTCATAAAAAATGCAGATGAAAATAAACAAGACAATATGCATAACAAAAGGAACTCCACTAGGTGTAATTTACCCCAAGTCAACAAGGCATAAACCAGCACATATAATAATAACCAAAGTACTAAAATAGGAGAATATCCCCAAATTCACTATGGACACAACTCACCAAGACCAAATCTCAACATCTGGATCCACCTCTAATAGATCCCTTCCCTTTTCTTAAACCTAGAAGAAGAAGGTCTCCAAACACCTAAAGGAAAAATTAGAGTGTGATCCTAATCCTAGTAGGATACCACCAATTATTCAATATTAAATGCAACATATATTTTATCCAAGGAAAAGGATTCAGTTTTTAATGATAAACCTGTCTAGCTATTCAAAAGCATATTTACACAAAATATGCTATACATTTTCAGAATGATGGAAAAATAATTTAATAAAAGGATTTTAAAACGATGAAATATTTCTAAAATAATGGATTATATAAAATAGGTACATAAATCAGTTTATGTAAATTTTACAGAGGCATGTAAATCATTTTTACAAAAATAGAAAACATTTATATCTCATATATAAATAAACAAGAAAGAAACATGGTCAACTTATAAATAGGTATGATAGTATTTCTGGCTATAGGACTCTACACTCTCTAAGTGATCATGGAATTATGTGCACACATATTTCCTTTAGACACTGCTCAAAGAGGACTCATCACCATCACCTATGTGATTTGATTAACTGCATGTATGTCTTAGAACGTTGTATTAAAGGTTGAGTGTGTCCAAATAAATCCCCAAATACTTAATGCTTTCATGATCTCTTACAATTAAATGATGGGAAATTTATTCTCATCCATCTTAAAATAAAATTAATCCCATTCTTCTTTTTAAATTTCAATTTTCTATTTAAAACCATTTTTTAATAAAAAATGTACCTCTTTAATATATATAAACTCTTAGTTTCTATCAAAACATTTTATGCCATTTTCACAAGTTTGAAATCCATTAAAAACCAATTCCATAAATTTCAACATTCTTTTCCACAATTAAATTCCAAGATTTAATTGAATTAGTTTCCATCAATCCTAAATTTAAATTAAACATTTTAAATTAAGCAAATTCCCATGCAAAAAACCAATTTTATTGAAAAAATGCTCATTCACCAGAATTGGGAATTAGAAAAAATCAATTTAAAGATATAAGATTCAGATTTAAACAAATTAATTTGAATTCAAATAATTAAATCTTGAAAAATAAATTAGGGTCAATATAAATTAGGCATCTTGATGGAACAACCTACCTCACGGTTTCTGAGGTCAGTGGAAACGATATTATTATCAATGTGGTTCAATACACATCCTCATGACATTATTATCAAAAGCATCAACAAAACAATTCTCAAAATCCATCAAGGGTTCATATAACCAAAACATCTATTAATTTTTTACAAGGATTTAAAATATTTCAAGATATTACATTTCCTCTCTCCTAGATAATCTATGGATTATCATTTTATGTTAATGAATGTAATTACATGAAATATCCATAAGAATACTTATAAAACTCATTCGATATATATATCCCTAAAATATAATGAGAAAGGAGGTGTTATTCCACAGAATTAATCTATTTTTAATATATATATTCATGTATATATTTATCAAAATACCATTTCATAATGCAATTATCATTTGAAAATATTTTAAATAATTATAAATTCAATAATTTTCTGCCAATTATTTTTTGAAATTATCATTTGATGATTCTTCATTATTATTATTTGAAAATTTCACATAATTACTATTTCAATAATTTCAAAAAATTTCTATTTGATAATTTTATAAATTACCCCCTGATAATTTTATAAAATATCTCTTGATAATTTATTAAAATTATCATTTTATAATTATTTATAATTATCATTTGGTAAGTTCGTAAAAATTATAATTTGATAATTTTTTATATATTTCCAATGATAATTCAATGTAATTATAATTTGATAACTATTTATAATTGTACTTAGTTAAAATCATACGATTATCCCCATTAATTTCACATGGTTGTTGATTGTTAATTTTCCAAATTATCCCAAAAAGAGAAAAAAATACATATAGCTTTTATCATCTGACTTAAGTAATATTTTTTTAGAATTATTAAAAGGGAACAAAGTAAATAAAATAAAATAAAATAAAAAAATATAATAAAAACTTAATGGAAGCACCCCATAAAGAAGAAAAAGAGGTCTGATTATCTTTGATGAAGAACTCCAATAAAGAGGGGATCAATGAGTTGATCAAAAAGGGTTAACCAATCACCCCAAGTGTATCAGATCACTTGACTCAATCTGATCAACAAAAAGGTATAATTCACTCGACTTTGAAACCCCCATCCACATATTGGTGGACTCTAACCAAAAACTTATTCTAAACACTCATTCTACATAAAATTAATAATGGAGTCATTAATTTCACTCATTCAATGAATGAGTGAATAAAACAGTAGAAACAAAAATGAAAAATGAAGGTTTAAAAAACATCGGTCGACCACCAATATTGTTTGGAAAGAGTTAGAAGAACATGAATCGTAGATATATATATATATAAATATAAATTAATATTAATTATTTCGTGTAAAAATTATATAATACCAAATGTCCTTTGCACATGAATGTTATATTCCTTCAAGGGTAAACACTTCATTGCGGACCCAACGATGGTCTCATATTTTTCATTAGATGCACCATTTGATAGATATTAATGATTTATTATTTATGAATCAGAATAAATAATAAATTAAAATAAAAATGATTATTATTTCAAGCGAGGAATCCAAACACTTGACACTAACAAATGTTATACCCTTCTTGGGTAATCCCATCATTTGAGACCCATTAGTGGCCTCATATTTCCCATACGACACACAATTTGAAAGACATTTAATTATTTTTTAAATATAATATATTAAATATTATTTGATAACTTTATCTCATGAGTGAGAAATCCAAATGTTTGAATCCTTTGAATGTTATACCCCTTATAGAGTAAACACCATATTTTGGACAAAATAGTGGTCTCTGATTTCTCAAACAACGCACCATTTTGGAGTTATTCAAATTGTTTGAATAAAAAGTGTGTTCTTAATATATTTTATTTAATGAATTTTTTATGTCTTCTGTGAGCCTTTTTGGTCCTCAAAATCATGCACCAACTCAGTGTACAACCCAAAAAAATATTTAGTTAAATATTCCAAGATGTTAAATGGACGTTAAGTCCTTTAACCCATTTAATAAAAATTCACTGATAAATCTTATTTTTCTACGTATGACATTAATAATTTAATAAAATAGCGTCTATCAAGACCTAAAAATAGTAACGAGATGTTACATTTACAAAGAGGATTTTGCTTTAATATTATAAAATGAATCATCTAATGTTTTATTCATAGTAAATCAAAAATCTGTGATGAAATAATTGGATTCTATGAAACAATATCATACATCACATGCATAAGGTTAAAATTCAAAATAAATGTACATATCACCATAGATGGTGTTGCCTGATCATCCACAATAACCTCCTTAGCTTCATATAATTGCTTCATCACTGCACATTTCACCTTGTTTCCTTTCTTAAATTTACCTTTTTGAGAGGTCATGGTATTCCAAGAATCACCATGTCAAGGTTTGTTCTGGTGATGTGATTTATTATACTTCCATCATCCCATCATATCATATAATGCATGTGATATTTGGGAAGTGTCTTGAGCACTTTTCCTTAGAGAAATACATCAATAGCACTGAAGATGTACCATCTTGTAGCTATTTTTGCATGATCTCAGTGGTGATTTACACTATCCCATCATGTGGTCTAGTGAAGCACATTAGAAACATCTTTCTTTACTCATAGGACTTAGAGGAAGAATCATTGATTCAACATTTTAATTGTTGTTCATGCTCCCACCATGGAATTAGGTTTCCCATTTCTTATTTCCCCCAATTTTAGATTTTCCACCATTTTTCATTAATATCAACATATATCCTCCTCTCATAGATCTTAAGATGTCTCGTTAATCCATTGTTAATATGATTACCATCACTGTATAAACTATAATAAATAACATGATAATCATCAAAAGAATCTACTGAACTACCCTTAATTCAAATATGTATGTCTTCTAGGACACACTAGCCTCAACCTCAGGTGAAAAGTGGACTAAATTAATGAATTTAGATGCATGTTCTATGATACAAATATTTTATTGCTTCAATCTAGTTTAGTATTTTGTTCTCCAGATCATTAATGTGTGATGATATAATTTTGTATTGATCATTTTTTCAAAATCCTACCAACTAAGGCCTTGATCCACATTATTATTCACCTCTAGTTTTTACTATTTGCATGAATGATCCTCAAGCATGTACGTCACCAACTTCATCTTATGTAATATTGGTGTACCGATTAATTCTAATATATGATTCATCAATTTAAACCATTCATATACTATTTATGGTTCAAAATCACCCCAAAAGATAGCTAGATCTTGTATTTGGAAATAGATTAAATGAACCAATTGTCTTGGCACATTCCTCCAGTTCATTGTTTCCACAACCTGAAATTCATGGATGATACTATAAACCTACTGTTGGTTCACATGTGGAATATGTGAAACTATATTATACAAAACTTCTTTCAGTTAGTTTCTAGGGTGCCTATCGGGTGCCATTTTATATCAAATAAAAAAACACTATATGTATAACTCTAAAAAAAGAAGGTTTATCATTTCAAATTTTACTACATCAACTATCACAACAATGATTTACAAAATCATCATTTTTTCACTTCAACCATTGTTGAAAAAATTAAACTTTCTTTTGACAATAAAATTATTCTCAAAATACTACTACGATGCATGTTTTCCCTAAATCCTTCCTTTTTAAACAATTTCATAATTTTTAAAAAATAAACACATTGCACCAAATCCAATATCATTAATGAAAATGATGTATTCACTCCTAGTATGAATTAATTACTATAATTCATGCCATGTTTGTCTCATTATCTAAAAATTAGGCCATTATGATTCCATAATCCTATATGTTTCTCCAAAACACTTATGTAACCAATTCCTTGGTAACATGATGTTCAACAAAAAATGTTAGAAAAAAAATTTAGGATATATAATTCATGCCCTTAAAATCCAACTCCATTCTATTTTCCCAACTCAAGGAATATAATCTAATGAATTTAATCTCCGACAACTATAAAAATGAGATCCATTTCCTCCATAATAGATGGAAAAAGGTGATATCACTTGTCCATAATAGATTTTGGATTAAAAAATAGGATACCACTTGCAACAACCCACCCCTTCCTAATACTTTGACAAGGTAGTGAGATGTAACTTGGCCTTAGGTGACATCCCAAAGAAGGAAAAGATGACAAATAAATACCAAATGCATTCAATACATCTAGTGAATGATTTAAAATTTATGAATAACAAAACTAACCAAAAAATCCATAAACAAACAACCAGCATATGATACATGATAAAAATTAACGAAAACTCAAAATTTCATTTATAAAAAACAATCTAAAACCATATACCATACCAGAATAGTACAATATCAAAGTAAAAAGTAGAATACAAACACTCAAAGACTCCAATGACAACTCTATACTCTAAATACGATTCTTGCTCCAAAACTATAACAACCCATGTAGCACTACATACTGTGAAATATGTATGATACTTTACCTTTCCCATGTCTTGATAAACAATATATGATAAATGAAAAATGTAAAAAATAATGGTTGTGTAATAAAACTCATTATATTTTTCCAAATTAATTTTCTACTCATGCTATATGGATAGAACATGTTAGCCAATTTATATAAAATTACTTTTATAAAAAAACTTCTAAAATATTTTATCTCAAAATATAAATATGCTCTAATGATACCATTTTTATCAAAAAAAACATTGATTTCAAAATGAATCAACCATACAATACTTTAAACCATTTCACAAGTTCAATATTTTGAACACTCCATTCCTACCCACACATCCACACATCTACACAAGCATGCTTCGTTATGATATTTCCACACTTATGAGTGATCTATAATTGATCATCCAAGTCATTATAAGGTAATTATATCCCATGTGACATTACACTTTTGGAATCAAGTATAATATCATATTTGAACAAAGCCTCATAATGTAATATGTACACACACACACACCCAATTATGCAAAAAAAAAAACAATGCAAAAATAATTTCAATAAAAAACATTTTTAGTGAAAACATTTTTCCATAAATTCATTCAAAAACTTGAAAATTCATATTTAAAATAATAAAATTTACATCAATAAACTAAGTTTCTTTACACATGAAAATACTAAGATTCATCAATTTCACCAAAAACCATAAATCATCAAAAAATATGATTTATTTCATTCATTGGACCACAATTTCACAACCAAAATCACGAAATTAAACCAATTTGAAACTAATAAAATTAGTTTATGAACAATGAGTTAATATTTAAGACACATACTGTAAGAGTTTTAGTTAAAATATCAAAAAACATGAAAAACAACACAAAATTGTGTTGAATATTCTTAAACATACATTAGATCTCTTCCACTATCATAAAAAAACCAAAATTAATCAATAATGGAATCCAAAATCATAGATATACCCATATGAAGTTTAGATATAAGAAACCAAGAGAGTGGGTGAAGTAAATCTAAGAAAAAAACTATGAATGACCACACACGATCACTTAAGTGAGGAATCATATTCTAATCACCAATGGAATCTATCTAATCGAACTTGAATTTATATAAGAACATTCTTTAAGATTTTAAAGATGAAAATCCCATGTTAGGTTTGTTTAGGGAGGAGTCATTAAAAAAGGAGACTAATATAGATGAACTTTTTAAAGTATTAGTTTTTTATTCAGGTATGATGAAGGTGCGTGGGTAAGAAACCGGTGCCATAACCTTGAACCAGCCAGGGCCCTTAAGAGAAACCTCACACAATTTCCTCACATGCGCTCCAAAATTTATCTCAAATTTTAATAAGCCACTGACTAAAAAAGAAAAAATCCATTTTTCCAAGACTATGTTTTCTACTGGGTAGCCATAAGGTTTAGAAAAACTGTACCCATTCTCTATTTTCCCTCTCTCACTATGCACAATTTCCTATAGGTGTTTCATTGTTTCCTAAAGCATGCACTAACCGTGAACCTATGGAAAATCCTTATAAACACTCAAAACGTTCTCCACAATTTCTCAAACTTAAACTATATACTTTACATACTAAAAAGGTAGCAGTAAAGGGTTAAGTAACATAAACTTGGGGTCTAAAAATACATTTTAATTTTAGTTAAATTAGGGGTCATATAATAGTAGCTAATGGAATGGATATTAATTAATTCCTGTGGTCATATGATTTTGACTATTTTCATGATATATGTTGTTATTTTCATTATATAGTAAATTATTTTAGGAAAATATATTATACTAGGTTTTTTATTCTATATACTACATGGAGTTTGTTTGTTTTATTTTATATAGTATTTAAAGAGAAATTGTTATGTCTTGAAGACCCATTCATCATGATTTTGAATTGACAGGTTCCCTAGTTTCATTAAATTCAAATATATCATTTGAATAATGGTTTCAATGGTAGGACACCTCAAACACCTAATGTAGTTTATAATGTAATTTTTGAATGAACCCCTCACTAAACTAAATAATTGATATATGACATCCTGGATTAGATTCCCCAAACACCAATGATAATATAGGATGATATCCATGACATAAATTAAAACATGGAGTAGATATTAGAGTAAGAAATCCAAATTAATACTCCTTACCCATGAGGTATATTATAGTATAGAATCTATAATATGATACATATTACACATATTATATAAGTGTATATCATTTTTGATGAGACTCCCACAAATAAAATATATTTTATTATGATCTCCTTGATGGAATACCTCTATTTCCAATTATATTGGAGTATAATATCCATTATAGGATACCTTTCCAATCTAAAATACAAGAGTATGAAATTTATGATTGGAATTCTCACCTTAAAGAAGTGTTAGAGTATAAAATAAAGTATTGTAATCCATATGTAAATATAATATGTTACATAACATATATTATGGGACAAATTTACAATTAGAAAAATTTATATATTAACTAAAATATGAGATGTGTACCATACTTTTGTTAGAGGGAAATACTTCTGATAGCTGTGTTTCATCATGTAAATATAAAACGATGATTTTTTCGCAATGGAATTGAAGGAAAAATGGTTGGGGGTGAATTGAATAGTTTTCAAAAGATAAAATAATAATATATTTGGAAAATATTAAGCTATAGATAATTAAAATGTAGACACAAAATATTTTTATATTAGTTTTGATATAAAATTTCTTATGTACATTATCCAGTTTTCTATAATCCTGAGAGAAATTACATCCTTGAAAAACAGAATTTAATGTGGATTCAAAACCCAATTACATAATTTCATTTGTATTAGTAGAAATATAAACACAATTTGTGAAATCACATAACAGGATGAAACTTAATAGGTTCGCCGAGACTAGTGGTCCACATGCCCTCAAGAACAACTCCCCAAATACTGGAGGCTAGTAACTTGTACCATGGGCCTAGAATGTATCCATGGGGAGACTATTCCCTCATTACCTGACTGTAGCACATCAGATAAATATAATCTTTGGAAAATAGTGGATGAAATATAAGAAAACTTAAGGCACAATGGAAATAGGGCCAATAGTAACAATAGATGAATTAACTAGAATAATATACAACAATTGATAATTATATGTCATGTATCTATAAAACTAGAAAAATTGAAACACGTAAGTTGGGATAACATGTTCTACAAAAGTATAAATGAAATTAATGACTATCCTAAGCATCCCGAGCTCTAGGTTGATCATCTTCTATCAAGCTCAATCCTAAACAGTAAGAAATCAATTGTTTGAATCTGTACGCTTCACTTTATAAACACTTGTATTCATGTAATCTACTTCATGTACCAAATGGTGCCTAGAGAGTGTCTAAGATAAATCTTAGTGGGCCACCACCAATGGTGTTAATATTATCCATCCTATATAATGGAATATAACAGTTTGTTAGCATTCATATATAATGTAAATAAATACAATGTATCTAAATAATCAAGTACCTTATTTATCCGTTAGCTAGTGTATAAATCTATAACCAATTCATTATTTTATTGTTACCAATATCTAAATAAGTCACATGTCAATAATAATTATGGTTCCCTGATGTATCAAGGAATCATGTAATGATATTTAATAATGATTTTCCAAGGCAATAAACAAGGGAAAAACCACAAGGGTCTCCAACTCAGTAATACATGAATTTTGGAATGGGTGTAAGAGTGTAATCCATGGAGTATAGTCCATGTAATTCCACAATGAGACACATAACGAGTCTAGGGTGTTCATACAAGGTAAAATAAAGCTATGTAATGACTGGGCCTGATGGGATTTTACCATGGAACATACTTTCCAATGCTAGATCCAAGTAGTGTTTCCAAGGAATCCGATAGTACTATATGAGTAATCATACAATGTCATTCTTGGCATCAAAATTTAGACAAATATCGAGTTCTAGGTGGTTATTAACCTAAGAAAGTTATATCATTGAATTCAGAATGGGGTCCTCCAGTGCCCAAGTCATTCCCTCATGAATCTAAGACGATCCCTTATTAGTCCACTCCTATTTTGATAATGAAGTTATATATAATTCACAAGGTTAAATAAATTAACTATAAATAGTGCGAGAATTCTAATTTTGTGAGAAACAATTAATTTAATCCATTTACAGAATTTTCAATAATCATGGCTCTCTCAGCTACCTTCCATTAACATGGCCAGGGGTGATACATACTGGAATATAATTAATCAATTATATTTAATAATTCCTTGTCATATACTTAGTATAATTTCCAATTTTCATTTTACATTTAATTATCAAATGAAGCACTTACCATAGATTGGTCGAGAGATGATAATGCATGGTAGTTTCCATTTTGAATTTCATAATATAAATGATAATATTTATTATGAAAAGATTACCCTTACAAAGGTCAAGCCATGGATCATCTGAACGATAGTTCAAACATGTCAAAACACTAAAAAAAGTATGAAAAAAATAATACAAGGGGTAGAAGGGGTTTTTGGTGTAACCACTAAAAATTAATATCATATTTTGAGAAATCCTAACAATACAGTTCCAATGATTCTATACATGGATGAAAAATTCAATAAACGACACACGATGAAATCATTGGTCCCCACACGAAAATTCCAAAATCAATGAACTTGAGGGATGAGTTATAGACCACCCACCTTAGGGTTGAAATTCTGTCCTCCATTGATATCATCCATTGATTTGGATAAGAATGGATTAGATCTGAGAAAACGAGAAAACAATCACACCTTGATAACTAGGTTGAGATTAGGAGTAGAGAAAAACAACTAAAAAGCACTTGAGTAATTACTGTTTCACATCCAACATGATAAATAGAAGATCGATTAGATCTCAGAAGGAGATCTTTTAATCCCTACCTTAGGCCATCAAATAGATCCAAAATGGGAGATAAATAGGTTATTACTATAGGAATTTGAATTAGGAGAAAAAATAAGCCCTATTTTGATTATTAAGGAAAAAATAGTAAAATTACCAATAAAATAGGTTATGCACAGTTTGTCTGCACAGTTTTAAAAACTATGAGAAAAATATGCACGAATACCGAGGAAAAATTGAACTCCAATTGTTATGCTGCAGTATTAGAGAAATGGAGCCCGGACAGTGTGGATAGGATCTATCCGAATAGGCACCACCCACATTGTTTGATCAAACCAAGAAGCCTTCCCACATGGTTTACTACAAACATTGTTACATTCATAGTTTTCTAAAAAAGTTGTGTTCCAGGCTATAAAAAAGATCTTATTACCCTAATAACATTCACTAACTCAATAAGAATCCATATTAAGTCTAAATTAAATAATTATACAAATATTTAAAGGATCGATACATGAGTGAAAATCTAGGTTATTACAGTCTTTCTCAACTTAAATAAACTCATCTTGGTGTTCACCTTCCTTGGGTGGAGGAACATAGTCTGAGAACAACTATAGACACTATGTATGTACGCTAGCTTCCATCTCCAAAGTCTTGTCATACAAACAACCATGCTACCATATCACCCATACTGAAGGGATAGATCAACCTTTTAGATCCTTAATGATCCAATAAAAGATGTATAATAGATAGTCCTCAAAGGTAGCATCAATATATAACTCTAATTCCTCGGAATAAAATGTATGAGATGGATTAACATGATACTGAAAAAGATATGAGACCAGGAAGATTTATTGCATGACATGATAACTCTAAGGTAGTAACAACTGATAGGCTACTTTCCCAACTCTCTATAGGATCTATAATGGCCCTAATTTACAAGTATATATCCTCCCTTGTTTCCAGAACCATTTATTACCTATCTAGGGTGATAGTTGAAGGGAAGCATACCTAACCTCAAACTCTAGAGGTCATATATGGTGAATGATATATGATTTCATTCTAGACTAAGAAGTAGTCAACCATTTTTTGATCAGCTGAACTAGCTCTGATTTCCCATAAACTAGATGATGACCTTGTAGGGATACCTCACCTTCCTCCACCTAGAACATAGGTGAATAGCATGAAATACCATATAAGATCATAAATGGAGCCATAAGAATTATCGCCTAAAGGCTATTATTATTAAAAGATTCAACCATATAGATATGATTCTTTGATGAAACACCGAAATCTAGGACACATGATCAAAACATGTCCTCTAGAACCTGTATTTTTTGTTCTGATTGTCCATCAGTCAGAGGGTGAAAATATATTCTTAGTGGAATCTATGTTCCCATTTCCTTCTGAAATCCCTATCAGAACTGGGACATGAAACGAGCATCCCTATCTAAAAAGATAGAATGAGGGACCTCATGTAGTCATATGATTTCTTGGACATACAGTCTTCCATGTTCATCAATTTAGAAATTATCTCGAATAATAATGAAGTGGGATGATTTTGTTAGATTGTCAATAACTACCCATATTGAATCTCTACCCATTAGTGACCAAGGAAATCCAATTATGAAATCCATAGAAACATCTTCACATCTCTATTCTTGGACTGGAACCAGCTATAAAAATCATAAAGGTCTCAAGAGCTCTGCCTTCACTTACAGACAGGTGGAACACCTTGTAATAAAGCCTACAATTTGATGTTTCATCCCATGCCACCAATACCCACACCACATATATCTATAAGTGTTATAGATGACTGGATGAAATTACCACTAAGAAGCATGTGGATAATTCATAAAATCCTTTATTATCATATATATAGGAACCCAGAAAAATCCATGAATACGGAAGATGTCGTCTCTATCCACTAACCAATACATATTTTGTCTATCTCCTAATATACTCTCACAGATAATCATGTCTTCAGGATCTGAAAATTTTCCACCCTTTACCTTCTAAAATATAGAAGAGGAATTTGTTAAAGATGAGAGGTAAGACTTCTCATGAATATCATGAAACTCTTGATAACGCTCAGAGAAGAGGGAAATTAATATCCATTCATTGCAAGCTTCCCATATAGCTTGTGTTTGAGTCTCCCACCTTAATGCATCTGCAACCACATTTCCATTCCCAAGAATGTTTCCAAGATAAAAATCAAAGGATTTTGGATATTTGACTTATCTATGATGTATAAGGTTCAATTCATGATGAGAAAAGTTATATTTGAGGCTCTTAAGGTCTGTTTACACAACAAAAAGTTACCCTAAAAGGTAGTGTCTCCAACAACGTATGACATGAAAAACTGCTTCTAGCTAAAAGTTTTTCATTGGGTAATTTTTCTTACAAGACCTAAAATGATAATATAAATAAATAATAACACTTTCCTCCTAGATCATCACTTCTCCTTGGCTGATTCCTGATTTATCCTAGAAGATGGTCTATCCTTTGCCTAGCTCTATACGAATTAGAATAGGTGTCGAGACCAGACTCCCTTTCGTTTCCTCAAAGTATTTATCACATGTTTTTAACCATAAAAACATAACACCCTTCCTATTAAGGCAAGATATAGGTGAATCAAGAAGTGATAAGTCGTATATGGAATTCATGTAATATCCATCTAGCTCGAAGAAACCTCTTATATAAAACAAATTCTTAGGATTCTCCTAGGAAAGTACAACACTATCTTATTCTGTGTCAATTGATATGACTGATTTTCAGATAATATGTGCCATAGAGTGAACATTTTCGATCAAGAAGTGGCACTTATTTGACTTTTCATACAGCCGATTCTCTCTAAGTGTACTTAGAATGATTTCAAGGTGTTTAGTATAGTCTTTACGAGTACAAGAATACACTAATATTTCATACCCAAAGACAATGAAAAAATAGTTTAGAGGGGAATGGAAAATCCTATTCATTATATCCATGAAAATCGTAGGTGTGTTCATAAGACAGAATGGCATAACAAGGTACACATACAGACTGTACAATATGAAAATCTTTATGAGGTATGTCTAATGGATGGAATCATAGGGATGATAAAGTGATCTCAGGTTGAACATAGAGAATACCCTAGCTTCTTAGAGCGAGTCAAATAGATCATCTATTTGAGGTAGTGGATAAGGATTATTGATCGTAATCTGGTGAAACATTTTGTAATCTAAGGATAGACATAAGGTTCCATCCTCATTCATGGTGAGAATCATGGGAGAACCCTAAACGGATGTATTGGGCCATATAAAAAATTTTCCATCTAAATCCTCTAACTGCATCTTGAGATCTTGAAGCTCTATAGGTATCATACTATATAGAGTAATGGACAATGATGCTTCTCCTTGTACAAGCTTGATTGTAAACTCTACCTCTCTTTCATGAGGTAAGACCAAAAAAATTATTGGGAAATATTTCCCAAAAACGATCCACTATTCGGAGAAAATAAGCTTGATGCAATCCCTAATCCCCTTTTAAGAGATTTGAAATCTGGGTGGTCACTCCACCTTTCTCAAGATACTTTGGTACTACTCTAATACACTAGACATCACACTCACTCATATGTAGATAACTACTTCCATTGGGTAATGTAAATGATACCCTGAAATGATAAAAATTTATAACGGCATGATACATAGCCAACTAATCCATCCAAATAATGACATCAAATATCGTCATGTCATGAAAAAAGAGGTCCCACAAGAACAGGTAACTTCCTAAATCAAATGATGATTCCCTAAACTAGTGTATTCCCTCTGTTCATACCCATAACAACCAATATAAGGTTATGAAAACAAAGTAATATTTTATCTCTAGTCTGAGAAATTCCATGATAGATATAGAGATAAAATATTTTCAGGAACCAAAATCAAATAAAACAGATAATATAGTAGATTCCAAAAGAATAGTACCTCATAAAATATATGGAATGTAGCTTGATCCTTAGGTATTGGTTGTAGTGCATGTAATTTTCTAGATCCACAACCTTATTAAATAACTAGACTACCACGATTGAAAATGCCCTTCTAGCACTGTTGGTGATCAGGGGTCTGGAAGCTATGACCATGACCCCCTCCTCTGCTAGTTCTATTTGTTTTATTCTAACACCATGTCTGATGTAGGGTAAAATAACCCTCTCATGAAGGTGGGGATTTCATAGATATTTTTCACTCAAATCTAGTGGAATGGTCCGTCATAATATTTGACAATGACACATCTCACCGCAATCCCAACACTCAAGTGGGTCACTGTCCTACTGAGGCTTCATATTCCCCCATTGTCCACACTAATGAAACACTATGGAGTTTTCAAAATAGTAACTCTAGTTGTCACTGCCCTGACATAACACCTGTGGAGAATTCTTCCTGCCACTTGAAGAACAACCAGCCTATTACGGCACTAGTCCTCTATACCCAATACTATTGATTTCCCTCAGGTTTCACTAAGTGATAAGAGAAATATTGATTTTTTTTGAAAATGTATGTGGTAAAAATACATTCACCTACTTATGTATAGTGTAAATAAGCCCATCCCCAAATCACTACACATGGTAAATCCCATCCTTAGCTATATGTGGTGAAAAGCATTGTAACTCAATAGAACACACTGAATATTCCATAACTAACATAAAATCCTTTTAGAGATGCATGGTATTTATAGATATGTTAGCTCTTGGCATCTGTGGAAAGACGTGAACATAGAAAATAGACTATACGTCAACATATACCATTCTTAATGGCGATTAATATGAGTAAACACATCCCACTAATGCTTTGATGAATCCCGAAACATTAATGTAACAAGATTGACCCTCCTATTTGGAGGTGTTTTTAGATTCTCATTGATAGAAATGATGAAATTTAGCCAATACTAAGATGTCTGTGGAATTATCTCCCTAAAAAAGTAGAAGGAAAATGCTTCTGGAACTCAAGAGTTAGATCAGTCATTGCAGGTGCAAGATGTGGAGCACCCTTGATAGACTGTATTAGACGTAAGAAATACCATGAAACTAGGAATTGATTCCAAATTTAGGTACAGAATGTGGTTCCTCATGTGGCACTCCAGAGGGTAAGACTAGAAGTGTTGGGCCAACCACTTCTTGATCATGATCATCACCCCCTTCCTGGTATACAATATTAGAACATTATGGCAGAATTGGTCTAAAAATACCAAGCACACACCTTGAAACAATCTTAAGCATAATGATATAATCAGAAGATAATTTCCAACATAAGAATACTCACTCATTGTTAAATGGTTTACCTTTCATAAACATGAAAAGGAATGATAATGATGTGAAATAAAATTCATTTTTTATGTCACAATTCAATTTCTAATGGATAGCCATTCCTAGTGAATTAGTGCTTATACACCTTATCATTGAAAATGAAACCCATTTATTTATAGAATAATGGCTCTACTTGGTAAATTACTCATCCCAGGCCATGAGGGGCCATACACCTCATGAATTGATATAATAAATCACTCAATCCCAACCAAAATTAATACATGTAAAATCTAACTATCACAACATCACTCAAAAATCAATGATATATTAATCAATGAAAAAAAGTGAAATAAACCTATATGGAATGGAAATATGCATGATATGTAAATCTGGTTACCTATAATGATGCATGTAACAATGTTCTTTTCACTCATGTTATTGGGCCAAGGCTGAATGAAATCTTGAAACAATGTAATAATAAGAAACACCACATATCATGTGTATCACCCAAGGTTTAAATAATGTTAACTATAATAGGAAAACAAAGAAAAATTTATATTTTGGGTAACTTGGCATTAACTCCAAAGCTGGGTTCACGACACCCAAGCAATAATTCTGACCAAGTCCTAAGAATTTATAATAACATGACTATTTTATCTAAATAGTAACCTAAGAAAAGAAATTATTTTCATTCCACTATATTATATCCAAGACAAAAATTCCACTTAATAAGTACCTAGGCCTAGTGGGCGACATGGAATCAAGCACATCTCTCTAAACAAAAGAGGTTTCCAACTAGAAGCATGGACTTATGGTGTGTCCCTAGGGAGACTATGAACTCATTAATAGAGTGTATCACAATGGAGAAATATAAACATAGGTAAATATTGGATGCGATTTATGTAAATAGAAAGAACTAAAGAAATACGAACAATAGTAAGAGTAACTAAAATAACTAAAATAACATACAACAACTGATGATGATATTTCTTATATCTGGAAAAAAATAAATCATGGAAATAAGGTAGTAGGCATAACTCGTTTCAAGAAAGTATAAAGTAAATAAAATAATATACCAAGAATCTCATTCTTCATCTTGGTCATATGCTATCAAGCTCCATCTGAAGTAGCAAGCAATAATGTATTGGAAGTCGAACACTTCAATTTATCAACACATTCATTCATTCAATTTACTCTAGGTACCAAAAGTACCAGGAGAGAGTGTGGGATAAATATATTTGGGCCTCCACCAATGGTTTCTATAACACTTCAATTGTGTAATGAATATAACAGTGTGAATGTATAAATATATATAGTAAATATGTACAGTGTAACTAAATACTATTGTACCAGCTTCATCCCTTAGCTGGTGTATGAACTTGTAACCAATTCATTATATGATTGGTAACAGTCTCTAAATAAGTTACATGTAAATAATAATTAAACCTTGAAGATGTAACTAGGAAGCCTACAATTATATTTAATAATAATGTTCGAAGGTAATAACCAAGGAAATGAGACCTAAAGGGTCACCAACTTAGTAATATCTGTATCTTCACATGGGGGTAAGAGTGTAATCCATGGATTATAGTCCATGTAATTCCCCAATGAGATTCCTACCAAGTCCATTTAATTCATCTAAGGGAAAATAGACCTATGCAATGACTGGTCCGGATGGGCTTTAAACATAGAACCTACTTTCTAATGATAGATCCAAGGATTGTGTCAAAGGAATCATGTAATACTATATGAGGGAACCTAATGCGTCATACCAGGCATCCAAATGTAGAAAATGATCAGGTTCTAGGTGGATATCAACAGAATAATATGGTATACTTGAATTCATAATGGGGTCCTTGAGTGCTTAAGGAATTCCGTCTGGGATCCAAGGTGATCTCTAGTCAAGCCACATTATTTGTACAATGATTTTTTATATAATTCTTATGGTTGAATAAATTACCTATCATTTGTGTGACAAGGTTAATTGAGCATGGAACCATTCATTTAATACAATTAAAGAATTTTCAATCATCAAGGCTCACTATGCTAACTTCTATTAACATGGTATGGGGTTATACAGACATTAATCCTATTATTCAATTATATTTAATAAGGAAATTTCAAATACATAATATAATTGAAAATTTCTATTTCACATTGAATTATCAAATAAACCACGTACCTTAGACATGTCAAGTGGTGAGAATACATGGTACTTTCCATTATGGAATTAAAAATATTAATAATGCCCTTTAATATATAAATATATAAAATTAAAATATCAATCAAATGCACACTCAAATTATGATTAAAAAATATTGAAACTATAAAATTAAAATTATGGAAAAGCATCCTTCATGGGATCGATGGAGTTATGGGAATAACCACTAAAAACTAATCCCATATTTGGAAAGAGAATAACCAAGCAGTTCTAATGATTAGAATTATTGAATACAAAGTCAATAAATAGAACATGATGAAATCAACAGGCTACACATGATTATTACAAAGTCAACAAACTTGAGGGATGAGTTATAGACCACCCACCATAGAGTTATAAAACTCTCCTCCTCTGACATCAGCCTTTTATTTTTCTTAAAACAAAGTAGATATGAGAATAAAGGGAAATTTATCACACCTCAATAACTAGTTAGAGAGTAAAAGATGAGAATAACGACTAAAAAAGAATTAAGTTCTTACCATTGGGCATCTAATGTGACAAATATAAGCTCAATCAGATCTCAGACAAAGGAGATATTTCAATCCCTACAATAGTCCTTCAATGTGCTCCAAAATGAGAGAAAAATAGGTTAATCATATAATAATTTGGTTGAAGAGGAGGGAGGAGGATTAACTAGATCATTAAGTAAAAATAGTAAAATTAACCACAAAATAGCATGTGCACAGTTTGTATGCAGGGTTTGAAAAACTGTGATCAAACCATGCCTAAGTAACTAAGAAAAAGGGAACTCTCACTGTTAGGTCACATGGTCAGGGAAACTGCAAACCAATCGTGGTGTAAGGATGTTTACAAAAAGGCACTACATGAATGGTTTGATCTAATAGAGTGGCCTTCCAGAATGGTTTATTACCAACAGTGTGACATGTGTAGTTTTCTAAAAACGTCGTGTTCCCATCTTCTAAAAGCCCAAGAAACTGTCAGAACCTTAACTAACTCATTAGGAATCCATATTAGGTCCAAAATTAAGAATTATAATAAAATATAATGGATCCTAATCTGATTGAAAAAACATGTTCTTACATAACCCTACAATTTAATGTATATTCAAAACCTAAAATAATCCATTTCAAGTGGTGGAAAAACCAAATAAATAATGACATTTATTGGAGAGTCATAACATTTTCCGATCGAATTTTTTCAAACATGATTCACAATCCAAAAACCATTATTTTTACCATATATTAATAAACCAAATTTACCTTTTGGTGGGTGGTGTAACCCAAACATCCCTAATTTTGAAAGAAAATTTGAAAACAAAAAATAATTCACAAATAAAATATAGGAACGAAATTGTATCATTGAACAAGTGGTACAAAGCTGATTTGTAAGTATAGTGTTATTGGTATTTTTTTATCCTTGGAAATGTTTAACTTCCTCGTTGAGTTCATTTAATTTTTTTAACAATATTTTATGTTCTTTTGTATAACAACATGATGTTTATACTAATAAAATGAACTTGTTAAATATTATTTATAGAGTTTTTGCAACCACAATAACATAATAGATAATAGGAATTGATGTATTTTTTAATTCATAAAGAGGCATTGACAATTATATATCTATAATAAAAAAAACATATTCTTAGATCGAAGATAATTTTATATTATGTATAATCTAAAAAACTATTCTGATAGAATTTTTAGAATAATAAATGAGTTAAATAATATATTATATTAATAAATATTTACATTAATTATGGATTAATTAGTTATAAATAATTTAGGTAGTTCCATGGTAATCATGCAAAAAATTATATAAATACCCATGTGATTAAATTTTTTAATTTACATATGTAAATATAAATAGTAAATATGAAACACACATCTTACCTAGATATGTCTTTTTAGTTTTTAATTTAGGAAATCCAACATACAATTACCTATAAGAAAATAATTAGTAGTTAGTATGGATCAAATAAATGAAATATAACATGTATCATGAATATTTAATAAATTTAAATATGAAACAGTAAGAAAAAGGACATATTGTGAGGTTTGGGAAAAAAAATTAAATTATAAATTTTTTTACATATGTATAAAAATTAAAAAATTATAGAAGATATATTATTTGTGAGATATCTGAATTACATTAAATTTTACAATTTTTCAAAATATAATCCTTTTATAAGTTACATTGATTTCATTATATATAAAATCATCATAAGATATAACAATGATTAAATATAAAGTGGATGTGAATGATTTTTTTCTCAAATTTCATAAGATATTTTTCATCGTAAGATACATTTTATATAATTATATACATATTTCTATATGTTATAAATAAATCATAAGATATAAAAACCTGTGTATGATTTTAAAAACCATATAAGATATATAAAAACCATGATACATATGATGTTCGATAAACATTTAATGAATATATATAATATTTTCCCATGAAAATGTTCAAAAAAAATTTATATAAAATGAAAAAGTCTTATAAAATAATTTTTACCTGTATATAACATTTTATATTTTGAGAAATTTCAATAAGTAATAAGATTATGAAGAAAAAATATCTCATGAATGAAGTAAAACATTAAAAAATACCAACCATAAAAAAAATTATAATGTTAAATCATATTTAGAATTTTATACATTTCTATAATTAAAAATCATTCTCACCAAATTTATTTAAAACATGAAAAATGAAATATTGATAAAAAAATAAATTCGACATCATTAATCTCTATTACAAATAGTGAATGATTCATTTTGAAAAATAATTTATTATTTAAAAACACATTATAGATAAAATAAATTAGATAATTATATTAAAATAATCAAAAAAAACTCTGATATTTTTTAATGGAGATACTCAAAAATATCCCCCCATTTTACAATTAAAAAAATCATCTAAAAATTCAAAATTCAAACTATTTTTGGAATAATTATAATGATAAAAATTATTTTCATAATTTTATATAATGATTTCGTAATTAATAACAATATTTTTCATTTGCTTTTTATAGAACACATTTTTGAATAATTTAAGAGTTGAAATTATTCCTTAATTATGTTTTTAGTAGAATTTAAAATCTATAAAAATAACTTTTTATATAATAAAATTTACAAAATAGATTTAATGATCATTGATCCCCCAAAAATTATGAATTTTAAAAAAATATTATAACAAATATATAGGTAAAAAATGAGTGAACTTTCTCATTAAATAATTCTTTATTATATCAAAACTAGTTTGTGTAGATTCACAATTATGGATAATATAAAGCGATGAAAATCACTCATTTTTATGAATTTAAAAGGTGGAAGGGGATTCAAAATAATTTTTATAAATTCAACAAACTAATAACTGATTTTAAATTAATTATATAATATCTAATTTTCTGTACTATTACATTCAAACATATAATAAAAAAATCACTTATTCATAATACTGAATCAATAAAACAAAATAAAAAAAATCATACGACAAATTCAGTTCAACCATACATCACAAAATTTTCCTAATTAATTATCTAAATCATAGTTGAATCCATGTTTCCAATAAAAATTCTAGTTAATTATTCAACTCTGTAAAAATATAACAATGTTATTTAATTTTTTTCCATGATCTATAATATAATGATAGCTAACATATATATGATTTGTTTATTATTTTTTAAATAATTTTATTGAAATAAAAGTTTATGTTGAATTATTACATATAGTAAGTAAATTATTAAATATAATGTCATCATCTATTACCTTTTTTTAATATAATAACAATGAGAAAAAAACCTATTATCCACACCATATTCAACATTAATTATTAATAATGAAATAAATTTTCCTTTCATTTAAATATTTTCTCTCAATTTTTTTTCTAAAAAATTAAAATAAAATTGATTATTTTTGTAGCATTTTTTCATCCTCCATAATAGGAATAAAATTAATTTTTAACTTCCAAATATTTACATACAACATAAAACAAACTAATATTGATATTACTGTTAAAATATATTTTATTTTGTTTCTAAAATTTCTTATTATTTTCTATTGGGTCACTATGAAATAAATAAATTTTGTGTAAAATAAATATAAAATAAATTATTTAATCAGATAAATTTTATAAATTAAAATATATATTATAAATTTTTTAACATTATTAAAGTTAATTAGAATATAATACTAAATTTTAAATTAAATTTTTATATGTGTGTTTGATGTTTTACAAGAGTGAATAAAAAATAATATAACCAATTCATTCTTATATTTATGATTTATTATGAAAAAATACTTCATTCCTTTTAAATAGTATATTTCCCAAAAATAAATTTAGTTATACCCCAAGGCTCATGAAAAATTAATTTTTCTTAAAATATTAAAATTCATTAAGAACATTTGACAAGAGGATCCATAAATGATATTATCTTTATAAATTTTATAAAAAAAATAATTGAAATTCATCATAATAAATAGTATTTATTTTTTATTTCCATTCATAAAAAATTAAACATAAATTTCGATAACCATTCATGCAAGTCTCATAGAAATTATTTCAGTCTATAAACAAGATTTTTAAATTTTTATCTAATTTTAAAGTTTCTTTTAAAATACAAAACCAAGAGTCTATTTTCAAAAGAATATTTATGAAATAATACCCTCAATAAACCCATATTATATATATATATTTTTAATTGTTTAAATAAATAATTATTTGAATAATATAATAAAATCATAATAGATTCTAATGTAGAATCATTTTAAAAAATTTCGATGAGAATATATTGATTCATTTTAACAATATCTTGGGGATAATAGTTTTGTTTTTATATAGTTTTACTATATTCATCATGTATGTTTATTATAAATATCAGCTCAGTATCAATAATTTTTTTTGTTATTATCCGGTTTAACTAATATTCAAATATTTTTCCAATAAATTATTCTTAGTTCTTATACCGTAAATAAAATCTAGTTTGATCAATTCATAGATTTTGAAATATTCTTTATATAAGAAAATATTTTTAAGCACCACAAGTTGATCATGAATTTCTAGTTTGAAAACTATGTATTACATATTCGATAACACTATCCATATGATGACATTTATTTGTTTTCTATAAAATATCACAAGGTAGAATCTCCCCCTAAAATTATGTTTTAAATTATTGATTTCCAACTTTTATTAAATTAAAATCACTAATATGTTCCAAAATTGTACATTAATTTGATGATTTATTTTTTAAATAGTTTTCATCAAATATAACAAGGATATTTTCCCTAATAATAATGGTATGTAATTCATATAAATTATTTAATTCACTAACAAAAAATATCATAGAAAAATTAATTCCTCTAATTTAGAATCCAATTTACCTAAATAATCATTAGTAATATGAATAAAAACTATAAAACCCCAAATTCTAAAATAACCAATATTAGGTTTCCTTCAGTTACACAATTAATGATAAATATTATATATAATGGTTCATAAAATAATCCTATTTTATAATTAATAGTCTATATTTATATCTTTATCCCAAGTTAATTTATGTAAATTTAATTTAGCTAACATTGTTTTAAAAATTTAGCATATGGTCCTACTTTTTTACTTTCAACAACCATAGTTAGTTGGGTGTTTATAATAATAAAACTTATGAAAATTACCATTTTGATCCAAAATTTATTCAAATTTTATATTAAAATGTTTTCCTCCACTATATAATATTATTAATTAGTATAATTACATTCATTATTCAAACCAGTATTCAAAAAGAAATAATATTTAGAAAAGTTCACATTTAATTGTAAGATATTTAATTTGTGATAATCTACAAAACTCATCAATAATAATAGAAAAATATTACATCACCCAATCAAGAAATTTTTTGAGGTCTAAATAATTCATGGTGAATAATTTTGATAGATTATTTTGATTTAAAATCCTAAATTGAAAAGGAACACATTTTATATTGTTTACCCTTCATATAAGACAATATAACATGATTAAAGTCTAGTAATTGAAAGAATTTTTTTAAATATTGATATATTCTATAGAATTATAAAATATTCTTGATTTAGTTCTATATACTATATAATATTACTTAAAATTACAAATTTAATTCCCGTAAAATCTAAAATAAGAACATTGTATTCAATAACATGTTTTACACACAAAACCAAGTGCGTAACAAAATATAATATCCAAAATATTTATAATATATTTATTTTTCTAAATATATTCTATATATTTTATAACATGAAATGTACATGAATTTATGTTAGTATTCATCACAGTTAACAAATAATTTCTTTGATGGCTTCCATTAATTCTAGACTATGTTTTACTGAATACCAATATATAATTAAAATATTATTATTTAGTATAATAATAAATAATATAGCCAATAAATACCAGTTATAAATAGTATTAACTAACTTCATAAAATATATGTTTAAAAATAATATGAAATGGATTCATTGTTTACAAATTAATTAAAAATTAATATAATATATAATTGAAAATATAGGTAATATTTTATAGAAAACTATTTTTTGTTCTCACAAAACTATTTTAACCTAATAAATTAAATTAATTTTAATCATTTAGTGATATTAATGTAATATATATATATATTATATATAAAACATCATATTTTTTATATTCATTAAATAATTTTTATAAGCATAAGATAAGAACAAACAACATTTACACATAAATACCTATATTTTTATTATGGAATTCTCACCTCCTTTTAATGGAGATTATATTTTAATCAAAATTATTTGAACTTTTACAGATTATATGCATCAAAGTAAACTTCATATATGAAAAATAAACCGAAAAACTAGTTTAGCGTAATTATTTGGGGTTTTTCTGTGATGTTTCATTTTTAATGAATAGTGAAAAATTCTGAATTCTAATTCAAAAATTCTTCTTTATATAATTTATTAATAAATATAAATAATATTTTAAATTTTTTATAATGTTTAATTGGATAAATTGTTTATTCATTAGGTCAATTGAGTTCATTAGAATCAATTTCACTTTCAAATTTAATATAAAACATGTCGACTATTCAAATGTTTTTACATTAAAAACCCGAATTGATGTCCTAAATGTGAGATTAAATTTAAATTAACTTCTATAAATTATTGGATTTTAATTGGAAAAAATGTATGCAGTGTTTTGAATCATGAAAATTAATAATGTCTAATAATTTCAACTTAGTTTTTTAAAAAACAATAGTGAATTTAATTAAAATTTACTACAATGATTGAAGTAAAATTAAGTTTAATTAGGGACTAAACCTTAATAATAAGCGCCCAAATGACCTATAAACTTGAAAATGTTCCATTTTATAGAAATATTTAGACTCTAACCTGACATGTATCTAACTTTTACAATATTGGGAGCCACATACAATGTGGATTACGTATATGGAATTCCATTGACAAAATATAATAAGAGTACCAATCCTCCTCCACTATATGAAGACCACCACTCCTCCCACTTAAAAAAAACACTCAAGTAAATTTGGATCGAAAAATATCTACTAAAATAGCTCATTAAAATACCTCCGATAATCCTATAATCCTTATACTGGTCAAAAATCCCTCAATGGAATCAATTTGGTTCAAAACAAAGGAGTTACCTGATTAAAATGATACATCTTTCCTTAAATTTTATAATATACTAGTTTGTATTTATTTTTAGTGTTTGAACTACACCAAGACACACTTAAATTTATTGGGTAAATAACATTCAATTAATGTGTATAGGGAACTTCTACCTCTCGAAACTATGATTGTACGTTATTGCATTTCCACCTTCTATGGTTGGGAATTTGGATGGACACTCTATTTATATATGTTATATTATATATATTATTTATTTATTATTAAGTATTTATTTTATAACTGATACCCTTATACATTCCATATTCTGTAAATATGATAATTCTATTTTTGTAATTTTGGACTACCGCCTCAAAAAAAGCGATGTTATTCAATCACACGATATATGGAATATATAAAGTATCATTAAAATTAAAATATAATTCATGAAATAAAATATATGATATTAATTAAATTATTAAATTTATTTAAATTAAATATACATATATATATATATGTGTGAGTGTGTGTGTGTTTTGTTTATTACACTTTCACATACTTAAAAAGTGATAACGTCATTCATGGATGTGTGGACTACCACATCCTAGACAAGATGTGGTTACTTTTACATAATAGGAATTCTATATATAATTATATATGATTAAATAACATGGTATTTATGATATAATGATCATTCTATAATGATATAGTGTAACTTATCTTCTATCCATAATGATTAGTGAGAATTTGGAAAGTTACACATGTGTACATACGACATATTGTTTCCATGATTGTAACTTTGATTAACTTTTCATGACCACATTTGATGATTAGTTTTAAAATTATAATTTATGTATAAATAGGATAATTATTTCCTTATTATAATTATATACATATTATATAAATAACACTTTGACCATAGTTGATCTATAAATGTTATTTTTGACACATAAATCAAATTTGGTCAAAACATGCGACGTAAATATAATTGATTATGTATTTTTATAAAACAATGTACTAAGTGAAATAATAGTTATGATAAAAATTAAAATGGTTCTATAGAAATTAAATATTTAACACATGTATATTATTCAAGAATATAAGGACACACTAGAAGTGTCAGGCATAAGGTATGGGATTTTCATCTCATTTTTTAAATCTGATAGATAAATGTCATGTTGGCCATTTACTAGTATTATATGGTTTTTTTGTGTTGACCCTCATTTCCATCACAGAATCTAATAAACTAAAAAAGGGATGTACCTTAACAAAAAGTGATTCATCCTTTGAAAAAACATCAAAAATTGGCAAAGGCACGAATAAGAAATGCTTTGAGCATGGGCCGCACAAGTTCCAAGAGGGCCGCACAGGGTACTTGCACGCCGCATATTGGGCGCACAGGTGACGTGAGCGCCCTAAGTTATTTTCACCCAAAGTCATTATAGGCCTATAAATACCCCTTGTGGGCCCCCCGTTTCAAAGACAAAAAAATCCAGAACTCAGATTTGAGCTCCTAGCACCCTAGTCTCTTCTCAAACCCTTTAGAACACTTCTCAGGTAATTTCTTACCTAGAATGGAAGGTATAAAGAGAGGGAACAAGGCCTATGTGTTTAAATTAATCAACACCTGCGCGCCAAAGTGTCTAACCCTTTAGGGAATTGAAGACACTTGGACACCGCCTTATCCCTTCAACAGAACATGCATGCCGCTCATTTAAAAGTCTTTCAGGATAACGCTAAGTGCTTGAGCCAAGATTCGCCCAAGTTTTACCATATGGGTTTACCGTCACACAAGTATACCTTTATTGCGTAGGTATACCTGCATGACCAGGACCTGCACGCCTAAACAAGTTCTACGCGCCTACCTTCTTTTGGGTGCCCCTCCCATCCATTCACCTCTTTTCTTCAAATCCACCTCTCCTCTTCAATATTTAGCCTTCAGAATCATCTTCAAAGCCATTTATGGCATGATTCCTTGGTTGGATTCCTTATTTGAAAGGTTTTCTATAGAAAATCTTTCAAAACCTAGTGATTTACGTATATTTATGTAACTAAGGTTAGAGATTTCATTCATTCAACCTCTTCCTTTAATATGAGAACATAATTTGGGCATCCTTTTTTAGGAGGAAGCCCCAAGTCCCCTATTCATGGAAATCCTCCTCAGGAGTAAGCCCCACTCTTCAAGTTCACTTAATTTTGGGCATCCTTCTCTTGAGTAAGTCCCAATCCTAATTCCCTAACATGGGCCTCCTTCTCAGAAATAATCGCCAGTTCTAAAGTACCTTTAACCTGGGCCTCCTTCTCAGGAATAAGCCCCGGTCATAATTTCTCTTAACCGGTCAGAAACTTCTTTTGATTTGGGATTCCTTCTCAGGAATAAAACCAAATCACAAGTCTCCTCTTAATTTGGGCATCCTCCTCAAGAGTAATCCCCAAGTTAGAGTATCCAAATCTCTATAAAGCACATATATCTTTATGGACCTTATTCTCGGGATTCTTCTCAAAATTAAGTTCTAATATTTATCTATTTTGGGAAATAATACATACATAAGACCCATACCATTCCTTGTGACTTCATATTTCGTGGAAAAAATTGTCAGGTTTACTGATACCTCTTGTTTCTCACACTGAGCATGACTCACATGATCATAGAGTGTCAATGTAACCACGAAACTTCTCTTTGGGCCGTTAATCATTCGTAATCCCCACAACTCCCAACCAAACTGCGTGGACTTTGATCTCTTCCTTTAAAGTAGATTACATAGGAAGCCTTTCTGAGGTTCAAGCCCATCACCCATTTATTCTCATCCATCCCATATGACGTTAAACTATATCTTAATTCTAGAACTACGTGGGTTCTGATTCCTTTTCTAACAAGGATACATAGGTAACCCATATGTGGGTACGATCCCAACTCTGAAATATGCCATGTCCTTCTGAATGACAATAAACATCAAGTGCCCCACTGAGTGGCTTTAAAACTAGTATGGTTATCATAATGACCAAGATATATTTATATAATGTGTTGAAGGATACCATTGATTAATAATATATAACAAATAAAGATGATTCTCTATCGATGAAGAACATAAAATACATATAAAATATTCTCTAAATCTCATACATATTAACCATTGATTATCGGATTTTAAGGAAATATTATTTTCATACTTGGTAGTGTAATAAGGATTCATGAACATAACTTAAATCTATTAAGAGAGTCCCGGAGTAGAAAATAATTCCCCCCAAAAAGGTGTGATGAGTCCAACCTCCCATCCTCTCAACCAATGAAAATTCTTAAACCTTATCGGTCCACAACAAATGAGCACCTACCTTTGAAAAGTAGGTCCAAATGGATATAGATTCATTGGATGTTTCTGGTTCTACAAACAATCCCATTAAAAACCGATTTGAATGTTTGAACCTTAAACAAACAAGGTAATCCTTATTTCCATAGGAAACAAAAAATGGTGAACCCGACATGAATACTTAACCCAGTTAAAATGATTTTTTACTTATTTGTTAGGCCCCTATTTAAACTCAATGAGAGGGCCAACAAAAAAAATAAACAAAATACGTGCTCATACAAAAGATGTAGCGGCTAAGATTATCTTGATTATGTCGGTTATATCAAACAGGCACTCTTTTCCAAGATCATATGCGTTACAAAAATGGAATCTCTTAAGTTCACAAAAGTGAATGCCTCTGTTGTGAATACCTGTGCTGCTACTCCTGCTGGATCATCGTCCACTCTGAGGATGACATCACCTACTCAGAATCTTCAATGCTGGGTATCAAATGCACTGATTAAGGAATACCATCGAAACGGTACCATTCTGACTCTGGAGGCCGCTCGACAAGCCCTCCAAGTCAATAATTCACCCTGGTCGTCCGGACAGCGACGACCAGCGATCAAGAAGTAGGCGGTGCTAAGCACCGTCTCCAACCGTTTTGGTTCATTATCCCTGGAATGCAATCACCATTTCCTCCCATACTCTAAGGAGGTGAATGAGAAAGTCACTCAAGGCCTTAATTCAAGGAAAGATGATTCCATCCCGAGGGCTCCCACCAACAATCGCTGCTAGACTCGTACGGCAGTGCGCCCTCAACATGATGAGGGTGTCGTCTCCAGGATTTCAGCTCAGGTTTTTCGAACCCGAGAAGGAAAGACAAACCACCAGAGGTGACGAACGGTCAACAGTGAGCAGGTTCTTATCTCTGCCATCTCCGGAGAAGTCCACAAACCTAACTTGGTGGAAAGAAACGAGTGGGCACACACACCCATCTGTTTTAATTCCATTGTCCAGCAAACTCGTCTGGCAGCAGCATGCTATTCCCGTAAGAAAATTCCTGCGGAGTACTATAGACAAGAACATACACCTGTTTATAAATCATCATCTAGCTAGCAGACTCGTCTAACTACATATGATGAAGCCCGCCAACCCAATGTGTTGGAAACTGGTAAACAGGCACATACAGCTGCTTACACTCATCAATCCTTCCAGTAGTCTCGTCTACCAATATTGAAGGAAGTTCATCAACCATGTTCAGTGGAGTGCAATCAGTAGGCACATAAACCTGCTAGTATTGATCAAGCCTACCAACAGTCTCCTTTGGTAGCACCAGGAGAAGTCAATTGGAAAGCCCCAATGACAAATAAGAGGTAGACTCAACTCTCTTCCCCCACACATAAGTACTTTCAGAACTCCCTGATAGGAAAATGAGGACATGAGAAGGAACACACACCTACTCTAAGCATGGAATGGACTTATATTCCCATTACAGTAGCTGAAGTCACCAAGCATATTCTGTCAATGGTGAGAGAGGAGAAGGAAATCCTTGCTCATATTCTGGATGCCTGCCAGGATATTATAACAGCTTCAGCAGCATCACAGGGAAAGAAATGCAAATATATCCCTACTAGTGGAGTGACACATCAACAGTTCACTCTGGAATAGACACACACCTCTGTTCCAGTCCAAGAGGGTTGTGGGGAATACTCCCCAATGTCATACGGACAACCAAGTCAAGAACATTCACCTAATTTTAGTGGAGATAATAAGCCTAACCAGATCCTTTCTCTTGAGCAGACACATACACCTTCCCATAATAACAACTTTCATCAACAAGTGGATCAAAAAGTGAGTAAGAAGGCGTCTAGGAAAAGGACCCATCCAGTACAGTCAAGAAATCAAGGGACAATCTGTAATAATGCCTTACTCGATGCTGGAGTTCTTGATGCACTCAGAAAATTATTTTTTGCAACTCAAGATTCTACTCTCTCAGTTCCCAATAGTGGGAAAATTAATTCCAAAGGTCTGCATCAGGCACTTCCTCATGAAGGCTTGCTTCATGACAATTCGGTCAATCTCGAAGTATCATCTTCAGATGAGAGCCATAATAACCCTCTGTGTGGCCAGAAGACTAAGGATAAAAAGGTTTCGTCTTTTGCTGTAACCCACCATGGTGGTCCTCCCCATGATGACTAATCTAGCTGAGAAATTCCTCTCTGTAGTAATAATTCACATTACCTAGAAAATGCTCCAATGGACAATGTAGTGATGAGAGAGAACTCTTATCTTGAGGCACTTGAAAATGTGATGCCAGTCATGTCTGATGCTTTACCGCTCATAGGTGAAATACTTTCTCAACTAGAAGATATCTAGGTGTGTATGTCATTCTCCGAACCACACCTGAGTCATGCATCACCTAATTTGGAAAATGAATTCTCTACCAATATTGTTGAATCTGATGAAGCAACAAAGAAGCATGAGATTTGGTCTAAATAGGTAGAAGAATCTTCATCAAATGATAAGGAGGAAGTACTGAATGTGAGAAAAAAACTGGAAAAAGGTGAAGTTCCAGTCATGTTTTGGACTTTGGCTGACTCTCAGTATGACATTCCAGAGATGTTGATGGAATATTGTATTCAAGATATTCGTCTCAACATGTGGAAAACTATTTGACAATTGAAAAAGAAAATATTATCTTATGATGAATATAAAAATCATGTCAAGATAATAGAAGGGTTTCGACACCAAATTGACTTGGAAACTCTCTCTGTTTCTCGATATATGAAGGCTGATGAGCAGTAGAGAGCCCTTCAGTGTTCATGCCATTGTGCACTAAGAAGGTTGCACCAGTTAATTGCTAATTCCCCATCTGGTATTCATATCAGGGGATGGGGTGTTCATGGAGCATTTCATTTCACTATACTCTCCATTCAACAAAGCCCACCGAAGTGGTCTCATGAAAAGTTATTTCCCACGGACGGCCACAACCAATTGGTTTTGTTTGTAATCAAAGGCTCTCTCAACAAAATGCCTCAACTAGTTCTTCTCAAAATCAGGAATATAGAGAAAAATTTGTTGAATTACTCTTTCATCAAGAAAAAGAGAATATCAAATAGGCATCTCGTTTAGAGCATTCACATCATCAGGTGACAGAAGTGTCAGAAATTATCCAACATTCATTTGAACTAGGTGATTTAAGTGGATGCAGGTTAATGCATCCAGTCAATTTCCGGACTAAAGTCCGTAGGATCAGGAGAGCTTTTAAGAAGGTCTCAGATATAGAA
The DNA here is from genome assembly GCA_963277665.1 of Viscum album. NCBI lineage: Eukaryota > Viridiplantae > Streptophyta > Magnoliopsida > Santalales > Viscaceae > Viscum > Viscum album. The sequence goes on from OY728153.1 coordinate 791,190,029, forward strand.
ATTCAATAACCACCCCATCTTTCCAGACTGGGGACTCTTTTAACCCATCCCTCAGAGTCAACAAATAGGATTCAAGGAGTTGAGAAGGAATAACCTCAGTCCACCGGACTGGGGACTTTTTCAAATCCTCAATCTCTTCCTCAGATAAAGTCAGTCTTTTCTCGATTAGGGAGGAATCTCCAAGAGGAACGCAGAGCCAAATTATCAGAATATTACCTCCAAATTTTGGTTTATCAAGAAGTTACTGAGGGATCAAATCAGCAAAAGGTAGTGTCTCCTCAAGGACATGGAAAATGATTGTATCGCAGAAATGACGATAGAAGGGATGAAAAGAATTATGAATCAATAAATGTCATCAATGCCGTTGTTGCTGATCTTACATATTATGAGGCTCACTCAAAGGGATCAAGTGAAGAGGTTATTTCTTAAGAAGTTGTACACACATACACAAATGAAGAAGGCTTGCATACAAGAATTCAAAGGCTTACCCAGAATTTGGGTATTTCGTCAAATAACCAACTTCCCCATCTCCGAAATGCGTACAACAAAGGGAAAGGGAAGAATCAGATCACATAACCTTCCTCTAAAGAAGGCCAATCTCTCTCTCTAGAGAAAATATTCGCACAACAAGTGGCGGAAATGAAGTAATTAAGAAGGTTGAATGCAGAACTACTTCAAAGTAGTTTTCATCCTAACCGTGCTGGAGTCAGTCAGTCAAGGGAATTTGTTGCAGCTACTAAGATGGATCAAGAGTATCCTCCATTATCAGTACACCCTCACAGGTCTAATCCTATGGATTAAGTGAAACAACAACCAACAATACTAAAATTAATGGCAGTCCCAGTCACCACACCTATCCAAAATCCAGTTATTGCACCTGCACAAGAACAAGATCAACCAGACGTTTCTCAAAATATAATGACTACCATTGAGTCATTAACAGCTCGGTTGGAATCCATGGAATGAAAGCGTGCACCGGTTCAACCGGAGAAGAGTGCTTACCCGGAATAGGTAGATGCAATTCCTCCCCAGTCAAATTTTTCTAGAACCAGATTCCCAATCATTAATGGTTCGGGAGACCCAGAACAATACTTAACACACTTTGTTTCTCATTGCAATCCAATTATGGGAACCCCTAATCCACAAGAAGAAGTTAAGATCAGGTGTTTTGTATAGTCATTACAAGGGCCTGCTTTTGTCTGGAATACATGCTTGAAATCCCAGTCAGTTACCAGGTGGGATGATCTTTGTCAACAATTCCTTATTTAATTCAGCTCAACTTTTCCAAAGACAACAATTTTTGATCTTAGAAATTGTAACCAAAGAAAAAATGAAAGTGTTTCATATTTCATTGCTCAATGGAAGGGATTAACATATTCCCTGAGCCTAGAACTCCATCAAGAATAGTTGTTTCCAATTTGTGTGGAAAATTTGTGCGATGAATTACGCACGCCGTTGGTCCCTGTGAAATACACAGGAGGGTTTCGAGACCTTACATAAATCTCTCAACAGATTGAAGACTCTCTTATAAAGACTTAGGATAAAGCTCGTGTATTTCCATCAGCTCCAGGAAGGAGAATGGTTAAAGAAGAGACTTCTACAGTTATACTTAAACAAGCACCTATACCTACTTCTACTTCAAGGCCTTCATCTTCTCAAAGGGATCCACCTTCTGAGCATCAAAAACAGAGGCCGTTTCGTCAAGATGATCAAAGAGATCAAAGACGAAAAAAATTTGAGGATCTAAAAAGAAAAATTTAATCTTTCTGAAATGAAAAAGTTCTTGGTTACTTCATTTCAGCTCTGGAAAATAATTTGTTTCAATTACCAATGCCCAAAAGGCCAAATAAGGAATGATACGAAGATTGTCTCAACTATTTCCCATTTCATCAGATGTTGGGGCATCCCATTCAGGTGTGTTTTATCTTAAAATACCTCCTTCAAAAGACGGTGGACTCGGGACAAGTTGAACTAAAAGGTTTTTCATCCTAGGTAGCATGTGTTACTGCTACAAATCTAGAGGAAGAAGGAAAGTGGCAAGAAGTCAAAAACAAAAATGTGCAGAAATATGATGATTGGATGGTTAGAAAAACCATCAACATAACTCATTCCATTTTGTGAATGCAATTGAAGAAACCAATTGTGTCTTCTGCTATGAATGCCACAAAAAAAACCTTTTCATCAGAGGGGAAATACTCAAAGAAATGACATATTTCAAAGAAAGAGGAACAATTAGAAGAAGATGAGATCATGTCAAATCCCAAGTTGTCTTTGACTCTGGTAGATTTTATGCCATCTACTTCAAAGCCACGGGCACTGCTCCGCAAAACGGCACAACCTAAACGGGCTAATCAGGTAGAATACTCATCAGATGAAGAGTTAATCTTTGGTTTCATTAACATGATTAATTTAACAAGTCCTTATGCCAGTCACAACATCAATCTTGATGAGCCTGAGTTCCCTGTATCAAACAGAGGAAATATAGGGTGTTCCATAGGTTTGGGATACTGAGGAAGATGTGGATATCCTAGAAACCACTATTCTGATTCTACCCCTATTAGAACTGTGTATGAAGTAGAAACTCATGGAAGATCCCTTCTACAGGCTCAACAAGAATAAGAAAATTCTTCCACGCAACGCAGATTCAGTCCTGGTACTGTTATTCTGGAAGATCGGTTAGAGGTTCCACCTTCTTCCTCTCAAAAAGTAAATATAATTATTCGGTCTAATATTCCAAATCCAATAGTATTTCCAACTCCTACCCTGATAGAAGATACATCTACTTCCAATGCATCAACTTCTAAGGCACCTGCGAAACCACAAGTTCCTGTTGGGAAACACAGACCTTTGATAAAAAATATGATGTTTTGAAACATTTACCCTAAGTACCGGCCATGTTATCAATTCTGGATGCCTTGAATCTATCCAATGATCTTCAGGAGGCATTCATTGAGGCTTTTCAAGTCCTCAGGAGTTCGAAAATGAAATTGTTGCGGATGAAGTCTACCAGGTAGAGAATAATCCAACAGAATTCCATGTAGTGATATCTTTCACAGATTAAGATGAGGGTGATGTTGTACATGGACACATTAGACCTTTGTATTTATCTGGCAAGGTCAATGGTGTGGAAATCCGAAGATCTTTAATTGATAATGGTTTAGGAGTCAACCTCATCCCCATTTGTACACCTCATCTATTGGGCCTCACAGAATCTGATTTATCTCCTTCTACTCTGATGTTGCAAGGATATGATAAAAATGAACAAGAACCACTGGGCGAGATTACACTCAAAACTCAGTTTGGAGGCCTTGTATGCAATTCAAATTTCAGGGTTTTTGATCACGATACAACCTTCAATGTTTTTCTTGGATGACCTTGGCTATATCAACATGTAGCTATCCCTTCATCATACCATCAATGCCACAAATATTATTTTGATGGTCAAATTGGGACATTGTATGGTGATAAATCCCCCTTCAAAACATGTGAATCTCAATACATTGAGGCAAAATTATATCACATGAAGGGTTAGGAGAAATCCACAATAATGGAGGTTACCAAATTTAATGCTCCATATGGTTTGGAAAAGATTCCAGTAAACCCATTCACACATGTGAGTACATATTATGTGTTGCCTATCAGTCAAATTGACAAGATAGAACTGAATCCAAATACTATTATAGAAACTTCTATAATGTCAATTATGAAAATCAAGCCAGACAGCATGGGAGAAATTGGTGATTCACCATGAAATGATGAAAGCTCAAATGGAGATGTCTTCATTTCATCCGCTGAAATCCAGATAGTCTATACTTCCCTGACCAGTCCAGAAGAAGTTATAACAATATCAGAGGTAAACGATGATGTCAATTATCAATCCATCATTTCCTCTTTATTACCCAAGGAAGACCCTTCATCATAAATAGGGTCAGAAATGGAAGCCTCTTCTTCAAGATGTTCAAATTTTAACATCCCTCCTGATCATGGAAATTTTGGTTCGTCATCTACTATGAAAGTAGAAATAGAAGAAGTAACACATGTTGAAGAAGAATAGGAAGATCTCAGGGATGCTCCTCCATAATTTGAAAAGGGTATCTCTACCACTGTAGATGAACTCAAGGAAATAAATCTCGGTATAAAAGAAGATCCATTCCCGAAATTAATTAGTGTGACCATGACTCTTGAAGAGAAAGAAATGTATTTTTAATTTTTTAAGAAAAATCGAGATATATTTTCTTGGAACTATACAGAAATTCCAGGGCTTGATCCCAATTTTTCTACTCATAATTTGGGTTTGTTAGAAGAACATCAAGGATTTAAGCAAGCCGCAAGAAGAACACACCCGAATTATGCTTCCAAAATTGAAGCTGAAGTGGATAATATTATCAAAGATAACTTCATCAGAGAAGTTCAATATCCCAAATGATTGGCTAATATTGTCCCTCTTAAAAAGAAGAATATACAAATTAGAGTTTGCATTGATTTCGGATATCTTAATCAGTATTGTCCTAAGGATGATTTTACAGTTCTGATTACAGAACTCTTAATTGATGAAACCACTAGATATGAAGCACTTTCATTCATGGATGGATATTCCAGGTATAGTAAAATCCGAATGGCTCCAGAAGATGAAGAATATACAGCCTTTAGATCCCCTCAAGGTGTGTTTTATAATTGGGTAATGCCTTTTGTCCTGAAGAATACAGGCACGAAATATCAGCATGCCATGCATCGTATCTCTAAACCCTTTTTAGGGTATTTTGTTGAATCATATGTGGACGATTTGGTGGTTAAATCCAAAAAACATTCTAACCACTTGGATGATTTGGAAGTCAAATTCCACAAACTTCAACAACATAATTTGAAGATGAACCCCTTGAAATGTGCTTTTGGGGTAACCTCAGGATAATAACTCGGCTTTGTTGTATGCCATCGTGGTATCAAAGTTGATCCTGAGAAGACAAAGTCAATCCTTGGTATGTAACCTCCTCATAATTTGAATTAATTGAGAGGAATTTAAGGAAACATGGCCTATATTTGGCGTTTCCTTACAAATTTGGCAGGAAAAAGTTTACCCATCACCAAATTGATGAAGAAGGGTGTCACTTACTAGTGGACTGAAGAATTTCAAGAAGGATCCAATATTCTCAAGAAACATCTCTTGAGTCCACTGGTATTAATGCCACATGTTGAAGGAATGCCATTTATTCTTTATGTGGCAGCTTTAGTGTGATCATTGGGTTCCTTACTTGCGCAGAAGAATGATGTTGGGAATGAGAACAACCTCTACTATCTCAACCAGACTATGCTTGAAGTATAATCCCGATATTCAAATATTGAGAACTGATACCTAGCATTAATATTTTCAGTTCAGAAACTAAGACACTACCTACAAAATCATGAGGTCCAATTGGTATCTCGCAATAACTTGGTCAAATTCATCCTTAGTCATCCAATGCTTACAGGACGCCTGGAAACATGGGCAGTTATTTTTCATCAATTTGATATCTAGTATGTGTCTCAAAATGAAATAAAGGGCCAAGCTCTGGTTGATTTCCTTATTGAGCACACTTCAGTGGAAGATACATCATAAGTTAACTAAATTCCTGATGAAGAAGTATTTTGTATTCAAGATAATCTTCAAATATTGGAAATGTACATTGATGGTGCTTCCAGAAGTCCAAAAGGGAAAAAATGTAAGATCCTAAATTCAACAAAGATGGGTTAGGAATTGTGCTTATTTCCCCGAAAAAGACAGTGCTACCATATTCCTTCTCATTGTTGGGAGGGGGTATAAATAATGAAGCATAATATCAAGCTCTCATCGCAGGATTAGAGTTGGCGCTTCAAGCACAAGTGAATCACTTAAAGGTGAAAGATGATTCAGACCTGGTAATCAATCAAGTCAATGTTGATTATGCAATCAGAAAAGAAGTGTTAATCCCTTTGTATGATTACATCAGAGAGTTAATGGTGGAATTTCCTTTGAAACCAACATTTTCTTATGTCCCGCGATCACAAAATGCTCAAGCTGATGCACTGGCTAATATAGCCACAGCTCTAGAAGATCCCAATCGGGACGAGACATCCATCAGTATTGCCCACCATCGTAAAATTTCACCTTATGTTCAAACTAGAACAGAGGAGATCAATGGAATTAGTCCCATTCCTAAACCATATGGTCATACTACAGGATGGATGACACCTATTAGGGAATACCTTCAAAATGGAAAACTTCCACCTGATAGAGGCGGGAAAGAACAAATCTGGCAATGAGTGGTCAATTTTACCCTTTACGATAGCCTAGATCACCTAGAGAAAATTCTCTACAAAAGAGATTTTGATGGAATTCTCTTCAAATGAATTGATGGTGAAGAGACAATGGCTGTCATGAAAGATGTGCATGCAGGATTCTGTGGTGCCCGCCAGTCTGGACATAGATTATCTGATCAAATTCGAAGGCTTGGATACTTTTAGCCTTCAATGATACAAGATTGTTTTGATTTCTAAAAGAAGTGTCATTCATTCCAAGTACATACCAACATCATTCATCAACCCCCAGATTTTCTTAATATAGCTAAATACTCGTGGCCATTTGCCACATGGGGAATGGATGTAGTAGGACCTTATCCTTCAGCTACATCCAAGCAGCTTAAGTACATTATTACTACTACTGAATTATTTTCCAAATGGGCAGAGGCAATGCCTCTTAGAGAAGTTTGTTCTAAAAGAATTGTTAACTTTATCAAGTCTAGCATCATTACCAAATTTGGTGTCCCTCATACAATATTGATGTACAGTGGAACCAACTTCTGTTCATCCAAAGAAAGAAGTTGTATCAAGAATAAAACATCAAATCCAACCATTCCTATTTGAATCATGCAGCAACCAATGGCCAAATAGAAGCTTTCAACAAGACTCTTTCAAATATACTACAAAAGATGGTAGATAAAGATAAGAAATCATGGCCTGATAAACTCTTCCATACTTTATGGGCTTATCCAACCACCACCGGCACTACCACACGGTAAACTCCATATTCATTGGTATATGGAAGAGAAGCAGTCTTGCCCATTGAGGTTCAATTACCCTCACTTAGGGTAGCCATTTGTGATCAGTCATCTTCATATGAACAATCTCAAAAGTGATTGGATGAATTGGAATGATTAGACAAGAAAATATTATGCACCTTGCACCACTTAGAAGTCTATCAAAATCGAATAGAACAAACTTTCAACAAAAAAGGTCATCTTTTTTCATTCATTCAGGGAGAATTGGTATCAGTTCACATAACTCCAATGATACTAGGAATGAAACCTCCCAAGCTGGATCCAAAATGGGAAGGGCCTTATTCAATACATAAGGTCTACTATAATGGAGCTTATTATTTAATCTCAATGGATGGAGAAATCATCACTACTCCAAAAAATTCCAGATTTATGAAGAAGTATTTTGTATAATACAGATACATACGGTCCATGCATGTGACCTTAAACTATTTGCACTTACTTCCAACACGTTGTTAAACTGTGTCATCCTTGCTATATGACGTTAAACTACATAGTCATTTCTTAAGTACTTACTGCATGACATTAAACTACACAGTCCCTTCTTCATCCTAGCTACATGACATTAAACTGTATAGAAGTCCCTTACATCTAGCAAGACATTAATCCGAATAATCACCGGTCTATGCATATGACCTTAAACCATTCGCACCATTGTTCAACATGATGATAAATTGTGCCATCGTCCAACATGACATTAAACTGTGAAAAATTCCATAATACATCCTAAATGATGTTAAACTGTATTTTTGTCCCTGCTATATGACACTAAACAGTGCATCACAAATAGTCTTCACAACTAGAATATAAACTGCATAGTCCCTTCATACGTCCTACATGACATTAAACTGTGCATCGTTAATTTTGTTGCTACCTCTTTTTTCTCACACTGAGCATGACGCATGTGAGCTTTGAGTAAACTTCAACCATAACACCCTCTCTGGGCCGCTAACCATGTGTAAGTCCCAACACCATTTCTAGGTTGTCGTCCTCATGAACAACTTGATCACCAATTCATTATTTAATTGAACTACACGGATTTTGATCCCTGCCTTCTAGGCTGGGTATGTAGGCAACCTCCTGAAGTTCAAGACCAAAACCAATCTCTTCACACTGGTTCACCTCTATCTCATATGATGTTGATCTGTGAAGCAGCCCCAGAACCAATATTTTTTACATTTGTTCACTATCGTCCTTGCTATATGACATTAAACTATTCACACTTTTTGTCCTGTATGACAATAAACTACAAAATTCTTTTACACTATCACTTGAGAGGGAATCATTATTTACATTGATCTCAGATCATGATGTATTATAAAGACTACGTGCATACATGGAAATTCCCCAACCTTTTATCTTGGGTCAAACCATCATTGCACTAATGTCCCCTTTCACCCTTCCCCTTTACGAACCAAATATGTACAGAGGAATAATTTCAAGAACTATGTGAATCTTGATTCCTATCCTTATGGGATACGTAGGAACGTTCAACCATCCCTCGAATCCAGCCCCAAGTCTTTGGGCCTAACCCCAAATTACACTTTTAGTCCCTTAGCTAAAAAGTCCCCCTTGGTCCGAGCTCTATGACCATAAACTATGATTTCCTATACTCTCGTCCCACATGACGTTAAACTGCATTGCAAGAACTACATATGGATTTATTACCATCTTTATAGGATATGTAGTGAAGTCCAGTACCTCAATTCTGGACCAAGAAACAACATAATTATGGTTAGCATTGGTCTGTGTATCTTTACATGCATTGAACAATGCCCATTTTGATGTGTCCTACTCCTAATGTAACACCCCAAGATTTTACGAAAAATATTCTTTTTAATTTCATTAATGTATTGTGTTGTATGATACACCAAAAGGAGCTTGCACAACACGCATCCCTGACTTGTCTTACCTTACATGCAAGCGTGGCCTTCCACGATAGTGTGTGCTGTATAAAATACCAAGTTTCACTAAACAACGATATGCTATTAAAATATTATTAAAACTAGCTGTTATGAATAGCAATACCCACTTTTTGAAATTATATTTTTGAAAATGGACTTCATTTTTGGATTCAGAATATCGAAATTAACTTAGGGTGAAATTTTGGTATTTTTCTGAAGACGTTCAATTTTTTGATGAATTGTGAAAACACTGGGTTACTATATAAAAACCAACTTTTTATTTAAATAATTATTTATTTTAGGTCAAAATTGGTACATAATTCCTATATAAGTTTAACGTAATTCATTGGAGCAATTTTATAATAATTTTAGATATATAAAAATTTCATTGAACTTTTCACCGTCTGTTACCCGCCTCCTAGGAGAATTTGCAAATTTACATAAAACATAATTTTACCACCTCTGTGAGTGGAATTTCAAAAATCCGAGAGACACGGTTGATGTCAGTAAGTGAAATGTTGTTCAATGAGATGAAAATAATTTTTGGTGAATAGTAACTTTTTACTTTTATTTGCCACGATTAAAAGTAAATAGGGTAATTAAGGGTAAAAATAATATTATTATTACCCTAACACATGTACTAATTCTATTGGATAAGTTTAATTCGACCAAAAACAACCTTAGGTATAAAATATGACCATTTAGGCCCACTTGGATTAGATTAGGACATTTATTATTAATTTATTTAAAGAAGGGTTAAAATATTTAAAACCAAAGTTTAATCAGTAAATCATTTTTAATATAGGGTTATACATAATATAAATTCGACTATAAATATTAATTAGAAATATAAAAGGATTTCATACATAATGATATTTTAATTTTAATTTTTAGACATTAAATAATTTAATTTATTTATGACACAATGATGATGCAGTAATTATCTTATTAATGAAATATTGACATAATTGATGTTATAAATACCCAAATAAAGGTAATTTGAGAATTTTTATGAATTAAAAAACAATTATATATTAATATGACATGTTAGTGTTTATTTAATTAACTTTTTTCGAACTATTCATTCTGTTATGATTTTCACAAAAATCAATTACAAAATAGTGTCAAAATTGACATAAAATAGTTTTTAAAACAAATATTATATTATTAATTGTTATTATATTCCAAAAAATATAATCTTCGGCCAAATGACTTAGAAAAGGATATATATATTAATAATGAACAACTTGGGGTTCTTTTGACTGGTTATAGTGAGTTTATTAACCTTATAGTATAAGAACAGAAAAAGTCACGGTAAAAGTAAAATTATCTAACTAAAAGTTAAATCTAAATGATAAGGTTAAAAGTGGAACCTAAACATGTCTAAATTCTATGGTATGAGAGGATTTCGACCCATCCCCACCTTATCTTCTAAATAAAACAATTTGGAGATATTTTAAAACGAATATGACTTTATAATAAAATAATATTTTTAGTTTTTCCAAAGGTTCCCCTCTCCTCCCTTATAAAAGGGCACCTCCTCCCTCTCTTCCTCACACCACATTGAGCCTTAAATCTCGACCAACCCCTGCCAATTTCTGTTCTCCACTTCCCTAGAAACATCCTAGAGGTTCTGGTCTTCTCCAATGGCCAATATTAGTTCCCTAAGAGGAGGTTTCAAAAAGACGCTTCAAAGAAGAGGTAATATCCGTTACCGATTCTTTCAACTTTATTTCTTCTTCCACTTCGTGTTCTTTAGTTGTTTAATTATGAAGTAATAACATCAGTATCACTCATATACAGATATGTTATTATAATTATGAGACAACCCTATTTCACCATCTATCCATCCTACGGAAAACGAAATCACCACACGTGCGTACATACGGAATACCATATCCACGTCGTGGTGTAATATGTTTTTCCACCACCCCCTTAAATGGATGGGTATAATGGTGTAAATAAATAACTATATATGATTATTGTAAACTGATATTTATTCTGAAATAGTATACATACACTCCAACACAATTCCACAATCATGGGAATGATATCATCGCTCGTGCGTACGTACGGACTACTGTCTCCATGAACGCGATGAGATTCATTTTCCATGATTAACCATTAAAGAATGATTTTAAAGTATATATAATGAATAATAATGAAATATATGACATAATAATTCTACTATATATATATATATATGTATGTCATATACTCAATTACATTCAATTCAATAAGGAAATGAAAACAACATTCATGCGTACGTACGACCTACCGTCTCCATGAACGGTGTATTTCATTCCATTTATCAATATATAATATATATGTATATAATGAATATATATTATATATAAATCATGTTTTATATTATTGAATTAAGTAATAATGATCTAAGTAATCATATTAATAATTACAAATCAAAACACGTACGACAAATGAAACGATTTTACCCAAATTACTCTTTAACATGGAATTTACAAAAGAACGGGTAATATAATGTCATAAGTGAACCATATATGATATAATAATAATAAATATGATTCTATAATAAGTCAATGACATTATTTAAATCATTATATAGGAGGATTGGATACGTACGAAGCATATCGAACCTAAGGTAATGGATATATTTTCAATCTCATTTTTATCCGAGATTGCTTGTACATAAGTATTTACTGGGGTTACGTTTATCACCCATGAACAAGTTTTCCAAAAATGTTTTCATAAAATGTTAACTATTCTTCCATGAATGTTTAAAGTCATTTTTACCCTTTATTGACTTTTTACTACATTGTATGAATGGAATATTTCCTTTGGTTACCATATAAGGTACTTTTTGACTTTTCCGAAAAAAGTACGAGGAGAATGTTATTTTTAAATTATACGGCGTGAACAGATTTTTACGGTTTCATAACGCCTCATTTTCAAGAAGCTTCCTCCAAAATATTTCATGACTATTTTCAAAAAAATCCATTTCTTTTAAAATTTCATGACGTTTTGTGAAAAGAAATTGATTTTGAAGAAGAAAGGATATTATCATCAAGAATTCATTTCAAATGTTTTATGAAAACCATTTTCCATATAAGATGAAATTATTTCATATGTGTATGTTTTAAGTTTAATGTCTCTATGATTTACATGGGTTCACTTTTCTTATTATGAAATTATATCCATTTCTTTTATATGGATTATGTGATGATGAGATGATGTTTATGGAACCCATTTTATTTATTGGGTTATGTATGTTTATTTTGTGGAACAAGTAAGAATGATTTCATTATGATATGGGTGGGACCTATATCTACCTCCAATTCATTGGGTAAAGATTTTATATCTCATGAGATAGACATGGCTGGAACAGAAGGTTAAACCGGTTCAGTGAAACAGGACTGAAACGAGGAGTGAACTCAGTTCAGAAATGGACTTTGTCCACTAAGATAGTCTTGGAAATGTGTCTTGACTAATAAGAAATGATTCTATATGATTATGTGTGTATGCCACAAAGTCTCATGTTTTAAGTTATGATTATTGGGATTACATTTCACTAGTATGATTTATCCCATGTTATGAAATTATGATTTCTTTTGCAGGTTAATATTTACAAAAGTTATGTTCTTATGTATATGATGTGATTGATATTTCTTTTGTTTACCCTTACTGAGTATTTGAGCTCACCCTTTCATGTTTTCTTTTCCCCAGGATATAAAGAAAGGTTTTGGGTAAAAAAAGGAAGATCTTTATGGGGGATGTTGACGATCTTTCACCATGATTAGAAGATTATATTCCGAGTTTCCAAAGACACTAAACTATTACGGTCCTTGTGTGTGTGTTTTTGTTATGTAGTAAGTATTCCACAAAAGTAATGTAATGTCCATTTACATTAAGATTCAGGTCTCTACAGTTGGTATTAGAGGAAAGGTTTAGTCAACCTTTGGAAACTAGGATGCGAGAACTTTAGTGAGATCCCTATAGATATTTCTAAGGTATGTATAGGGATGTCCCTAAGGTTAAGTATAAGTATAGGTTATAGTACTACAATTACGATAACCTAAGATGTTAGATATTCAAGGTACTCCCCCTTTATTATGTTGTTTTCCCTAGCATGATTTTTTCCTCTCACACTATTCTTTTTGGGGTTTATGAAATGGATGGAAACAAGAACATTCATGATAATGGAGGATATGAAGGACAATGGAATGATATTCTTCATGAGAAACCAAATGAAATGGGATTTGGAAGTCCAAACATTGTTATTATGCCTAATCAGCAATCGCATAATATGATCAATAATCTCAACTTTGGTAAGTTTCCCGACTCAGATAATAAGAGAAAGATGGAGGTTTATGGTGATCCTAGAGGAAAGAAAGTTCAATTTCCCTCATTTAATCATGTGGGAAGAGGCATCAGGGAGATTGTTTCATGGGAACTGGAAGATGCTTTGGGTGTGGAAAAGGACACGAAGAAAGTAAGTGCAAAGGAAAAGGTTCAGTTAAGACCATGGATGATGATAATGGTGTTTCTACGACATAAACAATGGTTAAATGTTTTAAATGTGGAATGTACAAGCATTATGGAAACCAATACCCTAAGGGATAGTCTCATGAAGAGAATCAGTACGGCCGTATGGGTAGTATTTATGTTGATGATGATGAAGAGACTACAAATGATATGTGAGATAAAAGAATTTTTGAAGATCGGTCAATGGTTTAAGAAGGTAGTGGAATGATTACATGTTTATCAAGTGTAATGTTGTATAAGAAATCTCATGGTACTATGGAATAATGATACATCTATGGATTGTTACACTGTTGTCTTTCCTTGTGTTTTGAAATTGTATGATTAATTGTTCCAGTATCCATGAAAGGTTATTTAGATATTTTTGGAATGTATATGATATGCGCATAATGAAGGGATAAGGAGAAAATTAAATGTTTGATAGTATTCATGAGCTCATTACTGATATAAGGAGAAGGTTATATCATGGTTTGAGTATATAGAATTTTTGGATTTTGGAAAGAGTTATCTTTTGACAGCATTTATGTTTTCACTAAGGATTAATGTGTATTTATTTTTCAAGAGAATACATTATTAAGGTATTCACATGATTAGAATGTGACCAACAAGATATATGGGTGATAAATGATGGTATTCACATGCTTGGTTGATGACATTTCAAGCAATCATTTTCTTTATACTATGAGCTTGGACCAAAGTATTTTAGATAAGCCTAACAATTTGAATGGATTATGTTGGACATAATTTAGTATTGTTTAAGGATAGAACTTTTTTTGATATTATTGATGGGATGTTATAGTAATGTAGTTTTAGAAAAAGGACAACCTGCAAGATGGTCGACAACCCATCGCGTCGGACAAGGCTGTGGGAATCGAACCCATAACTGAAGTGCAACTAGCCTTTATCACCTACCACTGGCCTACAGGAAGTCCCCAGTTAGTAGAAACTAGATTTATAAGTTCATTTTTTGAACCATATACGATTAATCTAACCTTATGATGGACTTATAACTTTTGCTAACATTTTGTTTGAAACAGATGGAATGACCCATCATTCTATCACATGATCTAATAACACATCACGAATAACAAATTCAACTTCATTTCATTAAGGGATGAAGTGGAAATTGTTCAATTCACGAACAACGGTGAGATTGTACCAAAATCATGTAAGTATTTCTTTTAATTCATCAACTTTAGGGAAATGATCTTGAAAACCAAAAATGTTGTCTTAGTGACCTTATATTTGATGAATTAGATGGTACCTTAGATCATCATAAATCTATGGCTTTGTGATTGATGGCTTTTTCATAGTCATGTTCTCTACCACTCTCCATCAGAACTTGATGGTTAGATTTTTCTTCCATATCCATATTTTCACCTATGTTCTTCTATATGGAAACCCAGTGATGAGTTTCATTGGGTAATTTTTACATTTCATACTTTAGTTTTTAAAATTATGTTTCAGTATTCCTTTTTACGATGTGGGTTTCTATAAATAGTAAATGAATTATAACCCCGACGAATTTCGAGAGAGAAATTCATTTTAAGGGGGGTAGAATGTAACACACCAAGATTTTACGAAAAATATTCTTTTTAATTTCATTATTGTATTGTGTTGTACGCTACACCAAAAGCAGCTTTCACAACCCGCATACCTGACTTGTCTTTCCTTACACGCAAGTGAGACCTTCCACGATAGTGTGTGTTGTACGCAATACCGAGTTTCGCTAAACAACGATATGCTATTAAAATATTATTAAAACGAGCCGTTATGAATAGTAATACCCAATTTTTGAAATTTTATTTTTGAAAATGGACTTTATTTTTGGATTCGGAATATCCAAATTAGCCTAGGGTGAATTTTTGGTATTTTTCTGAAAACTTTCAATTTTTGATGAATAGTGAAAACACCGGGTTACTATTTAAAAACCGAATTTTTATTTAAATTTATTTTTGGTCAAAATTGATACATAATACCTATATAAGTTCAATGTAACTCATTGGAGTAATTTTATAATAATTTTAGATATATAGAAATTTCATTGAACTTTTCACCGTCTTTTACCCGCCTCCTAGGAGAATTTGCAAATTTACATAAAACTTAATTTTACCGCTTCTTTGAGTAGAATTCCAAAAATCCGAGAGACACTGTTGATGTCAGTAAGTAAAATGTGGTTCAATGAGGTGAAAATAATTTTTGGTGAATAGTAACTTTTTACTTTTATTTACCATGGTAAAAAGTAAATAGGGTAATTAAGGGTAAAAATGATATTATTATTACCCTAAAAAATGTCCTAATTCTATTGGATAAGTGTAATTAGACTAAAAACAACCTTAGGAATAAAAAATGACCATTTAGGCCCACTTGTATTATATTAGGACATTTATTATTAATTTATTTAAAGAAGGGTTAAAATAGTTAAAATCAAAGTTTAATAAGTAAATAATTTTTAATACAGGGTTATACATAAGATAAATTCTACTATAAATATTCATTAGAAATCTAAAAAGATTTCCTACATAATGGTAGTTTATTTGTAATTTTTATACATTAAATAATTTAAATTATTTATGACACAATGATAATGCAGTAATTATCTTATTAATGAAATATTGACATAATTTATGTTATAAATACCCAAATTAAAGTAATTTGATAAATTTTATGAACTAAAAAAAAAATTCAATGTTAATATGACATGTTAGTGTTGATTTAATTAACTTTTTTCGAACTAATCTTTCTGTTATGATTTTCTCAAAAATCAATTACCAAATAGTGTCAAAATTGACATAAAATAGTTTTTAAAACAAGTATTATATTATTAATTGTTATTATATTTCTAAAAATATAAGGTTAGGCCAAATGACTTATATAAGGATACATATATTAATAAAAAACAACTTGCGGTTCTTTGGCTTGTTAATGTGAGTTTATTAACCTTATAATGTAAGAACACAAAAAGACACGGTAAAAGTAAAATTATCTAACTTAAAATTAAATCTAAATGATAAGGTTAAAATAGGAACCTAAACTTGTCTAAATTATATTTTATGAGAGGATTTCGACCCATCCCCACCTTATTTTTGAAATAAATCAATTTGGAGATATTTAAAACCAAATATGACTTTATAATAAAATAATATTTTTAGTTTTTCCCAAGGTGCCCCTCTCCTCCCTTATAAAAGGGAACATCCTCCCTCTCTTCCTCACACCACTATGAGCCTTAAATCTCGGCCAAACCCTGCCAATTTCTCTTCTACACTTCCCTAGAAACATCCTAGAGGTTCTGGTCTTCTCCAAAGACCAATATTAGTGCCCTAAGAGGAGGTTTCAAAAAGGTTCTTCAAAGAAGAGGTAATGTCCGTTACCGATTATTTCAACTTTATTTCTTCTTCCACTTCTTCTTCTTTAGTTGTTTAATTATGAAGTAATAACATCAGTATCACTCATATACTGATATGTTATAAAAATTATGAAAGAAACCTATTTCACCATCTATCCATCCTACGGAAAACAAAATCACCACACGTGCGTACGTACGGAATACCGTCTCCACGCCGTGGTGTAATCTGTTTTTCCTCCACCACCTTAAATGGATGGGTATAATGGTGTAAATAAATAACTATATATGATTATTTTACTGTTATATTTATTCTGAAATAGTATACATACACTCCAACACAATTCCACAATCATAGGAATGATATCATCACTCGTGCGTACGTACAGACTACCGTCTCCATTAACGCGATGAGATTCATTTTCCATGATTAACCATTCAAGAATGATGATAAAGTATATATAATGAATAATAATGAAATATATTACATAATAATGCTACTAGATTTATGTACATATATATATGTATGTCATATACTCAATTCCATTCAATTCAATAAGGAAACGAAAACAACGTTCATGCGTACGTACGGCCTACCGTCTCCATGAACGGTGTATTTCATTCCTTTTATAGATCTATAATATATATGTATATAATGAATATATATTATATATAAATCATGTTTTATATTCTTTAATTAAGTAATCATGATCTAAGTAATCATATGAATAATTACAAGTCAAAAGACGGACGACAAATGAAACGATTTTACCCAAAACACTCTTTAACATGGAATTTACAAAAGAACGGGTAATATAAAGTCATAAGTGAACCATATATTATATAATAACAATTAATATGATTTTTTAATAAGTCAATGACTTTATTTAAATCATTATATAGGAGCATTGGATACATACGAAGCATATCAGACCTAAGGTAGAGGATTAATTTTCAATCTCATTTTTATTCGAGATTGCTTGTACGTAAGTATTTACTGGGGTTACATTTATCATCCATGACCAATTTTTCTAAAAATGTTTTCATAAAATGTTAACTATTCTTCCATGAATGTTTAATGTCATTTTTACCCTTTATTGACTTTTTACCACATTGTATGAATGGAATATTTCCTTTGGTTACCATATAAGGTACTTTTTGACTTTTTCGACAAAAGTACGAGGAGAATGTTATTTTTAACTCATATGGTGTGAAAAGATTTTTAGGGTTTCATAATGCCTAATTTTCAAGAAGCTTACTCCAAAATATTTCATGACTATTTTCAACAAAATCCTTTTATTTTAAAATTAGATGACGTTTTGTGAAAAGAAATTGATTTTGAAGAAGACATGATATTTTCCTCAAGAATTCATTTCAAATGTTTTATCAAAACTAGTTTCCATCTAAGATGAAATTATTTCATATGTGTATGTTTTAAGTTTAATGTCTCTATAATTTACATGGTTTCACTTTTCTTATTATGAAATTATATCCATTTCATTTATATAGATTATGTGATGATGGGATGATGTTTATAGAACCCATTTTATTTATTGGGTTATGTATCTTTATTTTGTGGCACAGGTAAGAATGATTTCATTATGAGATAGGTGGGACCTATATCTCTATTAAATTAATTGGGTAAAGATTATATATCTCATGAGATAGACATGGCTGGAATGGCAGGTTAAACCGGTTCAGTGAAATAGGACTGAAACGAGGAGTGAACTCGGTTCAGAAATGGACTTTGTCCACTAAGATAGTCTTGGGAATGAGTCTTGACTAATAAGAAATGATTCTCTATGATTATGTGTGTATGCCACAAAGTTTAATGTTTTATGTTATGATTATTGGGATTACATTTCACTACTATGATTTATCCCATGTTATGAAATTATGATTTCTTTTACAGGTTAAGATTTCCCAAAGTTATGTTCTTATGTATATGATGTGATTGATATTTCTTTTGTTTACCCTTACTGAGAATTTGAGATCACCCTTTTATGTTTTCTTTTCCCCAGGATATAAAGAAAGGTTTTAGGTAAAAAAAGGAATATCTTTATGGGGGATGTTGAAGATCTTTCACCATGATTGGAAGATTATATTCCGAGTTTCCAAAGACACTAAAATATTACGGTCCTTGTGTGGGTGTATTTGTTATGTACTAAGTATTCCACAAAAGTAATGTAATGTCCATGTACGTTAATCTTTGGGTCTCTAAACCTAACCTTAAATAATTCCAGATCTCCATAACCATTTTCTTGACTTGTGGTCAAAAAATGTTTGATACCTAAGAGTTCTTTTGTCTGACTATGTATCACGTGCCCTTAGGCGGCCTTCCATAAATAGTATACATAAGAGACTTGTCTGCCAAAAGATGCTATTATTTGACTATGAATCCAATGCACTTAGATGGCCCTGCATAATTCAACCCCCTAACAAGTTTTTCGAATAGTTGAAACTTCATTCTTTGGGGGAAACATCTTTTGTTTGTTATTTGTCTTAATTACAATATGTAGGGATCCGCAAAAATAGCCATCCTTAACATATTTTTCTCTTACTTTTTTTCATGATATGAAAGTATTCTAGTCTATGGTTTATATTTTCCTTCCCTATGTTTGGGTCAGACCTTCACAGGAGTGACATTCATCCAATTATTTGATAATCTTGATTGGAAATATCTTCTCCATATTCAAGTACTTCTTTCCATACAGCAGACTCTGTGCTTTGGAAAATTGGAATTTCCATAAACTTCCACTATCCTTTTAGCATAAGAAAAGTAAATTTGTGAGAGTTATTTTTCCGAACTATGCAGCACTTTCCCTTAGGCGGCCTTGCATAAGTAGTCTACATGGGTTTGTTAAATAGTGGTAACTTAATTCTTGGGAAAAACCTCTTCTAATGAGTTTTTAGCCCTTTTTCGTATCATTCCTCAGATTCAAAATTTATTAACTCATAGTTTACTTGTTTCCCCCATACTTGAGTGTGGTAATATGTTTTCAGATAAATTATCAAGGAATTGAGTCAATTTTAATCCATTGAGTCAAAGCTATTTTGAATTTAATCATTAGCCTTTTCATGTCCGACGTGCATGACTTTAAACTTCCCACAAAAGGCAAGGGAACACTGAAAAAAAGTCAAGTCCGAACTCACTAAACATATACATTTTATGATTTAGGTAATATTGAGAAATTAAAAAAATTCAAAGTTTTTAGGGTTATTTATAATAATCCTATTAAAAATCAAACTATGCTTACTAGGCCAATTAGCTTAGGTAAAAATTTAATGTAGGTAGAAAAAGAAGACATGAACAAATGATTGAAGATGAAAGTGTCTTTCATTGATGCACACGAGTTAGAAGGACATTCAATGACTGGAGTATCTTCTCTTTTTCAAGAATTACAAAAGGCAGTCAACATAAATCTTCATTTGATTTAAGGAATCTCGAGCTTCATCAGCAGCAACCTGGAATTAATTCATTCAACTGGAAACAATAAGAGATGCAATGATACCAGATCTTCTTGGAACAATTGTAAAAGAATGTTCTTGAGTGTGGTTTGAGAAAATTTTCTAGTGATCCAACAGTGACTCTATTTCTGTCCAAGAGACATGGAATATGGATAAGTGGATTTGAGAATGGAGAATTGGAAGTAATGATCCATTTTGGAGAGAGTACTCTTCTCAGATATTGTTTATAATGTCATGATAGTCTTCTCTCCATCAACCAACAGCAGAAAACAAGTAACTTTCATGACGAAGGCAACTTGTTTGGCAAGAGCTCGAAATTTTGAAATCTGGGTGCTTTGTGCGAGAATTTGGCGCATATTTATAAGCCAGGATGCATCCGTACGCGCCGAAGCCTGCACGGATCGCACCTACGCGACACCAGATGCGCACCTCTCACATGCGCGCCGATATCTGCATGCTGAAAACTTACACGCTGCTGTTCTGTGGTCTTCTTCTTTACCTCAGAGTCACATACTCATTCCTTTTGGATCCAACTCCGAGGGGGGGCTTTTGTTGACGGTGGTTTCCGTCATAGAATCTAAACGATTGAAAAAAGGGAAGTACCTTAACACAAAGTGATTCATCCTTTGAAGAAACATAAAAAATTGGCAAAGGAATGAACAAGGATTGCTTTGAGCATGGGCCGCACAAGTTCCAAGAGGGTCGCATAGGGAACTTAGGTGCCACATATTTGGCGCGCATGTGACTTGTGTGCCCTAAGTAATTTTCGCCCAAAGTCTTTAAAGGCCTATAAATACCCCTTGTGGGCCCCCTATTTCAAGGGCAAAAAAATCTAGAACTCAGATTTGAGCTCCTGGCGCCCTAGTCTCTTCTCAAAGCCTTCCGAACACTTCTAAGGCAATTTCTTACCTATAATGGAAGTTCTAAAGAGAGGTAACAAGGCCTAAGTGTTGAAATTCAACAACACAATCACGCTTAAGTGTTTAACCCTTTAGGGAATTGAGAACTCTTGCGCGCCACCTTATCACTTCAACAGAACTTGCGCTCCACTAATTTAAAAGTCTGTTGGGATAACAATAAGGTCCTGATCCAAGCTTCACCCATGTTTTACCCTATGGGTTGACCATCACCCAAGTATACCTTTGTCGCGTAGGTATACCTACGCGACCAGGACTGGCGCACCCAAACAGGACCTGCGCGCCTACATTCTTTTGGGTGCCCCTCTTGTCCATTCACCTCTTTTCTTTAAATCCACCTCTCCTCTTCCAGATTTAGCCTTCATAATCCTTTTCAAATCCATTTATGGCATGATTCCTTGGTTGGATTCTTTATCTGAAAGAAATTTTGTGGAACATCCCTCAAAACCTAGTGATTTACATATGTTTATGTCAATAAGATTAGATATTTCATCCATTCAACCTCATCCTTTAAGATGAGAAGATAATTTGGGAATCCTTTTTTAGGAGTAATCCCCAAGTACCCTATTCATGGGCATCCTCATCAAGAGTAAGCCCCGGTCTTCAAGATCCCTTAATTTTGGGCCTCCTTCTTAGGATTAGGTCCCAATCATAATTTCCTAACCTGGGCCTCCTTCTCAAGAATAATCCCCTATTCTCAAGTCCCTTTAACCTAGGACTCCTTCTCAAGAATAAGCCCTAGTCATAATTTCTCTTAACCAGTATTAAAATTCTTTTGATTTGGCCTTCCTTCTAAGGAATAAAACCTAATCACAAGTCTCCTCATAATTTGGGCATCCTCCTTAGGAGTAATCCTCAAGTTAGAGTATCCAAATCTCCATAAAGAACATATAACTTTATAGACCTTGTTCCCGGGATTCTTCTTGAAAGTTAGTCCTGATATTTATCTATTTTGATAAAGTATACATACATAAGCCCCATATAATTCCTTGTGACCACATCTTTTGTGGAACACATTGTCAGGTTTTCTGATACCTCTTGTTTCTCCAACCGAGCATGACTCACACGATCTTAGAGTGTAAAAGTACCCACGCCACGTCTCCTTGGGCCTCTAATCATACGTAATCCACACAATTCCAAATCGAACTACGTGGAATTTGATATCTACCTTAAAAGTAGAGTATGTAGGAAGCCTTTCTGAGGTTCAAGCCCATCACCCATTTATTCTCATCCGACCCATATGACGTTAAACTATATCTTAATTCACGAACTACGTGGGTTCTGATTCCTTTTCCAACAAGGATATGTAGGTAGCTCATCTGTGGGTACGATCCCAAATATGAAATATGCCATGTCCTTCTGAATGACAATAAACTTCAAGTGGACCACTGAGTGGCTTTAAAACCAGTATGGTTATCCTAATGACCAAGACAACATTATATAATGTGTTGAAGTATACCATTGACTAAGAATATATATAAAATAAAGATGATTCTCTATCAATGAATAACCTCAAATACATATAAAAGATTCTCTAAATCTCATAAATATTAATCATTGATTGTCAGATTTTAAGGAAAGCTCATTTTCAAACTTGGTAGTGTAATAATGATTCACGAACATAACTTATATCTATAAAGAGAGTCCCAGAGTTGATAATAATTCCACCCAAAAAGGTGTGATGAGTCCGACCACCCATCCTCTTGAACAATGAAAATTCTTAATCCTCATCGGTCCAAAACTAATGAGAACCTACCTTTAGAAAGTAGGTCCAAATGGATATAGAATCATTGGATGTTTCCGGTTCCACGAACAAACCTGTAAGAAAACAATTGGAATGTTTGAACCTTATGGAAATAAGGTCATCCCTATTTCTAGAGGAAATAGTTTGCTAACAATTGTTATATATTATATCATAAATTATTTTATCTTCATGTTTTTTAAAACATTCATTTAATATTATTACTTCTTGTTTCAAATGATATAACACGTATTAAAGTGGTATGGGATAGATTTTAAGGATTAAGTATTATTTTCCTCATGAATAATTTTAGTGAACTCTCAATAGTATTTACATTTATGGAAATAATATGACCATTTCTCAAAAGAAACCTTTAATTTTACTCTTCTATATTTATTATTGACCATTTTCATGTATTAGTATAATTTTACATTATTTAGTACTCACGATTTTTTAGAAAATATTTTTATGGAAACCTGAAAATATTTATCTCTTTAGTGGGAGAACCTATTTTCATGTAAAAACAACGATTTAATGAATTTATTTAAAAAATTATTCAAAAATTAAATTGTAAAGACATTTTTACCTTTTTTTCTTTTACCAATTCTTTTAAAAGATTATTATTTTTGTGTTCGAACAAATAAATTCTCTATCTTTTTACTATGAAAAATGATTTTTCTTTTATGTTTTAAAACATGTAAAAATTTACCCACTTACATCTTTTATGCTTTATTTTCATGTTTAAAAAAAAATTAATGTTTTTTTTAGAAAAAGTTGATTTTCAAAGAAAATGTTTTCTCATAGTGTTTTGAAAAAAAATGGATATTTTCCTCAAAATTGTTTTTTAAAAAAATTATTATATTATTTTTATTCATCAATGAAAAAACCAATTACTTTACTCCTCTAAGGAAATGTTGTGTTGATTCCATCCTTAGTCTTCTTCGGGATGGATTATAATTTCCATGGATAATATTCAAATTTACTTCCTTGATTACTTTGAGTCCCCTTGAAATATTAAATATTATATAATAATTTGAAGTTGAATTTCCCTAAATATCCATATCATTTTTCGTGGATATGATTATTACATGAATCATATAATATTTTTCATATTAGGTTCACATTGAATGTTATTTTATTATTTGGTAAAATATTGAGAAACTGAAATCAATAATTCATTAAGGATATTTGATAATTAATACTGATAATTTGATATGAGGAAATATTTGGAATGTTTAGAAATTGGAGGGGGGCTTCTAAAGTATGCCAAATGTGTTTAGGATAGGTTAATGAAATCCCATTGACGCATCCGTTGTCTCCTTAGAAGAAATTTGTTGGAAAAATCCCTTTAAGTTTATTTCCAAGTAGAATATATGGGTTTCTACCGAATATGATAAATTATTTTGTGAAATATCTTTACAGTATTGTGTCCTTGTTGTTAGAAAACATTGATTCCAATAATTAAGCATTTCCCTAATTTAGAATCAGTTTTTATTCATCCATGAGATTTTGCATCAACATATCTATATATAAATTTCCCTTTAAATTAACCATTTAAATGGAATGTGTCTTATTTTCATAACATAAAATAATGATTTTCCTTATCTAGTAATTTAAATGTAATATTTTTATACTTATTTAAAATTACATATTATTTACACACTATATTATCAGTTATTGATTACACTAAGGTGTGGTAAGTTTTTACTATGAAAGTATTATTATTCTCATTGATTCAGTTTTGATTCATCTATACATTACCCATACCTAGTATTTAAGATCACCCTTAATTTTTCATTTATTTAGGAATCCATGATGTATAATAGATATGAAAGGATATACTAGATTAAATAAAATTATTGTGTTGGATGTTATTTAGAAAAAAAATCTTTTATAATTAGTACATTATTTTCTCATGTATGTATATAGTTTACCAACAATAATAAAATACATAATAATTTGGGAGTTTATTCCTTTTAATCAATCCAATGTAATTGATAGCATGCAACATCATCAGGTAATCTGCGGTTAGTTCACTATAGTGGGTAACAGAATAAGTTTAGTAGAAACCTTAGAAACAAGATTTAGGAAAACATAAATCATAGAAAAAAATTGAGATATAATTTTAGGATATGTATAGAATTAAATAATAATGTTTAAGTATCCTAGAGATTATGTGGGTATTCCTAGAAATATATCCCAATCTAGATACTACAAGTGGATGTTGTTCTATCAGAGATGTACCTAAGAGTAACAACTCTGACATGGTGTGTCAGGCTTGATGAGAACTAACATTGTAATCAACAACATGCCTTTATATGAACCTAGTTTGACTTTCTAAGCGATATTCTTATGAAAATTTAAATTTTATTTATAAACCATTATAAAATATTTTAATAGATAATGAAAAAAAAATTTCATAATAAAATGCTAAGGTGTCTTGATTTAAGAAAAAATGGAAATACTAGGAAATCATAAAAAGGGTAATACACTTTCTTTTCTAATTTGATAATTTATTATCACACTATGGATTTTGGTTTTTAGAAATACCCACCTATATAGTGTAAAATCCAAAACAAGGAATAAACTACGTGGGAAAAAATAGATGAAGAATAATTTTATTGCAGTTATATTGAAAAAATTAGATAAAAGGATATTGTTTGATTAAAATTATTATAAGGATGTCCACTACATTTATTTTGTAAATTATATTAATATGGTTTTATAAAAGGGAAACATTTAGGGTCATTGATAACCAATCAAATTAGGCAAGAACATAAGAGTTGAACTCATGACCGAAGGATGCTATGGGTATAATTCTAACCACTAACCTACACAATGTTATAGTAAAAATGTCTTTACTTTTAGTTATAAAATTTGATAAGTAAATATTAATAATGAACCCACAATATAAATTTCAAGTTTTAGAGAATAATGTATTAACCATATTGACTTTGGAGAATAGTTAGGGACAAATAGTTAGACATTTCACAATTTTATGGGCCTTACGATCCGTTAAAAATTTAATTTAGTTCTTTAGGAATCAATGATATTTTTTGGATACCCATTTCATGAATGTATGAATTTGAATTTTGATCAAATCAAAAACAAATGATGAAAATTGTGTTCATAGAAACATTTTATGTATGTGTATTTCATTATACTCTAAGGCAGTAAAATAATTACTCAACACTAAGAAAATAACAACAAAAATGTTTTCCTAATGTATTAATTTGTTTTTAATCGATAGTCTCTTAAATCATCATAGATTTATGTCTTTTAGACCCTCAATTTTCTAATGAAAATTCACTTGTTTGTGATTGATAACCTCAATAATTCCCTATAAACCATTATTCTTTTTTTCCTCTATGTATGTATCTATACATTCTAGTAATTTTCTCTTATATGAAGACCTAGTTACATTTTAGTCCATGTGAAATTTTTAATTCCCATTATCTCTTTTATTTATTTTTATGATCCCTTCTCACGATGCTAGATTTCAATCTTAGTAAATATCAAAAAATGTACTATCAAGATCACGTTTAAATTGCGAGAAAGATATTTAATTAACATTAGGATAATCTGACTCCCAAAAAATATAAAATAAGAATGTTGAATTTGATATCATGTATGACATGAAATACCAATCATGGATGGATGTATAATATCCGTAGTATTTATAATATATTAACTATTTTAAACAAATTAAATATATTTTATAGCTTGGAATACATGTGAAAATAAGTTACCATTTTTCACATGTAACAAAGATAAATAATATTTTAAAACGGTAATAACTTTTAATAAGGCCAACTTATTTTCTATTAATCAAATGTAGGTCATTTGAATCATTTTTAGTGTGAAATTGACATTATATAAATAGTAATATTTTGAATGATTTTACTTTAAAAAAGTCAAATTGTTTCCCCATCTCTGAGATTAAATTTAAATTAATTTTTGCTACATCTGGGACTGTAATTTTGAACAATGTATGAAACAATTTGAATAATAATAATTTATAATTTAACATAATGTAAATTTTTTTATCAAAAATATTATTGAATTTAATGAAATTAAATTTTAACTATTAATGTAAAATTTAAGCATAATAAGGGACTAAACCATAATCTTAAGTGCCCAAATGAACTATAACTTTGTCCAAGAGACATTTTATGGCCATATTTAGACCATATCCCAAATGTTCATGAAATTTTAATATTATGGGGTCCACATTAATTGTGAAACACGCGAATGTAATTCCATTTTAAAAATATTACTAGAGTGCCACTTCTCATGCACTATAAAAAGGCTTCCTCTCCTCCCACTTCCTCACACCTATTTGGTCACTATGGATTGACTAATATCTAAAACAATAGCTTATTAAAATTCCTAAACACAAACTAGAAGCCACAATGTGGTGTAAAATTCATTCAAGTAATCCATTGTGTTCAATGCATAAGGAGTTACCTGATTAATAGGCAACAACATTTCTTATGATCTTTTGTTTTATTTCTATTATAAACTCCATAAAATATTTTATTCATTGAATAAAAAAAAATAATCCAAAAAATATATATATTTATGTTTTTATAGTCTGGGATTGATCTACACTCACACACAATTCCATCTAATGGGTAATTGACACACATTTTATGTGTGTGGCGAACTACCGCCTCACGAAATGTTGATTGTTTGTTTTTCGATTAACACATTTCATTATTGGTAATTGTTATGAAGAAACTTTTTAAATATATTATATATTATATATATTATGTCTTCTTTATTCTTTTATTCTTTAATAACACATAACTTTATACTTTCCGTTTTCCCTAAATATGATAACAACGTTTGTGGAAGTGTGGACTACTGCCTCTTAAAAGAGATGTGATTAATTTACACGATACATGGAATGTATAAATGATTATTAAATTAAAAATCTGAGATTTAAAGAATATGTTATTCATGAAGTAATTAAATTTCATTCAATATGTTAAATATATAATTTTCTTTATTACCCTCCCTCATTCTTGAAAAGTGATAATATCATTCGTGGATGTGTGGAGTACTACCTCCTCGACGAAATGTGATTCCTTTTACGTAACATGATTTATAAAAATAATTATACATGATTAAATAACGTTTTATTTATGATATATTGATTATTTTTGGAATGATATGGTTTTACATACCTTCTTTCAATAATGATGCCTGAAAAATGCAAACATTACTAATTTGTACGTATGGACTACCATCTCCAAAATTTTAATGTAAATTAATTTTTTATAACCATATTTAATAATTGGTTTCAAAAGAATAATTTTATATAAAAATGATAATTATGTCAATATTATAATTACGGAGGTGTTATATAGAAACCCCTTTGACAATAGTTGACATGTGAATGTTTTTTTGACACATAAACTAAATTTTGTCAAAACAACTATCATAAAATTAATTAATTATTGAGTGTATAAAACATGGGAAAAAGTGAAATAAATGTTATGGTAAACATAAAAATGGTTCTAATGATCATAAATATTTAACATAAGTTTTTCATTCTTAAATATAATGAAACACTAGAAAATTCGGATAAAATGTAATTGATTTTCATCTCAGTTTGTACATCTATGAGATAATTTTCATGTCCATAATTGAATTATTTATTATATAGTATATTCATCCTATTATTTTATATTATATGAGGAATTAAAAAATCTTCATTGAATTTAAAACTATAATTTTAAATTATTACTTCACTAGGCTTATGATTTAAAATGTATCAAGGTGGAATATGACACTTTGGAATGTTTAAATAATATTTTCCTCAGGAATAATTTTTATTATCATTAAATGGTATTTAAATTTGAAGAAATTATATTAACATTTTTAAATAAATCATTTTATTTTCATCTCATATATTTATTATTTACACTTTTCAAGTATTAGTACCATTTTTCTTCTCTTTGGTACTAAAATGTCTTAATAAATAATTTTATGAGAAGATAACTTTATTTCTCCTTTTTTCAAAGAAAATGTTTTATTAACAAAACCATGCTTGATTTAAATTTTATAATTTTTTTAGAATTATTTGGTAAAGATAATTTTTCCCTTTTATTCATTTACCAATAACCTCAAATAAATCTGCTTGTTGTTTTCTAGAATTTTTTTTTAAATTTTTATAGTTAAAAATTAATGTTCTCTTAACTCGTACGGTATGGAAAAATTTGTCCACCTTCATTTCATTGAATCTTCCTTTCAGGTTTAAATGGTTAAATTTTAAAGAAAATGTTTTAAAATTTTTTTTCGATTAAAACGTTTTTTCAATATTTTTTTTAAAGTATATTTTCCTTAAAAAAGTTTTAAAAGGATATTTTTATACTATTTATATTCATCAATTAAATAAAATTTACATTCCTCCACATGGGGAATATTTTGTCCGTACCATCCATAATCAACCTATGGATGGTTTATTATTTATTTTTATAAGGATAATATTCACATTCAGTTCGGTGAATACTTTTATTCCCTTTGAAATATTCAATTTCATTTAATCATTTGATAGTGAATTTCCCTAAATATCCATATCATTTTTCATTGATATAATTATTTCCTGAACCATATAAAATACTTTACATGGTGTTTACATTGAATGTTATTCAATTATTTAGGGATATATTGGAAACCCACAACCTTTATTCCATATTGATATCTGATAAGGAATATTGTTTATTTTTTATGGGGAATGCTTTGGAAATCTAAGACATGAGTTGAGGACCATTTAAAGTCTGACATATGGGTTGGGGACTGGTAAATTAATTCCCCTTGATGCATTGGTAGTATGAGGAGACAAATTTAGTGGGAGAAAAACCCATCGAGATTGTTTCTATGTAGAATTTATTGGTTTCAACCTGATATGCTAAAATTTTTTGTGAATGGTCATGATAGTACTAGTTCAATGTACTTGGGAATCATGATGAACAATAATTATGAATTTCCATCATTTAGTTTCAGTTATTATTCATCCATGAGTTTTTTTGTCGACTTATCTATAGATAATTTTTATTTCTAGTTCATTGATTAGAATTCACATGTTTCAATTTCTTACAATCCCATAATGTTTTTTAAATATATAGTTAGTTTAACGGAATGTGTTTATAGTTATTTACCATGTCATATTATTTACCCACCTTCTTTTTCAGTTATTTACTACATGGAATTGTGGGTCAGTTATTTACCATTCCATGATTTTTATTCTCATTGATTCGTTATTTCTTACATTATAATATACCTGTACTGAATATTCGGGATCACCATT
This sequence comes from Viscum album, assembly GCA_963277665.1. Classification (NCBI taxonomy): domain Eukaryota; kingdom Viridiplantae; phylum Streptophyta; class Magnoliopsida; order Santalales; family Viscaceae; genus Viscum; species Viscum album. The sequence continues at coordinate 791,220,302 of OY728153.1, forward strand.
ATTATTTTTCATTCCAATAGGAATCCTATAAGTAACAATGATGTGAAAGGATATGCTAGTTTGAATAAAGGTATTATACTTGAAGTTATTTATAAAATAATAAAATTATAATTAGTTTAGTGTTTTTCATGAATGTATCTTGTTTGCACAGACTAGTAAACTCTTCAATATTTTGATATTTGATTTCTTATAATCATGAAAATGTATTGGACATCAGGCATGACCTCTGACCAATATAGTTTTTGGACACTATAAAAAATCTCATATACTTAGAATTTTTATTTCATAGTTACACAAGTGAATTGAATTATGTTTATTTTTTTTTCATTATCATAGAAAAAATAGAATCATTTTTAAATAATGTACTTGTAATATTTAAATTTAACAAAAATATCATAAATAAATAAACATGACATTATGTTATATTTTTTTTCAAATATTAAAAATATAAAACTATATGAATAAAAAAATACATACACTATTGAAACAAATCCATTCCTTTTGAATAATTATCAAAGAATACAATATAACTATCAAATATATATTATGTTAAATTGTTTATGAATCTAGTATCATATTCAATGGGTATCCACAATGCACATACGAATTTTCATTTTCTGAATATATACGGAATATTTCATACTAAATCAATTAGAGGGTAGTTTTGGTAACCCAAATAATTTGGGTAAAATGGTATTAATAAATGATTTTTTGGAACCCTATAAAAATTTAAACTTTTAGGCATAGTAATCTTGAGGATAATAATTTATAAATTATTTATCTAGTTATTTCATGTGTCTATTAAAATTATAATGAACACTCACTACCATAATTTATTTTTATCCTATACCAAGAACATGAAAAAATATAAATAATCCCTAATGAATATTTTAAAAGAATATGTTTTAGTGTTTTAGTAATTATAGTTATTACGAAGTAAAATACTATTTATCTTTACTCTCTTCATCAATATAATTTCCTTATAGAATCCTCTATCCTTGAAAATAGATGAAATACTAATAATTACACATTTATTATCATTGTTGTACTTTTCATATTCATTATGGGAGGATTTGAATTGATCACAAAAGACATTGAAATTTCTTTCACCAATATCTATATAATTAAAATAAAATCATCAAATTGATTTATTCTTTCTTTAGGGTTATTTTTTTCAAATTGAATAAAACTTATTTCCTTCAATATTCACTTTTTTTATTTCCATTAAATTCCTTATATAGATCTAAATTTATAATAATAAAATATCTTTATCATTAAATATCACTATATAACTCACAAATAGAGGTTTATTACGAAAAAATAACCAGATCCATAATTATAACCACAAAACAAAATTAATGAATTCGTGATCCATAAGTCTGTTGAATGTTTTATGTTTCCATTTTCATCATTAGAAATTGAATCCTATGTAATGATATTACAAACATTTAATGACCTATTCTCATTGTTGTTATTTTTTTGTTCTTCCATTATTTTATTATTTAATCAAAGGAATTCAATATTGATTTAATCTAGTTTCAATATTCATAAAAAAATACATATGATGCATTGTTATATTTAATAATACCTTTCATGCTACCTTTTTTTATATATATGATATTTAACTAGTAAAAATTTCACATTGAAGAAGTTATGCTTAAAATTAATCATGACACATATAATATGTAAGAATATGAGTTAATATATAAGAATCTATACTGAATCGTATTTTAAAAAACATCATAAAAATATAAAAATATAATAATAAAATAACAAATTATATAATATGAATAAAAAATAAAACAAATAACATACATTTTTTAGAAGATATTTATGATTCTAATTTTAAAAAAACATAATTTTCAATAATATTGTTGTATGAAATAAATAAAATTATCATTTTTAATTAATTAAATTAATATAGTGCTAATAAGCTAATAAAAAACTATAGGTTTCTTTTATTTCCAATATTGTATCAATATGTGTTACAAATATCATGGATTAGTCCACATATAGGTTGTATCACATAAAATATTTAGAAAATATATTATAATTTCTAATATTGGAATGGATGTCTAACCTGAATAAAAATTTAACAAAAGTAAAATAGGGGTTTCCTTAATGGAAACCTAATAAAACGTTTATTATAAGATATAATTTTTATGTAATGTGTGTTACCATATAAGTTTGTTTCCATATATTCATTATTTATTTCAAATTAATATTAGTGGTGTGTTAGTTCAACCATACCGAGTTTTATTCGTACACATTCTACATGTTCATCAAAGGATGTGTGACCCTTTTTTAGATTATATGTCAGTCAAAGGGTTATAGAACTGGTTAAAATGTGGAATTCAATATGTGGGGAGGAAGATATATTTCCGCGGTGAGTCAAAGGTATGGTATTTATGTCAAAATCATTTATGTATTACCTTCAAAAATATGAATTATATATTATCACTCCATTAGGACATTCTCTTATTTATATGTGACTATTATGAATTGACTTAGGTTCCATTATTATAGAATGTATTATTTTATTTTGATGTTTAAAAATATAATATAATTCACAAATTTTTTATTTAAATATATTAGGTTTTTTTATTTTATTATTTAATAATGTAGGATATGATATGATGGTTACTGTTTCCCAATAGGATGGCTTCTAAACTATAATTAGAGTTTGTATCCTTTACCATATCGGGATATGAACCTGTAATGTTGTGACACTCCTTCTCAATCCATGTGGATGGAATCTAAATAGAGAAATAAAAAATCGATATTAAATTTCAATTTTTCATAATTTATATTGGTAGATGAAGCTATTAATGGACAAGAATTATTATAAAAATGATATTTGTGTCTAGTGAAACATTTATGGACATAAATAAAAGTTATAAAGGAGTGGGGGTTGGGGTTAGTGAATTCAAAAATATATTTGAATAATGTTTTTAAATCACAAAATTAAGAGATGAAATTTCATTTTTTCACATTGTTATAGGGTGGAATGATGTGTTTATACATGCATCATAATCTTATTATCAGTTCACATGACATGTAAATTCATTTATGTGATTGGGATATAATTTTTTGGTAAATCATTCAACTAATTAAAATTTTCATAATTCCCTATTTTGTATTTTCCGTAGTTACTTATTTATAGTTCCTTATATAATTTAACTATTCTGTAATGACATCATTTATTAAAATCACAAGATAATGATTCCAAAAATATATAAATATATATATTAATATCCCTATAATTCATATTTTTTTCATATTGATACCCAGATATATAATGGATCCCTCACATATTCATGATAAAATATTGGTTTTCCATAGTAAGTGAGAATAGAATTATGAGTATTGATTTATAAAATTTGATATGGATTGGATTTTAAATTGTTAATTTTAAGGGGGGTCATAGTGCTATTTAATTATTACTCCTAGTTTTTGGTTTGAGTTATACGTAATGGTAATGAGGTTCTTCTTCATATATTTTATGAATATGAGATGCGATATGTAATGATAGCTAAATAATGAGGGTTTCGTAAAAGCATATGAATGACTCTAGATGATTAGATAAAGGTTATTTCATTGAAATGTAATAATAATACACCAGTATCATGTGATATAATTAATAAAATAATAATGGCAATTTCTTCTCATATGAATGGAAATTAGAATTTATTTTTCTTAATTAGAATTTTGATTGAAATTCATAGGATAAATAACTACTTACTTATTCATATGATCCTAGGATCAATTGGTGTAGACAATATGGTACTTGAGATGAGTTGTATAATATAGTAATACAGGGGTGTATACATTTTTAATTGTCAATGGAATAGTCTGAGATATATTTAATTGTCATATAAATGGATTTATGTCTAATCCCTTATTAAACAATGTAATGTATGAGATAATGTGGAAGCTATATAGGGAATGTATCAAACCACAATTATTTACTTATATAGGTGATAAATCATAATGTAAACACATCACTAGGGTCCTAAATGGTGTACCCCAAATGCATACCCATAGTAATTTTAATTTTTATAGAAATGTGTTCATGTTTCTGGGGTTTACATAGGCCTCACATAGTATCCATTTTATAAACTAATATATTCCCATCTCACTTGATATATTTAACATTCATGCCCTGATACATGACAAACATATATTCAAATGGATTATATGTGGATGACAAGTTAATATGATTTTAGGTTTCCTTAATCATAAAAAATTATGAATCCTAATCTATAATAGATAAGGAAATTCTAAAATAACAACAAAACCAAATAACAATAATTTTTTGTCAAGGTTATGTAATTAGTGGATTTCTAACTATATAGTGAGCATTGACCACCATAATTTACGATCCCTAATACTAAATAATTAAACCCCAAATATTCATAATCCTTCCCAAAATATTTTTTTTAAATTTAATATATTGACTGGATAAATCAATCAATCTTATTTCCTATCACACAAGTTGACAACCAACATAATTTAAAGCTAAATCTTAATCGTCCAATTTGAGTGGTATACCTAAAATAATAGATTATCAAAAAAAATTCATGAATTGATCTTGTATGTTTTCTAAATATGTATGAAATATTTATATTTAGAGCATGATATCTAACACCATTATTGGATTTTTAGGGGACCGAAAAAATAACAATGAACATAAAACTATGAATCTTTCAATTTTATAAATTTAAACTATAAAATATAATCCAAATAATCAAAGAATATATCAACAAAATATAATAAAAGTGAAATATTTAAAAAAAAATTGTAGATTATTTTTGAGGGTTGTGCCCTGATATATTTGAGAGAAATATGTTTATTAGTCTTAGAATTGTAGTTTATACTATAATTTTTCTTAGGTATTGTGAAAACCTAATCATCGGAAGATATTATCTATAAAAAAGTTCCAAACTGAGCACAAAAATTGTGAAAGGAAATATTTTTTAGAATATTATCCCCTAAAATAGATTTATTCTAGGGACCCAATCATTTAAATACATAGATATTCATTAAAAAAATCTATTAACATTGACCTAACATCATTAGGTTAAAATGAATTGATCTTAAAATTGGATGAGAGAATATGTTTCAAAAATTAATTTATGTTGAAATAAAACAAAATAACATTAATGATATGAAAAGGGATTTTTTATTTAAATTTCATATATATAGTTTTTTTCCCAATAATAAATATATTTTTTGATAAGGAAATTGTCTCAAAAGACATGTGTAAAAATCCTCCAATTAATTCACCAACATTATTACCATAAAATAAAATGATTCCATATAAGAATATTAAAGATTAGCGATCCCCAGGGGGGATGATAATTTATATTCTAAAAATTTTTATCGAATATTTTAAGAGTTCATATTGGTCCCACAATGAGTTATCTTTGGTAATACAACAAATTTTCTTAGTTTCTTATAATATCCGGATCGACATTGATCTACATACTTTTTACACTAAGAATGAAACCATATAACCTATAAAAAAAATATAATAAGTATTAAGGGTTCTATATTTCCTTCATATTGTGAATTCCTCATATCTTTTAAATTTTTAGCAAGCCTTATACATGGGGATATTTTTATGAATTAAGAGACATAGACATGTATGTTCATCCTACCATAAGCCCTAAATAGATCTAATGAATATAAATATCATTCATATAATTATAATAGAGATCCTAATCTAGAAATAGTAATGTAAAATTAAATCACAACCCCAGTATGAAAATATACCTCTTCAAGTGACCTTAAATATAACATTCCATTAATTTAATATAGTTTTTCCTTATGTCTACCTCCATACTTATTTTATAACTAATCACATTCCTATGAAAATTAGAAATCATTTTCTAGATTAACATCATTTACCCTTGAATATTTATCCCCATACTAAACTAAGGATTCTTTATATATTTATAGGGAGAATAATTACTATTCTTTCAATTACTATATTTTGTTGGATTTTTAAGGGAAATTGTACATATTAACTGTAGAAATTTTTAACATAATAGAGTTTTTTGACCATGGTAATGAGGACCACTAAAATTTCCCATGATACCCTTGTTAAGATGATCACGTTTATATAACATTATATAGATATCTTGATAAATAAAATTTAATTAATGTTGAAACCACACAGAATGAAATTATGATCATAATACGTCCAAGGGGACTTTAAGATTAATTGTCTTTTACAGTGTCTAACATTTCATTCTCTATTGGAAATTACATAGGTTCTTAATTCATGTATCCTTTTATAAAACATGATATGGAATTGAATAAATCATTATCATATATATCTATGTAGGATATAATTACCCATCATTAAACAAGTAATTTAATTAAATGTAGATAAATCAGATATGATAACAGATTTTTTGATATTTATACCATTATTATTCAAACCATCATGAAGATAAAAATTAATGTTTACCACAATCATACATTCATTCAAACCTGAATGAAACTAAGACATTTTATTATTTCACTCGTAAATATTGTGTTTTTTATATCTTTATTGACCCCTTCACTATTTTTCATTTCATAAGGCATAAATTTGTCAATGTTTAATGGATATGTTCATAATGACCCAACATCAAAATATTTTTTATGATTAATGTCTATATATATGATCCCACTACTTGATATACATTGGGATGTTCAAATATTCATGAATTACATGCATGATATCCTCTTTAGTAATAAATTTCTCCATCAAAATACAGTTGTATTATTAGTAGTATACACAACAAATTTGATCCCTAGTGGTGAGTGAGTAGAAACAATTGTGGCTAGTTGGTAACCAATATTTCTGTGAAGCATGAATCTGGTAAAAATTAATTATTTATTTTTCTTCTATACTAACGTTTCTGTTCTAGTATTTTTTTTATCCAACGAGGTGAAATATCCAAATGTCTATCTATAAGGACCCATCCTTAAAACATTACAAAATATTGAATTAAATGGATAATTCACATTTAGGATCTTTTCAGGTTTATAGTTTTAGTGAATTAGGCATAACAATTAAATTAAAACTCGAGTATTACATGTAGACACTACTACTCAGTATCCATTTTTTTCATACAATAAAAACTCTTCAAAAGAAACATATCTAGTCCCATGTTTTAGATAGCATGACTTTTCCATGATCCCATCCTTGACCCTATTCATCTTTATGTCCTGTGGAAAACATTACAAAAACATGGGATGAGCATACAATTTCAGTAAGGGATACACAAAGAAGAAAAATTAATAGTTTTTCATGACAACATGTAAACCATGAATACTTTAACATAAGTAATACTTTTCACCTTTATGAACTAGTAAATACTCTTCACTAAATAAAAGATCATTACTTACCCTTTTGTAACCAAAAGATTACCATAAAACCCATATAAAGAACACATAACATATAACGGTAACTTGGGACATAAACATACTTAAATGGAATAACCATACGATCAACTTGCACACATATCACTAAATTGAATATCCATACAGCCGACTTCCATACCCAATGCAATGGAGGTTATAACGTAACCACCCATCATGGTATTCACGACACCACCTGTCATTTGGTTAATCACGTAACCACCCGTCAAATGTCCAATTACCATTATAAAATCATAGCACATAAAATATTGCAAATACAAACATTTCACTGTTAACATTTCATTTCCAATAACAGTATATAATTTCAAGATATTGACAAAATCAATGCTTTATCAAACCATTTTCAAAAGCATTTAATAAAGAGATTTCTTTGAATCAAAGTGTCCCATTCCACTTTAAAGATTTTAAATAAATTAAAATTTTAAAACAATAATGTCCATATAAATAAATCCTTAATTTTTTTTTAAAAACATGGACATTAATGATAATTATTTAGAAGAATAAATATTTAAAACAATTAAAATGATATTTTAGTTAAAGAGTTTTTTTTACAAAATGAGAAACACTTGAATACAAATAATTGAGGAATAACATTTAATCAGAACATTATAATATCATGAGAATAGAGGGATTCATGATCTAATACAAAAAAGGACATTATATACACCATATAAGAGTGAATTGGTGCATAACAACAATGAATTATCAATGGCAATGTAAATTGAGATGCATTCGCTTATAAATATGGTATCATTAAATTAAGGATAAATCAATCTCATAATTATGTGTGAAAAATATAAATACACCCAATATAATTGGATATTACGTGTAAAACAATCAGAGTTAATTCACACATATTAATAGGACGAAATATTCAATAAGTACAAGTATAATCGAAAGAATCGAAATTGGGTTAAGAAGTTCCCCTGTAAAAATTCGACAGCTTAACATCGCCTCTTTAATATTTAGAAAATGGGTTGAAGAGATAAAAAAAATTATATCATCACTTGGACATAAAATTTTCATCAATATAAATTTATAATAATATATCCCAGCATAAAAATATTTAAATTAAAAGACATAACAAAAATAAGTCTTTTAAAAAGATGAGGGTGAAAGGTTCCCTTACCGATTTGTTAACTTACAAAACATACGCCACATGAAAGAAGGATCATACAATGAAGATTTAAATACTCATAAATGGAAGTATACTACATAAAGAGTACAATAATGGGAATTACATACACCACACAAAATAATATAGTGGAAAATATAGCATGAATCACACGGGAATAAAAAGTGAGACAAAACCCTTTACCACGTTGTAATCAACTGAGTCGTATGAAAAAAAGTTAATAACCACAAAATGAATCACATAATACCACGAATATAATGAGAATCATGATAATATATATCAAATGGCTGTACACAATACACCACATGAAATAAATAAGTGGTGAAAAATGGAAATCACATGGAATTAAAAGTGAGATAAGAAAATCACATTCAAAAATTTGGCTTCCTAACGACACCTCTTAAAAATTATTAAAATGAATTGATGAGAGTAATAGGGGGTCTCTCATCATATTAAAATAAAAATAACATTATGGTGAATATAAAAAAAATCCTCCAACATAATAACATGGAGCATAAAATAAATGACATAAAAGAGAGTACTTGAAAAGAAAGAGAGAGGTCAGATCTCTTACCTCGTGTCCGACTTGACGGGATCATTCTTTATCTCCTGGATAATAAACTAAATTTAATTTCAACATGAATAAGAACCTTTTTAAAGTTTATTATTCCTTTTAAATTAATTATTACCATGTTATAAATATTATGTAAACATTTAAGTTAATAATGTTCGTTTTTTCGATATTTGGTACTTGAGTCAAAAATGGACTTCTTATAATTACATGTTGTTCATGTTGTCAAAGGTTCATTATATCCAGAATTATATTCATGATTTATATATCATATATATCATAAATATCCAGTATATACATGTATTTATAATAGTAAATAACATTTAGAGGTAATAAATGAAATGCACCATTTGTGGAGACTGTAAGCCGTACGTACGCATGAACGCTACGTTCATTTCTATTTCTTATTTTAATAGAAATAAAAAATAATGATACATAGGTATATTATAATTAAAGTATAATATCATATATAATATCATTAACACCATCCTTTATCCATCCCACATAAGGAATTAACGAATCAAAACACTTTGAGGGGCGGTAGTCCGCACTTCCTCAAATGAGATTATCGTATTTACCAACTATGGAAACTATAAAGACATAATATAAATGGGAATTACAGAAGAATAAGTAAATAATAAACATAATATATATCATATATAAATATGGTGCCATCATAATGGCCACCATGAGAGGCGGTAATATGTAATTGAACAATCATCATTTCGAGAGGCGTTAGTTTGCCATCCACAGAAACATTATGTTCTTCATCTATTAGATGGAGGTGTGTGTAAGTGTAGTTAAAATACTTCTTATAACAGCATCCTAGTATTTTTAGGATACTTTTGTTGTTACAAAATAAAGAAATAAAAAGATTTTATGGGTTGGAGAAGTAAAATAAAAGAAAACAATTTAAGAGAAACTGTTACATTTAATTTGGGTAACTCTCTTTGGTTTGAACCAAAAGACTTCTTGAAGAGCCTTCTGCCTATGGTAAGACATTTAAGAGGAGGATAGGGATGTTTAGAGATTAATTGGGAAGATTTTGGATGATCCAAATAGCTTGAGAGGTGTGAGGAATTGGTTAGAAGTGGTTTCCTTTTATAAGGGGGAGGAGGGGCACTTTAGGAAAGTGTGAAACTATTATTTTATTATATAATTATATTCGGTTTCTAATGGGCCAAAAATCATTATATTAGAATATAAGATGATTCATGGTCGAAATAAAATCATTAAATAATAATTTTACATGTTTTGGAATATATTTTAATCATTATAATCTTATTTATTTAAATTATTTATTAATGAGGTAAATACTGCATCATTATTGTGTCATAAATAATTTAATTTATTTAATGTATAAAAATTATAAACAAATACCATGATATATGAAATACATTTATCTTTAGAAAAGAATATTTTTAGTCTAAAATAGAACTTATATAACACCATATAAAAATTAATTACTAAAAGATTTTTGTTTATGTCATTTTGGCCATTACTTTAAATTAATTAATCTAAATTGTCATTACCACTTCCAAGTGAATAAAAGGGGTCCCAAAATAGACCCAAAGATGTCCATGGTAGTTAATGACTCAACCAATATGGTTAGGAAATGTTTTATTGTAATTTTGAATTATTGTAATATTTTTTAACCTTGAATTACCTTATTTACCTTTAAATGCGGTAAATAAAAGTCAAAAGTTACTATTCACAAAAAAATATTTTCATCTCAATGAACAAAATTATACTTCATGATAACAACCATGTTTGTCGGATTTTTGAAATTCAATTCACAGAAGTGGTGAAATTTCATTTAAATTAAAAAGTTATTTTTTTTAACTACCACTAAATGCTTTCACTATTCATCATAATTTGAAGTTTTTCAGAAAAATACAAAAAATAATCCTAAGCTATATTTAACATTCCCAATTAAAAAATGATTACCATTTTTCCAAATTCAAAACATAAAAGTGGAATTAATTAATTTAAAAATTAATTCCCGTTGTCAAATCAAATAGCGTATTTTTAAGAAACAATAACTATCAAAAGATGGACAGTTGATTAAGTCCAATTTCAAAGTGAAATTGCTTCCAATGACCAAAATTAGATTAAATGGTAAAAATATATTTTAATTTCAATTTTAAACCAATTAATAAGATAATATAACCATATAAATAAATTATATTAAAAGGCACTTTTGAATTAAAATACAATATGTTTCACTATTCAATTAAAAATTAACTTTGTCGAAAAAATTCCAAAACATTACACAAAGTAAATTTTGATGTCCCCATTCTAAATAAAGATTTAATTTGGTCATATATAATGTATTAAAGTTTCCAAAACTAGATTCAAAAAGGGTTCACCATTAAAAGGAAATAAATCGGCCTTTTAATATAAATTATGCTTAAAATTAGATTTATTCACATTTTAAGCCTCTAAATTTTATTGGATAGATGTAAATACATTTAAAAAAAATGTAAAATCATATTTTATTTAGTTTTATTCATTTCTTCCAATAAAATTTCTAGGAGTTTACTATCATTTAAAATAATAATATTATATTATTAGTATGCAACGTAAGATTTCAAAGAAACCCGTTGTTGCGTATCGGGTACGCTATCGAACATAGAAACCCTTTTTAAAGTAAAATTAATAATTAATTCAAAAATATTAATAAATATGAAATATTTATTTTTCTTTATTAACATGGGATGTTACATCCTTCCCCCCTTTGGGAATTGTGTTCTCACAATTTTAAAAAAAGGGCTCGGAAACTTTATTGAATGTCCCACATCAGAAAAAGAGTTAGTAAAAATATCACTTTAAAAGAAAGAAAGAGAAGCACAAAGGTCACCTGAGTTAACCCATACTTGGATTCCACGAAAACATGGATATGGATGAGAAAAAAAAAGGGTCAATTTATGATGGAGAGTGTTAGGAAACATGTTTAGGAGAAATTTAACCACCAGAAAATCACAAACTTGTGATGGGTTAAACAGTCTATGATTCCCCAGTAGGAAAATTTAACGGACAAGGTTTTTGCATAAAGTTACTTTTAGTTTAGGAATTTGTTAGTGATCCTAACCAAAAACATAAATAAATATTCTTACTTTTCATGTAGACATTCATCTTTTACTATATTTCTAACACAAACTCACATTTTCTCCAAATGATGAATATCCAGGATGACTTTTCTTTCAAATTAAGAGTGCTATAATCATCTTTGAGAGAATAAAATAATCCACAAAATATGAACTATATATTTCCCATGTCATTAGATATAAACTAAAACCACAATGTTTAGTATAAGATCAAATAATCCCCCCAAAAGAACAAACTTTTATATAAAGAGAAACAACTCTTAGTATCCAAAATTTGTCTTAACAAAACCCATAGTTAAACAAATACCATTCAATAAAAAATTGTCCCTAAAATTCTTCAAAAGTAATATGAACTTTTATTGTGACCCAAATCTCATAAGGATTTAATTACATAGACATTCAAGATACATCTTATCATTTATCTCCAAGTAACACCAGTTTCTCATAAAGTATCATATTGAAAAGTAATTAACCTAATCACATATTCTCCATGATAGGTTAATCATTTTCATAAATAAATCAAATTATCATGTGTCCATAATAAAAACATAGATTCGTCCAAACTAAAATTTCAACCATTATTCCACAATTGAAATCCCATAGTACTCTATCTTCCTTAGGCATATAGTGTTTCCCCAAAAGAGAGAACGTCTTCCAAAACAACCTTTTTTTCACTTAATCACTAAATCATTTTTCAATACTATGTATATCCATTTGATAAAACATAAGTTCCAAAATAAACTTATTCTTGTTCCATAATTTTTTTTACTAAAATTATAAGTCATACTAACCAGGGAATTCAATTAGGCTAGTGGTAGGAGATGCACCCTTGTCGCCCTTCGGTTGTGGGTTCGGTTCCTGTAGCCTTGTCAGATGCGATGGGTTGTCACCCATCCTACGAGTTGTCCTTTTTATAAAACTAACAAATAACCCTAACATGTTTTAACCGCAAAGGTTTAATTATTCCTCTAATCATCATCCAAATTCATTATGATATCAAAATCTTAATTCTTGAAGTCTTATTTCACCACCATATGATAAAATAAAACAATCCCAAAAATTAAGAACACCATACCTTGATCAGGGTGTCCATTTGGTTTCCTCATCATCTTGTTCACGTAGGTAGAGGGTCCATGCATTGCAATAATGATTTAGAGATCCTTCGAAATCATTTTCTTCCTCCATCCAAATACACCTTGTACAACATGGGTCATATGGGTGTTCACAGAAAAACAATTTTGGAAAATAATCATGTATGACATATAATTTCAAAGCATAAAAAACACAATTTCTATAAAATAGTCGAAATGAATTTTAGTTGAAATATTAAATTAACGGTCCTTTTAAAATACCATAAGTATGTTCTGAGAGAATATATTTTAAAATCAAATATAAATAGGTTGCGCAAGGGTCTCCTTCTTCAACACCATTTTTAAAATCATAATATGATTCAAAATCTTGTGATATGGTAAAATATTTGAAAATTCCTTGATAATATTTACCTTTCTTGAAAATATGTGAATATTGTGAAAATTGGATTTTTCTAAATACAACCCATGACCCACGATGATAATGAGTTATAGTGGAGGTGTCTGATATCTCAAACAACTGCTTGAAAGTGATTTGTATTCTAGAAAAAGTTTCACAATCATCCGAACATGACATTGCAATAATTATTTCAAGCATGTCATCCGAAAATGATAGGAATGCCGTTTGAGATCCTCCTCCTACAATTTGTAACTGACTTTCCTTGATCTGAAAAGTTATAAAACAATTATTTAACTGAAATAATATATAGGTACTATCCATATGTATAAAAAAAATTCCTAATCCCTAAAGTTTTCTAAACCGACCTCTGATACCAACTATAAGGACCTGGCCTTAAAACATTACAAAATATTTAATTAAACGGATAATTCACATTTAGGATCTTTTCCGGTTTAGAGTTTTAGAGAATTAGGCATAACAATTACATTATAACTCGAGTATTACGTGTAGACACTACTACTCAGAATCCATTTTTTTCATAAAAAAAACTCTTAAAAGGAAACCTGTCTAGTATCATGTGTTAGATAACATGAATTTTCCATGATCCCATCCTGGACCCTATTCATCTTTATGTCCTGTGGAAAAAATGACAAAAACATGGGATGAGCATAAAAATCTCAGTAAGGGATACACAAAGAAGGAAAATTGTTAGTTTTTGAAAACAATAAGTAAACCATGAATAATTTAACATAATTAATACCTTTCACCTTTATGAAGTTGTAAATACTCTTCACTAAATAAAAGATCATTACTTACCCTTTTGTAACAAAAAGATTACCATAAAACCCATATAAAGAACACATAACATATAAAGGTAACTTGGGACATAAACATACATAAAAAGAATAACCATACTATGAACTTCGACACATATCACTAAATGGAATAGCCATACAACCGACTTCCATACCCAATGCATTAAAGGTTATAACGTAACCACTTGTCCTAGTATTCACGGCACCACCCGTCATTTGGTTAATCACGTAACCACCCATAAAATGTCCAATTACCATTATAAAATCATAGCACATAAAATATTGAAAATACAGAAATTTCACTATTTACATTTCATTTGAAATAACAATATATAATTTCAAGTTATTGGCAAAATCAATGCTTTATCAAACTATTTTCAAAACCATTTAATAAAAAGATTTCTTTGAATCAAAGTGTCCCATACCACAATAAAGTTTTCAAAGAAATTAACATTTTAAAAAAATAATTTCCATATAAATAAATCCATAAAACCATTTTTAAAACATGGACATTAATGATAATTATTTAGAAGAATAAATCTTTAAATCAATTAAAACGATATTTTAGATAAAGAGTTTTTTTAACAATATGAGAAATTATTAAATACAAATAATCGAGGAATAACATTTAATCAGAACATTATTATATCATGAGAATAAAGGGATTCATGATATAATATGAAAAAGGACATTATATACACCATATAAGAGTGAATTGGTGCATAACAAAATGAATTCTCAATGGCAATGTAAATTGAGATGAAATCCCTGATAAAGATGGTATCCTTAAATTAATGATAAATCAATCTCATAATTATGTGTGAAAATATAAATACACCCAATATATGTGGATATTATGTGTAAAACAGTCAGATTTCATTCACACATATTCATATAATGACATATTCAATAAGTACAAGTTGAACCCAAAGAATAAAAAATGGGTTAAGAAGTTCCCCTGTAAAAATTCGACAGCCTAACAGTGTCTCATTAAAATTTATAAAATTAGTTGATGAGATAAAAAAAGGTATATCATCACTTGGACATAAATCTTTCATCAATAAGGATATATAAGAATATATCCCAACATAATAAGATGTAAATTAAAAGATATAACAAAAAAGAAGTCTTTTAAAAAGAAGAGGGTGAAAGGTTCCCTTACCGATTTGGTAACTTAAAAAACATATGCCACATGAAATAAGGATCATAAAATTAAGATTTAAATACTCATAAATGAATTTATATTACATATAGAGTACAATAATAGGCAGCACATACACCACAAAAAATGAAATAGTGTAAAATATAGCATGAATCTCACGAGAATAAAAAGTGAGACGAAACCCTTTTCCATGTTGTAATCAACTGAGTCATATGACAAAAAGTTAATAATCACAAAATTAATCATAAAATACCATGAATATAATGATAATAATGATAATATATATAAAATGGATGTAGAAGATACACCACATGCAATGAATAAGTGGCGAACAATTGAAATCTCACAGAATTAAAAGTTAGATAAGAAAATCCCTTACAAAAATTCAGCAGCCTAACGACACCTCTAAAAAATTATTAAAATGAATTGATGAGAGTAATAGGGGGTCTCTCATCATATGAAAATAAAAATTACATCATGGTGAATATAAAATAACATCCTCCAATATAAGAACATGGAGAATATAAGAATGACATAAAAGAGAGTACTTGAAAAGAATGAGAGAGGTCGGGTCCCTTACCTCGTGTCTGCCTTGACTCGATCGCTCATTAATCTCATGAATAATAAACTAAAGTTAATTTATTATTTCTTAAGAACATTTTTCACATTTATTATTCCTTTTATATCACTTATTACCATGTTATAAATATTATGTAATCATTTAAGTTAATAATGTTCGTTTTGCCGATATTTGGTACTTGAGTCAAAAATGGACTTCATATAATTACATGTTGTTCATGTGGTCAAAGGTTCATTATATCCAGAATGATATTAATGATTTATATATCATATATATCGAGTATATACATGTATTTATAATAGTACATAACATTTAGAGGTAAGAAATGAAATCCAATGTTCATTGTGACGGTAAGCCGTACGTACGCATGAACGCTCCTTTCATTTCTATTTATTATTTTAATGGAAATAAAACATAATTATACATAGGTATATTATAATTCCAGTATAATATCATATATAATATCATTAACTCTATCCTTTATACATCCCACATAAGGCATTAACGAATCAAATCACTTTGAGGGGGCGGTAGTCCGCACTTCCTCAAATTAGATTATCGTACTTACCCACTATGGAACCCATAAAGGCATAATATAAATGGTAATTACAGAAGCATAAGGAAAAAATAAACATAATATATATCATATATAAATATAGTTACATCATAATGGCCACCATGAGAGGTGGTATGATGTAATTGAATAATCATCATTTCGTGAGGCGTCAGTTTTCCATGCACAGAAACATTATTTTATTCATCCATTAGATGGAGGTGTGTGTAAGTGTAGTTCAAATAATTCTTATAAAAACATCCTAGTATATTTAGGATACCGGTGTTGTTACAAAAAGAGAAATAAAAATATTTTAGGGGTTGTAGATGTAAAATAAAAGAAAACAATTTAAGAGAAACCATTACCTTTAATTTGGGTAACTCCCTTTGGTTTGAACCAAAAGACTTTTTAAAGTGCCTTCTGCCTAAGGTAAGGCTTCTAAGAGGAGTATAGGGATGTTGAGAGCTTAATTGGTCAGATGATGGTCAAGCCAAATGGCTTCAGAGGTGTGAGGAATTGGTTAGAATTGGTCTCCTTTTATAAGGGGGAGGAGGGGCTCTTTAGGAAAGTGTGAAACTATTATTTAATTATATAATGATATTTGGTTTCTAATGGTCCAAAAATCATTATATTCAAAGGTAAGATGAGTCATGGTCGAAATAAAACCATTCAATCAGAATTTGACATGTTTTGGATAATATTTTAATCATTATAATCTTATTTATTTAAATCATTTATTAATGAGGTAAATACTGCATCATTATTGTGTCAAAAATAATTTAATTTATTTGATGTCTAATTTTTTTTAAAAAATACCATGATATAGGGATTTTTTTTATATTTTCAAATAATATTTATAGTCTAAAATAGGACTTATATAACACCATATAAAAATTAATTACTAAAATATTTTTGTTTATGTCATTTTGGCCTTTACTTTAAATTAATTAATCTAAATTGTCATTATCACATCCAAGTGGATCAAAGGGGTCCCAAAATAGTCCCAAAGATGTCCATGGTCGTTAATGACTCAAACAATAAGGATAAGACAACTGTTAAGGTAATTTGGAATTATTATAATATTTTTTTATCCTTGAATTACCCTATTTACCTCTAACCGCTGTAAATAAAAGTCAAAACTTACTATTCACCAAAAATTATTTTCATCTTAATGAACCACATTTTTCTTCTTAATAACAACTATGTATGTCGGATTTTTGAAATTGAATTCACAGAAGTGTTAAAATTTCAATTAAATTAAAAATTCAGTTTTTCTAACTACCACTAAGTGCTTTCACTATTCATCAAAAATTGATGTTTTTCAGAAAAATACCAAAATTTCAGCCTAAGCTATATTTGATATTACGAATTCAAAAATTATTTCCATTTTTCCAAATTCAAAACATAAAAGGGGCATTAATAATTCTCGTTGTTAAATCAAATAGCTTGTTTTTAAGAAACAATAACTATCAAAAGATGGAAAATTGATTAAGTCCAATTTCAAAGTGAAATTGGTTCCAATGAACAACATTGGATTAAATGGTAAAAATATATTTTAATTTCACTTTAAAACCAATTAATAAGATAATCTGACCATATAAATAAATTAGATTAAAAGAAACTTTTGAATTAAAATATAATATTTTGTTTTTAAGAAACAATAACTATCAAAAGATGGAAAATTGATTAAATCCAATTTCAAAGTGAAATTGGTTCCAATGAACAACATTGGATTAAATGGTAAAAATATATTTTAATTTCACTTTAAAACCAATTAATAAGATAATCTGACCATATAAATAAATTAGATTAAAAGAAACTTTTGAATTAAAATACAATATTTTTAACTATTCATTTAAAAATGAACTTTTTTGGAAAAATTCCAAAAATTTACACAAAGTAAATTTTGATATCCCCATTCTAAAGAAGGATTTTATTTGGTCATATAGAATGTTTTAAAGTGACTAAAATAGGATTTAAAAATCATCCTCCATTAAAAGGTGATAAATCGGCCTTTTAATGTAAATTATGTTTAAAATTAGATTTATTCACATTTTAAGCCTCTAAATTTTATTGGATAAATGTAAATACATTTAAAAAACATGTATATTCATATTGTATTTAGTTTTGTTCATTTCTGCCAATACCATGTCTAGGAGTTGACTACCGTTTAAAATAATAATATTATATTATTAGTGTGCAACATAAGATTTCAAAGAAACCCGTTGTTGCGTATCAGGAACACTATCAAACATAGAAACCCTTTTTAAAGTAAAATTAATATTTGATTCAAAAATATTAATAACTATGAAATATATATTATTCTTTATTTACCTGGGATGTTAAACTATCCAGGTTCATGAAATCAATTTTCCATTAGATAAAAATTAATTTCTTTTGAATAATTCCTTGAAAATGTGTATGTACATATATATATAGTTTTTTCAAAGATGAGGTTGAAATGAAAACATATATACAAGGAGGTATCCTACATTTAAAGATTATAAATATTTACTTATTACCTCACAATATTCTATTAATTATATTTTATTCTACACCAATGTTTTAGTGGGCATATCAACACCATAATCCATATTTGGTAGGGAATTGCAATGATTCCTATAGTGTATATGAAATATTAGATATTGAAAACCTACTCTATCTGACGTGACGATAAAAATAGGCACATCTGATTTAACTATGCTAACAACATATAATTCACAAATCTATGGAGGATTACCATCACCAATATAAAAAACACAATTTTAAAAATTTCATGTTTTCTTAATGGTTGAGTAGAGACCATTTATAACCACAACCACATTAAATCACCCATCATCCATCCCTAGGATATGTAATTTCACAACTTGGGATAAATATTATGGTAGAGACTATTCTCCCAGAATGAAAAAATTTATCATCTCAGAATATCTTTTTATATAAATAATGTAAAAAAATCATTTACCATATCCATATATATCCATAAATTATCCATACCATGATGAATCATTTAATAAAAATGATAATTCTCATTTTGATGGATGGATCACTGCCTAGAATTGGGTGAATATTGGATAGAGGGAACTCAAAGAATACTATTCACATGTCCCAAGAATAGGGCGGGGGTGGGGGTATATGAGGTTTAGTACTATGGGATGAGGAATGTTTTCCTAAGTTAACTCCCTCAAAAAACCCCAATAACAAATCAATTCCCTATACAATTGGATTCTACATTCACATAGAGACAATATCCATAGTAGTAATGCAATTTTCATAGAACGCCAAACCCCTGTTAGAATGAAATGGAAATACCTATGCCATGTAAAATATATTTCACGTATCAATTTCATAGTTTCCATCTAAATGAAAATATTCATTTTGATCA
This sequence comes from Viscum album, assembly GCA_963277665.1. Taxonomy (NCBI): domain Eukaryota; kingdom Viridiplantae; phylum Streptophyta; class Magnoliopsida; order Santalales; family Viscaceae; genus Viscum; species Viscum album. Next base: position 791,240,532 of record OY728153.1, read on the forward strand.
TTTAATTTATGCTTAATTTTAAGAAAATATAATAAATAATTTTTTTTTTAATTTACAATAATATTTCGAGGTTTTGAATATGAATTTTTTTACTACGAATCTAAAACAAAATAAAATCATTTTTTTCTTTATCCCATATACAGATCCACCAACCAATGACATACCAAGAACATCTTCATGTTAAAATCCTTAGAAAAACATACACTAGTACATATAAAATAAACAAATGAGAATAAATTGTAATAGAATGACCTCATGATTAACATTGATAAGGAATTTATCTTTACAAAATACCATGACATAATGATTCATTTTATGGGAGTGAGATACTCAATATCTATGTCAAACATAGAAATAAATATTTCCTTGTGATAGTCCACGACTAGTTCAATTACAGTTGATGCTCCTTTTCGTCAGAGTCCAAAGGAATGTAAAAGGAAAAACCTTGAAACCAAATTGATTCATCCTTTGAAGAAAACACCAAAAATGGACAAAGTAATGAAAAAGGAGTCAAATGCACATGTGACACAAAGTTACCATACTGTCGCACAAGTATACTTGCGCGCCGCCTAATGGTCATGCAAGTGACTTGCACACCTTAAGTGATAACTGCTTGGGCTCTTCTCCAACCTATAAATAAACCTGGTGGCCCCCCCATTTCGAAGAGTAATTTTTATAAAATTCAGATACATAGCTCTGAATACCCAAGTCTCTTCTTCAGGTCTTCCAAACACTTCTAAGGTAATTCTTTACCCAGAATGGAAGGTCTAAAAAAGAGGAGTAAGGTCTAAGTGTTAGAGTTCACTAACACTTGCATGCCTAAGCGTTTTACCCTTAAGGGAAATGAACACACTTGTGCGCCGCCCTACTTCTTCACCAGAACTTGCCCGCCATCTTCTGGAAAGCCTCTATGGATAATAACAAGGGTTTGAGCCAAGTCTCTCCCAAGTATTACCCTAAGGGCCAAAAATCGCGCAAGTACCCATGTGCCGCGCAGGTATACATGCGCGCCCACACAGTACCTGCGCGCCTACCAAGACTTGAGCACCCCTACCTTTTTGGGTTCCTTTCCTGACCATTTCACCCATCTGATTCTATTCCACCTCTCCTATTCAAGATTCAGTCTTCAAGATACTCTTCAAAGCCATTTATGGAATGTTTTCTTGAATGAATTCCTTATCTAAAAGGAATTATGTGGAACATCTCTTAAAAACATTGTGATTCACATATATTTATGTCACTAATGTTAGAGATTTCATTCATTCAACCTCGTCCTTTAATATGAGAGAATCCTTAAACAGTGGGCCTCCTTTTCAAGAGTAATCCCCAGTCATAATTCCCCTTAACCCGGGCCTCCTTTTCCGGAGTAAGCCCCAGTTCATGTTCTCTTAATTAGGCCTCCTTTTTAGGAGTAAGCCCCAAATCCCCTAATATGGGCATCCCCCTTAGGAGTAAGCCTCAACCATAATTTTCTTAGCATGGGATTCCTTTTCAAGAGTAATCCCCAGTCCCAAATATGGGCATCCTCATTAGGAATAAGCTCTAAGTCCCTTAATTTCTCAAAGTCCCTTAACCAGGGCCTCCTTATTAGGAATAATCCTTAGTCTTAATTTCTCTTACCCAGTCCTAATTTACTTTTGTTCTGGGTCTCCTTCTTAGGATTAAAACCCAATCATATGTCCCCTCCTAATTTGGGCCTCCTTTTCAGCAGTATGCCCATTGTTAGAGTATCCAAATCTCCATAAAGTACATATACCTTTATGGACCCTGTTCCTGGATTTATTCCCTGTAGTAAATCCTAATCTTCATCTATTTGGGATGTCATACATACATAAGCCCCACATTATTTCTTATGAGTGCAACTTTCATGTAAAAATTGTCTACTTTTACCAATACCTCTTGTTTCTCACACTGAGCATGAATCACGTGAGCTTAGAGTGTAAAAGTAATTATGACATATTTCTTTGAGCCATCAATCATAAACATCAAATTCACTTACTCGAACTATATGGGTTCTGATTCCTTTTTTAAACAAAGGATACATATGTATCCTATCTACGGGTTCGATCCCAACTCTGAAATAACCCATGTCCTTCTGAATGAAAATAAACTTCAAGTGCCCCACTGAGTGAATTTGAAACCAGTATGGTCGTTTTAATGACCAAGATACTTTTATGTATTAAAGGATACCATTTAACAAGAATCTCTAACAAATATAGATGATTCTATATTGATGAAGAACCTCGAATACATATAAAATATTCTCTAAATTTTCTACATATCAATCTTTGATTGTTAGATCTAATGGAAAGTTTATTTTATACTTGGTAGGATTCACGAACATAACTTAAATCTATAAAGAGAGTCCCGAAGTAGACAATAATCCCCCTCAAAAAGGTTTGATAAGTCCGACCTCCCATCCTCTCGACTAATGAAAATTCCTATGCCTCATCAGTCCACAACTAATGAGCGCCTACCTTTGGAAAGTAGGTTCAAAAGAATATGGAATCACTGGATGTTTCCGGCTCTACGAATAAACCCATTAAAAACTGGTTGGAATGTTTGAACCATCAATCAACGAGGTCATCCCCAATTCCATAGGAAAAAAAAAATGTTGAACCCGACATGAATCCCTAACCATGTTAAAATGATGTTTTACTTATTTGTTAGGCCCCTATTTAAAACTCAATGAGAGGGCCAACAAAAAAATCATTGACATATTTGCTCATCCAAAAGATGTAGTAGCCAGACTTATCTTGATTATGTATGTTATATCAAAAATGCACTTTTTTCCAAGATCTTCAGCATTTCTAGAATGGATTCTCTTATGTTCACATCTGTGAATACGTCTGTTGTGAAAACTTTTGCTACAAATGCCACTACTGCTACTCTTGCTGGATCATGGTCTGCTCTGAGGATGATATCACCTACTCAGCATCTTCAACGATGGGTATCAAACGCGCTGGTTATGGAGTACCGTCAACACGGTACCATTCCAACTCTGGAGGCTGCCTGACAAGCCCTATATGTGAACAACTCACACCGGTTGTCTGGACAACGACGACCAGTGATCAAGAAGCATGTGGTTCTAACCACCTTCTCCAACTGTTTCGGGTCGTTATCCCGGGAACGCAACCACCATTCACTCCTATATTCTGAGGAGGTGAATGAGAAGGTCCCTCAGGGCCTTAATTCAAGAAGACATGAGTTATTAACAAGGGATACTATCAACAATCGCCTCCAGACTCGTGCGGCAGTGCACCCTCAACATGATGAGGGAATCGACTCCATACGTTCGGCTTAGGTTCCTCGTACCTGAGCAGGAAAGACGAATTGCCAGAGGTGAAATCTGGTTAAAAGTGAGTAGGTTCTCATCTCATCCATCTTCGGAGAATTCCACCAACCTAACTTGGTGGAAAGCAACTAACAGGCACACACACCCGTCTTTATTAATTCCATTTTCTAGCAAACTCGTCTGGCAGCATCACTCCAATCCCGCTAGGTAATTTCGGCAGAGTACTATAGGCAGGAACATACACCGGTTTATACATCCTCAGCTAGTCCGCAGGATCGTCTGACTAAATATGACGGATCCTGCCAACCCAATGTATTGACCACTGGTAAACATGCACATAAACCTGCTTACACTCATCAATCCTGCCAGCAGCCTCGTCTGTCAGTGTTGAAGGAAGTTCGTCAACCACGTTTGGCGCAGTGCAATCAGCAGGCACATACACCTACTAGTATTGATCAAGCCTACCAACAGTCTCGTTTGGTAGCACCAGGATAGGTCATTAGGAAAGCTCCAGCAACAAACAAAAGGCAGACTCAACTCTCTTCCCCTAGACATGAGTACTGTCAGGATTCACTGACAGGAAAAAGAGGATAGGAGCAGGAACATACACCTACTCCAAACACGGAATGGACGTATATCTCCGTTTTGGCAGATGAATTCACCAAGAATATTCTATCAATTGTGAATGAGCAGAAACAAATCCCTGCTCATATTCTGGATGCGTTCCAGGATATTATAACAGCTTCAGCAACATCTCAGGGAAAGACACATAAATCTATCCCTACCAGTGGAGTGACACATCAACAGTTCACTCCGAAATAGACACACACATCTATTTTAGTCCAAGAGGTTTGTGGGGCGTACTCCCCCATATCATACGGACAACCAAGTCCGGCACATACACCTTGTTTGAGCGGAGATAATCAGCCTAACCCGATCATTTCTCCTAAGCAGGCACACACACCTGCTAAATTGAGTAAGAAGGAATCTAAAAAAAGACCCCCCATCACATTCAAGAAATCAAGAGCCAATCTGTAATAAGGACGTACTCGATGCTGGAGTTCATGATGCACTCAGACAACTATCTGTTGCAACTCAAGATTCTGCTCTTTCAGTTCCCAATAGTGTGAACAATAATTCTGAAGGTCTACATCAGATACTTCCCCATGAATGCTTGATTCATGACAATTCGGTCGATCTTGAAGTTTCATCTTCAAATGAGAGCCACAGGAACCCTCTGTGTGGTCAGAAGACCAAGGAGCAAGAGATCTCATCATTTGCTGTAACCAACCATGGGGGTCCTCCCCATGATGATGAATTTCGCTGCGAATGTCCTCTCCGTAGTAGTGATGCACATTTCCCGGAAAATGCTCCAGTGGAAAATGTTGTGTGGAGAAAGCCCTCTTATCTTGATGCACTTTCAAATGTGAAACTAGTCATGTCTGATACTTCATCGCTAGTAGGTGAAATACTTTCTCATTCAGAAGATAGCCCAAGGTGTAGGTAATTCTCCAAACCACCACTAATTCATGCATCTTCTAGTTTAATCAGTGATATCTCTACCAATATTGTTGAATCCAATGAAGCAACAATGAAGCACCAGCTCTGGTCAAATTAGGTAGAAGAATCTTTATTTAATGATAAAGAGGAAACGCTGAACATGAGAAAACAACTGCGAAAAGGTGAAATGCCAGTCATGTTTTGGACTCTGGCAGACTCTCAGTATGACATTCCAGAGATGTTGACGGAAGATGGAATTCATGATATTCGTCTCAACATATGGAAAACTATTTGTCAGTTGAAAAAGAAAGTATTATCTTATGATTAATATGAAAATCATGTTAAGATAATAGAAGGGTTACAAAACCAGATTGATTTGGCATCTCTATCAGTCTCTCGATATCCGAAGGCTGAAAAGCAGTAGAGATCCCTTCAGCATTCATGCCTTAGTGCACTAAGAAGATTGCGCCAGTTAATTTCCAATGCCCCATCCGGTACTCATGTCAGATCATGGGGTGTTCATGGAGCACTACATTTCACTGTGCTATCTAGTCAGTAAAGCCCACCGAAAATGTTCTCATGCAATGTTATTTCCCATGGCCGGCCAAAGTCAATGGGCTTTGTTTGTAATCAAAAGCTTGCCCAAGAACTGGCCTCAACTAGTTCATCTCAAAATCAAGAATACAGAGAACAAGTTGTTGAATTACTCCTGCAGCAAGAAAATGAGAATATTGAACATGCCTCTCATTTGGAGAAAGCACATCACCAAGTGATAGAAGTGTCAGGAATCATTCAACGGTCTTTTGAACAGGGTGATAAAAGTGGAAGCAAGTTGATGCATCTAGCTAATTTCAGGACTAAGGTCCATAAGATCAGGAGAGATTTTAAGAAAGTCTCAGACATATCATGTTAAGAGCCACCCCAGCTCACCAGACTAGGGACACTTTTAAACCAACCCTCAGAATCACAAAATAGGATTCAAGGAGTTGAGAAAAGACAACAGGAACAACCCCAGTCCACCGGACTAGGGACTTTTTCAAATCATCAATCCCCTCCTCATCCAAATTAGGTCTTCTATCGATTGGGGAAGAAGCCACATGAGGAAAGAAGAGACAAATTATCAAGAGATTCCCTCCAATTTATGGTTGGTTAAGAAGTTAATGAGGGATCGAATCAACAGAAGGCACTGTCTCATCAAAGAAATGGAAGAAGAAAATATCAAATAAATGCTGATAGAAGGGATGTGATGCATTATGCATCAATCAATGTCATCAATTCCATTATTGCAGATCCACCAGATGAGGCTCACTCAGGGGATTTCGATGAAGAGGTTCTTGCTCAAGAAGATGTACACACAGACACAAATAAAGAATGTGTGCGTACACGAAATCAAAGGATTACTCAGAACCTAGGTAATCCTTCAAGTAACCCACACCCCCCTCTCCGAAAAGGATCCAACAAAGGGAGGGGAAATAATCTGGTTACATATCCTCCATTTGGATAAGGCCAATCACTCTCACTAGGGAAAAGGTTTCCACAATAGGAGGAAGAAAAGAAGAAATTGAGGAAGATAAATGCAGAACTACTTCAGGGTTGTCTTCATCCTAAGCGTGTTGGAGTCAGTCAGCCAAGGGAGTTTGTTGTAGCTACTGAGATAGATCAAGAATATCCTAATCTATCAGTAAACCCTCACAGGTATAATTCTACGGGTCAGGTGCAACAACAATTGGCGTTACTACCATCAGTTGCAGTACCAGCTGCTATACCTGTCCAAACTCCAGTCATTGCACCCGCCCAGGTCCAAGTTCAACCAGATTTTTCTCAAAAGATAATAACTACCATTGAGTCATTAACATCTCGGTTAGAGACTATGGAAGGAAAGCGTGCACAGGTACAACAAGAAAAGAAAGATTACCCTGAATGGGTAGATGAAATCTCTCCCCCATCAAGTTTTGGGAATCCTGTACTCCATATTTTCGATGGATCAGGCGATCCTGAACAACATTTGACGTATTACGTGTCTTGTTGTGATCCTATGATGGGAACTCCAGATCAATAAAAAGTAAGAAAACTCAGATGCTTCGTGAAAACCTTGCAAGGACCTGCTTTTTTTTGGTACACAAGCTTGCAATCCTGGTCAATTACCAGATGAGAGGATCTTCACCAAAGATTCCTTCTCCAATTCAGCTCAACTTTTCCAAAGACAAGAGTTTTTGATCTTACAAACTGTATGCGACGAGAGAATGAAAGAGTCTATGATTTCATTACTCGTTGGAAGGGATTAACATATTCCCTGAGCTTAGCACTCCCTCAAGAGGAACTGTTGACAATCTGTGTGGCAAATCTGCGTGACGAATTATGCACACCGTTGATCCCTATAAAATACACAGGAGGGTTTCGAGACCTTACTTAAATCGCTCAGCAGATTGAATATTCCCTTATATAGGCTAAGGATAAATCTCGTGTAATTCCATCAGCTCCAGGAAAGAGAATGGGTAAAGCAGAGACTGCTCCAGTTATGCTTAAACAAGCACATGTACCTGCTTCCACATCAAAACCTTCATCTTCTCGATGGGATCCACCTCATGAGCACCAAAAACAATGGCTATTTGGTCAAGATGATGAAAGATATCAAATATGGAAACAATTTGAGGATCTAAAGAGAAAAGTTTATTCTTTCCGAAATGAACAAGTTCCTGGCTACTTCATTTCTGCTCTGGAAAATAATCTGGTTCAATTGCCAAGGTCCAAGAGGCCAAAAATGGAAGGAGATGAAGACCGGCCCAATTATTTCCCCTTTCATCAAATGTTGGGGCATCCCATCCAGGAGTGTTTTGTCTTCAAAGACATCCTGTAAAAGATGGTTGACTCGGGACAAGTCAAACTAAAAAGAACTTTAGCCCTGGTAGCATGTGTTACTTCTACAGTTCCAGAGGAGGATGGCGAGTGGAAATAAGTCAAAAGAAAAAATGAACAAAAATATGATCATTGGATGGTTAGAAAGACGATTAACCGAACTCATGCTATTTTGCGAACACAGATTGAGAAACCAATTATGCCTTCTGCCATGAATTCCTTAGCAAAACCCTCTTCATCAGAGGGAAAATCGCCAATGAAACAACACAATTCAAAGAAGGAGGAACAATCAAAAGAAGATGAGTGTGTGTCAAAGCCTAAGCTGTCTTTGACCCTGGAAAATTTCATGCCATCTACTTCAAAGCCACGGGCACCACCCCACCAAACAGCACAGCCTAAACAGGCTAATCAGACAGAGTCTTCATCGGACGAAGAGTTGATCTTCGGTTCTGTTAATATGATTCAATTGACAGATCCGTATGCCAGTCAGAGTTTCATTTTTTATGAGCCCGAATTCCCTGTATCAAACAGAGGAATCCGATGGAGTTCTAGAGGATCAGGGTACAGGGGAAGACGTGGTTCTTTCAGAGGAAGCTATTCCAATTATACTCCTCCTAGAACTGTGTATGCGGCAGAAACTCATGGTAGAGCCCTTCTATGAGCTCAACAAGAACAGGCAAGTTCTTCCACTAATAGAAAACTCAGTCTTGGAACAATTATACTAGAAGATTTCTTGAAGGTTCCACTTTCTTCTTATAAGCAAGTAAATAGACCTAATCGGTCTAATATTCCAAAGACACGAGTATTACCAACTCCTACCTCGATACAAGATACATCAACTCCAAAAACATCAACTTCCAAGACACCTGCTAAACCACATTTTCATGTTGGGAAGAGCAGACATTTGGATCAAATGTATGATATATTGAAACACCTAGCCCAAGTGCCAGCCATGTTTTCAATTTTGGATGCTTTGAATCTGTCAAAGAATCTTCGGGAGGAACTCATCGAGGCTTTGTCAAGTCCTCAAGTGTTTGAAAATAAAATTAATGCAGCTGAAGTCTATCACATAGAGAATAATCCTGCGGAATTCCATGCAGTAATATCTTTTACTGATGAAGATGAAGATGATGTTGTGGATGGACATATTATACCTTTTTACTTATCTGGAAAGGTCAATGGAGTAGACGTCCGATGAGGTTTCATTGATAATGATTCAGGAGTCAACCTCATGCCCATTCATACACTTCGTCGATTGGGCCTCATGGAATCTGATTTATCTCCTTCTACGATGATGTTACAGGGATATGATAAAAATGAACAAGAACCACTAGGGGAGATTACACTCAGAACTCAATTTGGAGATCTTGTATCTAATTCAGATTTCATGGTTGTTGATCAAGATTCAGCCTTCAACATCTTGCTTGGAAGACCCTGGCTACATCAACATGAGGCTATCCCTTCATCATACCATCAATGTCTCAAATATTTTTTCGATGGTCATGTTGGGACATTATATGGTGATAAGGCCCCGTTCAAGACATGTGAATCTCAATACATTGAGGTAGAATTCTATCACATGAAAGGAAAGGAGAAATCCACAAACAAGGAGCTTACCAAAGATAATGCTCCATATGGTTTGGAGAAGATTCCAGTAAATCCATTTGCACATGTGAGTACAGATTATGTGTTTCCTGTCAGTAAAATTGACAAGATGGACCCAAATAAAAATACCCTTATGGAATGATCCATAATGTCAATTACAACAATTGAGCCAGACAACATGGGTGAAATTGGTGAGCCACCAAGCAGTGATGAAATCCCAAATGGAGATGTCTTCATTTCATATGCTAAAATCCAGCAAGTCTATACTTCACCAACCAGGCCAGAAGAAGTGATAGCGATGTCCGAGGTGAACAATGATGTCTATTCTCAATCCATCATTTCCTCATTACTACCCAAGGAAGACCCTTCATCATCAATTGGGTCAGAAATGGAAACCTCTTCTTCAAGATTTTCAAGTTTCAACATCTCTTCTGATCATGGAAATTTTGTTTCATCATTTACTACGCAAGTAGAAACGGAAGAAATAACACATGTTGAAGAAGAAGAGTAAGATCTCAGGGATGCTCCTACTACATTTGAAGAGGGTATCTCTACCACCGTGGATGAACTCAGAGAAATAAATCTGGGTACAAAAGAAGATCCACGCCCCACTTTAATCAGTGCGGCCATGACTCTTGAAGAGCAAGAGATGTATATTTCCTTTATAAAGCAAAATAGAGATATATTTTCATGGTACTATACAGAGATGCCCGGGCTTGATCCTGATGTTTCTACTCATCATTTGGGTTTACCATAAGAACATCGAGGATATAAGAATGCCGCGAGAAGAACAAACCCAACTTATGCTTCCAAAATTGAAGCTGAAGTGGATAAGCTTATCAATGCTAACATCATCAGAGAAGTTCAATATCGATAGTGGTTGGATAATATTGTCCCTATGAAGAAGAAGAATAGAAAAATTAGAGCTTTCATTGATTTCAGAGATCTTAATCGGCACTGTCCTAAGGATGATTCTTCAGTTCCGATTACAAAACTTTTAATCTATGCAACAACTATCTTTGAAGCACTTTCCTTCATGGATGGATATTTTGGATATATCAAATCCAAATGGAACCAGAAGATGAGGAATCCACAGCCTTCAGGGCCCCTCAGGGTGTGTTTTTCTATCGGGTAATGCCCTTTGGCTTAAAAAATGCAGGCACTACATATCAGCGTGCAATGCATTGCATCTTCATGAATTTTTTAAGGAAGTTTGTTGAATTCTATGTGGATGATTTGGTGGTCAAATCCAAACAACGTTATTATCACTTGGATGATTTGGAAGTCATATTCCGTAAGCTTCGAAAACATAATTTGAAGATGAATCCCTTAAAATGTGATTTCGGGATAACCTCAAGAAAATTTCACAGCTTTGTTGTACACCATTGTGGTATTTAAGTCGATCCTGAAAGGAAAAAGTCAATCCTTGGTATGTCACCTCCTCGAAGTTTGAAATAATTAAGAGGACTTCAAGGAAACTTAGCCTATATTCGGCGTTTTATCACCAATTTGGCAGGCAAACGTTTACCCGTCACCAAATTGATGAAGAAGGGAGTCACTTACAAGTGGAATGAAGAATGTCAAGAAGCATTCAATATTCTCAAGAAGTACCTCTTGAGTCCACCGGTACTCATGCCACCTATTGAAGGAAAACCACTTATCCCCTACATGATGGCTCTAGAGCAATCATTCTGTGCCTTTCTTGCTCAGATGAATGATGCTGGGAATGAAAACAGCCCCTACTATCTTAGTCGGACTATGCTTGAAGCAGAAACTCGATATTCAAATATTGGGAAGTGCTGCCTGGCATTAAATTTGCAGTTCAGAAGTTGAGACACTACCTGCAACATCACGAGGTATAATTGGTATCTTGCAATAACCCACTCAAATTCATCCTTAGTCGTCCAATGCTTACAGGACATCTGGCATGGTGGGAAGTTATTTTGAAGCAGTTCGACATTCAGTATGTGTCTCAAAAGGAATAAAGGTCCAAGCTTTAGCTGATTTCCTTGATGAACATCCTTCAGTAGAAGATACATCTTTAGATATTGAACTCCTTGATGAGGAATTCTTCTCTATTCAGGATATTCCTCAAGTATGGGATATGTATTTTGATGGTGCTTCCAGAAGTCCAACAAGGAAGAAAATGGAAGATCCTAAATTCAACAAGGTTGGATTAGGAGTTATTCTTATTTCCCCAGAAAAGGCAGTGTTACCTTATTCCTTCTTATTGTGGGAAGGTGGTACCACTAATGAAGCAGAATACCAAGCTCTCATCACAGGCTTGGAATTGGCGCTTCATGCACAAGTGAATCACTTAATCGTGAATGGTGATTCAGACCTGGTAATCAAACAAGTCAATGTGGATTATGACACCAGAAAAGAAGAAGTAATACCTGTGTATGATTACGTCAGAGATTTAATCGCGGAATTCCCTTCAGAACCGACATTTTCTTATGTACCAAGATCAAAAAATGCTAAAGCTGATGCACTGGCTAATATAGCCACAGCTCTGGAAGATCCAAATCAGGACGAGACAACCATCAGTATTGCCCACCGTCGTACAGTTTCACCTTATTTTCGATCTAGAACATAGAAGATCAATGAAATTAGTCCCATTCTAGAACTATATGGTCATACTACAGGATGGATGACACCTATTAGGGAATATCTTCAAAATGGAACACATTCACCTAATAGAGCGTGGAAAGAACAAGTATGGAGACGTGTGGTCAATTTAACTCTTTATGATAGTCCATATCACATAGAGAATGTTCTCTACAAAAGGGGTTTTGATGGAGTTATCTTTAGATGCATTGATGGTAAAGAGACAATGGCTGTCAGGAAAGAAGTGCATGCAGAAGTCTGTGATGCCCACCAGTCTGGACATAGACTGTCTGATCAGATTCGAAGGCATGGTTACTTTTGGCCTTCAATGATACAATATTGACTTGATTTCACAAGGAAGTGTCATTCATGCCATGTACATTCCAAATTCAATCATTATCCTCCAGAGTTGCTTTATACATGTAAATACTCGTGGCCATTTTCCACATGCGGAATGGATGTTGTGGGACCATACCCTTCAGCTACTGCCAAGCAGTATAAGTATATTCTTACTACTTGCTGATTTCTTTTCCTAATGGGAAGAGGAAATACCTCTTAAGGAAGTCAGTTCTAAATGCATTGTTAGCTTCATCAAGTCTAACATCTTTCCAGATTTGGTGTCCCTCATACCATATTGATGGAAAATGGAAACAACTTCTGTTAATCTGAGGTGAAGAAGTTGTATCAAGAATACAACATCAAATCCAACCATTCATCTCGGTATCATGCATCAGACAATGGACAGACAAAATCCTTCAACAAGTCTCTGTCAAATATACTGCAAAAGATTGTGGATAAAGATAAGAAGTCAAGGCCTGATAAACTCTTTCATGCTTTATGGGCTTATCAGACCACCACCCGCACCGCAACGCGGTCAACTCCATATTCACTGGTATATAGAATGAAAGCAGTCTTGCCCATTGAAATTAAATTTCCTTTGCTCATAGTAGCAATTTTTTATCATTCATCTACAGATGAACAATCACAAAAGTGATTGGATGAATTGGAACAGTTAGATGAGAAAACATTGTGCACACTGCACCACTTGGAAGTCTATCAGAATCGAGTAGCATGAGCTTTCAACAAAAAAGTTCGTCTTCGTTCATTAATTCAGGGAGAATTGGTATTAGTTCTCAGAACTCCAATGATACCATAAAAGAAACCTCCAAAGCTTGAACCAAAGTGGGAAGGACTTTATTCAATACATAAGGTCTATTCCAATGGAGCTTATTATTTAATCTCAATGGATGGAGAACACATCACTAATCCAACTAATGCTATATTTCTGAAGAAGTATATTTTATAAACACAAAATACATCATCCATGGTCCCTGCATATGACCATAAACTATTGGAATTTCGTATCGTCCAACATGACATTAAACTGTGTCCCCTTCACCATCTTTGTTATATGACGTTAAACTATATAACAACGGTCCATGCATACGACCTTAAACTATTGGCATTTCATATTGTCCAACAAGATGTTAAACTGCACCATCCACAGTCCATACATATGACCTTAAACTATTTGTATTACTTTCGTCCAACATGAAGTTAAACTGTGACGTCCTATCTACATGACACTAAACTATAAAGACATCCCTTACGTTCAGCATGACGTTAAACTGCACCATCAAGGGTCCATGCATACGACCTTAAAATATTGGCATTTCATATCGTCCAACATGACATTAAACTATGTCCCCTTAATCTACTTTTCTATATAACGTTAAAATATATAGCAACGGTCCATGCATATGACCTTAAACTATTGGCATTTCATATTGTCCAACAAGACATTAAACTGCACCATCCACAGTCCATACATATGACCTTAAACTATTTTTATTACTTTCGTACAACATGATGTTCAACTGTGATGTCCTAGCTACATGACGCTAAACTGTAAAGACGTCCCTTACATCTAGCATGATGTTAAACTGCACCATCTAGGGTCAATGCATATGACCTTAAACTATTCGCAGTTTCGTCCAACATGACATTAAACTCTGTCCTCCTTCATCGTCCTTTCTATATGATGTTAAACTATATAGAAGTCCCTTACGTCTAGAAAGACATTAAACTGCATAACCAACAGTCCATGCATATGACCATAAACTATTGGCACTTACGTCCAACATGACGCTAAACTTTATCATCCCTTTTTTCGTCCAACATGATGTTAAACTGTGAAAAAGTCCCTAATACGTCCAACATGACCGTAAACTGTGATGTCCTAGCTACATGACGCTAAACTGTAAAGATGTCCCTTACATCCAGCATGATGTTAAAATGCACCATCTAGGGTCAATGCATATGACCTTAAACTATTCACAGTTTTGTCCAACATGACGTTAAACTCTGCCCCCCTTCATCGTCCTTGTTATATGACGTTAAACTATATAGAAGTCCCTTACGTCTAGCAAGACGTTAAACTGCATAACCAACGGTCCATGCATATGACCATAAACTATTGGCACTTACGTCCAACATGACGCTAAAATTTATCATCGCACTTTCGTCCAACATGATGTTAAACTGTGAAAAAGTACCTAATATGTCCAACATGATGTTAAACTATGAAAAAGTCCTCACTGCATGACATCAAACTGCACAGTCCCTCTTTTTTTCCAACATGACATTAAACTATATTGTCTCAATCGTCCTAACTACATGAAACTAAACTGTACAGAAAGTCCTTTAATACGTCCTACATGACATTAAACTATACTTTTTCCCTGATACATAAGAATGTTTGAGTGTCCCTAGAATCTAGCCCCAAGTCTTTTGGGCCTAACCCCAAATTCCTCTTTCAGTCCCCTTGCTGAAAAGTCCCCATGAAAACACACACTATGTATTTCTTATAATGGTCCAAGCTCTATGACCCTAAACTAAGATCTCCAATCCTTTTTTCCCACATGACGTTAAAATGTAGTTTAAGAACTACTTATGGCTTGATTCCCATCTTTATGGGATATGTAGTGAAGTCCAACATTTCCATTCAGGACCCAGCCACAACATAATTATGCTTAGCATTGATCTGTGTATCTTTGCATACATTGGACAATACCAATATTTATGAGTCATAATCCTAACCTTAAATATTTTCAGATCTCCATAACCCTTTTCTTAAATTCTAATCACAAAATGCCTGAAATTATGATAGTTCTTTTGCCTGACCATGCAGCACGTGCCCTTAGATAGCCTTGCATAAATAGTCTACATAACAGACCTGTCAGCCAAAAGATACTATTATTTGACCATGCAGCCAACACCCTTAGGCAGCCCTACATAATTCAACCACCTAATGGGTTTGTTAAATAATGGTAACTTCATTCATAGGATGAAAACCTCTTTTTGTCCTTAGTTGTCTTAACGATGATATGTAGGGATCCGCAAAAAATAGCCATCCTTAACATATTTGTCCCATATCCTTTTTCATGATCTGAAAGTATTTAAGTCTATGGTTTATATTTTCCTTCCCTACGTTTGGGCCAGACCTTCATAGGAGTGATATACATCCAGTTCTTCGATAATATTTTTTGGAAATATCTTCTCCATATTCAAGTACCTCTTTCCATATAGGAAACTCTATACTTTGGAAAATTTGAATCTCCATAAAATTTCATTGGCTTTTTAGCACTAGGAAAGTAAATTTCTCAGAGTTCTTTTGCCTGACTATGCATCACGTGCCCTTAGGTGGCCTTGCATAAGTAGTCTATATAAAGAAACTGTTAGCAAAAATATGATATTTATTTGACTTAGCAGCCAATGCCCTTAGGTGGCCCTACATAATTCAACCCCATAACAGGTTTGTTAAATAATGGTAACTTCATTCTTGGGAATTACTTCTTCTAATGCCTTTTAGCTCTTTTTCATATCATTCCACAAATTCAAATATTCTTAAGTCATAGTTTACATTTTCCCTCATACATGAGTATGGTAATATGTTTTCAGATAAATTGTCAAGGAATTGAGTCAATTTTAATCCATTTCGGAAAAATCTATTTCGACTTTATACATTAGCCTCTTTATGTCTAACGTGCATGACTTTAAACTGCCCACCAAATACAAAGGAAATCTGAATAAAAGTCACGTTCCAGCTCACTAAACATATATTTTGTATGATTTAGTTAATATTGAGAAATTAAGAGATTCAGAGTTTGTAGGGTTATTTATATTAATCTTAGTAAAAATGAATCTATGCTCACTATGCCCATTGGATTATGTAAATTTAATGCAAATAGAAAAAGATAATGCAGGTACCAATGATTGAAGGTGAAAGTGTTTTTCATTGATGCACAAGAGTTAGAAGGACATCCATAGACTGGGGTCTCTTCTCTTTTTCAGGAATTAGAAAAGACATTCAACATAACTCTCCATTTGATTTACAGCATCCCGAGCTTCATCAACAGCCACTTGGAATTCATTCATTCAACTGGATACCATAAGAGATGCAGTGATACGAGCTCTTCTTGGAACAGTTGTAAACGATTGTTCTTGAGTGTTGTTTGAGAAAATTTTCTACTGATCAAACAGTGACTCTGTTTCCGTCCAATAGACTTGGAAGATGGATACATGGATTTGAGAATGAAGCATTGGAAGTAAAGAGCCATTTGGAGAGAGTAATCATTTCAAATATTGTTCTAATACCATATTTGTCTTCTCTCCACCAACTGGGAGTGGAAAACATTTCAGCCCATGGGTTTTCCATTTTCATATCTGCAAGGAAATGGAATGCATGAAAAATTTGAATGTTCATGCCAATGTTGTTGCTCTTAATGCACAACATAACCAAAATAGAAGAGTAGCAGTGTAGCTGCATCTCAGGAATATAGTTCTTTGCATCTGGAATATTGACTCCTTGCAGATGACCACGACCATATAGGGGCAGATAGATGCTCTGTGGGAAGTTAAGATGATATTTCTTCAAGTACTTAGCCAAATATGGAAGAGTGATGTCACAGATATTATTGTAATAATGGCCAACAATATTCATTATGTTATCTATCGACATTCTATCCAATTCACAAGCCATTCCAATTCAATTGGGAGCCATTGGATCTGCACAAAAGTTGAGTAATTAACTCTGAAAGTAAGTTAATTTTTTATAAAATTTGTGAATGAATTTAAAAAAATGGCTAAGGCATTAAGGTGCACATGTCTAATTTTGATGCACAAGTATGGATGTTCCGCGCATGTTTTTGGCGTGCAAGTATCACCGCACAAGTCCAAATTCCTATACCGCAGCGCGACAACAAAGAAACATCGGAAAACAGTGAAACTTGTGCGGTGAGGGCTCGAAAGTTTGATATCCGGATGCTTTGTATAGAAATGGGGCCGCATATTTATAGGCCAGGCTGCACCCTTGCGTGCTGATGCCTGCGCGCTCAACACTTTTGCACCGCCCTCTGCGCCATCAACACTTGTGTGCCACCTTTCCTTTGGTTTTCTTCTTTTCCTCAGAGTCACATCCTCATTTCTTTCGGATCCATCTCTGAGAGGGGACTTTTTTTGACGCTCCTTTTCATCACATAGTACAAAGGAATGTAAAGGGAAATACCTTGAAACCAAATTGATTTATCCTTTGAAGAAAACACCTAAAATCGACAAAGTAATGAAAAAGGAGTCAAATACACATGCGCCGCGCAAGTTACCTTACTATCACGCAAGTATACTTGCGCTCCACCTAATGGTCGTGAAAGTGACTTCCACACCCTAAGTGATAACCGCTTGGGATATTATCCAGCCTATAAATAGACCCGATGGCCCCCCCATTTCAAAGATAAATTTTTCCAGAATTCAGATACAGAGCTATGAATGCCCAAGTCTCTTCTTCAGGTCTTTCAAATACTTATAAATTAATTCATTACCTAGAATGTAAGGTTTAAACATGATGAGTAAGGTCTAAGCATTATAATTTACTGACACTTGCGTGCCTAAGTGTTTTACCCTTAAGGGAAATGGACACACTTGAGTGCCTCCCTACTTCTTCACCAAAACTTGCACGTCATATTATGGAAAGACTCTAGGGATAATACCAATTGTTTGAGCAAAGTCTCGCCCATGTATTACCCTAAGGGCTGAAAATCGCGCAAGTACCCATGTGCCGCATAGGTATACCTGCGCGATCAGGGACTTGCGCGCCCACGCAGTACCCGCGTGCCTTCCAGGACTTGCACACCCCTACCTTTTTGGGTGCCTTTCCTGCCCATTTCACCCCTCTTACGCTATTACACCTCTCCTATTCAAGATTCAGTCTTCATGACACTCTTCAAATCCATTTATGGCATGTTTTCTTTATTGACATTCTTATCTAAAAGAAATTATGTGGAACTTCTCTTAAAAACATAGTGATTTACATATCTTTATGTCACTAATGTCAGATATTTCATTCATTCAACCTCATCCTTTAAGTTGAGAGAATCCTTAAACAATGGGCCTCATTTTCTGGAGTAAGCCCCAGTCATAATTACCCTTAACATGTGCCTCCATTTCAAAAGTAATCCCCAGTTCAATTTATCTTAATTGGGCCTCCTTTTCAGGATTAATCCCCAAATCCCCTAATATGGGCATCCTCCTCAGGATTAAGCCTCAACCATAATTTTATTAGCCTTGGATTCCTTTTCAAGAGTAAGCCCTAGTCTCAAATATGGTCATCCTCATTAGGAATAATCCCCAAGTACCTTAATTTCTCAAAGTCCCTTAACCTGGGCCTCCTTCTCAGGAGTAAGCCCTAGTCTTAATTTCTCTTAACCAGTCCTAATTTACTTTTGATCTGGGTCTCCTTCTCAAGAGTAAAACCTAACCATAAGTCCCCTCCTAATTTGGGCCTCCTTTTCAAGAGTAAGCCCCAAATTAGTGTATCCAAATCACCATAAAGTACATATACATTTATGGACCCTATTCCTGGATTTCTTCCCTGGAGTAAATCCTAATCTTCATCTATTTGGGTAGTGATACATACATAAGCCCCACATTATTTCTTATGATTGCATCTTGCATGGAACAATTTTCTGGTTTTACCAATACCTCTTGTTTCCAACACCGACCATGACTCACATGATATTAGAGTGTAAATGTAATTATGACATCTTTCTTTGAGCCATAAATCATAAACATCATATTCCCTTACTCGAACTACGTGGGTTCTGATTCTTTTTTTAATCAAAGGATACGTAGGTAGCATATCTATGGGTTCGATCCCAACTCTGAAATAACCCATGTCCTTCTGAATGATAATAAACATCAAGTGCCCCACTGAGTGGCTTTGAAACCAGTATGGTTATCATAATGACCAAGAAACTTTTATGTATTAAAGGATACCATTGACCAATAATCTCTAACAAATATAGATGATTCTCTATTGATGATGAACCTCGAATACATATAAAAGATTCTCTAAATTTCCTACATATCAATCATTGATTGTCAGATCTAAAGGAAAGCTCATTTTATACTTGGTAATGTAATAAGGATTCACGAACATAACTTAAATCTATAATGAGAGTCCCGGAGTAGAAAATAATTCCCCTAAAAAGGTGTGATGAGTCCGACCTTCCATCCTATCGACCAATGAAAATTCCTAAGCCTCATCAGTCCACAACTGATGAGCCCCTAGCTTTGGGAAGTAGGTTCAAATGAATATGGAATCATTGGATGTTTCTGGTTCTATGTATAAACCCATTAGAAACCGCTTGGAATGTTTTATCCTTCAATCAACGAGGTCATCCCCAATTCCAGATGGAAAAAATTACATTCAAATATATGGTATAAAATGGAATTCCCTTATCAAACTATTGTTATTCCTAGAATTACTAAACCCCTATAATCACAGGAGAAAGATAATCGTTTATTGATAGTGGATCTCTTTGAACAACAAATTTATTTGAATGAATAAACCTCTTCGAGAAATCGAGACCCAAAATTAAGGAAATCCATTACTATCTATAGTCCTTATATTACTAGATATAGATTGTCTAGATAAAGACCCTTAAATAGAATTCATAGTAGTTTAAAATTACTATATAAAAAATGATAATAGTTTTTATAAATGTATTTATTTTTTTGTATGTGAAATAGTGTATCAGCTATGATTATATTAGAACTAGTAAAATTATTGAATGGATTTATGGATTGTGTTAATTAAAAAGAAACCATAATTGAATATTTTAGAGGGATATGACTATGGTAATTAGTTTCAAATATAGAATCATCAATAATATTTTATTATTATGAAACGGTATTATAGTAAATAGATAATGGTAGTGGGAAGTACAATGAATATATTAACCATTGATTGATGATCCAATAATCAGTTTATTTTGTAATTATGAGAAATGATTTGGTGTAACAATATTTGGATGATTGTGGAGTTTTTTAGTTTATTTATTAATGAAGGAGGATAATGTAAATACTATGGTGTGGTCAACACCATTTAACGATTGATTGTGTGGCCCATGTTTTTAGAATATTGTTGTGAACATCAAGGTATTGTGAATGAGAAAAATAAATAAATGGTGGAAGTTTATTTTAGTTCTATGATGTATGTATATTAAAAAATAAATGTGAATAAATAATATTAGTAATTATATATTGATACAAGATGGGTAGGAGAAGTTATTAAAAAATTTAATTATTACATATGAGATTATGGAATAAATTAGTAGGGTAAAAAGAGATTTAGTATTGTTGGTACATTAATGAGAGTATAAATATATATTTAATAGTTTTATGCTATGTTATATAAAACAATTTTTATGTGAGATACAATTTGTTGGAATATATAATAATTTTTCTCTGAAAAAACATGTAGGTGGTTCCCAAATATATAATAGTATTGTAAACCATTGGTGTTTATAATATCTATTGGGACATTTAAAAATACCAGTAGGATATGGGTATAAACACTAACAATTCGTTTTTAGATGGTTTGATATCGTATGATCCATGAATTTTTGAAGGTGTGTGTTTGTTTAAGTTTTGGTTTGGCCTCTTCTTTTTTTACAGATAAGTGTTTCCCCACTTTTATGTGAAGGCTCAGGGGTGTTATGGGGGTTCAAAACATGAAAGTGGAAGAAAAAGGGAGTTTTTGTGCATGATGCACTGTTTGAGAATGTTTAGTGAAAATCATGCTGAAATACCATGTAAATGTGCTGCCATGAATAGAGTTTTAGCAACGGTTGTCACACAATTAAGAAAACTGTATGGAATACCCAAGAAACCATGCGAAGTGGTTTTTCTCGAATAGTGGCTTTCACACTATTTTCGCACAGTTTGAAAAACCATGTTGGTAAACTGTGCAACCAATTATTTTTGAGAAAATTACAAAAATTCCATCCCAAGGTTTTAAACCACAACTCAGGATTCTACTCTATTCAACCCTCTATAACCCTTGTAATGAGTTTGGATGAACCAATATTCCCATGGGTGGTTTTCCTTCAATTATTGTCCATTTGGAGTGCATTTGGTTCTGGATCATACACTTGGGAAAGTCTAATGCTCCTCTTGATTCTTTTTTTCACATTAGGGATTGTAGTTTCTTTTACCTCATTCATAATACCTAAAAACAATCTTTTCCTTGTAAAACCTAGGTTAGGGATTCACAGGGTGTTTTAATCTGGATCCATGGCCATGATAAGTGTGCTCCCATCACCAGATTCGAGGTAGGTGGTCTACAAGTATTATCCCATAGTTTTATTTTATATTTGTGTATGAAATATGGTGTTCTTCCTCCCTAATTGCATTCTTGGTTCCATTGGAGTGTTTGTTAAAAAACGGTGTCTAAGTTACCAATTGAAACCCTCACGATTCTTTTAGGATTTATAGAGGAAGAATTGACTATTTTAGGGCCACCCATGGGGTGATCCTATAATCCCAGACCTAGAGAGTACTAGGGTTAAGGGAATGATTATTGAGTAAAGTGGGAAGCCCATATAGAAGATGTTTTTATGGTTAATTAATTTTTAAATTAAATGATAATTGATATTCATAGGTTTATAATGCATAAGGCGTTGTTTTTCATGACATTAAAATGAAAAAATTGTGTCGAATAGGATTATGTCAATTAGTAAATGAAATTTGGTTAGAAATTATTAATAGGATTAGAGAATATTTAATGGTGAACCTATAATTTGATAATTGAATATGAAATGGGGATTATTTTAAGGGTATATATCAAGTGAATGGTGAACATGTTTAATGGGTTAACACATTATAATTTCGGTTCACCGATTGGGTGAATTTAACAAGTGGTTGGGTTATAAGATTTGAGAAATGTAATTGAAAGGAATAAGTGGGTAAATGCTTGTGAAATGATAAATGGTCTAAATTGTTAACTATATGGTCATTATTTAATTTATCTAAAGCATAGGGGTCGTTGAATATACTTAAAGGGTTAAGTGACTAGAATGATAATTTTGATAAATGGATATCAATTATAAATAGTAAATGTATTAATGGGTTATACAATAATATTAATTATCATGTATTTTGTTATATATTTTGATCTCCAATGGTATTTCTTATGCTCGGTTGTGTTATGGTAAAGTTGTGGTGACTGGATAAATAAGCATGTGCAAATGGATTGGTAGAGTGGGGTATTGAATTGAGGTTCTATACCCATGAGTTTAGTTAGACTAAGGCTCTAAAATCCACCCCATAAATACATGGGTTAGGGAAGGGGACATAGGTTCTATTCCGCTAATAGTTTCTTTCTAGCGGATTGAGGCTTCTAAGTGATGATAATGTGTTTATGTGAGATGTGTATCTCTAATGAGATAGCGGATTGACTTGTTTTCCCCAATTCATAATTATTTATTTCCATAGACCAATGTAGATATGATGTATTTTCCTAACACAAAGAACATCTTATAAGAATGGACTATGCAGAAAAAATGGTATAATAAATGGAATTGGGATAAATAATAGTAATTAATTAAATGAACTTTGTTAACTAATAGAACCTGAACTATACCTTGTTTACTTACAATTTATTTTTTACTTGTTGGCACTATCAATTATATTGGATAATTTTGTAGAGACTGTTTGTGGTGGCCTACTGAGTTTTGTACTCACACTCTACTCGGGATGTCGTCGGGTACCTGAGCAGTTTTTTTTGGTTGCAGGTCATGACATGGGTAAAGACCCTACCATAGGATTTTGTGTTGGGATCGGTATGTACATGGAGAATGATCCAGAATGAGAGTCGATCCCCATTTGGGGATTTTTCCATTTTTTCTATTTTATGTTTTGTTAACATGCACTAACATTTTTGTCTTCATGGTTGTATTTGATTGGTAGTTTGTACAATGTTTGGTAAATGATAGTTAATGAATGTTTATTTGTTGTCACATATTGTTTCCTTTATTTATTTTGTGTTCTATTGTTTATTACTCTGGTAAAGAGGGTATAGTCTACTAATGTGACTTTTTAGACCATCACCACTAGTCTGAAACCCCTGGTGTATAGAGAGGAATTCTTGAGGTCATGTGATCACTCAGATTAGGGCACAAGTATAATGACTTCGGGTTTGGGGATGTTACAAAGCGGTAGCTGAGGGAGGTTATTTTTTTCTTACTATTTGGGGATAATAGAGAGCATATTAGGATATGTCGGGCCTTGGTATTGATATTGTTACTTGGAGTATATAAGCCATGTATTGGGGAAAACCCTTGTCACCAAGGGTGAGAATTGTTGTTTTTGAAGTGCGTTGTTACAGTTGAATGATATTTCACCATTGGGTGATTCACATGTTGTGTGATCTGAATGGTTTATGATATTTTTTATATTATTGATATGTCATGAGAATGTGCATTCATGCATCATTTTAGGAACCTAAGGAAATAGGTGGCATGCATCATTATAGGCACACAAACATGATTGGTGTGCTAGGCCAAGATTGTAGAATTCATTTTAAATATTTGATAAATATTAAGAAAATGATGCCTAATAATGGTAATACAATTGGGTGAATGAAAGGAATGAAAAAGAGCTATTAAAAAATATTGTGTATAATGAAATGTTGTGCTAAGGTTATGGTTTTGGGTTGTGATAAGTTGTAAAGGTTGATTCAGTGTCTTAAAGGGAAATATTTTGTAATGATAGAAAAATTCTTAATGACGTTTTCCTAATCAAAGGTGTAAATAAGTTAAAATTATGATTGTAACAAGTTGTGAAATGTAAAATGTGCCTATGAGAAAAGGAAAATACTATAAAAGAAGAATTTACTTGAAGAGGTGTTGAAAAAGGACTTATGATTTGGTAAATTGGTTACCCCATGTTGACCATGACCTATGGTAGGTATGGTAGAGGGTAGAGTTCTAAATGTGATGAAACCACAAGGACAGGTAATGAGGAATAGTTTGTTTAAGGTTGGTAGTGTGGGATCTTTTTCATCGGTGGTTAAATTTCACCAGTCATTATTCGAAGGAGTGGGTGAACTATAAGATTTAAATGAGAATGATTGTGTTAAAAAGAGGGTATTATTTGTGTTATCGGTATGAACCTTATATGTGTGGTCTGTGGTAGTGAGAGTGACCCAGTTTGAGACATTTTATTTGGATTGCGAGGCCTTGACAGTTATGATATGGCCTTGGTGGTGTGCATAGGGAACCTTTGATAGGATTGTGGCTTTTGGGTTACAAGGCATTGTTCGGTAATGTGAGTAAGGAAACTCTCGTGGTTCGTGACCTTATGGTTTGTATGATGGACCTTGAAGATGGTTCTTGGGTCTTGGTAATCTTGTGATTTGAGACCTTAAAAGTCATGTTTTGAATCCCAAATAGTATGTTTAGATCTTAGTGCCGATGAATGCGTACACCATTGGTTCATAACCACGATTAAATGGTTTTTTGGTGCACTAGGAATAGTTTTCATTAGAACTGGGGTGAGAGTGCCAATCATTGGCATCACATTGTTCATCTCATCATATGTATGGTTTGGAGAGAGGACCAATGGATTTTCCTAGTCGCATTTCTAGTTTAGGGAGTTGGAATCATTCAACTTCAAGGTGACCTATGAGAGAGTTCATATGGGGTTTCTAGTGGTTTTGGGTGTGTGTCACACATGTAGATGTTTTGGAACTTGATAGTGGAACTCAGAGTGTTTCATGGTTCATGTTCGGCATAGAGGGAAAAGAGGAAAGGTAAATAGCTAGTGGTTCCACTCGAGCTATGGTTACACAAAGATAGTTTTAGAAAATCAATGGTGACTTCATGGTAGGTAAGACCAACGGTGCAGGTCATAAGAATATGCCTCATAGGAGATGCTTTAGAGGTTGTGTCAATGCATACTAAGTACCACCATGTTTTAGTAAAGGGTATAATTGTACCTAGCTCTTTTATAAGGGAACCTTACTATTTTTGATAGGAAGTAAGGTTTGTTTTGAAGTGTTGTGTCATACGAATTCCGAAATCAGTTGTTTGGATGATGATTAATAGAGGCATAATTTTTTTTATAGAAGAGACAAGGGTGAAGGAAATGTAGTTATATTCATTTTCTTGTTGGTGAAACCCGAGGTATGGGTCGTCGTGTGGATGAAGTTCTTTGTATGAATTTTTTGGTTGTTGGGTAAAATGCAGAGGCTGCCTTAGAGCTAATGCAGATGACTAACCAAGAGACATGGTTGGGTAAGTAATAGGGCGATGGGCTATACACAGTTAAAGTTTTATTGGAGAGACTGTTGGTTGATTGGTATGGTAGACCATTGTGATTTGTTGGTTAGCTGTCAGGGATGCATTGGAAGAACCCTAGCGGTGTGGTGGAAGTAGTTCCACATGAAACATTGGTTGACAACCACTTGGTAATTTTTTCAGGGATTAGTGGTGAGACCTAGTTGGAAATAAAACCTGAGTAGTGGTTGTTGAGTGTTGATAATATGCATTTATCAGGGAAGCCTGAGATCCTTCCTAGTTTATGGTTCCAAATATATCGATATCAAAAATTTGTAAGTTGTTGGTGGTGTTCTTCGACAAATTCCTAGCATACATCATCTAGTAAAAATCCTTCCTAGTCTCTTGATATCATCCTAGGTACATTGAGAGGCATTGGATTTATGCAATGAAACTTGAAGGTGTTTGGTTGGATTAGGGACATCATGAAGTCTACGATCATGAAAATGGTATATGTGGAGCTTAATGATGGGATGTACATACTCTATAGCTTTGGTTGAGGTCCTAAGGATGGACCTAATGTCTACAAATTCCATAGGTGCCATTCACAAAATCCGATAATGGGTTTTGGGTGATTTTAGTTTACTTGTTTTGGAAAAAATATATATATATCTGTGTCTATGTTTTGGGGTTCAGTTTGTGATCGATTATAAGACACAGTTGTTGGAATCCATCATAGTGAGAAATGGTAACTACTCTCATAAGGCGGGGAGTGATAAGTTAGTCCTAGATGTGGATAGGATAACATTGAGTTGATGTAGTGGAACTAGGATGTGAATTAAGAACTTGTGAGGTGCATGTTATGTTCCTCAGAGAGACCATATGGGCTTTGGATGTGGTGATTGATGAGCCATGTGTTTGCTTTGTGCTTAGGGTGGTTCCATGTAAAGATCGTGATGTTTGTGCTGATGTTGTAGAAGGGTGTTGTTTGATATGACAGTGGGTTGCAATAAGATAGGTTGGGGACTATAACTCCAATCAAGATCCCCGTTAGACTTGGGCAACTTTTCTTTGGGTGGATTTTATTTATCTTAAAGTATAGGAAGCTTTTTCGATGTAACATGGTGTCATACTGAGGTTGAAGCACAATGAGGGTTTGGAGGGTAGTGATATTGTAATGATGGAATTATAATAAAATTCAGGGAACGAACTCAGTGGGTTAGTGGGATGATTGTGAAATGATTCAAGAATGTAAGCACCTTGGGAAGGTGAGAAGGGGGTAGTGTACAGTCGGTGGAAGGTTGGTGTTTTGGGACAAGCTAGTAGGGGACAATTTGACCTGATATGGTAAACATGAATGGGTTTGGTGAGAGTGACCCACTTTCAGGTTCATGTTGTGGTGGAAAGTTCGTTCTTTAAATGATTTTTTCCCTATGTATAGTCAATTTCATCATTGTCCTTGAATGTATGGTGTAGGGATATCTTCCTGAATGGTTTCAACGGTGTGGCTGGATGACAATGCAGAATAATTCAATATGGAAGTTCGAGCATGCAGAGTTGGAACACATCATGTGAGGTGAAAGTTGAGTGGAGATTCGGGTGATCTTTCCTCGATAGTGGTGAATTGAACTATGTTGGGAAATGTGGTTGAAAGGACCATGTGTTCTCATTTGGGAGATATTGAGTTTGGTCACCACTAGAGTTGGGGAAATCAAAGGAAAATGATGCCAACTGATTCGGGCCATGAATTGTGAAGAGGATCAGAATGATGGGTTTATAGTTGATTCCTAAAAAATTAGATGATGTTGGGTGCAATATTCCTCCTTGGATGAATTAGGAACGGTTGCCTATATTTTCTCTAAGAGGTTTTAGTGGTTGGTTATTGTTAAATTTGATGAATCCTTGAGGAGTATATGGTTAGAGTTGTGGTGGTGGTGAGGAAGACATGCGGGGAATGTTTTCTCCCTTGATCAGTGTTCTGTGGGAATTTTGTTGTGAAACCAAAAACATGGAAGATAGAAATGGATGAAAATACCAAGTGGAATGGCCTCTAGTTATAAAATATTAGTTATTTTTGGAAGAGAGGATCGAGGAAGAGCTATTATAAGGTGGAGAGATTATAATAACCACGATTTTATTAATGTTTTTTTATGTTCTAGTTTGGCCCCTTTTTTTAGATAGATAAGTTCTTCCCCATGTTTAGGTGATGTATTATGGGTGTTCTTGGGGTTTGGGGCATGAAAATGGAAGAAAAAGGGAGTTCATGTTCACGTTGCATAGTTTGCGCACATTTAGGGAAAACCGTTCAAGAATCACAGGTAACCATGTATCCATGGATAGTGGATTACCCATGGTTGACACAAGTTTAAGAAGACTATGGGGACTCCCCTAGAAACTGTGCGATGTTGGGCATTTTGGATAGTGGTCATGCAAGGTTTGTTTACAGATTGGAAAACCATGTGGGTAAAGAGTGAGGCCCAATATTTTTGAGTAAATTACAAAAATACCATCCTAGGATTTTAAACCCCAACTCAAGATTCTACTCTATTCCACCCTCTAAAACTCTAGTGCTTATCTTGGACAATACAAGCTTCACAAGGGTGGTTCTACTTTGATTTCTAGCCATTTGGAGCATCGTTGGATGCAGATCGAAGCCCTAGGGAAGTCTAACATTCCTATTGGTTCTCTTTTCCAGATTTGCGTTTTTAGTTTCTCCCATCCATTTTTAACACATAAAACCCTCTTATTCTTGTGAAACCTAGGTTGGGGATTTAAGGGGTGTTTTAATTTGGATCCAAGGCAATGATAAGAGTTATCTCATCATTAGATTTTAGGTAGGTGGTCTACAAATATTATCCCATAGTTTTATTTTATATTTCTTCATGGAATCTTGTGATCTACCTTTTCCATAAATATGCCATTGGTTTAGTTAGAGTTTTTGATAAAAATGGTTTTCTATGTGACCAATTTAAACCCTAAAGATTCATATGGGATTCTTATAGGATGACTTTACTATTTTAGGGAAACCCATGGGGTGCATCAGTAATCCCAGACCTAGAGAGTTGTAGGGTTAAGTGAAGGATTTCGGGGTTAAGTGTGAAGCCCATATATAACATGTTTTAATGATTGATTAAGTTGTAAATGGAATGATAATAGAAATAAATAGGATGATAAGGCATAAGGGGTGTTTTTGGTGACATGAAAATGGGAAAATTGGGTTGAAAATGATTATGTCAATTATTTAATGAAATTTGGATAGAAATGCATAAGAGGACTAGTGAATATTAAACAGTAAATCTATAATTTGATGATGGGATGGGAAATGGGGAGTATTATTAGGGGATATAACATGGGAATGGTGAAAATGTTGAATGGGTTAAAACATTGGAATTTTGGTACACCAAATGATTGAATGCAATAAGTATTTGAGTTATGAGATATGATAAATATACTTTAAATGCATAAGTGGGTAAATTCTTATTAAATGATAAATGGGATAAATGGGTAAATGTATGGCCACTGATGAATTTGGATAAGGAATAAGCATTTCTGAATACACTTAAGCGGATAAGGAACGAGAATGAGAACTTTTCTAAATGGATATGAATTTTAAATAGTAACTGTATTAATGGGTTATGGCATAGTATTAATTCCCATGTTGTTTTTTATGTATTGTGATCTCCAATGGAATTTCTTATGATTGGTTGTGTTATTGAATGGTTATGGTGATTGGATAACTAATAATTTTTACATGTCTTGGTAGATTGGGGTATTTAATTTAGGTTTTACGCCCATGGGTTGAGTTAGAGTGAGGTTCTAAACTCCACCCCATAAATGCACGGGTTATGGTAGGGGACAAAGGCTCTATTTTGATAATAGTCCCATTCCACTCGGTCTGAGGATTTGAGGTGATGATAATGTGTTGATGTTATATGTATATCCCTAGTGAGATAGTGGATTGATTTATTTTCCCCTATACATAATGATTGATTTCCTTATACCCATGTAGATATGATGATAAGAATGGAATATGAAGTAAAAATGGAATATGAAATGGAATTGGGATAAATACTTTCCCTTAATTAAATGTACTTTGTTAACTAATGACACCAACAATGTCCCCTATTTTCATAGAATTTATTTTCTACATTCATGCACTATCTATTAGACTGGATATTTTTTTAGACACCGTTGGTGGTGGCCAACTGAAGCTTGTACTCACTCCCTATTTGGGCTGCCATTAGGAACCTTAGCAGATATCTTTGTTGGGGGTCTAGAAAAGGATAAATACCATACCCTAGGATGTCGAGTTGGGGTCAAGATGTACATTGAGAAGGATCTAGACTTTCAGTCAGGACCTGTTTGGGGATTTAGTCATTTGACTTATTTTGAGTTTTATTCACATGAACTACTAGTTTGGGATGCATGGTTGTATTCGATTTGTTTTTTGTACCATATTTAGAAAATATTTTGTAAGGCATGTTTATTTGTGGTCACATTTTGTTTCAACTATTTATATAGTGTTATGTTGTGGCTTACAGTAGTAAAAAGAATGTAGTCTCCCCACGTAACTAATTAGACACTCGCTGCTAGTTTGCAACCACTTGAATATATAGAGGCACTCTTGATGTCATGTGATGACTCAGCATGGGTTACTATTATAGTGACTTCCGGTTTGGGGACATTACAAATATTATATATTTTTTTTGAGTCTCAGAATGAAGGTAATATATGTAACAATTTATAAATTTATTTCATTATTTACAGTGGATAAAGATGAATTAAAAAGATACTTTTATTAACTATACATCAATACATTATATAAAGAGACATTTGGAAAAAATAATAAATTTTCAGTTAGTCTATATTGGTTTGGAAACTGTAATTAGAAAGTGATTTAGAGATGAAATGTTAAAATCAAAACTCAGTAGTTGGGGTTTATTACAAGATATACAAAAGGAAACATCTTAGGGATGAATAATGTTAAAGGGGTAATCTTTTAATGACCCATTACACATGGTGTTAGAGGAATAGAGAGAAAAATTTCTCACCTTGTTAAATATTTTAGAAAAATTTGAATTTTTTAAAATCGATTGATGAGTGTACATTTTTTGGTATTATAGAGCCTTTGATTTCTTTTTTGACATGAAACCACATTTTGAAAATAACCAGAAAAAAATTTATTTTTGAAAACCAAAATATAGTTAAAAATATGAATTTTAGACTGAATTAATACAGAGACAGATGGTCTCACCAGAATGATTGTGAGGTTAGAATTATAAGTGTACCAATTAAAAGTTAATTTGGATCCCAATGGTATTCAACTATGAAAATAACGACTCAGAAATTATATATGGTGTCAAAATGGAATCTAGATAACATGATTAACAATTATAAATTCTGGGGGAATTTTCAACATTTTAATGGTCATTATTAATGACCCCATGTGTTTTATTCTAGTAGGATCAATATAAATATAGGGGATATATTCCCATTTTCTTTCATTATCCCATCTTCATCCATAATGAATTGTGGGTTTTGCTATATTTGGTTTATTATCTAATATTAATATTTTCCCCTTCCTCATCATTATCCATAACTTTTATTATCATATAACATGAGGTTTATTGATTGTGATCTGGATTTATATTTAAATATATCAATATTTACATTAATTTTGAAATTATGTTTTTATAAACATGAAAATATATGTTGTTGAGAGTCCATAAAAGAAATTCCTTGCATACAATTTTTAAAAATGTAATACTATAGATTATTATATCATATATTTTATTATTATTATGCTAAGATTATATATTATATTAAGTAAGACATTTTATGTTTTTATCATTAAAGGGTTTGGAGAAATAATTGAGTAATATACATAGAATTATGGGAGATATGAATGACATTGTGAAGCTCAGTGTGTTTTTAAAATTTATTACAACTATAGATTATATATTAAAATTTCCAGTTAGTGTATATATTTATTTCATAATGAAATTTAAATTTTTTCAAATGTTTCTCTATGGTAAAATTTTAATTTACATCATTTTTTTAAAAAAATATTCATTAGTTACTAAACAACCATTAAAATCTCTTACAAACCTTTTCTAATGTTTTCAAACCTAACATTATAGAAACATGAAGAGACAAAAAAATCTGTAAAATATCCCATTTTCTCACATGAACTTACAAGAAACAACTAATATGATTTCGTCAATCTACTCTTTTTATCCATCTCTATATTCATTGATACCATGTTTTATATAGTATCGAATTCCATATAATAAATTTAATGATTTGATATCACTAATTAATTTATAAAAAACTCATAATCTGATAATATAATTTTTCGATCATCCAAATAGAGGATATATAATTTTCGTTATTCATAAACTAAGATTTATATTATTCAAATGTGGAATAAAGTTTATGATTTTCTTCACAATATATATATATTTATATATATATATATCCTATACAATCATCATATATGTTAAATAATCCAAAAAAATCATTTATTTAACAAATTAACAATATTTTCATTTATATAAATATTAATATCATCGAACTAGTCTTGGATAAACATAAACATTTCATCATTCCCATTCATTATACAATTTTATGTATAGAAAGATTCTTGAAAATTGATTAGATATATTTTTGACTCATTACCATAATGAATTCTTGATTTTTAAATATGCACGGTAATTTTTTTCCTTCAAATATTTGTTGAAAATATTTCCATTTTTTTAGTCAAAGATAAATCCAAAGGATTAGTTAATTTTATTTCATATGATACAAATTATAAAATATCAATATCGTGACACTATATATGAGACCTCATTATTTTCATCCATGCATTATAATTTTTCCTGTATATGGGAGGAACTCCTTCACATTAATATTGTTCTCCATTGTTTGGAAAATATTTTGCCGGATTCATCATAAAAGTATACATTTTTCTCAAATAAAACATCTTATGATGTAAATGAAACAGAATAAATTGTAGTGGTGTGAATTAGGTTGAAAATGTATTCTCATATAAAATATATATCATTCTATCAATGATTTGAACATATCAAAACTATAACTCATGAATTATTCCATATAATCACAAAATTAAATCTAAATCAATGAAATACCCATTTTATATGTCTGACCAAAAAGTTATAAACCCATGTACTATACGTATGGCGTTGTTATAGTGTACCCGGTATCATTACACACAGTTAATTATTTTAATATTTAGGAAAGGATCACTATAATACCAATTATACCAACATGTATCTTCTTATAAGAATAATATATAAAATAATAATTTCCTAGAGTAATTAGAATACATGTAATTGATAATATATTTTATTAAACACACCATAAATTAAATTTTTTATTCCATTATGAGTATAATTCATGATCAATAATTGATTTTAAATGAATATTTACTTCATAGATGTTGTAATGTCCCTACCCGAGAAAGCCCTGAGTCAGTGTCTTCAACTTATTATATTGGAATGATTGCAAGGATTCAAATCCCTAAAAATATATAATTTTGTACTCTTGGTAAATTGGATACGTATATGAGACATTTATGAAATATTAATACACTAATTAGGATATAATTTTTCTTGTTATTTCTAAATAAATAACATTATGTATAACTATTATACTTCTAGAAAATCCATTTATATCATTCATAGTACACTTCTCTGATTCTAGTAGTGAGAAAAATAATATGGGTGACCTGAAATTAATAGTAAGGGGAAAATATATAGGAATAAATAATGATTCAATGAGAGTAACAATTATAGCATGGAAAATAATTGAACACACATAAAACATAGTTAACAAACTAAGTAGGAAGTAGAAAAAAATTATTGAAAGCTAATAATTAGAAACAAATTACATTGAAATATATAGATTAGGGAAAATAAACATGGAAAGGTAGGAAACTAAAACACATTCCATTTAATTAATGAACTAAAAATTAATTGAATCTATAGATATATTGATGAAAAATATAATGGATGAATAAAAAATAAATCTATTATGAGGGAAATGATTTCTTAATAAATGTCATGTCTAAAGAACAAGGAAACCACTATAGTCAAGACCATACACAAGAGTGTTAAACAATGAATAGAAACATACCAAGATTGAAAAACTTATTTGTCTCATAAGAACATGTCCATTCGCGATGGATCTAAATAAAGTCTAGGATCCTCACATAATTTCATGTCCAAAGTATTCCTCATATCGAATATGTTAAATTTATACTTAATAAAATATCCATATTGAATAAAGAATATATGATTATCAACATTTACCCAAATAATTAAATAAATATAAAAGTATACAACATATGTAAAATGGTATACCATTTAAGAAATAAAAATAACCATGAAAATGATATAGATAATAAGTGTAAAATCAATCTTCGATGATCATCATAGATTTCATATTTCAAGAGGACTATCAAATAAATCAAGGAAGTGAACATGAATACTAACCATGGAATTATCAATAATTGAAATGCCTGGATCGGTTGTGATCACTGAGAGGGGAGGGGTGAATCAGTGATAACTTTTTCTTTTTATGAATTGTTCCCTTTGGATTATCAATTCAACCTCTGCAGCTGGTTAAAGCCTAGATCTACTCTTTTAGTGGTGCAGTAATAATGAGAGCACAGAACACAGAGATTTACAAGGTTCGGTACAAAGACCTACTCCTTGCCCTGTTGGTTACACCCCCCAACACGGATTCTTCACTATGCCAAAAGATGATTACACAGTAACTGGTTACCCCCCCAATTACAAGTTGGTTAAACCCCCCAACTCCACAACATCATCTTCATCATGGCTCCACTTCACTTCTTCAAAGGTGTTGTTCAAAACTTCAAGTAGCTTCAACGGTCTTCAAAAGATCTTGTTGGTCTTGCTCACCAAAAACCCAATCACTTAGAATGATTAGTTCTTTTGTATTCACACACATAAGTGTGTACTCCTCTTCTTCTCAATGTTGATCTTCTTCACATGTGCACACATACACTACTCATTCTTTTAGTGCACACACTTGACTTGTCCTTCTTCTTCAATTTATAAACACACAAAGTGTGGTCTTCCTTTTGCACCCAAAGCACAAAGGTCCTCGGCCTTCTCCTCTTTGTGCACACACTCTACCCGTATACTCCTCTTCACTTGGCATACAAATACAAAGGCCTCGGCTTCTTGTTCACTTGTCTTGCACACACACTTGGTTGCGGCCTTCTCCAATTCTTAAACACACACAATGTGTAGTCTCGGCCTCCACTTGCACACACCCGAACACCAACCAAATGAAGGGATGCAAGGTGCGACCTCCTCCTCAACACTGCCGCGCAAGGCTCAAGCCACAAGGGCCGCGCAAGCCACGGGTGCAAGCAGTTCAAGGCGCGCAAGGCCTCGGGTGGCCACTGCTGCGCAAGTGCTTGCCGCGTAGGGGGCCGCGGTGCACAGAGGGGGCTTGCAAGTTGGTGCAGCCCAACCTCTTCTTCTTGTCGCGCAAAGGAGCAGCGCGCAAGGGACTTCAGCCATGCAAGATACTTGCGCGGGGCTTCAAAACATCGCGAGGCAGAGAGATGCGCTCACGGGACTTCAAAAAATCAGCAAGCCTTCTCAAGGGCTCGGCCTCATTTATATAGGCAGAGGAGAGGCGGTTCTATCCGCGTGAAATAACTTCAAACTCCCGAGATCTTCGGATCTTCAAAAAAAAATATTTCCAAATCTTGTTTTTTTATTCTTGGTTTCACGCGGGCTCCCTTTATTTTTGTTCCTCTACGTGCATGCGACTCATAACGCATGCACAACCTTCGGTTTAGGCTCATCCCATGCAAAAACACCAACCACGTGGCCTCGGCAGCATCTCTTGCCTCGGCCTCAACCGAAATCCTCCAAACATTGCATGCATGGTCATTTTTAGGCATGATCCTGTTCGTTACGGCCAGACGAGCACGAGGGTGGCTTCGGTTTACTCAGAGGTGGCCGGGAGCTCAAAAACCGTCGTCGGGTTGCTCCTGGTTCGACGGAGGCTCGCGGGGAGGCTTCGGCATGGCTCGAGGTTGAGGACGAAGCCGGGGCCGTCGGATCAGATCTTCAAAGGCCTGGATTAGATCGTGGCGCCTCGGATGGATCGTGCGGCGCAGATCAAGCGCGCGATCAATCGAGCGGCTCAGATTCGCTCCCGGGAATTTTTCGGCGCCCCACATCGAAACGGGGCGCGGTTTTCTCGCGGTTTATCACCCTGGCACTCCCTTAGACGGCCAGTTGAATCTCCTCCCCTCTCGGTGCCGCCCCGCACCGAGTTCTTTAGCGGGCGCGCTCTTGCGCCCACCTCTGCTCCTGCGGGCGCGCTCCTAGCGCCCACTATGCATCTCCTGACACTCGCGGGTGCGCTCATGCGTCCCTGCCGTGCTCCTCCGGGCGTGCCCCAGGCACCCATGCGGTGTCTTGGGTGTGCGCCTTGCCGCCCTGGCTCTCCCCACGGGTTCCCCCGGGCGTGGTGCCCTAGTGCCCATGCCTTGGGGTTGAACCCCCAAGGTGCCTTGGCTG
Organism: Viscum album; assembly: GCA_963277665.1. Lineage (NCBI taxonomy): Eukaryota > Viridiplantae > Streptophyta > Magnoliopsida > Santalales > Viscaceae > Viscum > Viscum album. The sequence continues at coordinate 791,276,597 of OY728153.1, forward strand.
GCCAATTTTTTGGCAAAGGAAAATATAATGACTTTGTTAAAAACAAAGTTCTCCTCCATATAAAGCATGCCAAGTGCCACTTCTTCCAAGCCATCATTCTCATTTCTCCTTCTTCCTCTCTTATTCTTCATTTGAAATTCCTCCATTATCTTCAACATGTATTCATTACTTAGGAGTGAATTCTTTGAAGGTTCTCCATCAACCGAAGCTCCTGAATCAAATAATTCTTCAATGTTCTTCAATGATCCAATTAGAGGTCAATGTTGGATCACATTCACATTGTCATGCACTAAGGATTAGTACATGTTCTTCTTCAGCTTACTTCATCCACTTAGAGGTTGTGGATGGCTCTCTTCATCTCCTCATGCATTGTGAAGACAATGAATGGTCTTCTAAAAGTGTTGTGACTTTGTATCCAGTTGATAAAAGTTCTTGGAACTTAATGATCAGCTCAAGAATCGTCAGATTTAATGCTTCTGTAATCATCAATCTTCAAGATGTACTTCATCAGATGGCACACCATGACAAGTTATTGACAACAAATGCAATTACTTAACTTGGGAACAACAATCTCCCCCTTTGTATTTGGTTCTCAATACTCCGAAGCACACTGAGAGAATGTCGTGTTCCTGATGATTTCTCCCCCTTATTGGCCAACAAATGCAAAGGGATGAATGAAAGCCATACTCATAGTATAGAGCTTCTGGAATCTGCACATCTTCAACTACCAATGCTCCCCCTCAGGGGATGCACTCATCTCCTTCAATTCCCTGCATGTAAGTACAAGAATACACAAATTTAGGGAATAAGGAGGGACCTTTTTCTTCCTCAAGTGAGAGTAGAAGGCTGAACATGAAGTTTCAGCCTCAATTCAACAAATCTTTCCGTAGGCATAGCTTTGGTGAAAATGTCTGCCACCTGATCTTGAGTAGGAATGTAGTCTAGCTTGATGTCTCCACTGGCGACCCTTTCTTTGATGAAATGATATTTATATCAATGTGCTTGGATCTGGAGTGTTGGATAGGATTCTTAGACAACCCAATTGCACTTTGATTATCACATAAGATCCTCAATGGTTTTTCAGCTTTAATCCTCAAATCTGCTAGCTGCACCTGCATCCAAATCATTTGAGTACATGCATGTGTAGCGGCCACATACTATGCTTCAGCTGTGCTCAATGTTACAGAATTTTGTTTCTTGCTGTACCAGCTAACACATCCTTCTCCCAGAAAGAAGGTTCCACCAGATGTGGATCTTCTATCAGTGCAATCACCAGCCCAATCAGCATCTGTGAATCCCAACAACTGTATGTTTGCACTGTGTTTGTATAAGAGTCCATAGTTGAGGGTTCCTTTAACATATCTTAGGATTCTTTTGACTGCTGTTAAATGAGATTCTTTTGGATCACTTTGGAATTTGGCACACAAAGTCACTGCATATGCTATATCTGGCCTTGAAGCCGTGAGATAAAGTAGACTGCCAATAATTCTTCTGAACTCTTTCTGATCAACATTGTTGCCTTCTTCATCCTTGCATAGCTTGGTTCCGACAGAAATGGGTGTGGAGACTTCCTTTGAACTTTCCATTCCAAACCTTTTCACTATGTCCCTTGCGTACTTTTCTTGTGAAAGAAATATGGAGTTTTGTCTTTGTTCCACCTGAAATCCTAGAAAATATGTCATTTGACCAAGCATTGACATTTCAAAAGTTCTTTTCATCTGCTCAGAAAATTCTTCACATAGTCCTTCCTTGTTACCAGCAAAAATGATATCATCCACATAGATAATGACTATGAGGGTACCATTGGCCATTTCTCTGACATAGAGGTTACTGTCAACTGTTCCTTTGACAAATTTCATGTCTTTAAGACAACCATCCAATTTTGAGTACCAGGCTCTAGGGGCCTGCTTCAATCCATACAAGGCTTTTCTCAATCTGCACACCATACTACCATCTTTGTCCAGCAAAAATCCCTCTGGTTGTTCAATATACACCTCTTCTTCAAGATCTCCATTCAGAAATGCAGATTTCACATCCATCTGATAGACCTTGTACTGCTTGTGTGCTGCAACTGCTAAGAACATTCTGATAGTTTCCAGTCTTGCAACTGGTGCAAAGGTTTCCTCAAAGTCGATTCATTCCATTTGTGAATATCCTTTGCATACAAGTCTGGCCTTGTTTCTGGAAACTTCTCCCTTTTCATTGAGTTTGTTTCTAAACACCCACTTTGTCCCAATAAAATTTTTATTTTTGGGCCTTGGCACAAGATCCCAAGTGGAGTTCTTTTAAATTTGATTGAGTTCCTCATGCATAGCTTGTATCCATTCCTCATGTACAACTGCTTCAGCCACTGTGTGAGGTTCAACTTGAGAAACCAGCGCAGTCTGATCTTCCAATCTCAATCTTCTTCTAGTTCTTACTGAGGACTGTAGGTCTCCAAGGACATTTTCTGTGTCAACATGCTTCTTCAATTTGTTGTATCTTCTTCTTCCATTTTCATTACCTTCATCTTCATCACTGGTATATTCATAGTTGATCTCACCAGCAGTTGGTGTTGGCTTAGGTAATTCTGCATTCTTCTGTTCCAAGGCTGTGTCATTATTTGAGTCATCATTATCCACAGTGTATGGTTTGGTGTTGTTTTCAATTATTATGACATCACTGCAGTCAATCATTTTATTCAACCTCTTATTCCAGCATCTGTAGCCTTTTCCATTAGGTAGGTAACCCATAAAGATTCCTTCTTCACCTTTTTCTTCAAACTTTCCCAGATTGATGTTTTTAATCTTGATGATGCAGGGACTACCAAAGACTTTGAAATATTTAACAGTTGGTTTTCTGTTAAACCACATTTCATAGGCTGTCGTTTGTGTTTCTGGTCTCAGGAGACATCTGTTCTGTATGTGTATAGCAGTGCATACTGCTTCTCTCCAGAAAAACCTAGAGATATCATGCTCAGCTAACATAGTCCTCCCCATTTCAACCATGCTTCGATTCTTTCGTTCAGCCACTCCATTCTGTTGTGGAGTATATGGTGTACTATATTGATGTTTGATTCCATGCTTGACCAGATAGCTTTCAAAGACATCACCGGTATATTCTTTTCCGTTGTCTGATCTTACTTTCTTGATGCAGAGCTCCAGTTCCTTCTCAGCCTGCCTTCTGAAAGTCTTGAACATCATGATTGCCTCTGACTTGTGTTTCATGAACATGACATTGGTCATCCGAGTGTAATCATCAATGAAGGTTATAAAATAGAAATCTCCTCTTGTAGACTTCTGTCTCATTGGTCCACATATGTCTGTATGGATGAGTTCAAGAGGTCTAGTAGACATGATATCAACTCCTTTGTGTGACCTATGGGTCAGTTTTCCCTTCTGACATGTGTCGCAGACTTCATCTCTTTCTCTCTTTAATTTGGGTAGATCTCATACAAAATTGTACTTTAGAATTTTACTCATACTCCTTTGACCAAGATGGCCAAGTCTTCTATGCCAGAGGTTGTTTTCATCTTTAGAGCTAAGAAAACAAGAATTGATGGGATCACCAATTTGAAATAGATTTCCAGTGGTTCTTCTTCCTTGAGTGATGATTTTTCCATCCTTTGAGCTCTTGATGATGCATGAGTCCTTCTGGAACAACACCTCATGTCCATCATCACATAATTGACTTACACTCAGTAGGTTGTGCTTTAATCCTTCAACAAACAACACATCATTGGATTTTAGATTTGTTGTTGCAATCATAGCCTTTCCAACTCCCTTGATTTTCAGAGAACGATCATTTCCAAACACCACGGTTCATCCCTCATGACTTTCAAGGTTACTTAGAATTTTTGTATCACCAGTCATGTGGGATGAGCATCCACTATCAAGAATCCATGACTTGGTTTTACTGCTGGCTTTTAGAGCCACTTCAGCAAAGCATGTGATTTCATCATTGGTTTCTTGAATGCCTTTCCCTTTCATGTCTTTGACTTTTTGTTTAGGAAGAGTTGTCATACATTTATCAGCTCTATGACCTTGTTGGTCACATCTTCCACAAGCTTCACTCAGGCAGTCAAATGTGTTCTGAGTTGGTGGTTTTGATGCTTTCTGCAAAACACTCTGGGTTTCAGGATGTCTCCCCCTTGACTCATGCCTCATGTTTGGACGAGACATGTTATACCAGCATGCATAGGCCTTATGTCCAAACACACCACAACACCAGCAGTAGCCTCTGAACCTTGACCTTCTTTGTTGATAAGAGTCATGTTGTAATTTTCTGTCCAAGATTTGAGTAGTCCTTCTTGAGGATTTCCTTTCTTCTATTGAAGATGATTTTACACAGATTGGTTCATGCCATGTTTGTCTCAATTTTATCTTTGAACCTGCATTGTTAGAAATAACAGATGTATTTTGAGATTTACTTAGTGGTAAATTGACCTGCCTCTGAGCACCAGCATAAGATGATTCTGCCTTGACCTCAACAGCCTTGTTGAAGTCTTCTCTCATCTTTGTCAAGCTATTCTGTGCTTCAATCCACTTGGAATGTGTCAGTGATTGATCTTCTTCTTTGAGGTGAAGTTTCTCCTCAAGATCTTTTGCTATCTTGTCCAGCTCAGCTACCTTCAGTTTGTGTCTCTTGATTTCATCAATGTACATTGTCTCTTTCTTCATACATTCTTCCAACTCCTCAGTCATCCTTTTGGTTTCCTTTTGTAACAATCTCTTCTCTTTCTTGAGTCCAGTGTTTTGTTCAAGGCAAGCCACTAATTCATCTTTCAATCTGTATTCAAGCTCTGTTCGTTCACTTTCATCATCTTCACTGCTGCAGGTATCAAACCCTTTTTCTACATGAGCCATAAAATTCGTTTCTTCTTCTGATTGACTGGCTGAAGTAGAGTCTGATTCTTCCTCTTTGCTTACATAGCTTCTTCTTTCACCTGGAACGAACCTTTTCTTTCTTACACCTGATTTGTTTCCTTCTCTTGGGTATCTACTCCATTTCCTCTTTTGTGACTTCTCATCTTCAACTTCTGGAGCACTATATCTCTTCTTGGGGCAGTTTACAGCAAAGTGTCCGATGTTATTGCAATTGAAACATCTCGATGGTGATTTCCCTTTTCCCCTGAATTTAGTTTTTCCAAACCTTTTAGAAAAAAGAGAAATAATCGTGTTGAGATCTTCATCCTTTTCTTCATTGTCAGTATCACTTGATTCTAGGACTTCGTTATCTTTTATCTTGAGTTGTCTCATGGCCTCAAAAGCCATCTCATCCTTGATCTTCTTCTTGAATACTGGGATCTTCCTCATTTCATATGCAATGAGAATGTTGTGTAGTTCATCAAGAGAGAGATCATCTCTGTCTTCTAATGCTGAGACTTTGGGGTCAAACCTGTCAGGAAAATTTCTCATTAGCTTTTTAACAATAGTGGAGTCCTCCAACTTTTCTCCAAAGCCCCGAATGTTACTAACAATTTCGTTGACTCTTGTGAAATAATCATCAATATTTTCTTCTTCTCCCACCTTGACATCTTCAAACTTGCTTCTCCAAATTTGTAATTTGGCTTCCTTGACTTTCATGTTGCCTTCATAACTACTTTCCAATTTGTCCCAAATTTCTTTAGCATTCTTGAGTCCCAGGACTTTTGTGTATACCTTTTCTGAGAGTGACATAAGAATGGAATTTTGAGCTTTACCATCAACTTCCATATTTCTTTTCTCATCGAGTGTCATAGCAGCTTCATTAGCAAGAGGAGGGAATCCAAATAAGGCTGCATTTCTAACATCAAGGCCGAGAGATAGAAGGTAAGGCAACATCCGATTTTTCCAGCTGTGGTAATTCTTTCCATCGAATGTAGGAACACCCCTACTATTAACAGAATTCAGATTGTCCATCTTCTCAGAAGTAGATCCTTACAGAGGCAACCTCGCTCTGATACCACTTGAAATGCCTGGATCGGTTGTGATCACTGAGAGGGGAGGGGTGAATCAGTGATAACTTTTTCTTTTTATGAATTGTTCCCTTTGGATTATCAATTCAACCTCTGCAGCTGGTTAAAGCCTAGATCTACTCTTTTAGTGGTGCAGTAATAATGAGAGCACAGAACACAGAGATTTACAAGGTTCGGTACAAAGACCTACTCCTTGCCGTGTTGGTTACACCCCCCAACACGGATTCTTCACTATGCCAAAAGATGATTACACAGTAACTGGTTACCCCCCCAATTACAAGTTGGTTAAACCCCCCAACTCCACAACATCATCTTCATCATGGCTCCACTTCACTTCTTCAAAGCTGTTGTTCAAAACTTCAAGTAGCTTCAACAGTCTTCAAAAGATCTTGTTGGTCTTGCTCACCAAAAATCCAATCACTTAGAATGATTAGTTCTTTTGTATTCACACACATAAGTGTGTACTCCTCTTCTTCTCAAAGTTGATCTTCTTCACATGTGCACACATACACTACTCATTCTTTTAGTGCACACACTTGACTTGTCCTTCTTCTTCAATTTATAAACACACAAAGTGTGGTCTTCCTTTTGCACCCAAAGCACAAAGGTCCTCGGCCTTCTCCTCTTTGTGCACACACTCTACCCGTATACTCCTCTTCACTTGGCATACAAACACAAAGGCCTCGGCTTCTTGTTCACTTGTCTTGCACACACACTTGGTTGCGGCCTTCTCCAATTCTTAAACACACACAATGTGTAGTCTCGGCCTCCACTTGCACACACCCGAACACCAACCAAATGAAGGGATGCAAGGTGCGACCTCCTCCTCAACACTGCCGCGCAAGGCTCAAGCCACAAGGGCTGCGCAAGCCACGGGTGCAAGCAGTTCAAGGCGCGCAAGGCCTCGGGTGGCCACTGCTGCGCAAGTGCTTGCCGCGCAGGGGGCCGCGGTGCACATAGGGGGCTTGCAAGTTGGTGCAGCCCAACCTCTTCTTCTTGTCGCGCAAAGGAGCAGCGCGCAAGGGACTTCAGCCACGCAAGATACTTGCGCGGGGCTTCAAAACATCGCGAGGCAGAGAGATGCGCTCACGGGACTTCAAAAAATCAGAAAGCCTTATCGAGGGCTCGGCCTCATTTATATAGGCAGAGGAGAGGCGGTTCTATCCGCGTGAAATAACTTCAAACTCCCGAGATCTTCAGATCTTCAAAAAAAAATATTTCCAAATCTTGTTTTTTATTCTCGGTTTCACGCGGGCTCCCTTTATTTTTGTTCCTCTACGTGCATGCGACTCATAACGCATGAACAGCCTTCGGTTTAGGCTCATCCCATGCAAAAACACCAACCACGTGGCCTCGGCAGCTTCTCTTGCCTCGGCCTCAACCGAAATCCTCCAAACATTGCATGCATGGTCATTTTTAGGCATGATCCTGTTCGTTATGGCCAGACGAGCACGAGGGTGGCTTCGGTTTACTCAGAGGTGTCCGGGAGCTCAAAAACCGTCGTCGGGTTGCTCCTGGTTCGACGGAGGCTCGCAGGGAGGCTTCGGCATGGCTCGAGGTTGAGGAAGAAGCTGGGGCCGTCGGATCCGATCTTCAACGGCCTGGATTAGTTCGCGGCGCCGCGGATGGATCGTGCGGCGCAGATCAAGCGCGCGATCAATCGAGCGGCTCAGATTCGCTCCCGGGAATTTTTCCGCGTCCCACATCGAAACGGGGCGCGGTTTTCTCGCGGTTTATCACCCTGGCACTCCCTTAGACGGCCAGTTGAATCTCCTCCCCTCTCGGTGCCGCCCCGCACCGAGTTCTTTAGCGGGCGCGCTCTTGCGCCCACCTCTGCTCCTGCGGGCGCGCTCCTAGCTCCCACTATGCATCTCCTGACACTCGCGGGTGCGCTCATGCGTCCCTGCCGCGCTCCTCCGGGCGTGCCCCAGGCACCCATGCGGTGTCTTGGGTGTGCGCCCTGCCACCCTGGCTCGCCCCACGGGTTCCCCCGGGCGTGGTGCCCTAGTGCCCATGCCTTGGGGTTGAACCCCCAAGGTGCCTTGGCTGGCCAATTTTTTGGCAAAGGAAAATCTAATGACTTTGTTAAAAACAAAGTTCTCCTCCATATAAAGCATGCCAAGTACCACTTCTTCCAAGCCATCATTCTCATTTCTCCTTCTTCCTCTCTTCTTATTCATTTGAAATTCCTCCATTATCTTCAACATGTATTCATTACTTAGGAGTGAATTCTTTGAAGGTTCTCCATCAACCGAAGCTCCTGAATCAAATAATTCTTCAATGTTCTTCAATGATCCAATTAGAGGTCAATGTTGGATCACATTCACAGTGTCATGCACTAAGGATTAGTACATGTTCTTCTTCAGCTTACTTCATCCACTTAGAGGTTGTGGATGGCTCTCTTCATCTCCTCATGCATTGTGAAGACAATGCATGGTCTTCTAAAAGTGTTGTGACTTTGTATCCAGTTGATACAAGTTCTTGGAACTTAATGATCAGCTCAACAATCGTCAGATTTAATGCTTCTGTAATCATCAATCTTCAAGATGTACTTCATCAGATGGAACACCATGACAAGTTATTGACAACAAATGCAATTACTTCACTTGGGCACAACAATAATAAACTATCCAGTGGAATAATAAGGATGGTATTAATTCAAAAAATCCAAATTAGATTAAAAATAGGGGGTTGTTGTTTACGTATAGAAATACTATAAAAATATCATTAAAAATACTCATGGAGAAAATATAATTTTTTATGAAGAATATTATGAAAAACATTTTCATTGAATATTAATTTTGAATATTTTTTCTTTAAAAATTAGCTTTTTTACAATGAAAGTAAAATTTAGAGAAATGACTATCATAAAATCAAAACATGTCATACAAGTAAAAAAGAAAATTCATTTTGAATAGTAAAATTTTTAGAAAAAATCCTTATTCAGAATGAATAAATATAATTCCATTAAAAAAATTTGTAATAGTAAAAAAGGGTAAAAATGTATCTAAAAATCATTTTAAAAATAAATTTGAAAACATTTAATTAAAATAATTTTTATAAAGGAAACCAAGTTCTATGACTAAACAGAGAAATGATTTGAGGTTTTCATAAAAACATTTTCTAAAACACCCTGAGTGCCAAAGTGTGTAAAAATGGTACTAATACTTGAAAAAGGTCATGAATTACCATTGGACAGAAAAATTAAAGGTTTTATTGAATAATTATCATATAATTTCCTTGAATGGAAATACCACTGGATGGTCGCTAATGTTATTATTTAGGAAAATAATATATAAACATTCCATATCATCGCATAACACTGTAAAACATTTTCAATCATAAAACACTTGAACTATAATATTAAATGAAATATTAAATAAAAACAAGATACCATTATTTCGGATATAACATATAAAAATGTTCTGTAGATACACCATAAAAAAAATAAGTCTGTGGTTATCATGAAATATATCTCACTGAAGTAAAAAGTTATATGAAAAATCCATTACATTACATTTGATTTTTCTTATGAGTTTATATATTATCGATTCAAATAATATTTTATTATTTAATTTAGTGAGATAAATTTTCATTTTTATCCTTAATTTTATTTTTCTTTTTTACTTTGTTTTATATAGCTACACGAACAATTATGTATGCATAGGTTATTTTGTGAAAAATCAGATCATGTGTAAAAAAACATTTGTTGGTCAACTATGTTCATTTGGTTAATTATATAACATATCCACAGTAATAATAATTTCATAATTATCATATTTATTAATCAATTTTTCTTTTAAAATCGTTCATTAAATATGGTTATGAAAAATGAACCAATGTTACAGTCATGGAGATGGTAGGATGTACGTACACATGAGTGACATTCCCATTTTTTAATGATTACTATGGAGAGAATAAAAGTAAAAAATTTATTTCTATAATTATAATTATATAATAAATTTGACATTATTTAATCATATATAATTATATGTAGAATTTTGTGATATAAAAGGATTCACATCGTGTCGAGGAGGTGGCAGTCCACACATCCACGAATGATGTTATCACTCTATAACTGTTTGAAAGGGTAATAAAGTAAATGGTATATATTATATTCCTATAAAGGTTAGTATTTAATCAATATCATATAGAGGTCTTTTATGTACCATTTTTTTTAATTTAAAACGTCATTTATATGATCCATTTATATTTTGAACAAATCACATCACATTACGAGGCAGTAGTCCACATTTCCACAAACGATGTTATCATATTTACACAAAATGGAATGTATAAGGGTGATTGTTGGAATAAAATTACAATATAAAAAATAAAAAATAAATATATTATATTAAATATATATACAGTTTTCCTAATAGTTCCAACTATGAGTGGTGGTAATGAAAAAAGAACAATCATCGTTTTGTGAGACAATAGTTCATCATAAAAAAAAATTGTATGTTCATTACCCATAAGATGGAAGTGTGCGTAAGTGTAGGTATAACAATTAATATTAAAACATATGAGTATATTTAAGATACTGTTGTTAGTATATGGTCATGGTAAAATAATATTATAACTATTGGAAAAGTAAATTAATGAAAAGAGTTCATTGGAAACTGTTACCTTACAAATTGGGTAACTCAATTTGGATTATACCAAAGGGAATCTCAGGAACCACTTACTCCAAAAGGGAGAATCTAAGGAATAGGGGAGGTATTTTGGAAATAAATTTGGCTAGATCATGGTGGAACTAAAGTGGTTTTTGAGACTTCAGAAATATGGAGAAGTATTGGCCTTTCATAGTGAATGAGGAGTTGTAGTCATGTAATATTTTGAAAATAGAATTATTATCTCGTTTTTAAATTTTTATTTGGGTACAATAATAGACTAATTTAGATTAAATAAAGTATATAGTGTAAATATTTCAATCAAATATCAATTGAAAATTTTTATAAGTCATTTTGAACCTTAAGTTTATGGTTTCATCCCCTAATAATCTAAATTTAAATTTAGTCAATGTAATTAATTTCAATCACATTCACTAATATTTTTGGTCAAAAAAATATGTGGTATTATTAAAAATTATAAATTAATATGATTAAAAATATGGAATCCATTTTTCAAAATTCCAATCACAAAAGTGGTATAAATTGATTAAAATTTAATCCCGCAGACATGACGACAATCCGGTTTTTTATTTAAAACTGTCCAAATGTTTTTGATGTTTTATATTCAATTTACTATTTAAAATTATTACAATGGAATAAATTGGATTAATTTATAAAAATATTATCTAATTAAACTTTAAATCCAATTAAATTCAAAAATTTATCTTTGTAAATAAATTTGATAGAAATATAATTTTGAACTAAATTTCTGTATTTTTCACTATTATTTAAAAAATGAAATGTTTCAGAAAAAGAGAAAAAACACAACCTATAATGATCCAACCCTAGTTACTCATATTTGGTGCATTATTACATAACATTTTCGTGATCATATGGGATCAAATCTTGAAAGAACGATCAGTTTTGTAGCCATGGAAGTACTAGACACATACACAAGTTTTACATTACATTATGAAATGAAAAACAAAAACATTTTGTATCCTTTAAACACACGCTTATCCTATAGATAATCCCTAAAAGTCAGTCATAATATAATTCTTCGCATCCTAGGAAAAATAAAAAAAAGAAATGGATGAGATCAAATGCTCAGTAAGGATAACAATATAGTGAAAACTTTAAAAAGTAAGCATAAACATTTAATGTGATGTATAAGACTAAAACAAAATCCTTTTAAACTAAAACATAAGTATAATATGGAAAATATAAATCAAATAATTACATTTTCTTATTCACAATGATATTATACTAGGCGGATAATCACATGTAATATCAATTGATAATTTCATAACGATGGAATGAATAATTATTGATATCAGGACCACATAGTCAAGTCCTCATGCCAAGGATTCAAATAATATTTTATCAAGGCCTTATTCTAGGACACTAGTTTTCCACATGATACCTATCAATGCATCTATGGGCTATAATGGGCCCCACCCATCACTTACTAAGTCCAATTCTTTACTCATATGAAACGGTTAAAACATAATATAAACATTCTTATTAATACTAGCATACAAAATTTAAATAATTTAACAATAAACTATGAATGGTATAAAAATATCACATCAATAGTCAAACATATCATAAAACATTCAATACAATATAGAAGATTGTATCATAATAAATCAACTTCAAACAAATATAAAATCTAACAAAGGATGTTGACATAGATGAAATCGATCCAAAAACTATTTGAGTGAAATATCTCTTTCTATTTTGGAATCATTTAAAAGTAAAGAAAAAATTTATTTTGAAAATATTTTTATAAGCTTGTAAGGGAAGCTTCTAATTTGTTATAATGGTGGGAAATATCGAGACCCGACGTATAAGTAAAAAACATTCATTCCTTAATTTGTCGAAAAGGTCATAAAGTACATTGTTTTGAAAAAGAAGAAAAGATTCATTTCAAAACATTTTATAAAAATTAAAACAAGGGTATAAATGAATTTAACCAATATTTTGGTAAATATTAAAAATGTTCTGAAATACTGTTTTATGAAACACAGATGTGGTTGATAAAGAAGTTCCGGAAGATACTTTCGTAAAAAAACCCAGGATAATAAAGAGACTGTAAAATTAACCCTAAACTTGTAATTTTTCTTAGTAAAGGGTACATTAAAATCCTATATAATGGTGAAATCATGGTTATTAAATTATTCAAGAACCACATATATATATTATATGATAATATAATATTATTTTTTTAATGACATTTCAGTAGTATCAGTGTTTTGGATGTAAAATGATTCATTTTTCTTTATATGTTTTGATACATAAGTCATATTTGTCATGAATATGATGTATATGATTCGTATTCATAATGATATTAGGGTCTTTAAAAAATTTTTTAATCATCAAATGAAAATTATTCTTAAATGGTTATGATGGGGAAAAAAATTCATCGCGTCGTGGAGACGGTAAGCCGTATGTACCCACGAGCGACAATATCATTCTATTAATAGTGAAATTTTATTTAATTGGATAGTATATTAAATATAAATAATAATTAGAATGTTATATATATTATTTACATCAATTATACTCATTATTATTATCATCCAAATAATGAAGTGTTGAATAACAAACTACACCACGACGTGGAGACGGTAAGCCGTACGTACGCACGTATGATAACTTTTTCATTCATATGATGGATATAATAATGAATATGGTTGTACCATATTTATAATAACATATATTTATGTAGATGTTACTGGATTTATTATTTGAGTATGGAAACAACAAATAAAGAGGATGTGGAGGAAGAAAAGAACTTTGAAAGAGGTGATGCTGTAATTATCTCTTATTTGGGTTCGTTCTTATTGATTTTCACAAAAGGGCTCTTTAGATTGGATTTATGATCAATGTAAGGCCTCTAAATTTAATTAAGTGTAGTTGAGAGGATATTTTAATAGGTTTTGGCCTATCAAAAAGGCTATGGATGTGTGAAATTAAGAGAAGGGAAAGTGACCTTTTATAAGAGAGGTGAGGGCCACATTAGGAAATGCTCGAAATATTGTTTTATTATAAATTAATATTCGGTTTAAAATGGATAAAAATTGATTTATTTAGAGGTTATTGTGGTCATGGGTCTAAAAAAACTCAACCAATAGGTTTTATACAATTTTAGGTCACCATATTAACCTTATATGTTATATTTAACACTTAGTTATGTTGTTTAACATTATCCATGTCTTCTTGTATTTTTATTATAACTGGTTTATAATCTTTCTATTAAATGACTAGAGAAAATTGATTGGTTAATTAATAAAATATCTATAATTATATAAGTTTTTTGGACAAATATTATATTTTATGGACTATTACATAATTTAATAAAATAATATTTGTTTTAAGAAATCATTTATTTCAATTTTGACACTATTGTGTATTTGGATTTTAAGAAAGTAATAACAACTTTATTATATTGAAAGAAATATATTTAATCAACCCTAACATTTCATATTTACCTAGAAAATTATTTTTTGGAAAAAAAACTAATTAATTATATTTATTTTAATATTTATAATATCATTTATTTGATTCTTTTATTAATAAGGAAAAAATTCCATCATTATTGTGTCAACATTAAATATATTTATTTTATGTCTAAAAATTATAAATAAGATTCCATGATGTAGGAATTATGGTTAGCTTTATAATGACCATTTATAGTGTAAAATATCATTTATATAACCCTTATAATTTTTTTTACTAAAAGATATATGTTCATTTTACATTTTCCTTAACATTAAATTAATTTTTATAAAGTGTCATTTTCACATACAAGTGGCCCCATGGGGTCTAGAAATCGACCCAAGGATTCCCATAGTTAGACATGTATCATCAAATAGGGTTACGAAACGTGTTGGGGTAATTTAATATTATTATAATATTATTTTTTACCCTTATTTTCTATATTGACCGTATAACCATGGTAAATTAAATATTTACTAAAGTTACTATTCATAATGTCTAAAAATAAAAGATACCTATTTAAAAATTTTGGACCTTCTGATTTCAAATATTGAATCCATTTTTCCAAATTAATAATAATGAAGATAAATTAATTAATTTAAATTAATTCCCGCTGTTAAAACTAAAAAGAGGTTTCATAAGAACTAAACATATCAAAAGATTGACATGTGTGTATGTAAAATTAAAATGTAAAATTACATCCAATGAACTAAATTATACTAAATGATAAAAATATTTTATAATGATACTTTAAAACCACTGAAAATGAATAATTTAAAACAATAAATTATTTCGATTAATAAAGTTGTATTTATTTAAAATACAATATTTTTCACCATTAATCAATATATGAAAGTTATCATAAAAAAAACAAAAAATTTACCCTAAGCTAATTTTGATATTATGAATCCAAAAAGGAATTCAAAAATAATTTTTTTATATAAAATTTCAAAAAGTGGGTATTACTATTCATAATTTCTTTTAAAATGACTAGTTTGATAGGCCGTAGTGAATTGGAACTCGGCGTTGCGTACATAACACACTATTTTATTATTCGAAGAGAAACATTTTGTGGAAGATTTATGTGTTACATTATTTCTTCATTCTAATAATTAAATCCTCAAACTTTCTACAACACTACCGCATAAAAAGATTTAGGTGGTTCTGTATCATAAATTTCTCAGGTTCACACGCTGACTCTTCCATTTTATGGTTTCTCCAACGAACTTTTACCAGATGAGTCGTTCAGTTTCTCAGCACTTGTTTTTTAGTATCCAAAATCATGATTGGATTTTCACAATATGACCGATTTGGTTCCATTTATATTTCCACATAGGTGAGTACATGCATTGGGTCAGGCATGTATTTTCTTAATAGTTATTCATGGATCACATCATGATCTTTGGAGAGACTTGGCATCATTTACAAACGATAATTCACAACCCCAATTCATTCTAGAATTTCAAAAGGTATGATGTACCTGGGACTCCATTTACCCTTCTTTCCGAATTGTGCAACACCCTTCCTTGGAGACACCTTCATGAAAGCATGATCTCCTACTTGAAATTACAAATCGTTAATTCGGTTAGGGCGTCTCTCTTTTTCTTACATTGAGTTTCTTTAATGTAGTTTTAGATAATGTTCACATTTTCCATTGTTTCCTCAAAACGTTCCGAGCCTACGATTTTCCTTTCACTAACATCATCCCAACAAGATAGTGTGTGACATCTATTTCTATATGACGTTTCTTATGGTGCCATATAAATACTTCAATGGAAGCTATTATTATAGGAAAATTATACCATAGCTAATTATTGATCCCACATACCTTGGAAGTCATGTGAGAAAAATATAAACATGTCTTCTAAGGTTTTAATAGTCCATTTTGATTGTCCATCAGTTTGAGGGTGGTATGCAGTGTTTAAATAATGTTCAGTATCTAGGGATTTGTGAAGACTTCTCTTGAATCTTTATATAAAATGAGGATCACAATTTGAAACATTCAAAAAATGTACAACATGAAGTCTTACAACTTCATTAATATATAGTCCTACTAAATGTTCAAGTGGTAAATATTCTATTATAGTAAGAAAATGCGCTGACTTTGTAAGTCAATCAACAATGAACCATGTTTTATCATTCCTTCTAGGAGTGATTGGAAGACCCATAACAAAGTACATCATAATATCTTCCAATTTCCACTCAGATATGGGAAGAGGTTGAATGAATCCTCTTGGATTTTGTCTTCCAGAATTCACATGTTGACAAACCATACATCTTGACACATAATTTTCAGTCACCCTCTTCATGTTGTCCCACAAAAAACGTTCCTTCAAATCTCTATACATTATACTTCTATCAGGGTTTATAGTGAAATTGTTGCTAAGAGAATCATCCAAAAATTCCCTTTTTAGATCAAGTATATCAGGAACACAAAGCCTCCTCTCAAATTTCTGAATTCCATCATCACGTACAAAGTCATCCAATATCCCATCATTCACAAATTTAATTTTTTTGAAACTCCTCCTCATCAGTCTGAGAACTCTTTATCCTATCTAGTATAGATGGTTTAGAAACCTTTTAAAAAAGTATCTATTTTTCACCTTCCATGATTATTCTCATATCCATATTTACTAGAACTATGAACATATGATCCCTTTCAAGTCTCATATTTTTTATAACTCCATGATCCTTTTCTAATCAAAGCATCTACCACCTTATTTTCCTTCCCCAGGTGGTAGTGTATAGGGAAATCATAATCCTTGACTAGTTCAAGCCATCATCTTTGCCTCAAGTTGAGTTCTTTCTATGAGAAAATATACATCAAACTCTTTCTATTGGTATATATCTCCCATTTTCACCATTGAGATTGTGTATCCATTTCTTCAAATAAAATATTATATCTACTTACTCAAGATCATGAGTATAATAGTATTGTTCATGAATATTTATCTACCTTGATGCATAGGAAATCACTCTATCATTCTGCATAAGGACACAACCATGTCCTTTATTTGAAGCATCACTACAATTAACAAACCCATCATTCCCGATTGTAGAGTCAAGATAAGAGAATTGACTAATCATATCTTATATTCTTCAAAACATTTTCACACTCTTTTGTCCAAACAAATTTAACTCCTTTACGTGTGATCTTAGTTAATGGGTCATCCAATTGGGAAACATTCTTGAAAATATACCCATAATAACCTTCTAAACCAACAAAATAGCATACCTTAGTTATAATCATTGGTGCTGGCCATTATTTTATTGCTCTTGTCATAGAAGGATCAACATATATTCTATCCTTAGAGACAACATAGACAATAAAAGAAATCTCTTGATTCTAGAAATCACACATTCTAAACTTCCCATATAATTTATTTCTTCTAAGAGACTCTGAAATAATGCACAAGTAATTTTCATGATCTTCGTAGCCTTTGGAGTATTCCAAGATATCATTAATAAACACCACTAAAAAGTCATACTGATATTAATTGATAACTATATTTATTAGATCCATGAAAACATAGGGTGCATTAGTCAGTTCAAAAGGCATTATGGTAAACTTGTAATGCCCATATTTGGATTAAAATGTTGTATTTATAATTTCTTCCTTCATCACTCACAACTGATGATATCCATATCAAAGGTCAATCTTATAAAAATATTGAGATCCATGAATTTGATCGGATAAATCATTTATGCGAGGTAGGGGATACTAGTTCTTTATAGTTATAGAATTGATCTTCCTGTTGTCAATGCACAAACTCATAGATCAATCTTTCTTCATAACAAAATGAACATGGGACCACTATGGAGAAACACTTGGGAGAATAAATGCTTTATTACTCAATTCCTCTAGTTGTTTTTTAGTTCAACTAATTCCACAGTGGCCATTCTATAAGCGGTCTTTGATATGGGCCTTGAACTATGAATTAAGTCAATGAAAAACTCAATTTTTCATTCAGGAGGATGTCTAGGAAAATCCTCTAAAAACACCTCAAAATATTATTTCATAATAGATACATCCAATATTGGAATATTCCTTTCCTCACCCATAATTTTTTCACCATCTTCCTCCCCAATAATTGAATTTAGTAGAGCTACTAGGGGTTGATCTAAAGGAGAATTAGATGGTGATGTTTCTTCTCTAAAGACAAGGGATTATTTATCATCATCAAAAATTGTAACCTAATTCTTCTGATAATAAATTTTTTCATCATGGTCCGAAATCCATCCATACTAAGGATTATATCAAATTCAATCATGGTTATGATGATGTGATCAGAAGATAAACCATGTTTATAGTCCATAACGGTAACTGATTCACAAAACATTGTTGCAATGATACTTCCCTTAAGAGTTTTGACAGACAACTCCCTTGTTATGTAAAATAGAAAATATACAATTTTCTAGGAAAGATGGGATGATATGAAAGAATGTAATGATCCATAATCAAATAAAAAATTGGCTAAATTTGAGGAAAAACTTAATGTGTCTGCCACCATGTCATTTAAAACATCAATCTCTGTAGTTGTGATCACATAAGCATGTAATTTCTCCCTTGGACTTTTTGGAGGAAAGTTTCCTTAAAACACATGACATTCATTTGAATAACGAACCATTTATTTACAACTATAGCTTTCAACATTGATAGCCTCTTTCTTCCCCTTTCAATCAAGTGCTTGGTGGCCTTTTTCTATACACATGTAAGTGAATCCCATTCCCTTAAAAAAAGCATTGGGGTGTTTCTTCCCATATTTACCGAAGGCTGTAAATTCAAATTTTCCATTCATTGCCTTATTTCCATTTCTAGAGTGTTCAATAGATCTCTTATTCTCTTTCAGTTATTTAAATTTTTAAGACATAACAAATTTATTTTCTATCTTGGAAACACATGAGACTATATCTACATATGATGATAATGACTGTGAGACTAATAAATGACAGAGAAATGGTTTTAAATCATCAAATAATTGATTAATATTATGACTTGGGATATATATATAATCTGCTTCATGCCTTGATAACCTTGTTAGCTTAGCCTCACACTTTGCAACATTCTCATCCTCATTTTTCTTAAGAATCAGAAATTGTATTTCCATATCTGCTCGATGTTCCTGTGAAAAGTATTTTTCTAAGAAAAAGATCTTTAAATTACCCCATTCCATATTTTATAATTCTTCATCCTCATTTTTGTTTTTAATTAATGACCACTATTGATCTTTATATCCTGTGAGGCGATAAATTGCCATGGAAACTTTTTCTTTTTCGATACTCCCCAAAGAATGAAATATTTTCTCTAAGAAACTTATCCATTGTTTAGAAACAAATGTATATGTAGTACCATTGAATATTGGTGGGTTTTCCACATGAATAGTTTTAACATTGATAATCCATGTTGTGGATTAGGGTGCTCTATATGGGTAAGGTTATTATTAATAACCTGAGTGAGTTATCCCATTATGGTTATAAGCTGTTCAATACTAGTTGCATCACTAGATACACTATAATTATCTTGATTTGGAGGTAAATCACTACATGGATTACAAGCATTTATAAAGTTTCCATTCCTTCCACTAAGATCCATATCTATTCAATGGCATACACTAGATTAGTTTATGAATTACAATATATAAGTTCAAACTAGTTAAATACCTAACATAAACAGAACAATTTATGCATATACTATATAATCATAAAAAAATGTTTTTTTAGTAAGTATTTACTCATAAATCCTTCATAATGGTTTTCAATGAAATTGGGAATTATCCTAAGCATATCCCCTAAGAGTGTTGTAACTAAGAGTGCAACAGGACCTATTATCGTGCACCAGTTCCCATTCGTGTCTAGATCAAAGTGGTGTTTTCAGGTTTTACCCCTAGATAAATATATTCTAGAGATGCCTCTACCTGCTCATATCTAGATAGGGATGTATTTCTTGGAAAATTCAAAAAATATCTACATTACAAAAATTATAAGAAGTTCTTCTATATTAATCCTCAATTTCTATCATAGGGTAATGTTCTCTAATTAGAGTTTTCTAAATATAGTTTCCAAGGTTTGTACTAAAAAACCTTCGATACAAACTATAACACCTTGTCCATAGTTATCCAGAGTTGGTGCATTATTACATAACATCGGCATGATCAAAAGGGATCAAATCCAGAAAGACTAATCAGTTTAGTATCCTTGGAAGTACTAGTTACATACATAAGTTTTACATTACATTATGAAATGAAAAACATCAAAATTGTGTCTCCTTTTAACAAACTCATATTTCTTAGATTATCCCCTGATGTATGACATAATATATTTCTTTGCATCCTAGGAAAAATAGAACATAGAAAGCGGTGAGCTCAGATTCTCACTAAGGATAAAAATACAGTGGAAATTTTCATAAATAAGAATAAACATTTATGACAATGTATTAGACTAAAACAAAACCATTTTAAACATAAAATTCAGTATAATATCGCATATATAAATTAAATAATTCCATTTACTTATTAACATGGATATTATAATAGTCATATAATCACATGTAATATCAATATCTAATTTAATATTGATGGAATGTATAATGCCGGACATCATAACCACATAGTCAAGGCCTCATGCCAAGACTAAAAATAAAAATTTTCCAAGTCCTTAGGCGAAGACACTAGTTTGTCTCATGAGACCTACCGATTCATCGAGGGGCTATAACGGGCCCCACCTTCAGTTATTAAATCTAATGAATTCCACTTATGAAAGGGATGAAACATAATATTAACATTCGTATTAAAACTAGCATAAAAAAATTTAATACTTTGACCATAAACCATGAATGGTATAAAAATAGAACATCTATAGTAAAACATATCACAAAAACATCAATATAATATGGAATATTGTATCATAATAAATCAACTTCAAACAAAAGTGAAATCCAATGATGGATGTTGACATAGATGAAATCAATCCATAAACTATTTTGTGAAATATCTCTTTCTATTTTGAAATAATTTTAAAGTAAAGAAAAAATTTATTTTGAAAATATTATTATATTATTTTAAGAGAATCTTAGAAGGTGTTATAATAATAGAAAATATCCACACCTTCCATATAAGTTAAAAACATTATATCCTTAATTTATCAAAAAGGTCATAAAGTTAATTATTTTGAAAAAGGTGGAAAGATTCTTTTTAATTTTTTTTATAAAAAGTAAAAAAAGGGTATATATTACTTTACCCCATATTATAGTTAATATTAAGAATGTCTTGAAATTAATTTTTAAGAAACATGTATGTGGATGAAAAATAAGTCACAGTTGATACTATCATAAAAACAACCTCGAATTATAAAGAGATTGTAAAATTAACACTTACCTTGTTCTTTCCCTTAGTTGAGGGTACGTTAACCTTCAGTATAATGGTTAAATAATTGTTATTAAATCATAAAAGAACAAAATACAAAAATATGGCTTCATATATGATCTTCTAATATTTCATTGTTAATGATATTTCAGTAGTATCATCGTTTTGGGTGTTAACTAATTCGTTTTCTATTATATGTTTTTTATGTATGTCAGTTTTGTTATGGATATGATGTATTTAATTAATTTCAATAATGATATTTAGTTCATAAAAATTATTTTTATTCATCAAATGAAAATTATTATTGAATGGTTATGATGGGGAATGAAATATCATCGCGTCCTCGAGATGGTAAGATGTATGTACACACGAGAGAGAATATCATTATATTAGTGGTGAAATTGTATGTAATTGGATGGAATATTATAAATCAAGAATAATTAACAAGTTATATTTTTTATTTACATCAGTTTTACTCATTATTATACCCATCCAAATAATGAAGTGTTTAATAACCAACTACACCACGACGTGGAGACGGTTAGCCGTACGTACACACTTATGATGAATTTATCATTAATAGGATGGATAGAATAATGAATATGGTTGTAACATATTTATAATAACCTCTAATTATGTATAAGGAACTAGAGTTATTATTTATTTATGGAAAAAACAAAAGAAATAGGAAGTGGATGAAGAAAAGAACTTTGAAAGAAGTGATGATGTAATTACCTCTTCTTCTAGTTCATCCTTTAGATTTAAATAAAAGGGCTCTGTAGGTTGTATTTATGATAAAAGTAAGGACTTTAATATGAAGTGAGGGTATTTGGGAGGATATTTGAGTATGGGTTATCTGATCCAAATGGTTTTTGATGTGTGAAATTAAGAGAATGGGAAGTACCATTTTATAAGAGAGGTGATGGTCACTTTAGGAAAAGTTTGAAATATTATTTTATTATACAATAATTTTTGGATTAAAATGGATCAAAATTGATTTATTTCAAGGATAAAGTAGTTATGGTTCGAAACCCTATTAACCAATAGGATATACATAGGTTTATTTAACCATATTAACATTATCTTTTAGATTTACCTCTTTTTAAATAGTTTAACTTTTATCATCTCTTCTAGTATTCTTATAATAGATGGTTAACAAAATTACTATAAAATTCCAAGAGGAAATCAAGTGATTAATTAATAAAATATATATAATTATATAAGTACTTTTTCAGATCCTTATATTATTATAACTGCTATATAATTTAATAAAATAGTATTTGTTTTAAAAACTCATTTTTCTCAATTTATATAGTATATGGTACTTGGTTTTTTTAAAATTCATAACAATGTGATTACATAGAAAGAAAATATTGAATCAAAAATAAAATTTAATATTTAACTATAAAATTTGTGTATGGAATCAGAACATTCTAATTATATTTATTTTAATATATATAATATCATTTATTTGATTATTTCATTAATAAGAAAGATACTTATCATTATTATGTCATAATTAAATATATTTATTTTATGTATAAAAATTATAAATAAAATACCATGATATAAGAACTATTATTATTTTTATAATTAATATTTATTGTCTAATATATCACTTATATAAATATTATAAATATTGTTTTACTAAAAGATATATTTTTATGTTACATTTTCCTTAACGTTAAATTAATTTTTATAAACTGTCATTTGCACTTACAAGTGACTCCATGAGGTCAATAAATAGAACGAAGGAAGACCATGGTCAATCATGTATAATCCATTAGGGTAATAAAATGTGTTAGGGTAATTTAAAATTATTATAATATTATATTTTTACCCTTATACACCAGATTTACCCTTTAACCATGGTAAATAAAATAATCACTAATGTTATTATTCATAATGTATAAAAATAAAAGTTACCTATTTACACAATTTGGACCTTAATATTATAATTATGTAATCCATTTTTCCAAATTCAAAACAGAGAATTTGTTGAAATTAATTTAAAATTAATTCCTGTTTTCAAAACAAAAAAGCGGGGTTTTTAGAAGTTAAAAATATCAAAAGATCAACACGTGTTTATGCACAATTTAAATGTGAAATTAAATCCAATTACCTAAATTATATTGTAGGATGAAAATATAATTTAATTATTTATTAAAAATACTCAAATTTATTGTTTAAAACTATAAATTATTTCAATTAAAAATGTTATTTTAAATTAAAATTTAGTATATTTTACAATTTATCAAAATATGGAAGTTGTCATAAAAATACCAAAAATTTATCCTAAGCTAATTATAATATTCCGAATCAAAAAATTAAGAGAAATTTGAAAAATAATGTTTATAAAATATCGTAAATTGAGTATTACTATTCATAAATGTTTTTAAAATGTCTAGTTTGATAGGTCGTAGTGTGCTTGAACTCAGTATTGTGTAAATCACATGCTATTATATTATTAAATGAGAAACTTACCATGGATGCTTGGGGTGTTACACAACCAAACATAATTAATATGATTATATTTAAAAGACGAGGATTATTTTAAAAATTTAAATCAATAAAAGTCTCCAAATTAATATTTTAAATGGTTTATCCCTTAAAATGTGATAAAATTTCCTTTATAAAAATAAATGTTTTTAGGTTTCAAATTTGGTCAATTATTATATTATTCCAATAAAATAAAATGGATCAATATAAAAAATATTTTATTGAATATATAACATATATATTTCATTAAAATTATTAAAAAATGGTTATTAATTATGTTAATAATGATTGAACAATATTTCAATATTACAAATAATAATATTTCTTTTTATATCCAATGTGTTCTTATTTTCATTTAGAAATAATTGGTAACAATTGAATTACTTTTAAATATATAGAATCCATAAATTTTAATAAATTAGTTTATAATATTCTTAACCAATAATTTAATGGCTATGATATATGATATTACATTAAATATTGATTTTTAATAATACATTTTTATTTGGTGGAACTCCGTCTTGTGTTTCATGGAAGCCATCGAGGAAGGATGATCTTGTGTGGAATTCACTCTAACTT
Source organism: Viscum album (assembly GCA_963277665.1). Taxonomy (NCBI): domain Eukaryota; kingdom Viridiplantae; phylum Streptophyta; class Magnoliopsida; order Santalales; family Viscaceae; genus Viscum; species Viscum album. Next base: position 791,301,085 of record OY728153.1, read on the forward strand.
AGTTTCCATTAATTATTAGCTATATAATATATTATAATTATAAAATATAGTAAATATATTTCAATTTATTTGGTTATTATATTCCCTTTTTATACTTGGTTTTGTCTGTCATACACGCCATTGAAAACAATGTTGTACTTTATAATTTATGAGTATTACATTCTCCGCACCTTAATTAAATTTCATCCTCCCAATTTAAACAATATATTGTTAATATATTGTTTGATATTTTATAAATAGATTTATCACAATGTGTGATGGTTTCATAATACATCCTCTAGAAAAGAGATATTAGGATGTACAAAGGTCATATGGCCTAACAGTTAACATGGTTTCTAATTAGTGGGAAGTGAAAATACATACTTAGTGGAAAAGAATAAATATTTATAGGGATTTTATGAGTTCATCAATAACAAAAAATTTATTGATAAATGTAATGTTGATGCCCTTAAATCCATAATAATTGATGATTTAAGAGACTATTGGTTAAGCAGAAATTAAAGTATTAGGAAAAATATTTTATTTCAAAGTCATTGACATAATGTTGGGTAATTCTTTTACTAACCCAGAATATAAAAAAATATTCATTCTTATTAGTTTTCAATTTCATATGAACAATTCTATCATTTGGATGATATTCAATAAAATAATAATTCATCCCTTTACACACAGAAATTTATTACCAATAATGACTTCATTATTCTTTTAGCACTAAAAGAAACTTTTAATGGATTATAAAGCCTATAAAATTGTGATGTTTCTAACTATATGTCTCTAACTATCCTCCAAAACTAGTGTCATCAATATATTAATCTGAAATCCTAAAAAGTGATATTCATGGTTCATCATTATCATTTTTTCCTCAAATTATTTAACTAAAAACAATTATAAACTAATTAGAAAAATGTGTAGGTAATCATTTGGAATGAAACCATTATTTTCCATCAATAATGGGTTCAAGACTCACATCATTATTGTATTTTATTGGTTTTCACCTGGATTACAGGATGTCCTTTAATAGAACCATATTAATATAATTTCCAAAATAACTAAGATATACATCAATGAAATTGACGTAATCAATAAATATATTTTTAAGTATAGTTTCAATACAACATCAATACATAAATACATTATATTATTTATTTTATAATAGGTCCATAATTATTCTAGTGTTTATACATAATATCAATTATAGGATTTGTAAATCATGACACCATATCATTAAATCTAAAACACATTCTGTTTAAACATGATTATTCATTTTCATTATCCATTCAATTTATTCATAATGTTTTGTAAAAAAATGGATTATCTTAAGAATATTTCCTATGAGTGTCAAATCAGGTGTTCTATAAGGGCCATTTTTATTTTCTAGGTTACCTCAAGTAAGTCTTAGAACACATTTTTGGAGTTATTACTCTTAGGTAAATTTGTGACATTACCCCATCCAATTTTTTATATGTATATGGACTTATTTCTAAAAATACACACATAATCTCTTCCTTAACACAATAATAAGATGTTATTGTGTACTTATCCTTAAATTATACCTTAGGGTTTTTTTGTCTTACATATTTTCCCTAAATCAAATTCCAATGGTTCTTACTAATCATACTCTAATACAAACTGTAATTACCAAACCTTAGATATCACTATGGATGTGTTTTCTACTAATTAAATTTTCACAATTATAAGTAATAAAATCCCAATGGACCTAGAGTTTAGTAATCTTGGTAAAAAAGATACAGAAATGTGACTTTTATTACAAATTAACACATTAAATAAAATGCAATTCTTTTTATTATTTATACACAAATAACTTTTATGATAAATATATATATCTAGTAAATCCATGCATTTCATTCATAGTAAGCCTCATAGATTCCTAGAAGGTGAAGCATAATAAGTGTGATATCAAATGATAAGTAAGGTAAAAATATAGGGGAATCAATAATGAATCAATGAGAGTAATAATTATGGCATTTTAAATAAATGAAGAAACATAACATTTAAATAAAACTATGAAGTAGGTGTATATATAATATTGAAATTTAATAAATGGAATCACATTACATTTAAATAAATATATAAGGAAAAATAAATATGGAAAGGTAAGAAACTGAGACACATTCAATTTAATCGATGTAATGAAAATGAAATGTTTCTATTGTTATATAGACACAAAATATCAAGGATCAATGATAACAGAAACTAATTTGGGGGAAATTAATTCTTAATGGAAATAATTTCTAAGGCACATAATAACCTATACCTTCAAGAAAATTCACAAGATGGTTAAAATAACAGATTAAAACCCATTTAATTTGATAAACTTCTTTATCTCATGAGAACATGTCAATGCATTAATGAGATATATAATGTCTAAAATCCTCTCATGATTTTTTATCCAAAGTGTTCCTTATATTTAATAACCAATATAATATTCCTTATAAAATATCCTTATTGAATAATGAATACAGTATTATCAATATTTCAAAAAATAACAGAACAACTATAAAAGTAGATAATATAAGTAAAATAGTATAATATCTAGGCAATAGTAATATCCTAGAAAAATGAAATGGATAATTTGGGGAAATTCAAATATTTGATGATCAAATGAGATTTATTTTTTCAATATGAATAACCAATGAGTCAAGGAAGTGGAAGTTATTAATATCTTTGGTAAAATAAACAATAAATCATCCAAAGGAAGTATAAATATGGCATCAATAAAAAAATTCCAAATGGAGTAAAAATTAGGGGTTAATTTTTTCAAGAATAAAATACTATAAGAAGATCTTTATAAAACATTCTTGAGGAAAATATCCTTTTGTTATGATAAAATGTTTAAAAACCCATTTATTTGAAAACCAATATTGAATTTATTTTCATTAAAAAGTTTCGTTTTAAACATGAAATGGAAAATTTAGTTAAATAATACTAGGTAAATCAATAAATGGTGTACAAGGTAAAAAGAACATTCCATTCGTATGAAAAACAGGATAGAAAAATGAATTATTTAGAAAATGAAAATATTATTCCATTGAAAGGAATGGTAAAAATAATATAAAAAATTTAGTTTCCATATAATTTTAGAAAAAAAATATTCAATACATTTTAATAAAACACGGTTTTTATAAGAAAATAGGTTCCCAGACTGAAGAGTGAAATGATGTTTGTTTTTCATAATTTTTTTTTTGAAAAAACCATGAGTACTAAAGAATGGAAAATGGTACTAATACATGAAAGGGTCATGAATTACTAGATAGAGATAAATTAATGGATTAATTAAAAAATGGTTATATAATTTCCCTTAATGGGAATACCATTAAAATATCTCCATGGTTATTTTTTTATGAAAATAATTGTTATACATTCCTAAGTGTCTGATTCCACATTGATATATTTTAAATCATAAACCAATTGAGGGAATATTATTAAATTAACTTTTAAATAACATTAAGAAAAATTAATTATTAATATAATGTATAATAATGGTTTGTATACACACCACAAAAAATAAGTAAGTGGTGAAAATGACTTTTATCTCACATAAGTTAAAAGTGAGAAGAAAAATCCATTATCTTGCGTTTGATGTGTCTTTTGTGTATTTATATTCTTGAAACAAATTTTAATACTATATTTTAATAAAAACTCTTTTCATTATATAATTACTTTTATTTATATTTTTACTATGTTTTATACAACTACTTAAACAATTATTATTACATCGGCTGTTTTGACCAAATCCAGATTATGCATCCAAAACCAATTTGGTTGGTCAACTATGGGTAAAGGGTTCATTATAAAAAATATAAAGAATAATAATCATGAAATAATTAAAATATATATACATTAATTAATCTTTTAAAATCATTCAATAAATATGGTTATGTAAAACAAACCAAAGTTAAAATCCCACAGAAGGTACGTCATACGTAAGAATGTGTAGCTTTCCAATTTTTCGATGATAGTTATGGAAGGAAGGGAAGTAACATTAATATTTAAATAATTAATATTATATCATAAATATAATATTATTTAATAATATATAATTATATATATATATATATATATATATAATATTATGTAAAAGGAATCACAAAATATCTAGGAGACGATAGTCTGCACGTTCATGAACGACGTTACAACTTTTTAAATGTGTGGAATGGTAATAAAGAAAATGTTATATATTATTTTCATAAAAATTAAATTATATCATGAATATAAAATATATTTCTTTTATGTGACAGATTCTTTATTATAACCATCCTTTATAGGATCTATGTATAGTGTGAATGAATCGCATCACATTAAGGTGGAAGTAGTCCACACTTTCACAAACAACATTATAAAATTTTAAAAAAGGGAAAATAAAATGGTGTGGGTGGTAAAAGAGTTAAATAAAAATAAAGATATAATAAATATCATAAATAACATATATAAATACATCTACCATCATAATTTCCACCATAAGAGGTGGTAATGGAAAAATTAACAATCACTATTTTATGAGGTAGTAGTTCACTATACACAGAAACATAATGTTTATTAAAAATTAGATTGATATGTGTGTAATTGTAGGTTTAATAATTAATCTAAAAACAAATTAATATATTTAGTATAATGGTTTTATTATATTATATTTGGAGAGAAATATTTTATGTGGTGAAAAATAAAATAAAACGAAGGCCCAGAGGGAGGATTCAAGGTCTAGTTGAGTGGTGTGGGGATGTTATTGGGAGGATTTTTTGTGAACATAAATTGTTTTAGTGGTGTTAGGAATGGGGAGATGTTATAGCGTTTTATAGTGAAGGAGAAATGGTACTCATATAATACTTTGACAATGGAATTATTCCAACATTATTCATTTTTATATGGATCCAATAATGTTAATATATATATATAAGGGATTATATTCTCTATATATGGCCATAAAATATATACTATACAAGTTTATAGGTATTTTTGGGCCGTAAAGTTTTGGTTTAGTCCCTTATTAATTTTAATTTAACCTTAATCGATGTCCTTATTTTTAATCATTTTTACTAATCATTTTTGGTAAAAATAAAATTTTTAATTATGAGAAATTATAAATTATTATAAATAAACATATAGAATATATTATTTAAAATTTAAATCATTTATGTGGCATAAATATATTTAAATTTAATCTCACAGATGGGGCGACAATGCTAGTTTTTAATGTAAAAATGTCCAAAAGTTTTATATGTTATAATAGTAATTTTCATAGTTAAATTTATTAAAATGACATAAATTTTATTAAATGATATAATATATTATCTAATTAATATTTTAAACAAATAATTATTTAATTTACCCATAACAATTAATTATATGAAAAAGCAGTTTTGAAGAAATTTCAGATTTTTTCCCTATTCATTAAGAAATGAAGTGTATCAGAAAAATATAACAAATTTACCCAATATTATTTATTAATTTTTCTTTCAAATTTTTAGTTTTTTGAAACATTAAATGAATATGTTTTTCATAATTCATATTTAAAATGCGTTCTCTATTAATATACTATAAAATTACCTTTATAAAAATATAGTTTTATGTGTGAAATTGGGGTTATTGTTAGCTTATTCCTATAAAACCTAATGGTTGAATATGAAAAATATTTTAATGAATATATAAAATATACATTTAATTACAGTAATTACATAATTTTAATAAATTAATTTTTATGACAAAACTCATTTAGAATCCTAGAAATAATAATATTTCAATTTATATCAAATTGGTTCTTATTTTTTTCTATTTAATTTTAATAAATGAATTAATCTTATATTTTTATAATCCATAAATTTTCATGAGTTAGTTAATATTATTCATAATTGTTAGCATAACATCTACGTTATATCATATTATATGAAATAATAATATTTTAGTAATACATTTCTATTCGGTGAAATATAGTCTTCCATGTAACACAATCCATCTACAAAGGTCGATCTTATGTGTATCGGAAGAATAATTAGTCTTTCATGCATTACAAGAAGTAAAATATAATATACTTATTTAATATTGTAATAAATTATAATGTATCAGGTTGTTATAAATCATTTTTACAATTTGTGGTGATTGTCAAACATTCCATTGAATACAAAGACGTAATTTTGAATTTTTGGATGTTACAGAAGTGTCTCTCTACTAATTTATAGATACAAAACAATTTTTTCACTCTATAAATCAAATTATTTATATATTATTAATTATTAAAAACTTTTTATCTCAATATATTCAATATATTAATTTAAAATTATATATATTCAAATTCCCAAAATTCATCACATGTTAGGATTCAAAATCAATATATACCAATCTTATAAATTCTATTATATTGTTATAAATCCATATAATAATTAAAATAAACTAAAAACTAAATATTATTCTTATTTTCCTAAATTTTAATTTAATTTATATAAACCTTGATTTTTATTATTGACACTCTATAACCGAAAAAACCTAAATCCCACATAAAAATAGAATAATTAAATTAAAAATATTATCATACATAATTACACCATGATGTGGCATCCTACTCACATATCCAATTTGCAGAGGAAACTATTAAACACATTTAGGGAAAAAATTCAATGATACATATCATCCTATGAAATGTTTTCTATTTCTCCCTACAAAGACAAAAAAATACAATAAAATACATTTTCTCATTTTGATTCAAAAATTAAAATAATTTTCTTATCATAATTTTTATATGTATGATATAGTGATACATAAAACCACATTTTTCATTTCATCTAGGAGAACCATTATAATCTCAAATATTATTCTCCATGAATGGATCAGTATATATATAAATTCCATGATAAAAACCAGAAAAAAGTTTCATATTCCATTTCTATTAGGACTTTTTGGGTCCCTTGGAATGGAATTAAGGACTTCAGGTAGTGAATATTACCTTTTTATTTATTTGTACAAAATATAATTTATCATATTTTTAACAATGTTAAAATATATAGAGAAAATAAGACTTTTATCATTGGTTTTTATATAGGATTAGTGCACCAATATCTTATTCCTCTCATAAATCTCCTCCACTCTTCCAGAAAATTGTTTTTCACTAAATCATCAATTTGGAATGGGATTGATAAACCAATTACAAAAAATACAAACATACCTTTTTGACACCTCATTGTGTAACACCTAAGTTTTAGATGAGTAATAACCTTCATTAATTTTTTCTATGAGGAAAAATCCATACCTTTTATTGTAATGAAAGAAATAACCCAATGACATATTTTGGATGGAAAAACCGTAAAACGAATCTGTTGAGGGAAAATATGTAGTAGAAATAATAATAACTACAAAACAATAAAAATGAAAATGGTTTTGAGAAGATGATTTAGAAATATATTGAAGATCATGATATATGATCAATTTAGTGGTTGAATATGAAGGTGATGAAGTTAATAAATGATAAAAGTAGAAGAATTTATGTTGATGGAGAATCTTAAGAAAACTACAGAGGAGAAGGAAATGTATTATCGCAACCCTTCTCAAATTTTTTATATACACTAGTACATTTTTTAAAGTTAAAGTGATCTCTAAAAGATTAAAACAGATATCTATATATGTGATTCTGTGTCCAATGTCGACACAAAACTTGTTAGTGTTTAATAATAAAATAATATGGACCTTAAATTTTTTGTGGAATCCTCATTTAATATAAAATACAATTAGAATAATATTTATTTATGAAATATTAATATCAATATTTTATATATTTAGAATAAAAATTAATAGTCAAATAAAAGTTAAAAAAATATTGAAATAATAATATAATTATACAGAAATTATTCATAATATAGAATATTATGAAAATAAAGCACTATATAAAAATATTTTGAATGAAAATATGACACTAAAATAATGTTGAAATTATTTTTAAATAATTTTTAAATTATATTTGAACATAATATATTAAACATTTGACAGTTTAATTTATTTTAAAAACATTAAATTAAAATAGTAAAATTAAAATTGTATAACATTTTTATTAAAAAATGGTGTGTCATGACTCACCTGTGAAAATTTAGAGTGGTGATAAATTATCCAATATTTTAAATTTCTAATGATGTAATAACATATAATTACGATACATTGTCTATCATAGAAAAAATTAATTAATTTAACAAAAAAATGAGATCCATGAATCTTTTTCAAAAATGGGTTCATGAGAAAAATAAAATTGTAAATATACAAAAAAAGTAAAACTAAAATGGAGTTATTTTAGTAAATCATCTTTATCTAGAATGATCAAATTTAAATTAAATCACACTGATCAGTATTTAATAGAAAATTTACACAAAATATAAAATTTATTATTTTTAAGAGTTATGATTAAACACTAGAAAGTAACTAATTTTTTTATATTCAATGTTAAATAATGTTTCAAGAACATATTAGATACGACAAAATACATCCAAAAGAATAAAAATGTTTCATTACATTAATTTTTTTTTAGAAACTATACCTAATTTTAAGCATCGAAATATTTTCATTTCATAAATATTAAAAACAAGAATTTTATTATAAAAATTTAAATAATTTTAAAATTAAATTCATTATTGAATAAAAATTCCAGATTAAAAATATTATTCAACTATTAGTTATGAAAATCTAAAATATAATGATCAAAATATATTTAGAAGTTTATTATATAAAAATACATTTTATTTCTACAAAAATTATTTCTATATGAGTATTGAAATTTATGTTTTCATAATAAAATTAGTTCAAATGAATATTTAAATATTACATAGTAGAAAATTATTTCAAAAATCAAACATTGGGTTACTCCCCCTAAATTCATGTATCATTATAGAAATATTGATCAATACTATTATAATATTTTAGAGAATTGTTAAAATATAATCAGCATATTTAAAAATTACTTTTATGTATGTAAACTATAGAAATGTTACATTATAAGGAAAAAATAAAAAGAAAATAATGAATATTCCTTGAATTAGATTTAAAATCATTTTATAAAAATATACCAGATATCTTTTATACAACAAGATCAAATAATATTATATTTGACAGTTTGCATTACGGTAAAAAATAAACTTACTTGGAGTTAGTGACTAGATTAGATTAAATTGGGTATGAAACATATTTTGGACCCCATCATGTCCATATACCATGTGACATTGCAACACTTCAAGAAATATTCCTTCAAAAAAATCAGGAAAATTATTTTCTTGGTATCCAGGATAGCGTGGGTCCAACTGGATTACTTGAAATAGATTTACATACCCATACATATTAGAGAGATTTATTTTATGGTAATATAAAATATAATTTTTTTAAAATTATATTCATAGTATGGAATGAATTCATAGTAAAAAATAAAGAACTATTGGTTTCATAATTCCATTTTATGTAATAATTAACGAAATTAACAGTTGAAATATTCTAATTTAACCCATTATGAAAAAGAGTTCTCTATATAATTGGAACATAATTAATATAGAGAATTTTTCCTTAAATTGGGTTATTCATAACAATAATTTTATCAAATTTCACATTGCCTAAAAAAGTTATAGTTTACATTAATATTCTAAATTTATTTTTTATGGGTTTCATTGTTTTTTAGAATAAATTATAGGCCATCATAATAACTTACATTTTATCATCTTCTAAAACTTTTTAGTTTTTTATTTTCCTATTAAATAAGTTCATATTAATATTTAAAAAATTTTAAATCATTAAAAACTAATTTAAATATTCCATTTTAAATTCATCGATTTTTTACCAAAAAACATTTATTCTCTTTTTTTCATCATGAAATTTTAATATTTCATCATCTATATAATTCATATATTTTATATTACATACAATAAAGTAATTCTCATGTTTATTTTATATGTTATGATTAGTATTTTCTCTTTTCAATTCCATGTATAGTTCAACCATTATCACGAAATCACATTGAAAACTTTCATTGTCATTAGTTAGATATTTAACTACATTTTAAATATTTGTGTCATAACTATAATAATAATTATTTTCATAGTGTACTAAAATTAATTTAGTATCCCTCACGAGAATATTGGAATATTTATTTTTTAGTTTTAGAACCAATATCTCTATAGTATGACACTTTTGTACAACTCTATCCTGCATGATAATCCTTTCATTGTTACTTCTTATATTAAATTTCATTTACTTATTATTTTAATTTGGGAAAATCATTTTTTATATTCACCTCTTTCATGAACTCATATTATATTAATTCAAAAATAACATATTCTCTAATTTTACCACTTTTACTTACCTTTCTATCATCTTTGCGATAATATCTTCTTTTATTCTTCGTATACACTCTCTTACCCATCATATACTTATAAACACCTATAATGAAATTTTATATCTCATCCATATAAATTTTCTACAATCACTATCAATATTAATTATAAAAAACAATTATATTTTATTTAAATTATATACATTTCCATTTTTCAACGTCATTAATGTTTTCATTCTCCATTTCTATCTCATTTTTATGAATAAAACCTATCATAAAATCCAAATAATATCAATTAAAACCCTTAATTTATAAAATAGAAACATTATTTTATTTCCATCCCTTAGGTAGATCTCTAAGTATTATTTCAACAACAAATACATTCTTTGTGGTATATATGAGATAAACCATACTATTAACAAATTTGGTGAATATATTGTACATATCATTTCATCATTCTTGGTTAGTCACCCAACATTATTCAAAAAAATATCAATATATACCTAGCATGCTTCTATAAAGCCTGTCAGTTCCTTGTATAGTGACATTTAATTTCATCCAAATGTCATCAAAATATTTTCAGGATTAAATTTGAATATATATATATATTTATAATTAATGAGAAATAAAATTAATTCATAACATTGTAATTTAAGATAGGTTTTGTAGAATCATTACCAGTATGTGTTTCTGAATAAACATCTGAAAATATATATTGTTTTTAAATTATATATTAATGATCAAGGAATATATTTTTCTATAATACCTTCATTCTATCATTCCTGTAGGCATAGTGACATTAGTTGAAGTAATATGGTCTGATGGTATTCAACATATTGACATATTGATTATATATAAAATAATATTTGATATTTTCTTTATTGTTTTGTTTCAAGGGCAATGGTTAATTAATAATTATATAATGAAACCATTAAAACCAAATCCTTAAAATATAAAATCCCTATGAAAATAATTATTAGTCTCCTTGGTATGGAAGTAGTGATTAGAAGGGGGTGAATAGTCCTCTCTGATTTATTATTAAATATTATAAATTATCTAAGTTATTAGACTGTTAAAAGTGGAAAAGTTAATAAAACATTTAACACATGATGTTTTTTAATTGGTTAAAATCACCACGATCCTAATATTTCAATAAAACTCCTCTAATAAATATAGAAACTAGTATACAAAAAATATTCAATTATTAATTCGAGTGATAACACAATTGCATAAAAATAAAACATAAATTTTTTACACATGGTGGTATAACCCCTGATAGTTGAAGAATCCACCACATTCATTTCTTTTTACTTGGTGGAACAAAACAAATATGTTTTTGGATGGGAGGAATAACTAAGTTATTTATTTTGGATGGAAAAAGAATAAAAAACTCTAGAGGAAAATCTGCTAGTAGAAAGAATAACAATAGATAAATTATATAAAACTAATGGAACAATAGTTGAGTAGATGATATATATATTTATTTCTTATTCAGTTATTTAATCACATCACTAGATAAAGATGAATGTGATAAAGATCCTCAGTGATCATAGTAAAATAAAAGAATTTGAATAATTTTCATGATCAATCATGATAGGAGCTGAAAATAAATTATCTTATCCCTTATCAAATTTTTTATAGGTACTGGTATATGTTAGTTTATATATGATGAAATCTAGAAAAAATTTAAAACATATATCTATCAGAGTGTGTCAATATCAAATTATTATGTGACAGTTGTTAGTGTTTAATTATAATATAATATTGTCACGAACCCGGTTGGGTCATCATCCGACCCGGCGCCCGACCCTGCCCACGACAAGGCCCGAAGGGTGTTCCCGATCCCCACAGGCTGGAAAAAGTGCCCTGGGTAACAAACATTACGTGGGAACAATTTACCCAAAATAAAAGTCAAAAAACAACAACTAACCTGATAAATAAACTGGAACTAGAAATTGAAAACCAAACACGCTTTTAAACAATGAATAGGTTTAAAGTATATAACTCGAACCAATAGATAAAAAGAAAAGAGGACAATGGAAACTAAAACACTTAATCAAACCTCAAAGCAACATGGGAGGTGCGACATCCACACATCATAAACGTTAACCTCCACGAGAAGAACATCATAGACCAGCCACCACCACTGAGCACAATGCCTCAACCTGGAATACACAGAGAACAAGGCCTACATACACCCAAAGGTGTATGTAGGGTGTGATCAAAGAGCCCAGTAGGATGTCACCGAATAAAAAGGTTCCACGGATAATTGTTAAATGACAAATACACTTGCAATATTAACTAAAGAAAAGAAATAAAATCTTGAACTGTTTAAAAGAAAACGGAATTTAAGAAAACAGTTTCAAATGGAACAAATTAAATTAAAACACATGCACCCTTATTTTTTTAAAATAACCACTATGTCACACTGATGGGTGCAAAGTAACCAATGAGCACCAATATGGGAGAGGCCGCATGGGTATCAGCTATCATGGGTCCCTAGATCTTCGTGTCTTAGTGAAACGTGGCTTAGAAGTCCACGAACCTCAGAAAACGTGGCTTAGAAGGCCACGACCCTCAGAAAACATGGCTTAGAATACCACGACCCTCAGAAATGCATATGTTTAGTTAGTGTTGCAATCGTCAGTCCTTCCAGTGAAACCGGGTCGAGTCACCTCCAGAACACTAGCCCATTAGTCTAGTCTACCCTCCTAGCTACCTGGGCTTCCCGGTTTGTGCTCAAATAAATTTCAAGTTCATGTCACATGTCACACTAATGCATAAAATCCAAACAGGATATTTACACACACATAATCACTATTGCACACTCAAACCCTCTTTTAAAACTATACGCACACAAAAAAGGTTTTCAAAACTCAATCTGCATAGGTTACGTACTTGGATAAACCATCCGCACAATAAAAAAACATTTATCATTAAACCAACCACCACTTACACACATAAATGACATTTTGAAATAAGACACACACTAAAACGTTTTTAAAATTCATTTTACACCATTGTAAAAATTTAATACAAAAAAAAAAAAATATAAAGCAGTAGTAAAAGAGTGTTACAAGGCTTTGGCACACACTAGAATAACCAGTTATAAATCCAAACGCATTCCAACATCACAGGAACTCAAATAATGTTTTAATGTGTAACTTGCACCACCAAAAAGTTTTGATGGAAACCCCATAAAATATATGAAAAACAGAATTTCATAAAACACATAATTTAAAAAGAAAAAAATAAAAGCTTATAAAACAATTTAAATGAAATCGTTTAGCATTAACCACTAAAATAAAGAAAAAACAAATTTTATGACCAAACACACCCAACATCGTGTCAGAAAACCAGTTCTCACCACTTGCACGATTTAAAAAGATAACAGCACAATTCAAAAGATACGAATAGAGTTCTCAGTATAAAACACCCAATAATATGAACAATTTACTAAACAATTTCAATGAAAACTGGACTTCAAATAGAACCATCTTTAGAGAAAAATAATTAATTAAATAATATTCGAAAAAAATAAACATTGCAAATTAATTTATCAGATAATAATTAGACGGGGAACCACCTACCTTTGATGCTGAATTTCCCACAAATGAGTGAGAAACCTTAAATTGCACCATGAACGCACCACACAAAGATCAATTGAACCATAAAACAAGAATTCAAACCAAAATAAATCAAAAACAACCCCTAAATTTGACCACAAACATGTCTGAAAAAAATATAACCTCAAAAAAAGAAAAGGAAAAAGAATGAGGCAGGGGCTTGACCAATGGAGGTTTCGGCCAAGGAGGGCAGACCGGCAGGGGGGTATCGGGTTCACCGTACCAGGTGAGGGGGACGGCGGCTGGGGGAGGTGATTTGGAAATTGCATGGTGCGCCGGCTGACATGGGCTTCCAGGGGGGTTGCGCCTCGAGCTAGACAAGGGGAGCAGGGCGGGTCCGTGCAGTGACGCGAGCTGAGGAAGGGGGTGCAGCTGGTTCGATGAGCGGGCGCACGACGGGAAATGGAGGCGCACCAGAGGTGGAGGAAGTGGTCTGGCAGGTAGCTTGTGAGCCACGAATGGAGGCATGCCGGAGGTTGAGGTAGCAGCACTAGCATGAGACGGTGGGGTGTTGGTCGGGAGAGGAAGGAGGCCGGTTGATGGTTGGAGAGCCGGTGGCGGGGCGAGTAGGCCGGGAGAGGGAGGAGGGCGATGGCTAGGGTTAGAGGGGAGGGGGTGAGCCACATGATGGGAAGGGGTAGGAGGGGGATAGGAAGAAAGGGAGGGAGGGGAAAAAACAATAAAATAAAAAGAAAAGAAAAGGATAATAAATATAATAATAAGACAAACCATAACCTAGAATAAAACTAATAATAATAAATAAAACTACTTAATTTTCATCAATAATATAAATAATAAAAATACCCATTAAAAATTAATAATATACTCAAAATTATAATAATAATAATATAATTATTATTAAAACAAACTTCATTAATTTTCTTTTATCACTTTTATTATTAAATTTATCTTTATGTTGCCACTAATTTAATTTTTTTTCTTTATTACCTTTTCATCTTATTTAATTTTTATATCTTCCTCACTAATTCATTTTATTTTATTACTTGACCATCGGCAGGTCACCAAGTGTACCCGGAGAGGCCACACGGTTTCAAAATCGTGCCTCGCCTGAGGCCGCACGGTCTCAATTATCGTTTTAACCCTCTTAAAATTTATTTCTTTATTAATTAATTCTTTATTTAATTGATTGCACGTTAAGCAGGTGTGTGGAGAGCCGAGCGAGGTCGCACAACGACCCCAGCGAGGTCGCACGGCTTCGACAGTGGCACGCTGAACGCCGAAAAGGCCATAATGTTCGTTTCAAAATAAAACTCAGAAATTCTAAGTCGGGACTTGACCCGAACTCTCTGATGTCTAATAAACCAATAAAATAAATAATACAAAAAGGACTGGTGTGAAGATTCTCCCCACCATGAAGCTTTCCGTCCCCAGAAATCCACAACCAGAACAAAACCCAAAAGCAGGAAACCACACTCTCTTAAGGTTCAAAGGGGATTCCCACAAACACCAAGAAAAGAGATGAAAAATTATCGTTCTCAAGGAAAGTGACTCAATGAAAACATCGAGAAACTCATATAAAGACTTTTTGATATGTGTCGTCGGCCCCACGGAGCTAAACTCCTCCAGTTGACTAATCAAGGAAAGCGACTCTCGCACCCACGAAGAACAACTTGACAAGCTGAGACATCTCAAGAACTATTAAACCGAAACCACACCATTTGTATAGAATTAACAAACAAGGTCAAACCACGTCCATGGAACACACTTATCACTTATCACCAATCCATATTTAAAACAGAAGAAAAAGATCAACATGGGGAGGCCCGAGGGGATCCCCACTATTAGGAACTCACAGACGCTCGAGACGAGACTGGAAAACCGACATGGGGAGGTTCAAGCGGACTCCCCACCATTAAAGAAAAGTCCAGCACTAATTAAATATAGAGACATTCATGCGAGACCCAATGTAGGTCTCCCCACCATTAAGATCATACCAACACCCAAGGCGAGACTAGAAAACCAACATGGGGAGGTCCGAGCGGGCTTCCCACCATTTAAGAAGAGCCAACACCGATTTATTCCAGAGATATTTGTGCGAGATCCAATGTGGGTCTCCCTTCCATTGGAACTAATAGTAGATACAAAACATAAGAAAAATTCTCGATGGTGACCAAACACCCCACCATAAGGGGCGAGGAGGGAGGGGCCTGACTACCGGGGCGTCAAAACATGACCCAAGACAAACTAGAATTTCCACATCCCTGGATGAGAATTATTCAGATTTGAGATAGATTTACTCAAAAAACCCCATAAGGCCACTAAATAAATTACATCCAAGGGAACGCGACCCCCAAGACATTAATGCACGAGATGAAAACTCCTCCACATGGTCATGAAAACCATATGAAACCAAATGGCACATTCGAACAGAACAACCATAGAAAACAATTTATGTTGCTTTCAATCTTGACACTGATGACAGAAAGAAGGTCGGGGTACCAAACACTCCTGGGGTTCCTGACCACGCGCCAGCTTCACTCCGAGGCCTATGGCTAGAGCCCTGATGTTTGAAGCATCTTCTGCCTCGTAGTCAGTCATGGAAGACTCCCGAACGGAGCTTCTCCTTTTGGTGTCAAATTCAACCACACTGTAATCGAGACAACACCAAAAAACATAACACATTACGACATCAAATTACCCTCACATGGAACCTTCACCAGAACGAGATCTTAGATGGTCCACGCGCATCACCCCTTGTTACACTGAATGAGAATATGACACCACCAATCGTCACTAGAACATGACCGCTACTGTTGAGAGGAACATTATGCTGTGAAAGACATTAGAACACGTCTTGAACAACACGTGATTCCTGCCAACGACCATAGAAGCCTCACACGACTGGGTCTTCCAGAATAGTAGCCTAACATGAACCTTTCCTTAAAGGAAACAAACCAAAGACCAGAGGTAATTTAGAATGATAGACCACACCAAAAACTTAGGGTTTCTTCCAACTTTTTCCCACTGGAGTCTCCTTTACTGCTTCCAAACCACCATTGACTATCAAAGGGACCTCCCACTGCAAGACGTCATCGAACATGACCCTTGCAACCGATGTAAATACTAAAAATCCCCTCAAGACACTTGTCAACACTGAAAATTATAAACCGCATTCACCCTTCCCCGCTAGATTTCCTTTCACCGTTTCCAGGGGGAATCTTCAAACATAACGATGTCAAACTTTATACCCAATAGGTCGAGACACTCAAAGAGACCGAAAATCTCTTCATTTCCCCTCGTATATGTCATCCCGCTGCGAGAGGACCTACTTAGACGAAAGGAAAAAGAGATTGACATTGCACTACCACCCAAAAGGGAGAGTCCTTACTTTAATCAACTAGAGGGTTGGACAACGGTGGATTACCATTGGATGCACGTCATTCGCACATTAACTCTTTATTGGGGCATACACTAGCCAAGAAGGATAACTGTGGACCCATTAAAACAGGTTTGATGGTCAATACATACCACAAGCAAACACCAAACGTGCAGGGGGAACCACTCCAAGGGCTCCCCGATGCACTTTTCAAAATAATTAACTAGCTACAAGCTTGCATACCAACATAAAAATGAGAATTCAAACTCGGGACACAAATCATTTAGAAAGGATTCTTGGCTCAAATCGCCTCACATCCGACATTTCCAAAACACAAGGACATGCCACACAAACACCATTTACTAAAACTCTAAATTTTTTTCTTTTAACATAACATTTTAAAAATAACCAAACCCAGTGGGTTGCACAAACACCAATGGCGTCCCATGAGCTTCTCATATGCATATTATCGTGCTGCACCTGCACCCACCTGATTTCTATATTGGAACTCATCCACTCGTTCCATTAACCATTTCCCTTTTCGCATACAATCACGCATGTGGTTCCCATGAAAGCGCCAAAGATCAAAACCAAACCTCTCCATTTTTCAAAACCAAAACATCCAACCCACACTTTTCAAACCTCAGACACCATTTCATCTTTAAAGCGCTTCATTTGAAAAAAATTTCTAAGACCAAAACATATTTACTTAAAAACCAAATTTCCACGAATCCAAAAAAAAGAGACAAGATATGACGCAAGAGAAAACTTATGTCAGCGGGTGACTGGTACATATGGTTGGTGGCCATACGCCAATCACACAACTGCAATGGAGGGTATTCTAGGACAGCATCCCCAGCTCTGCATGGCTTTCCAGACTCTGCGAGCTCATCAGGAGCACTGAACATACCCCTTTTTCATTTCCCTTAGACAAGAATAACCGCAAGGACCAAAAACATAGACAAACCTCAACAGACTTTGGTAACTTGAGTCCCGCCACGAGGTATGCTGGCCCGGCACCTTACTCGTAGCTCGGACGTCGAGTCCCGAAAACCTTAACTCAAGTCTATCGTGACTCTAACCTGAAAGAACACGACCTAAGAGAGAAAAAATGGCTCTGATACCATTTTGTCACAAACCAGGCCGGGTCGTCATCCGACCCGGTGCCCGACCCGCCCCACGGCAAGTCCCGAAGGGTGTTCATGATCCCCACAGGCTGGCACAAGTGATCGGTGTATCAAACATGTCCTTGGAATGATTTAACCGAAGTAAAAGACAAAAAAAAACAACTAACCACATAAAGATTCTGGAACTAGAAATAGACAACCAAACACGCCTTTAAACTAAGAACATGTTTAATGTCTACAACTTGAACCAATAAATAAAAAGAAAAGATAATAGTGGAAATAAAAAATCTTACTAAGACCTTAAAGAAACATGGGAGGTACGAAATCCACACGTCACAAAAGCTAACCTGCACGAGAAGACCATCAACGTCCGACCACCACCACTGAGCACAATTCCTCAACCTGGAATACACATAAAACAAGGCCTACCCAAAGGTGTATGTAGGGTGTGAGCAATGAGCCCAGTAGGACGTCACCCAATAAAAAGGTTCAACACATAATTATTAAATGAAAAATACATTTGCAATATTAACTAAATAAAAGAAATAAAATCTTGAACTGTTTAAAAGATAACAGAATTTAAGAAAATAGTTTCAAATGGAACAACTTAAATTAAAACACACACACCCTAATTTTTTTTAAAATAACCATTATGTCACACCGACGGGCGCAAAGTAACCAATGAGCACTAATATGGGAGAGGCCGCATGGGTATCAGCTACCTTGTGTCCCTAGATCTCTATTTCTCAGTGAAATGTGGCATATAAGGCCACAACCCTCAGAAAACGTGGCTTAGAAGGCCATGACCCTCAAAAAACGTGGCTTAGAAGACCACAACCCTCAGAAATTCATATGTTTAGTTAGTGTTGCAATCGTCAGTCCTGCCAGTGAAACTGGGTCAAGTCACCACCGGAACACTAACCCACTAGTCTAGTCTACCCGCCTAGCTACCCAGGCTTCCTAGTTTGTGCTCAAATAAATTTCAAGTTCATGTCACATGTCACACTAATTCATAAAATCCAAACAGGATATTTACACACACATAATCACCATTGCACACTCAAACCCTCTTTTAAAACCATACACACACAAAAAATGTTTTCAAAACTCAATCTGCATAGGTTACGTATGTGGATAAACCATCCGCATAATAAAAAAACGTTTATCATTAAAACACCCAACACTTACACACATAAATGACATTTTGAAATAAGACACACACTAAAACGTTTTTCAAACGAATTTTACACCATTTTCATAATTTAATACACCGCTAAAAAAATATAATGCCGTAGTAAAAGAGTGTTACAAGGCTTTGGCACACACTAGAATAACCCGTTATAAATCTAAACGCATTCCAACATCACACACACTCAAATAATGTTTTAAAGTGTAACTTGCACCACCAAAAATGTTTGATGGAAAACACATAAACCATATGAAAAACACAATTGTATAAACCACATAATTTAACAAGCCAAAAATAAATGTTTATTAAACAATTTAAAATAAATTGTTTAGTGTTAACAACTAAACTCAAGCAAAAACAAATTTTATGACCAAACACACCCAACACCGTGTCAGAAAAACAGTCCTCACCAATTGCACGATTTAAAAAGATAAAAAAACAATTCAAAAGTCACGAATAGAGTTCTTAGTTGAAAACACCCAAAAATATGAAGAATTTACTAAAAAATTTCAATGCAAACCGGACTACAAATAGAACCAACCTCGCATAACAATAATTAATTAAATAATATGTGAAAAAAATTAAATATTGAAAATTAATTTATCAGATAACAATTATATGGGGAACCACCTACCTTTGACGCTAAATTTCCCACAAACGAGTGAGAAACTCCAATCGCACCACGAACCCACTGTGCAAATATCAATTGAACCCTAAAACAAGAATTCGAACCAAAATAAATAAAAAACAACCCCTAAATTGGACCACAAACATGCTGAAAAAAATAACCTCAAAAAAAGAAAAGGAAAAAGAATGAGGAAGGGGATTAACCAAGGGAGGTTTCGGACATGGAGGGAAGACCGGAAAGGGGTGTATCGGGTTCGCCGGACTAGGCGAGGAGGACGTTAGCTGAGGGAGGAAATTTATGAAATTGCATGGTGCACCAATCGACACGGGGTTCCAGGGGGGTTGCGCCTTGAGCTGGACAAGGGGAGCAGGGCGGGTCCGTGCAGTGGTGCGAGCTCGGGAAGGGGGTGCGGCTGGTCCGATGAGTGGGCCTGCGATGGGAAATGGAGGTGCGCCGAAGGTGGAGGTAGCGGTCTGATGGATAGATTGTGAGCCGTGGATGGAGGTGCGCTAGACGTTGAGGAAGAGGCACTAGCAGGAGGCGGTGGGGTGTTGGCCGGGAGAGAAACGAGGCCGGTTGATTGTTGGAGAGCCGGTGGCGGGGAGAACAGGCCGGGAGAGGGAGGAGGCAGACGACAAGGGTTAGAGAGGAGGGGGTGAGCAGCGCGACGGGAAGGGGTAGGAGGGGGAGAGGAAGAATGGGAGGGAGAGAAAAAAACAATAAAATAAAAAGGAATGAAAAGGATAATAAATATAATAATAAGACAAACCATAACCTTGAATAAAACTAATAATACTAAATAAAATAACATAATTTTAATCAATAATAGAAATAATAAAAATACTAATTAATAATTAATAATAGCGTCAAAATTATAATAATTAAAATATAATTATCATTAAAACGAACTTCATTAATTTTATTTTATCACTTTTATTATTAAATTTATCTTTAAATTTCCACTCATTTAATTTTTTTTCTTTATTACCTTTTCATCTTATTTAATTTTTATATCATCCTCATTAATTCATTTTATTTTTTTACTTGACCATCGGTAGGTCACCAAGTGTACCAGGAGAGGCTGTGCGGTTTCAAAATCGTGCCTCTCCTGAGGCCGCATGGTCTCAATTATCATTTTAACCCTCTTAAAATTTATTTCTTTATTAATAACTTCTTTATTTAGTTGGTTGCATGTCAAGAAGCCATGTAGAGAGCCGATCAAGGTCGCGCAATGACCCAAGCAAGGTCGCAGTGCTTCGACAGTGGCACGCTGAACGCCGAAAAGGCCACAAAGTGCGTTTCAAAATAAAACTCAGAAAACTTATGTCAGGCCTTGAACTGAACTCTCCGATGTATAATAAAACAACAAAATAAATAATACAAAAAGGATGGGTGTGACAAATATGACTCTTTCCATATTTTTTTGTATATGTGACAAAAAATACAATCAATCTAATATTTATTTATGAAATATTGAAATGAAAAATTAATAGATTAAGAATAATAATTCTTAGACCAATAAGAATTAATAAAATATTGAAATAATAATATAATTATTTAAATTATACATTAAGAATAAATTTAGGAGGAACAAAGTATCATATAAAAATAATTTCTAGGATCATATGTTACTAAAAATGTATATATTTTTTGTAAATAATGTTATAATAATATTTAAACCATAAATAATAATTATTTTACATTGTAATTTATTTTTACAAAATTAATTAAAAATAAGAAAAATAAAAAATTTATATACAAAATTTTATCTAATAGTGTGTCCATACTCACTGTTGAAAATAGATATCACTAAGACATTACTCAGAATTAGAAGTTTCCAATGGTGAAAAAATAGAGTACTACTTACGATTTACTCCATTAGAAAAAATAAAATGAATTGAACCAAACTAAAATTATATCCAATCATTTTAAAAGAAAATGGGTTCATGAAAAAAATAAAATGTTACCTATAGCTGGAATTCCAACAGTTTATAATTAAATACTGTAGGGTTCCAATGATGTTTAATTTAAAATATTATCATCCATTAGATAGAATATAAAAATAATTAAAAACAAAATGTTTCATGTGAAATTTTAAAATAATAAGGTCAAACAAAATGATTTATAAACTAAACATACATCCATGTTTATGATGGATTAAAATACCATAATAAATCTATACAGAAATAAAAATAAAAAATATACAATAAAAATAAGAATAAAAAACTTAAAACTTTAAGAAGATAAAAAATATACAAAAGAGAAAAAATAATATCTCATGAAATATAGTGATGAAGGGTACTACCTAGCTCAAAGTGTAATAAAGAAGAAAAATCTTTGGTGAAAATATAACCCATTATTGATTTTTAATGGTGGGAAAATTTACCAAAAGTTGAGGTTAAATGGTTAGTAAAATTACTCACCACTGTAGAATTTCCTACTACGACTATTAAAACTCAATCATAATTTGCTAAAAACAACAGTGATAAAAAACTCACCATTTATTAAAATGAATGGTGACCCATAAAACATATTAGTAACATAAATAGAGGATATAAATCTCAAATAAAAATGAAATTGGGAAGACTAATTATGGTGTTTATTTTCTTATAGATAATCTCAAACCAACATCAATAATGGATCAAGAAGAATGATCATTCAAATAAATAAAAAAGGATGTTCTAAAAGTAAGAAAACAAATGAAGAAAAACTTTATTCATAGAGAAATAACTAAATGAAATATTAAACCCTAGAAAACTAACATTTATATTAGATATAATATTAATGGATAGAAAGGTGATGAGGATGAGGAAATTAGGAGACAGTTTTCTAAATTTGAAGAAAATACAATCCTGAAATAGAACAAGATTGAAAAAAGTGGTTATAAGATACATGGTATGTTAGATGAAAATGAAGGATATCTCTTATTGTGAAATATTGGATAAAGAAGAGATGATGAAGAAGGAATAACTGCATGCGAGAGGTAATGAATACATATTATTTCAAAAAACAAATTTTTGTAAGATGTGTAAATTGGATAGATGAAAGGAAATACAAAGATATATTAATCTACAAATTACTACTCAGTTGAGAAATTACATCCCACTTAGGATTGAGAATTATGGGTTTGGGAAAAATATGATACATGATTCTAGTTGATAAGATAAAACAAATAAACTAGCACATACACTCGACATGTGGGCTATGCAGGCAACCAAAGCCCAACCTATGTGGTGTGCACTAATAAAGAATTATACACATTACCTCACACTCGAGGAATTCCCTATGATATCTTGAACCAACCTCAATATTAACCTCATGAGATTGACATCCCATGAGGGTAGATATTTGGGTCAACATTAAAGTGTCTGAGGTTTACCTTTGGTACTTTCACAAACATCCATATTTTTTACAAAAAATATAAAATATAGAAATAATAAATATTGAAAAATTATTAAAAAATTATTTTAAGAAATAATATTTTGAGAAAAAACTAAATTTAATTAAATTTTATGAATTACATTTTTTTAAAAAAAATATGAGGATTAATATTGTTAATATCCAATTGAAAATAACATTTTCCTTTAAAAACATGACAACCATCACAATAAAATATTAAAGGTACAATCTTTGTGAATAAAAAAAGTGATTTTCTAGAAATCATGGAACAATTTTATTCAAATAAATGAAATTCCAATATTTTTAAATCATTTACAACTTCTCAATGATTTAATAAAATTCTCATATTATTCATCGAAATCATTTATAGAATATAGATTTATAGAAAACATATAACATAAAATAATGAATTATCATCCAACACTTTCCATTAATCAATTTACAGAAGAAAAATATTATTCTCCTTCCAGATAAAAGATACAAAAATTTATCACTATTTTCTTCTATCATCATTACAATTTTTTAATGGCTATTATTGGAATCGTTAAATCCTTAAAAAACATAAATTTAGAAATGTAGCAATGTTTACCAATTTAATTTCATCCATTTGAAATTAAAAATTAAAAGATCTAGTAGATAAAAAATAAATATATTTAAATTTTTGGCCTTTCATATTTGTTTATAATTTTCCCATATTTTTCAGTTAAACCTTATTTTTACCCATGTAACTAATTAATAAAACTATTGATTTATTCTTAATGTTATGAATTTATCCATATAAAATTTCATTTCATGCCAATTCATATGTAAATATCATATTATTCATTCTAATAGTGTTGAACATTCTTTTGTGTACCCCAGAAACATTTATCATCCACATTATTGATGAATACTAGGGACATTTTATACAATATATCATTTTAATTTATCATTAAATATAGTATTTTTCCCTCAATTTCGTAATCTATATTCTCTGTTATTTTATTATCATGTATTAAGTGAATTATAATTTTTGAAAAGTGTTTTAAATTCTTTTTATATGAAAATGAATGAAATAATATTTCTATTGATTTTAAAATATTATATATTCATAAGATTTAATTTTATGTCTATGAAAAATAATAATAACTCAATATAATGAAATAAATAATGAAGAAAATTAGGGATATGTTCTAGATGGTATATTAAACATTGTAGAATAACTAGGTTTTATAGAATACATATGGAAAATAAATTCACATTTTCCACATGATATGATTTCTTATTGAGGGAAATGTGAAATTAAATTGTAAAAATAATCAGATAACATTATATCAAGAGATATAATATATTTTGAGAGGCTTTAAAATGATATAATGCTTCTAAAATTAAGTTTCTATGATTTTTTATGATAACTATTAGATTATATATGTGAAATTATTCATTTAAAATGACTAAATATTTCTAATAAACTAAAAATAGGTGATTGTTTCGAAAAAATAGTTAATAAATGTATTTTTTTAAAAATTATAATTTATATTTGTGATATTTGATTGATGTAGTCAAAAGGTGGCTTTATAAATTTTTAAAACTGTAATTTGTTATATAACATTAAAATTAGAATTTTAGGAACTATGTAATATTGAATCATTTTCTCTAAATAAATATCATGTGTCGATTTTTTTGTAGTGAAATTTGAGTGTTGGAATCACTAGGTGTGTGTCAATATAAAATCTAAACATTTTATGTGAGGGAGAAATAGTAAAATTAATAGACAAATAAGTTTTAATGACTTTTTTAACAACATAATACTTTTTCTTCTTCAGATTAATTATTTTAATTTAATACGTGGAATGATATGTCATTATTTTTTTATATTAAAGTTAGTTATGTAAAAAATTAGTCTAAAAATATAAGCCATATTTTCACAGGAAACATAATTGGGTTTTAGTAGACAGACAATCCATTTTACCATTATTCCTAATAGTGAGATAATGTTTTGAATGGTTATGTTTGTGTAGAATAGAGTTTTATAATGGATGATTATTTAAAATCATCGGAATTATTAAAATATAACTACACTAATTAAAACTGAAACATATATATATATATATATATATATTGTTTTTTCAATAGGATAAAGCATGATTTTTTGGAATATTAAATGAATATTTTGTTTTCTCTATTGAATAAAATAAATATGCTACATTTATATGATATTTATCAAAATGAATGGTTTAAAAATATTTTTAATATTATTTGGTTTCAATATAATTAGGATATTTAGAAGATTATATATCTCATTTTTAATGTGAATTATTATGAGGAGTAATTTCATGTTCTCAATATATTTAGTTGTAAGGGAGATCAATCAAGAGGCATATGAAATAGAGAGAATAATTTTTATATATTTAGAAAGAGGTTTATAGGATGAATCAAATCTTATGATCTTTTAAGATTAAATGAAGGATGAACATGTTGTATATCATGATTCCCAAACAAATATTAGAAATAATTTATTTCATGGTTTCTATTTTGAAATAAACAATACTCAATGTATGTCTATAAATCAATGTTTAATTATAATTATTCTTCACAATTTGTTTGGAGATAAGAAAACAGACATGACCTTTAGAATTATATCCTGAGTCAAACATTTTATTAAGGGCGTGACTATAACAATTAACATAAATTTAATAAATATATTCAGTACACATCATTTAGAATGTTATTATTTTTTTAATAACACAATTGTAAGTTTATACACATTTAATGTACATCATTTGTGTGAGAAGACTAAACTATAGTGTGATATTGTGACAATTAATTACATTTTAGTTTGATATCATGAATGAATATTTTTTATACCATATCATTATTCCATTACAAATAATAAAATAACAACTTCATTAAATGTGTGTTTATGAAAATATTTGATACCTTGATTCACATTCCTCCAATTATATATCTCTATGAGACCATGAAACCATTAATTATTTAACTCATTCATTCCCGTTTAATCCCTATTTTCCACATGAATTATTAGTAAGTAATTTTTTAATTAAAATGAGGTCATAAACTAAATATTATATATAATCTATATAATACTATTCACCCATAAAATATATTTGTTTAGATAAAAAATGATCATATATAGAATATTTTAACAAGTTTATTAGAAAATTCTATTTTTTATGAAAATTAAATAAATAATGAAGTAAATTCATCATTTAAATTAAATAAAAGCCACTAGGTTTTTTAGATGGATGAAAAATATGTAAAATAATTATAATATTACTCTACTATATATGGATTAAAAGAATAAAAATTTTATATTCATTAAATCAAATAGTAATTTATATTATATTTATATTTATATAATAATATCATATTATGGATATTTATTTACATGGTATATAATTTCAATAAATAATCAAAATAGTCACATTACCTTTATACTAGTCATGTTACTATTATAAGAAACATTTTTCAATATGATATCATACCCATAACCAATCCTATCTTACATCTTACCATATTTTTTATAAATCATATATCTAAAACATTTAATTAGATTAAATTTTTGTCAATTTGGTGGACATAAAATTTTAAAAATGTATTTTTTTAATATTTTAAACTCTTATTAAAATAAATATATTTATGTCAATATTATGAACCCATGATCTATCATATTTATATGAATACTTTATATAATATCATATTATTTATTGTTCTTTTTCAGTTATGTTAATCCTTTAGAATTTAATTCTATTTTTTATACAATTTTTTATCAAGATGTTAACAAAATAATAGTCATTTTATAGAGTGGTGCATAATATTTGTGGGATTCTATTATTCCAAAATATAGATTTATTAATATAACTTATTGAATAATGCGATACTAATTATTACTGTAGTGTGATGTGTGTGTACCCAGTTTCTAAATTCCAAAAAAAAGAAAGGAAAATGTCTATAAATTTTGTACAAAAATTATTCAGGGAGATATATATATTGTTATATTAAATATTCCATTATTATGGAAAATGTTTCCTTTAAATTATTACTATAGCTACCCTAAATTTTAAAAAGGTACAAATCCTTGGTTCATCAATTTGGAGCCTTTCCATAATCATGGAAAAGTTATATTTTATCCTAGAAAAGGCCCAAGGATCGTATGGGGATGATTCATATCACAAATTTCTGTAAAATGGCAAGAAAGATTGGATGCATTGTTAGTACGAACCATGTGATCCTGGCCGCATGATTTCGATAAACCATGAGGCTGTAGATAGGGGCACCTGCATATATGTTCAGTTTTTCTACAATATTTCAGACCCTCTACATGGTCATGTAGGTCAACTACTATTAGGGGTAGACCCATCTTGCACAGTTTGCACTAGGCTTCTAGAACGTGTTCCTAAACCGTGCACAGTTTATCATTGGGAAAATTACAATTTTCTACTCCCCCTTTTTCTTAAGTTATTTTTCTCTTTACATCACTAATAGAAGACATAACCTCCCACTTATTTTCTTTAATTATCAAACACTATTTTTTCCTTGGTTTCTTAACAAATCCTTATTCTAGTGAATAATATTCACTCTGTTCGAGTCATTGGAACCCCTGTTGTAAGGCTCCCTAGTATCTCAATTCTTGTCTCTGTTCTGCTTTCCATCTATTATGACAATTGGTTTTAGGGTCATTTCCTCTATTTTTAGGTCATTGCATTAAAACTTATATATCATCCAACTAGATTCGAAGATGAGGTTAATATCAAGTGAGGAATCATATACAACCCTAAGGTAGGTGGTCATATAGTTTTCCATTTTAGTTTTCTGCAGTTTCATGATTATTCTCATTGTTCTATAAGAAAACCTTTTCTAAGATTCATACTATTTTTGGTTCCATCATGTCTAAATGAACCTAAAGCCATACTACCAGTGAACTGTTTTTGATTTAAGGGTTCAGAGACCATTAGTACTCTATATGGACTCCCATAGGTGTTCCACATTGAAAATGGTCATTTTGGCCAAATGGGCCAAAATGATTGGGACCCGAATTAACTACCCGCTAGACTTTAATTTTAATTTTCCTTTTACCCATGTGTAATTGATATATACCAATTTACATCAATGGTGATTAGACCCTTTTTAATTAGAATTGAAAAAATGGTCATGTGAGTATATTACTTTGACACATTGGCCTTGACACCTTTCTTGGGAATGGATTTTCCATTTTAAGAATATTGGATTGTTGGACTTTTAGATAATCTAGGATGTTATGGTTGAGTTTTTTTTAATGAATTGGATATTAATGGAAAGGTTTCAAGGGACATCATTTCCTTTCCCTTATTATGATTTATTATAAAGTCACTTCTTGTAATGGTCTTCTTATTTAAATTGAAAATATGTTAGATGGTTTTTGATTATGCTACATGACAGAATTTGTTATTAAGTTGTTATTGTTATGATATATGGTATATATTAATGGAAGGGAGTATTTCTAACCACATTCCAATTATAATATAAAAATTAATGGGACTCATTCTTACCCTATGCCAGTTTATTATATATGTATGGGTGCGAGTTATTCTTAGCCCACTCCAGTTATAACCTCTATATATGTATGGATTGAAGGAATGATTACATAATGAACGTTATAATTACTATATGGGTGGGATGCATTCTTACCCCATGCTAGCTATGGTATTTTTTTATGTATAAGAGGCATTCTTACATTGGGCTGGTGATAGCCCCTCTCTATATACGTAAGTAATAGAAGAAGGCTTACCTCGTGGTAGTGATAACCTCTATATAAATATATAAATAGTGACTTGTTCAGACATACGATCTTTCAGATGATGCAGGTCGAGCCTCCATGCATCTTTTAGGATCTAGAGTGGGAGGTTACTTATTTATTGTTTATTTTTTTTACTTTCATACTATATATACACAATATTTATTTATGAAAACGTACTCAGATTACATGTAAAAACCAATGGTGGTGGCCCACAATGTTTTTTTATCCCACACGCTAATTGGTCCACCTATAACAGCTAAGATAACAATTTTATTGTAGGTTTGGGTAGGGGAAAACATCACCCTTTTTTCTATTGATTCTTTCTTCTTAGTTGGAGCGTAGGAGCATAGGATTCTGCTTAAGCTTGAGACGATATGAAGCATATTTTGGATTTTGTTATTTTTTAGCTTTTGTTGAGAATGCCTATTTCATGTTAACTATTTTCCTTTTCTACCATCATGCCATGCATACATGTTTTATCAGACACTATCTATGAGGATTTCTTATGTTGTTCTATTATTCAGTCTTCCATTGTATCAGTTTATTCTTCCATTGTCTATTGAATCTTTCTACTTAATTATGATTCCACTAATGTATGTTACTATTGCATCCACTGTGTAATCTGACATTAGGGAATATTCTCACCACTGATTTACCTTCAAACCCCTAATTCTAGTCTACAACCCTTTGAAT
Source organism: Viscum album (assembly GCA_963277665.1). Classification (NCBI taxonomy): domain Eukaryota; kingdom Viridiplantae; phylum Streptophyta; class Magnoliopsida; order Santalales; family Viscaceae; genus Viscum; species Viscum album. The sequence goes on from OY728153.1 coordinate 791,331,166, forward strand.
ATGGTGAGATGCGCTAGGGATCACATGTCCAACCAGTCTAGGGACATGGTAAAAGCAGAAAATGGATTAGGGATGTCACAAAGTTGTATCAAAGGAGTTTTCCTTTATTTATATTCTCTTTGGGGACAATAGAATGGATATTTGGATCTCTTAGGGACTTAGTCATAATCCGTTCATGGGCATCACATAGCCATATATGGTATAAAGACCAAGTATCCTTAATTATGATCGTTATAGATTCTACTTTTAAAGTTGATATGATTTCACCATTGGTTGATTCAAATGTTTTGTGATGTTATTGAAATTGATAATATTGGGATTATGATTTCATTACGTCACCCAATGAAATGAGGATTATGAATTAGAACATGCATCACAATAGGGACAATATGAATAGGCCAGGCATCTTTCCATGTAACATTTTATTTTTCAGTATGAATTTCATGTTTCATATTTTTCATGACTTGTTGAATGTATACAATTATTCTGAAACTTTTTTAGGATCTGTATTGTTCTATGGTGTGAGTTTAGTGGGTTACACTCTTAGACTCATAACTTATATGGGCCCTTATGAACCATAAAGTTTCATTCCAGGAATCTTAACAATTTTATAATAAACATAATCACATGGATAAGCACAATTTAAATGAAATTGTAATGTAAGTGTGTTTCATATTTTCCTTCATAATGTTTATGGGCCCTTATGCGATGGAAAATGAAATATCATTGGATTAAGACGAGTTAATTTCATTAAATGTTCTAATGAGAATTTTTTGAAATGGGAAATGGATTATAACATGAAAATATCTATCTAAAAAATGGCTAACCTAGAGGCATGACCCGAACCTAGCCTTAGTAGTAGGTAGTGGGTGTTTCTCTATCCTTTTAGATGAGTGTGTTCTATTTTGATGACTAGTACCAACTTTTTAATTAGGTAGAGATTCATGTATATTTTTATTGGATCTCATTATTAAAATTCATATCTTTTTTATTTCAACTGTCTAAATTGGTTAAATATCTTCTTGATATGGTTGTTTGGAAATGTGAAATTATGCTGACATAATGTCCTTGAGACACACACCTTAATGGTGATAATGATCATGTTCCTTAGGTGGCGGGCCTTGAGTCGCTAGTTTTTATTCTACTCGGGGCACCTAGGGCTCCCGGTAATATACATGATTGGGGGAACTGATATCTGGTGTTGAGATTTATTCTTGTGTAGATACAGTTTATAAAAGGTAGAGTGTGACCTTTAAAAGTATGAAATAGTTGACTCATTATTTTTAGTATGTTCATCCTCCCACTTTATTGGGGGTGGCGTACAACATACTGCAGAGTCATGGATCAAGGGGATCATATCTATCATTGAGCACTTCGAGACGCCTTTAGAGTGGAGGGTCAAGATAACTACTTACTTGTTGCATGATTCAACAAGGAGATAGTGATATTTCATCACCCATTCAAGCTAACATAGAGATATGGTTTGATCCAACTTCCATAATGTATTCTATGACTAATTCTTCCCTCAGATACAGAGGGATGAGAAATCTCGGGAGTTCATGATTCTATAGTAGGGAACCATGTCAGTTATGGATTACTCATTTTTTTTACTGAGATGTATAATTTCACTCCCTCTTTAGCTGTTGATGATCAAATTCATAATATGTGATTTTAAGATGCATTGTGTTACGCCATCTGATATGAGGAAAATGTAATTAGGATGATGAAAATTTCTAATATTATCAACCATGAAATAATTATATAAAGGAATTTGTGGGATACATATGGAGTGACAAGGGAAGTTCGGCACCTATGTCTTCTAGTGGGACTTCTTCTAGACAAAAGAGACACTTCGAAGAACCTCTCAGAGGTATCAGTGGTCAAGATCCTTTCTCTGGTAGTTCACCTATTTATCACCAATGCGGGGTTCTAGGACATTTCTGGAGACAATATACATGGAATCTAGTTGAGTGAATAGGTTTTGGAAGAATGATCAATGTCTACCATTTCTATATAAAATTTCTACCATTTCCTAACAATCATGGTTCGGTACCTACTCCTCTATTGCGAGAGGGTCTAGCATGATCATTACATATTGGAATCTAGAATACCATCGTTCGATCATGCTGAGGTGGTAGTTTAGGTATTGTTAATAAGAAATATTATTCCTAGCACCGGTATAGTGGGTTGTCTTAGGTTATACATGCATTGACATAGGACCCTGGTATGGGATTGTTACATGTATTCTAGCCTATGTTGCATGAGTATAATGCAGAAACATCTACTATATTATGTACTATTCTAGTATCCTCTAATATAGCATCTTCTTTTTTTTGATATAGGTGTGTCTTACTATTTTATATCTAAGGTAATGATTTATATTTTGGTCTTCAACATCGAGTCTTATGATGGTGTCATGACTCTAGATACACCTTTATGTATATGTTCAAAGGGTGTTTGTCATTTTTAAAATTCCCTCCTTGAGAAAGGTGGTTTCCTCTTCGAATGGAACCTATACATTCACATCATGATGAGTTTGGATGTAATTGTTAGGATGTACTAGTTAGTTCCATACAACGCCTGTATTGAATACTATTTGGGGGGGGGGTGACGTTTACATCACTGGAAGGTATTATGCACATACAGAAGGGAGAATGGGATATAGGTGTGGCACATGCGGGTCCCAAGAAGCAGAGGTTGGGTAGTGTTACATCAAAAGTCACCAGTCTTTACAATGATGATCAAGAGTTAAAAAATTCTATATGTACTACTGTAGTGGATATTTTTTGATAGTTTTTTAATGAAAATTTTTATATTCTACCTCCAGTGAGAGAGGTGGAGTTTACCGTTGACCTTGTTATAGGAGTAGAACCTGTGACCATTCCTCCTTACAGGATGGAAGAGAAGGTGGTTCTAGAGAACAAAAATTTATTGGATATTCTGGAGGAGAAATGATTTATTCGACCCAAGACATCTCTTTGGTGTTCACCTATCATGTTTTCCTAGAAGAAGGATGATAACCTTAGGATTTTTGTTGATTACTGTCAGTTGAATCAGCCGACTATCAGGAATTGGTATCAATTGCCTATAATAGAAATCACATTTGATCAGATCAATGGAGTGAAGGTGGATTCAAATATAGATATGAGTTTGAGTACTCATCAGGTCAGTGTCATGACATCGTACATACCCTACACACCTTTCATGTGTAGGTATGGTCTATAAGAGTACTTTGTTATGCCGTTCAGACTCACAAATGCACATGATGTCTTCATGGATCTAATGAATCAGGTTTTCCAACCATAACAATATTCATATTTGGTTTCCATAAGTGATGATATCTTGGGGTCTTCACACTCAATACGTGACCATGAAAAATATCTTGGGATCATAGGGAATATGTTTAGAGAGCATGAACTATATTTTATGCATAGAAAAGTCCATTTTTGGATTGATAAAGTCCACTTCCTTGGGCATATATTCTCAGTGTCCATAGTTTCTATTGAATGAGATAATGCGAGTGCTGTAGTTTTTTGGGTGCATCCCAAGGATGTATTTGATATTCATAGTTTCTTAGGGATTTAAAAATATTAATGATGATTCATTCTAGATATATCATGCCTTTTAGTTCCACTTATAGGCATGAAAAAAAGGATGTGAAATTTCAATTGTTGGAATGTTATGAAACATCCCTTCAGGATTTTAAGGTTATACTTACTTCACTACAGATACTAAATCTTCTAGAGATAGGAATGGATTATATAGTTTATAGTTATCCATTCATATTCAATATTAGAGATGTTATAATATAGGGAGATAAAGTCATTGCGTAATATTCTCATCAATTGAGGCCTCAAAATCATAATTACCTGACACACTAGCTATAACTTGTTGTAATTTATCAGGCCTTACGATATTGGAGGCATTATATTTTGGGAGAGAATTTTGTGGTGTCCATAGACCACAGATGCCAAAAATACATCTTCCCACATAAGTATCTAAATCATAGTCTAGGTTGGTGGGTCTATTACCTTGAGTATTTTTATTTTTATCATGAATACACTCTAGGTAAATAGAATTCAGTGATTGATGCCTTGATCTAGAAGACATAGACACAAAAAATTCTAAAATATACTGGTAAATGGAAGCTTATGGGCTTATTCAAAGATATTCACAATGAGGATCAAGAGGATTATGTTCAGACTATTATCTCAGCTTCAGTGGTGAATGATACTTTTTTTTGGAATGAGTAAGTTTGAGACATCTAACTTATCTTGATGGACATTTCTTATGGAAGGGTGTCTCAGATAACAATACTTATTCTAGATAACCACTTGATGGGGATTATAATCTAATAATATTTAGGTGTGTATGGGTCCAGGTAGACATCCATGAGGATTTGATGATGGATTTACATTCCCCAGAATGGGAATATCACCTTGGTGTCACCAAAATGCATCGAAATATATGACGCCAATATTGGTGTCCCAGAATGAAATGTGACACAAATGGCTTCATCCCATGATGTTACTCTAATCAGTAGGTTAAGGAGGAACATCAACATTCAATGGGACATATTCAACCATATTCCATTCTAGTGAGTAAATGATATGATGTTTAAATGGATTTTGGGTATAGATTACCTAGATCAACATGTGGGAATGACACTGTGTGGGTTGCAGATGATTTTCTCACGAAGGTCATACACATTTCACCTGTCTGAGAGTCCTTCTCGGTAGAATATCTTGGAAGGTTATATGTCAAAGAGGTGGTACCCAATTAAGGAGAACCTTGTTATATTGTCTCATAAAGTGATTCTTATTTCACATCATAGTTTTTGATGGGATTACTAAAAGCATTGGGTACACAGGTAATTTTTAGTACGACCTATCACCCACTAATCGATGGAAAAAAAGAGTGTACAATTCGTGTTTTAGAGGATTTTCATTGAGTGTGTTCTCTAAAATTTGGGGGTTCCTGGTAGAAACACATTGCAATCATCGATTTTTATTATAAATTCTACATTAATGCTCCCAATGAGTTAGATTCCTATGAATCCTTGTATGGTAGGACTTATCGGTCACATATAATTTGACTTCATGTAGAGGAGGAAGCTTTTCTTGGGCGTTATCTCATTCAGGAGACTATAGAACATATCTAGATGACAAGGAAATGCATGTTTAATGCTCAATCTAGACAATAATCTTATTTATACAAATGACATTGACCTCTTCAGTTTGTGGTCAGAGACTAATTTTTTTTAAATTTCTCACCTTGGTTAGGGAATAAACATATTCCTAAGCATAGTAAGATATCACTGAGATTCATTGGAACTTTTTTGGTTGTGATTTAGTTTGGAAATGTGGCATTATTGATTGTATTTACTCATAGATACGGGTCCACAAATTGCAAATTTCTTGTATCTATACTTCACCGATATTATCTAGACCCATCTCATGTCTTTCTTCCTAATGAGATTGAGATATATATGGATGATTCATTCTAGAAGTATCCTGTCTGTATTGTGGATCTGATAATGAATTCACTCCGAGGTAGGTATGATCCTCTTGTACGGGTGATATGGTAACACAAAAAATTACGTAAAGAGATGTAAGAGTGATAAGATGATAGACGATCTCAATAGCCAAAAGTATTTGTTGAAAGTATATCTTTACCCTTATATGGGAATCTTGGGGATGAGTTTTTATAAGTATGGTTAATTTTAACAACACGAATTTTTACCAGGGTATGGATCATTGGTTTTACATTTTGAATCCATCCTTTAATGATGATAAATATTTCATATAGCCTAGGGAAGGCCTAAGGATGGTATGGAGATGGTTTGGATCCCAAAGGTCTAGCAAATGGGTTACCGGCTAGGCAAAATGGTAGTTTATACAATGCATCTAGGGATACATGGTTTGGATAAACCATGTGGCTATAGACATGGGTACTTGAAAGCCTGAACAGTTTTTATAAAACTATGTCGACTAGGTGCACGAACATGTGATCCTACTACAGTTATGGGTAGAGCCTTCATGCCTAGATTTCAAACTATTTGTAAACAATGTTCCTAAATCAGGCACAACTTATTTTGTTGATAAATTACCATTTTCCCTCCCTCTAAAATTTATGTTCCTTTTCTCTTTTCCCCACACCTAGTAGAATGAACATCCTCATTCCTCTATTTGAATCTCAAACCCTTCATATCCATGGTTTCATGAAAACTCCTCCATCTGGTGAGAGATCATCATTCCATTAGGGTCATTATAACCAAATTGGAAAGGCTACCTAGTCTCTCTATTCATGTATCAATTATTTTTGACATCTACTGAACTATTTGGTTTTAGGACTGTATACAATATTTTCAGGGAATTAGACTGAATCATAGATATCTCCTAATCTTCATTGAATATGAGGACGATATCAAGTCAGGCATCATCTGTGTACCTATGATAGGAGGTCATGTAGTTTCCCATTTTTTATCCATTTCATATTTATTCTAATTGTTCCATAAGCCTTACTTTGGAAAACATCATAAATATGTGGGTTATTTATTGTATAAATGAACCTAGATACATGATATCGGTGAATTGTTTTTGGTTTGGGAGTATATAGACCACCTTTACTCTATATGGAATCCCTAAGGTGTGCCCCTTTGAAAATGGTAATTTTTTCCAAATGCTTAAAAATTCTTGAGTCCCAAATTTACTCCCATCTTGTATTTTAATTGAATTTGCCTTTTCCCCTTGTGTAATTGATTTAAACCAAGCTTCCTCAATTATTATTCTTCCATTTCAATTAAAAATTGTGAAATTGTCATGTGAGTATATTACTTTAACACTTTGGACATGACACCTTGCATGGAAATGAATTATCGATTCCAGGAAAATTGGTTTTTTGGACTTATAGGTTGGCTAGGATGAGATGTCCAAGACTATCTAATGATTTTTCATTTAATGGAATGATGTCAAGGGATTTTATGGCCTTGTGATTGTTATGTTTTATTTTAAATGAATTTCTCGTAATGTTTTTTATTTAAAATGAAATGATGTCAGACTATTTTTCATTTCATTATATGATATGATTTGTTATTCATTTTCTATGATTTTTAGCTATGCAATATATGTACGGACAAGGGGGATTCTTTCCCCAAGCTTGTTATAACCTAAATATGGATGGGAGGCATTCTTATCCCCAGAAAAATTATTATATTTGTATTGGTGGAAGGAATTCTTACCTCATACCAGTTACAACCTCTATATATTTATGGACGGGTGGCATTCTTACCACAATCCATTTTTTTTCTCTAAATGGGTGGGAGGCATTTTAATCCCATTTCAGCTATGGTATGTGTGTAAGTATGGGAGGAATTATTACCTCAAGCTAGTGATAACCTCTCTATATATTTGTGTATAGATGTGAGGAATTATTACCTTGTTCTATTGATAACCTCTCTCTCTCTCTATATATATATATATATATATTCATAGTGACATGTTCATACATACCAGCCTTGAGATGAAATAGTTAGGCCCACCAAGTGTCCTTTAGGAACTTTAGCGGGAGGAAAATTATTTATTTTTTCATTTTTTACATTGTTACGATTAGTTGAGCAATTTTATTTATGGTTTCCTACTCTAATTACATGTAGACTCTATTGGTGGTGGACAAAATATATATTTATCTCACACCATACATAGGCTTCCTTTGGCACCTAAGAATACTGTTCACCTATAGGATTGGATTGGAGAAAAACCACTCTTCTGGCTGTTGGTACTTACTATATAGTGGGATCTGAAGAGAAGATGATCGGGAATATGCTTGAAATAATATGGAGTATCTTTTGGAATTTGTTCTCTTTTTTACTTTTTGTTGAGTACTCTTGTCGCATGTTCCATGTTTCCCTTTTATACTAGAATTCCATGCATACATTTTTTTTATCAAACTCTACATATGTGGAATTTTCTATATTATTTAGTTATTCAATATTTTGTTGAATCAGTTTATGCTTCTGGTGTATATTGTATCACTCTTCATGGTTATGAATCTGCTACTGTTTATTAATGTTGAATAAATTGTGAAATCTAACATGAGGGTATAGTCTCCCTATTGATTAACCTTCACACCCATAGTGCTAGTAGGCTTCCCCTGGAATATAGGGAGACCTACAAGTGGTCATGAGGCCAACTGTGCCCGGTATAAGGGTTGAGTGGAAGCAATGTTTGGGACATCAAAATTATCCATTGATAGTTAATATCCCAATAATTAAAATAAAATACTACGAAATTTATAATTTATCTTCAGAAAAATTATTAATATTTACACATATAATTAACTACTAAAATATTTTCCCCTAAATTTATCCTAAAAACAAATATAATTTCATGATATGAATCAATATAAATATAGTAAAAATGTTCAAATGATTCATTTATACTAATCATACATGATCTAGATTTATAATATTCATGTTCATATAAAAATGTTTTACATTATCAATTACAACGAATGAATAAATTATACTTTAATAATAAATTAAATCCTCTAACAAAAACATCTAAACTTATTACCACAAAATATATTCCATTCAAATAAAAAGATTTTTTTTATAAATCCAATAATTATTATATAAATTATTCACTTTAAGGGATGAATTTTATTTTTTTTTCTTTCTCTTTTTTTCCAAATGTATTTATTTTTTCTAAAATTTTTGAGTTTTTATATTGTCTAGTGGTTATCAAAAGGTTTTGAAAAATGATATTACTGACCATGTAGATGATATTTAAATTTTTTTATATCATGAAAATAAAATTTCAAAAGGATAGAATATGGTCTAACAAATCTTGTGACACAACCATGTGAGTTTTGATATGAGGAAGTGATTACAAAATTGTGAGTGAGTGATTTAGGAAATTATAAAGATAAACAATATAGACTTATAAAAAATTTATAAACGAAAATTTAATTATTTTTCAGCATTGAATTAAATAATGATACCCTTAATTTTCCACCACATGATCTATGAGTACATCTCACACACAACACACCTATAACCCTTAATCTTATTGGCACTTTTGGTGGGATATTGTCTACAATCATTAGGGAGTCCCAAGGTAAGTTTCTCATCTTCACTCCTCTTGGTGTTTTCTCACCTTTATCTTGTCTTTCTCTCTTCTATAAGGCCTTGGGGAACTAGGGAATATTTTTGTAAAATTTTATAGCCCAGGTTTTGATATTTGGGTATTTTAGTTGCCTATTTATGTCCCCATTTGATGATATATCTGGGAATTCATTCCATGTTACTATTTTTCCTCCATTAAATTTAGATGAATACATCAATTACTTTTGTTTTATGAATTTTCAGGCTTGATATTATTAGAAAACGGTAGGTTAATTATTTAAATCCATGATATAAATGTACTAATGGTTAATTACATATATAAATTTTATTTTAAAATATTGTTGAATTTATATTAGAAGGAATCTATTTTGAAATAATTCTTTTGAATTGATTAATACAATTTTATTATGTAATATTAATGGTAATTATTTTTATTGGGAGTGTTCAATGATTAAAATTTTAAATTCCCATAGGAATTGTGGGTATATTAGGGGGATATAAACAAAATTCTAATTTTTACCTTTTGAATGAGGCCACATTACTAAATAAACATATATTTGGATGATAGTCGTGGTGTCATGGATTGTAGGCACCAATACACTGGAACAATGTATGTTCTCCATGATAATGGATATGATGTATCTAAAAAAACTTTAGTAACCCAGATCTAGTGTTTACATTATCACTTTAGCATAGATACAAGGTATTTAATCGCAAATTATTAAAAAGTACTATAATCTTGGATAACTATATATATACATTATACCCATTTTATATTGGAAATATTGTATGAAAAATAATAAAATAACATTTCTGAAATCCTTGGTAATAATTCAAATATTTGATCTTCATATGTTATAGAAAGAAGGATAAAATATTAGAGCTCTCAATTAAGTCGTCAAAGATACATACACTTTCTACTAGTATTATTAAATAAGGAATAATTATTATATAAAGATTATTTTTTTAAAATACATTCTATTTAATCTATTATATTATGAGGAAATTCATATATGGATAATAGAAATCCTAAAATATCATATATAATAATATCATGGACAATATGAACTGAATTCTAAATGAAGGAAATGATTAATGTTTAATATCATGATCTCAATCCACATGATATCTATAACATTGAGACTATTCATGAAGGTTGATTAATAGATGTGTTGGTATACACTAAAACCACATTCAATTTGGGAAACTGATTTTTCAAATAAGACATGTTGATTCATAAGAGGGGCATCTATAATGAAACTGTACCCATCAATATGCTTCAATGAAATTACTCACATATATAATAATGGATTAAATTAATAAAAAAAATTCATTATAAAAAAATATATGTTTTTAACAGAGTATATATTTTTAATTATTTTTTTATTCAATAAAATAACATTTATAGAAAAAAATAATTTTTAATAATGGTATCCATTTTAGAAATAAATAATATCTTTGATACATATAGCACATATATTTAAGAGAAATATATTTTCTACTGATAATGAGAATGTTAATGTTTCTAGAGAACATTAATGTTCAAAAATTATATCATATAATCGATTATAATTGGTTCATAAAAAATATAGCGTTTTTAATAAAACCACCTAATTTAGATAAATAATAAAAAATTTAGTGAAGTAATAAATTATGCTTTCAATAAATAGATTTATTTGAATAAATAATTTAATCATGTAAAATAATCTATATATAATAAAATTTTTATGTTATTAGGGTTGTTTTTTAATGCAGTAGATGTTAAAATAACTCATTATGAATTTTTTTTTGGAAGTTTGAAAGTCCAAATTTTAGAATGATTGTGAAATATTCATTTAAATTAATTTAAAATTTCATATATTTAAAGAAATTATTAAATAAATATTTTTTCTAATAAAAAATAAATTTCGAAAAATATTAAACAATATGGTTACAGAAGAATAAACGATTTAATGAAAAGATAAATAAAATCCATTTTTTACATAATACACTACATCTGAGGATTAATTTTTTTGAGAGTAAATTTTAGAAGAAAATATGGAAACTACCTAAATATCTAGAGTAAAGTAAATAAAATAGATTTTATGGATGATGTATTGTAATATTGTTTCATTAAAAATTAATTTAATCCCAAAATTATGATATTTTAAAATAAATCCTTACATATTCTGTAATGCTTAAATTGTATTCCATTGAATGAATAAGATTTATTTGAAAAATTGATATCAATGAATGAATATTTACTTATGTTTAACATATCAAATAGGATATATATAAACCATATAAAAGCATGGAGGTGTATAATATCAAATATGTCACAATAGAAAGAAAAATGAGATGAAATCTCTCACCACTTTCTTCAATTTTTTGAATATTCTTTAAAATAGATTATGATTTCAATCAAGAGATTAATTTATTTAAAAAGCTTATTTCAATTTATAATTCCATATCATATCTTATTATAACATTTTATCACCCTTTTGTTAATAATATTCGATTATTACCATTGGATTAGGTATTAACGACATCATTTTTTCATGAATATATTCTCAATAAAGTTCTGATTCATGTGTATTTTATATAGTAAAATAAACTAAATAATTATAAATATGTTATAAGTTTAATAATTTTCATTAGGTACCATTTTACTACCATTCTTTATGTTTGGATAAGAAAAATTAATCACATTACGTTGGGGAGACAATATGCCATATGGACCGACAAGTGACATTTCATTCCATTAATGGGAGAAATTATAAAGGACATGATGATCTATTAATTTTAATGGATAAATAATAGTTTATTATAATATATATATATATATATAATCATTCATTGTGTTTATCTATTTGAGTCAGTGATGAAAAAATTACAACATTTTGTGAGGTGGTAGTCTTCCATATACATGGTTGATGTTTTTATTTCCCATTTGATATACTAGTAGAGGTACAATTAAAAATTGTTTAATATAAATTAATATAGATATATTATATATATATTTTTTTGTTTTTATATTAAAAAAATTAGGATATAACTGAAAATGGTAAATGATTAAGTAAAAAAGAGAGATATTAGGGAAGACAATTATCAAGTCTTAGGAAATTTTTTTTTGGATATCCTATTAACATCCTTAGGGTTTCTTTTTATATAATATAAAAAACACAATAAACGTTCTATGGATGTTGGAGAGGTAATTTTCTATTTTTTTTATTAGGGTAAATGTTTAATGTGCTCTGAATATGGTAGTAGAGGGGGTTCTATTTAATAATTGAGTTGAGTGACGTGCTTATAATGATTTAATGTTTCAAAATAAATTCAAGCCTCATTCAAGGAATAATGGCACAAAAAATGGTTCATCTACTAATTTTATATTTTTAATGTTGAAATAAAACTATCAAATGATATTTCAGAAATTTTTTTGGCCATTTAATAATTCTATTTCTAGGATAACCCCCATCAAACCCATTTTAACCTAAATAGTAGGGACACATATTTATTATTTTTACTATTATTTATGATTAAGAACTAAACTAGAAGTATTTATATATTTTGAAATTATTACTATAAATAGGTTATAATTTAAATAAAATGTAATGTTTATATTATTAAGATTTTAATTTAATAATTTACAGGGAAAATTTTCTGAAAAAATAGTTTCCAAAAAATGCATTTTTCAGGCATAAGATGATCATAATAATTTATAAGGATGGTAATATTAATTATATGAATTTATATATATATATATATATATATATATATATTCTATGAATTTCACTTAAATAATTTTTCTTTTATTAATACTTTAACTATTTAAAATGGAAAGACATTATTCTTTTAAAAAACAAATTTATAAACGAGGTAACTTTTATCTCCACATGAACTTATCACTATATCTATTAAACTAATAGTCCTTGAGTGGTTAATTTTTCATGTTTCCATATATTATTCTAAATAATATTAGGAATAGTTAAACCCTCATTTTAATTCATTTAGAGAATCTTTTTTCTATCATAAAATTTCAAAACTAATTCTAAGCTTATTATAACTATGTATGTGAGAAAATTCATATTGATCTTATCATATTACAATTATTTTTAAATGAAATATTAAAATTTTAATTTTTTTTATAAATATAATTTTCACTTACTATAATTGATTAATGGGTGTTACATTATTTCATCTTATAAAAATCTCAGCATAGAAATTTACATGGATTTTATTTTCTAAATAAACGATGTTAGTTATTCTCCATAGCTTCCACCAGTTCATAACTTTCTTCAACAATTTAATCATTTCTCTAAATTAAAACATCTATTATAGAAAAATAATTCCTCCATACATTATCTCTACTTTCAATAATCTATGTGCTATATTCATTTGTAAAATAGATCATATTCTAATTCAATTTCATTCTATGTGAGAACATGTGTTATGTATATCACATAATTTTATAATAATAAAATATTTAACACATCATATAGATAAGAATGGAATAATGGAATTTTAAAATTTTAATCTATATATCCAATACATTCTATAATTTCTAAAATATTGACGTACTTTCAAATCTATTTTCCTTTCTTACCAAACATTATAACACAGATTTTATAGAGATAATCTCATTAAATTATGATCTCCCCCCTGAAATTCAATTTTTTATGATTATTAGCATAATCCATTTTAATAATATCTGATTATAAAATATTATAATAAATAACCATTACATTATTTTTTTATCTTCAATATTTTTTGTACGTATAAAATTACTTTCACCAAAATCATCTAAACATATTGGAGTATGATATCTCCTACAATATAATGCATCATATACAACCCTTAAAACAATAGAATGGAATACTTTTTATATAAAAGTTTCACAAATATTAATTAAATATAAAAAATTCCATAAATGTCTTATGAGAATGACTACAAAAAGTATTCATATTCACGAATATTCCTTTTGAAATACCCATCCGTATAGGGGATGATAAGGGAATCTAAAATAAAGCTTAGTATCAAGATAATTTTGTATACTTTTCTAAAATCATGATATAATTAAAGTGTCCAGATTATATTAAATTAAATGAGGTGTTCCATTATGTATTACAACATCATTAATATATAGTTATTCAAGGTTCTCAATAAGTAAATCTTTTATTATAATAAGTGAATTCATAGATTTTTTAGGTGATAAAAATAACCCATATTGAACCATTATTTCTTAGTGTCTTAGGTAATATAGTTAAAATGCGTATAGTAATATCATTATATTTACTTATATTTATAGGTATATCTTGTGTGGAATTATGTAACACCCCAGGTAAATAAAGAATTTGACGTTTTCATATTTATCCATATTTGTGAATAAAATATTGATATGACTTTAAAGGGGACTCTATGCTCGATGGCGTACCCAACACGCAACAACGAGTTTCTTGGGAATCTTACGTTGCACTCTAATAATAAAATAATATTATTTTAAATGGTAGTTAACATGTAGCCGTTGTAATGGCGGGAATGGATAGAAATTACTAAAATATGATTATATATGTTTTTAAATGTTTTTACATTTATCCAATAAAGGATAGAGGCTTAAAATACGGAAAGAATTCAATTTTAGGCGTATATGCCCTAGTTTTCACTAAAGGTTCACTTATCACCTTTTGATGTTGAACCATAATTAAATATTGTTTTTTTACTCTTAATCATTATTTTGTACCAAATAAAACTCTTATTAAGAATTGGGACATCAAAATATAGTTTGTGTAAATTTTTGGTATCTTTCCGATAAAGTTCATTTTTTAATGAATAGTGTAAAATGTTTTATTTTAATTCAAAACCTCCTTTTAATATAATTTATTTATATGATTAGATTATATTTTGAATTGGTTTTAAAGTGAAATTAGAATATTTTTTTACCATTAAATCCAATAGTGGTCATTGGAATTAATTTCACTTTGAAATCAGACTTAAACCAGTGTCAATCTTTTGATACTTACTGTTTCATAAAAACACGCTATTTGCTCTGACAGTGGGAATTAATTATTAAATTAATTAATGTGTCTTATATGTTTTGAATTTTGTAAAATAGACTTCATTTTTGAATTCGGAATATCAAATATAGCTTAGGGTGAATTTTTGGGATTTTTCTGAAAAACATCAATTTTTGATGAATAGTGACACCACTAAGTGGTACTTATAAAAACATATTTTTCCATTTAAATGAAATTTTTCCATCTTTGTGTTTTGAATTTAAAAAATCCAACATACATGGTTTTCATTAAGATGTAAAATGTGGTTCAATGGGATAAAAATAATTTTTTTGGTGAATAGTAACTTATTAAGATTTTAATCGCGATTAGAGGTAATTAGTGTACTTTAAGGTAAAAATGATGTTTTAATAATATGAAATGAACTTGACACATGTCTTAACCTCAGTTTATGTGTAATGGCCGACCAAGAAAAGCCATGGGTCAACTTGGGGACCCCATGGAGCCACTTTGGTTGGGAAATGACATAAATAACTTTTTATTTAATGTAAAAGTAAAAATGACACAAACATGATATGTTTTACTAGAACAATTTTTAAGTGATGTTATACAAGTAAGATTTTTTATTATAAATAGTAATTGGAAAGGTTAAAATATTTCCTACATCATAGTAATTTTTTTTATTATATTTAGACATTATATAAATTAAATAATTTATGACATCATAATGATGCAGCGATGACATCATTATTTGACGATTTAAATCAAATGAGAAGATAATGTAAACTCTATGACCTACACATGTCCAAAACTTATTGTATGGGTGTATTGTGAACCCTTATCACCTTATCCACGAATTATATCAATGTGGGACCCTTTAAAACCGAAACACATTTTCAAATAAAGTAATATTTCTTACTTTCCAAAAGTGCCCCTCCTCTCCTCTTATAAAAGGCCCCCACCTCTACCTCATTTCACACACTCCTCAAGCCTTTGGCTCGGCCAAACCCTGCACATTTACTCTCTCCACATCCTTCTCCTCATCCTAGAGGATTACCTTTGGGTTCAATCCTTTCAAAGGAAGCCTTTAGGCTCAAATCAAAAGGAGTTACACTTTTAAAGGCAATTCATTCTCTCATGTTCATTTGTTTTATTATGATTCTCCAACCCCCTAAACTCTTTTTATTTACTTATTTTGTAACAAAACCAGTATCTTCATTATACTAAGATGTTGTTATAAGATTTATTCGAGCTACAATCTCACACAACTACATCAAATGGTTAAAGAACATACGGTTTCCGTGGATGGCGAAATTCTGCCTCCCGAAACGATGATTGTTCAATACTCATTTAACACCTTCAATGGTGGCCATTATGATGTCACTATTTTTATATATGATATATAATATGTTTATGTTTTCCTTAAAATTCTGTTTTTTTTTCATTTTGGGCATACCATTATGGTTTCCATTATGGGTAATCGCGATATCTTCATTTAAGGAAGGGCGGACTACCGCCCCCTCAAAGTGATTTGATTAGTTAAATACCATATGTGGGACGTATAAAGGATGTAACTATGATATTATATATTATATTATACTGGAATTATAATATACCTTTATATAATTATTATTCCATTTTATAAAATACGAAATAGAAATGAAAGTAGCGTTCATGCGTATGTACGGCTTACCGTCTCCATGAACGATGCATTTCATTTCTTACATCTAAATGATTATGTAATGTTATAAATGCATGAATGTAATGGATATATATGACATATATGATATCTACATCATTAATACAATTTTGGATATAATAAACATTTGGCCACACGAACAACATGTAATTGTAAGAAGTCCACTTTAGACTTAAGAACCAAATATCGGCAAAACAAATATTATTAACTTAAATGATTACATAATGTTAATGACATCATAATAAGTGATATAAAAGGAATAATGTACTTGAAAATGGTTCTTAAGGAAGTATAAATTAACTCAAGTTTATTATTCAGGAGATTAAAGAACGACCGAGTCAAGTCGGACCCGAGGTAAGGGATCCTACTCCTCTCTCTTTCATTTTAAGTACTCTCCTTTATGTCACTTCTTTTAAGCTCCTCTTTGTAATGTTGGGGGATGTTCTTTTATATTACTCTTTCTGTACATTTTATTGTAATGTGATTAGATAACCTATTTTATCTCATCAATCCATATTCAGAAGTTTTATGTGGCGTTGTTAGGCTGCCGAGTTTTCATAAGGGATTTTTCATCTCACTTTTATTCCCGTGAGATTTATGCTACATTTGCCACAAATTCAATTGACTGGTGTATGTACTGCCCATTATTATACTATTTGTGTAATATACTTTCGTTTATGAGTATTTACATCAATGATCTATTGTCCTTCTTTCATGGGGTGTATGTTTTGAAAGATACTCTAGTCGGTAAGGGAACCTTCACCCTCCTCTTTTTTAAAAGACTTATTTTGTTGGGTCTTTTAATTTACATATTGTTATGTTGGGATATGTTCTCATATATCCTTATTGATGTAAATTTTATTTCCAAGTTATGAGATACACTTTTTATCTCTCATCAACTCATTTTTATGTGATGCCGTTAAGTTGTCAAGGGAACTTTTTAACCCAATTTCGATTTCTTTGGGTTTAACATGCAGTCATTGAATATGTCATCTATTGAATATGTGTGAATGACCTTTTATTGTTTTACACTTAATATCCACTTATATTGGGTGTATTTAAAATTTTCACACATATTTTAGAGATTGATTTTTCCTTAATTTAAGGATACCTTCTTTATAAGGGATTTCATCACATTTGACATTTCTATTGAGGGTTCATTGTTGTTTTGCACCAATTCACTCTTATATGGTGTATATACTGTCCTTTGGAGTATTATATCATGAATTTATTTATTCTCATGATATTATAAAGTTCTGACTAAATGTTATTCCTCAATTATTGTATTCAAGTGTCTCTAATTTTGGTAAAACCCCTTTAACCAAAATATCGTTTTAAATGTTTTAATTATTTGTTCTTATTAATATCCATGTTTTCAAAATGATTTTAAGGATTTATTTATATGGATATTAATGGTTTAAAATTTTATGCTTCAAGGTGGTATGGGACACTTTGATTCAAAAATATCTTTATTAAATGTTTTAAATGGTTTTGGAAATGGTTTCTTTTTGAATGGATCCATTATTTCAATATACTAAAGTGTTATATTGTGATTAAAATGTGGAAATGTTATGTTTCCTTTATGCATGTTTTATGTGATACATTTATGTTATGGTTCTTGGGAATTGTTATGAAAACGGGTGGTTCCGTGATAAACTAAGGGCGGGTGAGCCTGATATAGCTCTCCAATGCATTGGGTAACACGAAGGAGTGAAACGTTAAGGTTTCTCTGAAGAGATTTAGGGAATATACTATGATGGGTATTCCAAACGTAACCAAGAGGGATACTCCTGATGTAAGAATGTTATGAATGCCTCAAGTTACCTTTATGTCTTATGTTTTCTATGATTTATTCATGATTTTATATGTCTATGTTTTATAGGTAAAGTGTGATTTCATTATAATGTATATATGAACTCATGTTTCCTTTCCATATTTTTATAACTCTTACTGAGATTTTTATGCTCATCCCATGTTTTTGAAATGTTTTTCATAGGTCAAGGGAAAGGTACATGATGTGATGATAGTGTCAAGGATGTGTCAAGAATGAATCCGTGTAATATTTTAAATATGTTTCCGTTGATGGGAAGAATGAATACTGTCTTTTATGTAACCAGTTTGTTTAAATGTGGAATGTAATGCAAGTTTCGTGATCTAATTCTCTAAAACTCTAAACCTGAAATGATCCTCAATGTGTAATCTTGTAATAACTCAAGTTTAAGTAAGGTTTAAGGCTGGGGCCTTATAGTTGGTATTAGAGGTCGGTTTAGATAACTTTTGAGGTTAGGGTATTTTTTAAGCATAAGTGACATTACCATAATGGTTAGGATTTCAGAAAGTGTCCTAGTTTTAGATAAAGTGAATGAGAAAGTATATCTTTGTGTTTCTCTTACTCATTAGTACATGATGGTTTTGTTGATATACTCACACTGACCTTTTTGGTTTTAGTAAATGGCTGGATCTAGCAGGCACCAAAGTAACAGTGGATGTGAAGAAAACTGTGACAGTTTTTTGAGCAAGCAACTGAATGATATGGGAGCTGCAATGAGAACTCTTGTGATTATCCTCAACCAACTATCTGGAGTCATGATTGACCACCTAAACCTTGGAGATTTCTCTAAGGAATCATATATGAAAGAAACAAATCCCTACAGAAGTACATGTAATAATCATAAAGGTAAGTGTGTTCAAAAACCTATGTGTCAAAGATGTGGAAAGAAACACCTAGGAAAATGTTTCAAAGGGACAGAAATATGCTATAGATGTAGAAATGAAGGTCATAAATCAAGAACCTTCCATGGAAAAAGGAATCATCCAGTTGACTCGAGGAAAGGGAAAGAAGTTCTTTCTGAGGGATCAATTGAACGTTTTAAATGTGGTGTGCATAGTCATTATGCAAACACATGTCCTATGAAGAAGTTTCATGAATGGGGTCACCAAGAGCGTACCAATATTCATTTACCAATACCTAATGCCATTCCGATTGAGGATGAAGAAACTGACAATGACCAATCAATGGTATGTACTATTTCATGACTATTGTTTTCCTATTTTGGAATCTTAGGATATGATTCATGATTTTGTTTGTAGGAAAGTGGTATTTCAGAATAAGTTGGAAAGGAATGGATAATGGATCATGAAGAATATTGAATGAGTAAGATGCCAACATATAAGGGCTTCAAGTGTTATGGTGAAATTCTTAAGAGTATTAAGTCTATTTTGATTATGTGGTTAAATTAGAAGACTTTTTATATTATGTGTAACCCTGATGTTTAATATAGGCAAATTTTATTCAAGTAATAGTTATCTTTTATTTTGTCGACATAGTTATAAAGAACCATTTGGGTTTATATGATCCTTACTTTTGAGGTAATTATGGGTTACTATATGTTATGATTGAAGTGAAAGGCATGAGATAAAATTGAGGTTAAATTATGTTATGGTTATTTTTGATGATTTTATCCCTTTTTGGGGAATGATTTGAGAATTATATAGTTTTGGAAAAAGGACAACACGTAGACCATGTGACTACCCGTCGCGTCGGACAAAGCTGCAGGAATCGAACCCACAATCAAAGTGCAACTGATATTTATCGCCTACCACTGGACTACGTGAAGTCCCTGGTTAGTTTGACTGATTCTTTATTTTAAGAGTAAGTTGATTTTGGGTTATTTATGAAAATGATTAACCTATCATATAGGATATGTGATTAGGTTAATTACTTTTCAATACGAGACTTTAGGAGCAACTGATGTTGTTTGGAGATAAATGTTACGATTTAACTTGGAAGACTATGTGACTAAATCCTTCAAATATTTGGGTTTCAATCCTATATTGGTTTACTTGGAAGAATTTTATGGAAAAATTGTTTATCGGATGGTCCTCGTTGAACTTTGGGTTTTGTTGGACAAATTTTGGAGATTAAGCATGGATTTTCTTTTTAATGGGTTATCCTTTTCTGGATTATCTGACCTTATACTAACCTTTTCGGTTTTGGTTTTGGTTAAAGCCTAAAGACATGGGATGTATATAGCTCTCTTTTGTGGATTAGGTGATTCTCTAGAAGTTAATTATAGTACTCTTAATGCGAACAAGTCTCCTTAAATACTCGTCTTTTGGAAAAAATATGAGTTTGATTAAGGAATCTAGTAAAAGTTGAAAGTCAACATGATAAGTGATTATGTTTACTTTTGAATAAATTCCTCAATAAAAAGTAACTTAAAACAAAAATGTTTTCTATTAACTTTTCCTACTGGGGAATCGAATACTATTTAACCCATTACAAGTTTGTGATTTTCTTGTGGTTAACTTTCTCCTAAACATGTTTTCTATCACTCTCCATCAGAACATGACCCTTTTTTTTCCTCCATGTCCATATTTTCATATTTGGAATCCTAGTATGGGTTAACTCGGGTGACCTATGTGCTTATCTTTCTTTATTTTAAAGTGATTGTTTTACCGACTCTTTTTCCAATGTGGGACTTTCAAGGATGTTTCCAAGCTCAATTTTAAAAATTGCGAGGACGCAATTCTCAAAAGGTGGGAAGGATGTAACATCCCAGGTAAATAAAGAATATGAAATTTTCATATTTATCCATATTTGTGAATAAAATATTTATATGACTTTAAATGGGATTCTATGCTCGATGGCGTACCCAACACACAACAACGAGTTTCTTGGGAATCTTACATTGCACTCTAATAATAAAATAATATTATTTTAAATGGTATTTAACATGTAGCCGTTGTAATGGCGGGAATGGATAGAAATAACTAAAATATGATTATATATGTTTTTAAATGTTTTTACATTTATCCAATAAAGGATAGAGGCTTAAAATACAGAAAGAATTCAATTTTAGGCGTATATACCCTAGTTTTCACTAAAGGTTCACTTATCACCTTTTGATGTTGAACCATCATTAAATATAGTTTTGTTCACTCATAAACATTATTTTGGACCAAATAAAACTCTTATTAAGAATCGGGACATCAAAATTTACTTTGTGTAAATTTTTGGAATCTTTCCGATAAAGTTCATTTTTTTAATGAATAGTGTAAAATGTTGTATTTTAATTCAAAACCTCTTTTTAATCTAATTTATTTAAATGATTAGATTATCTTTTGAATTGGTTTTAAAGTAAAATTAGAATATAATTGTACCATTAAATCCAATAGTGGTCGTTGGAATTAATTTCACTTTGAAATCAGACTTAAACTAGTGTCAATCTTTTGATACTTATTGTTTCATAAAAACACGTTATTTGCTCTGACAGCGGGAATTAATTATTAAATTAATTAATTTGACTTATATGTTTTGATTTTTGTAAAATAGACCTCATTTTTGAATTCGGAATATCAAATATAGGTTAGGGTGAATTTTTGGGATTTTTCTGAAAAACATCAATTTTTGATGAATAGTGACACCACTAAGTGGTACTTATAAAAACTGATTTTTCCGTTTAAATGAAATTTTTCCATCTTTGTGTTTTGAATTTCAAAAATACGACATACATGGTTTTCATTAAGAAGTAAAATGTGGTTCAATGGGATAAAAATAATTTTTTGGTGAATAGTAACTTATTAAGTTTTTAATCGTGATTAGAGGTAATTAGTGTAGTTTAAGGTAAAAATGATGTTTTAATAATATGAAATGAACTTGACACATGTCCTAACCTCATTGTATGTGTAATGTCCGACCAAGACATGCCATGGGTCAACTTGGGGACCCCATGGAGCCACTTTGGTTGGGAAATGACATAAATAACTTTTTATTTAATGTAAAAGTAAAAATGACACAAACATGATATGTTTTACTGAAACAATTTTAAGTGGGGATATACAGGTCATATTTTTTATTATTAATAGTCATTGGAAAGATAAAAAGATTTCCTACATCATAGTAATTTTTTTTATAATTTTTAGACATTAAATAAATTAAATAATTTATGACATCATAATGATGCAGCGATGACATCTTTATCTGACAATTTAAATAAAATGAGAAGATAATGTAAAATGTATGACCTAAACATGTCCAAAACATATTGGATGGGTGGATTGCTTACCCTTATCACCTTATCAACGAATTATATCAATGTGGGACCTTTTAAAACCGAATCACATTTTCAAATAAAGTAATATTTCTTACTTTCCAAAAGTACCCCTCCTCTCCTCTTATAAAAGGCTCCCACCTCTACCACATTTCACACACTCCTAAAGCCTTTGGGTCGGCCAAAACCTGCCCATTTACTCTCTACACATCCCTCCCCTCATCCTAGAGGATTACCTTTGGGAATAAGCCTTTCATAGGAAGCCTTTAGGCTCAAATCAAAAGGAGTTACACTTTTAAAGGTAATTCATTCTCTCATGTTCATTTGTTTTATTTTGCTTCTCCAACCCCCTAAACTATTTTTATTAACTTCTTTTGTAACAAAAATAGTATCTTCAATATACTAGGATGTTTTTATAAGATTTATTCGAGCTAAACTCTCACACAACTACATCAAATGGTTAAGGAACATAAGGTTTCCGTGGATGGCGAAATTCTGCCTCCCGAAACGATGATTGTTCAATACTCATTTAACACCTTCAAAGGTGGCCATTATGATGTCACTATTTTTATATATGATATATAATATGTTTATGTTTTCCTTAAGATTCTTTTTTTTTCATTTTTGGCATACCTTTATGGTTTCCATTATTGGTAAACTCGATATCTTCATTTAAGAAAGTGCGGACTACCGCCTCCTCAAAGTGATTTGATTAGTTAAATACCATATGTGGGACGTATAAAGGATGTAACTATGATATTATATATGATATTATAATGGAATTATAATATACCTTTATATAATTATTATTCCATTCTATAAAATACGAAAGAGAAATGAAAGTAGCGTTCATGCGTACGTACGGCTTACCGTCTCCATGAATGGTGCATTTCATTTCTTACCTCTAAATGATTATGTAATGTTATAAATGCATGAATCTACTGGATATATATGAAATATATAATATCTATATCATTAATAAAATTCTGGATATAAAAAACATCTGGCCACACGAACAACATGTAATTGTAAGAAGTCCACTTTCGACTTAAGAACCAAATATCAGCAAAACAAATATTATTAAATTAAATGATTACATAATGATTATGACATGGTAATAAGTTATATAAAAGGAATAATGAACTTGAAAATGGTTCTTAAGGAAGTATAAATTAACTCATGTTTATTATTCAGGAGATTAAAGAACGATCGAGTCAAGTCGGACCCGAGGTAAGGGATCCTACTCCTCTCTCTTTCATTTTAAGTACTCTCCTTTATGTCACTTCTTTTAAGCTCCTATTTGTAATGTTGGGGGGTGTTCTTTTATATTACTATTGCTGTAAATTTTATTGTAATGTGATGAGATACCCTATTTTATCTCATCAATCCATATTCAGAAGTTTTATGTGGCGCCGTTAGGCTGCCGAGTTTTCATAAGGGATTTTTCATCTCACTTTTATTCCCGTGAGATTTCTGCTACATTTGCCACAAATTCCATTGAGTGGTGTATGTACTGCCCATTATTCTACTATTTGTGTAATATAATTTCTTTTATGAGTATTTACATCAATGATCTATTGTCCTTCTTTCATGGGGTGTATGTTTTGAAAGATACCGAAGTCGGTAAGGGAACCTTTCACCCTCCTCTTTTTTAAAAGACTTCTTTTGTTTGGTCTTTTAATTTACATATTGTTATGTTGGTATATGTTCTCATATATCCTTATTGAGGTAAATTTTAGGTCCAAGTGATGAGAAACACTTTTTATCTCTCATCAACTCATTTTGATATGATGCCGTTAGGCTGTCAACGGAACTTTTTAACCCAATTTCGATTTCTTTGGGTTCAACATGTAGTCATTGAATATGTCATCCATTGAATATGTGTGAATGACCTTTTATTGTTTTACACTTAATATCCACTTATATTGGGAGTATTTATATTTGTCACACATATTTTTGAGATTGATTTGTCCTTAATTTAAGGATACCTTCTTTATAAATGATTTCATCACATTTGACATTTCTATTGAGGGTTCATTGTTGTTATGCACCAATTCACTCTTATATGGTGTATATACTGTCCTTTGGAGTATTATATCATGAATTCATTTATTCTCATGATATTATAAAGTTCTGACTAAATGTTATTCCTCAATTATTGTATTCAAGTGTCTCTAATTTTGGTAAAACCCCTTTAACCAAAATATCATTTTAAATGTTTTAATTATTTGTTCTTATTAATATCCACGTTTTCAAAATGATTTTAAGGATTTATTTATATGGATATTAATGGTTTAAAATTTTAAGCTTCAAGGTGGTATGGGACTCTTTGATTCAAAAATATCTTTATTAAATGTTTTAAATGGTTTTGGAAATGGTTTCTTTTTGAATCGATCCATTATTTCAATATACTAAAGTGTTATATTGTGATTGAAATGTGGAAATGTTATGTTTCCTTT
The DNA here is from genome assembly GCA_963277665.1 of Viscum album. Lineage (NCBI taxonomy): Eukaryota > Viridiplantae > Streptophyta > Magnoliopsida > Santalales > Viscaceae > Viscum > Viscum album. The sequence continues at coordinate 791,356,491 of OY728153.1, forward strand.
ATGCATGTTTTATGTGATACATTTATGTTATGGTTCTGGGGCATTGTTATGAAAAAGGGTGGTTCCGTGATAAACTAAGGGCGGGTGAGCCCGATATAGCTCTCCAATGCATTGGGTAACCTGAAGGAGTGAAACGTTAAGGTTTCTCCGAAGAGATTTAGGGAATATACTGTGAGGGGTATTCCAAACATAACCAAGAGGGTTACTCCCTATGTAATAATGTTATGAATGTCTCAGGATACCTTTATGTATTATGTTTTCTATGATTTATTCATGATTTTATATGCCTATGTTTTATGGGTAAAGTGTGATTTCATTCTAATGTATATATGAACTCATGTTTCCTTTCCATATTTTTATAACTCTTACTGATATTTTTATGCTCATCCCAAGTTTTTGAAATGTTTTTCACAGGTCAAGTGAAAGCTACATGATGTGATGATAGTGTCAAGGATGTGTCAAGAAAGAATCCGTGTTATATTTTTTATATGTTTCCATTGTTGGGAAGAATGAATACTGTCTTTTATGTAACCACTTTGTTTATATGTGGAATGTAATGCATGTTTCATGATCTAATTCTCTAAAACTCTAAAACTGAAAAGATCCTCAATGTGTAATCTTGTAATAACTCAAGATTAAGTAAGGTTTAAGGCTGGGGCCTTATAGTTGGTATCAGAGGTCGGTTTAGATAAATTTAGAGGTTAGGGTATTATTTAAGCATAAGTGACATTACCATAATGGTTAGGATTTCAGAAAGAGTCCTAGTTTTAGATAAAGTGAATGAGTAAGTATATCTTAGTGTTTATCTTACTCATTAGTACATGATGGTTTTTTTGATATACTCACACTGACCTTTTTGGTTTTAGTAAATGGCTGGATCTAGAAGGCACCAAAGTAATAGTGGATGTGAAGGAAACTGTAACAGTTTTTTGAGAAAGAAACTGAATGATATGGGAGATGCAATGAGAACTCTTGTGATTATCCTCAACCAACTATCTGGAGTCATGATTGACCACCAAAACTTTGGAGATTTCTCTAAGGTATCATATATGCAAGAAAAAAATCCCTACGGAAGTATATGTAATAATCATAAAAGTAAGTGTGTTCAAAAACCTATGTTTCAAAGATGTAGAAAGAAACACCTAGGAAAATATTTCAAAGGGACAATAATATTCTATAGATGTGGAAATGAAGGTCATAAAGCAAGAACCTGCCATGGAAAAAGGAAGCATCTAGTTGACTCAAGGAAAGGGAAAGAAGTTCTTTCTGAGGGATCAATTGAATGTTTTAAATGTGGTGTGCATGGTCATTATGCAAACACATGTACGATGAAGAAGTTTCGTGAATGGGGTCACCAAGAGCGTACCAATATTCATTTACCAATACCTAATTCCATTCCGATTGAGGATGAAGAAATTGACAATGACCAATCAATGGTATGTACTATTTCATGACTATTGTTTTCCTTTTATGGAATATTAGGATATGATTCATGATTTTGTTTGTAGGAAAGAGGTATTTCAGAATAAGTTGGAAAGGAATGGATAATGGATCATGATGAATGTTGAATGAGTAAGATGTCAACATATAAGGGCTTCAAGAGTTATGGTGAAATTCTTAAGAGTATTAAGTCTCTTTTGATGATGGGGTTACATTAGAATACTTTTTATATTATGTGTAACCCTGATGTTTAATATAGGAAAATTTTATTCAAGTAATTGTTATCTTTTCTTTTGTGGACATAGTTATAAAGAACCATTTGGGTTTATATGATCCTTACTTTTGAGGTAATTATGGGTTACTATATGTTATGATTGAAGTGAAAGGCATGAGATAAAATTGAGGTTAAATTATGTTATGGTTATTTTTGATGATTTTATCCCTTTTTGGTTAATGATTTGAGAATTATATAGTTTTGGAAAAAGGACAACACGTAGACCGTGTGACTACCCGTCGCGTCGGACAAAGCTGTGGGAATCGAACCCACAATCAAAGTGCAACTGGTATTTATCGCCTACCACTGGACTACGTAAAGTCCCCGGTTAGTTTGAATGATTCTTTTTTTTAAGAGTAAGTTGGTTTTGGGTTATTTATGAAAATGATTAACCTATCATTGAGGATTTGTGATTAGGTTAATTACTTTTCAATACGATACTTTAGGAGCAACTGATGTTGTTTGGAGATAAATGTTACGATTTAACATGGAAGACTATGTGACTAAATCCTTCAAATATTTGGGTTTCAATCTTATATTGGTTTACTTTGATGAATTTTATGGAAAATTTTTTTATCGGATGGTCCTCGTTGAACTTTGGGTTTTGTTGGACAAATTTTGGAGATTAAGCATGGATTTTCTTTTTAATGGGTTATCCTTTTCTGGATTATCTGACCTTGTACTAACCTATTTGGTTATGGTTTTTGTTAAAGCCTAAAGACATGGGATGTATATAGTTCTCTTTTGTGGATTAGGTGATTCTCTAGAAGTTGATTATAGTACTCTTAATGCGAACAAGTCTCCCCAAATACTCGTCTTTTGGAAAAAATATGAGTTTGATTAAGGAATATAGTAAAAGTTGAAAGTCAACATGATAAGTGATTATGTTTCCTTATGAATAAATTCCTCAATAAAAAGTAACTTAAAACAAAAATGTTGTCTATTAACGTTTCCTACTGGGGAATCAAATACCGTTTAACCCATCACAAGTTTGTGATTTTCTTGTGGTTAACTTTATCCTAAACATGTTTTCAATCACTCTCCATCAGAACATGACCCTTTGTTTTTTCCTCCATGTCCATATTTTCATACTTGGAATCCTAGTATGGGTTAACTAGGGTGACCTCTGTGCTTATCTTTCTTTATTTTAACATGATTGTATTACCGACTCTTGTTCTGATGTGGGACTTTCAAGGATGTTTCCATGCTCAATTTTAAAAATTGTGAGGATGCAATTCCCAAAAGGGGGGAACGATGTAACACCCCAGGTAAATAAAGAATATGACATTTTCATATTTATCCATATTTGTGAATAAAATATTGATATGACTTTAAAGGGGATGCTATGCTCGATGGCGTACCCAACACGCAACAACGAGTTTCTATGGAATCTTACGTTGCACTCTAATAATAAAATAATATTATTTTAATTGGTAGTTAACATGTAGCCGTTGTAATGGCAGGAATGGATATAAATAACTAAAAGATGATTATATATGTTTTTAAATGTTTTTACATTTATCCAATAAAGGATAGAGGCTTAAAATACGGAAAGAATTCAATTTTAAGCGTATATGCCCTAGTTTTCACTAAAGGTTCACTTATCACCTTTTGATGTTGAACCATCATTAAATATAGTTTTGTTCACTCTTAAACATTCTTTTGGACCAAATAAAACTCTTATTATGAATCGGGACATCAAAATTTACTTTGTGTAAATTTTTGGTATATTTCCGATAAAGTTCATTTTTTTAATGAATAGTGTAAAATGTTGTATTTTAATTCAAAACCTCTTTTTAATATAATTTATTTAAATTATTAGATTAACTTTTGAATTGGTTTTAAAGTGAAATTAGAATATATTTTTACCATTAAATCCAATAGTGGTCATTGGAATTAATTTCAATTTGAAATCAGACTTAAACCAGTGTCAATCTTTTGATACTTATTGTTTCATAAAAACACGCTATTTGCTCTAACAACAGGAATTAATTTTTAAATTAATTAATGTGACTTATATGTTTTGAATTTTTTAAAATATACTTCATTTTTGAAATCATAATATCAAATATATCTTAGGGTGCATTTTTGGGATTTTTCTGAAAAACATCAATTTTTGATGAATAGTGACACCACTAAGTGGTACTTATAAAAACTGATTTTTCCGTTTAAATGAAATTTTGCCATCTTTGTGTTTTGAATTTCAATAATCCGACATACATGGTTTTCATTAAGAAGTAAAATGTGGTTCAATGGGATAAAAATAATTTTTTGGTGAATAGTAACTTATTAAGTTTTTAATCGCGATTAGAGGTAATTAGTGTAGTTTAAGGTAAAAATGATGTTTTAATAATATGAAATGAACTTGACACATGTCGTAACCTCATTTTATGTGTAATGGAAGACCAAGACAAGCCATGGGTAAACTTGGGGACCCCATGGAGCCACATTGGTTGGGAAATGACATAAATAACTTTTTATTTAATGTAAAAGTAAAAATGACACAAACATGATATGTTTTACGAAAACAATTTTTAAGTGGGGTTATACAAGTCATATTTTTTATTATAAATAGTAATTGGAAAGATAAAAAGATTTCCTACATCATAGTAATTTTTTTATATTTTTTAGAAATTAAATAAATAAATTATTTATGACATCATAATGATGCAGCGATGACATCATTATCTGACGATTTAAATAAAATGGGAAGATAATCTAAACTTAATAACCTAAACATGTCAAAAACTTATTGGATGGGTGGATTTAGAACCCTTATAACCTTATGCACGAATTATATCAATGTGGGACCTTTTAAAACCGAAACACATTTTCAAATAAAGTAATTTTCTTACTTCCCAAAAGTGCCCCTCCTCTCCTCTTATAAAAGGCCCCCACCTCTACCTCATTTCACACACTCCTCAAGACTTTGGCTCGTCCAAACCCTTCCCATTTACTCTCTCCACATCCCTATCCTCATCCTAGAGGATTCCATTTGGGTATAATCTTTTCAATGGAAGCCTTTACGCTCAATTGAAAAGGAGTTACACTTTTAATGGTAATTCATTCTCTCATGTTCATTTGTTTTATTTTGCTTCTCCAACCCCCTAAAATATTTTTATTTACTTATTTTGTAACAACACTAGTATCTTCAATATACTAGGATGTTGTTATACGATTTATTAGATCTACACTCTCACACAACTACATCAAATGGTTAAAGAACATACGGTTTCCGTGGATGGAGAAATTCTGCCTCCCAAAACGATGATTGTTCAATACTCATTTAACACCTTCAAAGGTGGCCATTATGATGTCACTATTTTTATATATGATATATAATATGTTTATGTTTTCCTTAATATTCTGTTTTTTTTCATTTTGGGCATACCTTTATGGTTTCCATTATGGGTAAACGCGATATCTTCATTTAAGGAAGTGCGGACTACCGCCCCCTCAAAGTGATTTGATTCGTTAAATACCATATGTGGGCCGTATAAAGGATGGAACTATGATATTATATATTATATTATAATGGAATTATAATATACCTTTATATAATTATTATTCCATTCTATAAAATACGAAATAAAAATGAAAGTAGCGTTCATGCGTACGTACGGCTTACCGTCTCCATGAACGGTGCATTTCATTTCTTTCCTCTAAATGATTATGTAATGTTATAAATGCATGAATGTACTGGATATATATGACATATATGATATCTACTTCATGAATACAATTCTGGATATAATAAACATTTTTCCACACGAACAACATGTAATTGTAAGAAGTCCACTTTCGACTTAAGAACCAAATATCGGCAAAACAAATATTATTAACTTAAATGATTACATAATGTTTATGACATGGTAATAAGTGATATAAAAGGAATAATGAACTTGAAAATGGTTCTTAAGGAAGTATAAATTAACTCAAGTTTATTATTCAGGAGATTAATGAACGATCGAGTCAAGTCGGACCCGAGGTAAGGGATCCTACTCCTCTCTCTTTCATTTTAAGTACACTCCTTTATGTCACTTCTTTTAAGCTCCTCTTTGTAATGTTGGGGGATGTTATTTTTTATTACTCTTGCTGTACATTTTATTTTAATGTGATGAGATACCCTATTTTATCTCATGAATCCATATTTGTAAGTTTTATGTGGCGCCGTTAGGCTGCCGAGTTTTCATAAGGGATTTTTCATCTCACTTTTATTCCCGTGAGATTTATTCTACATTTGCCACAAATTCCATTTAGTGGTGTATGTACTGCACATTATTATACTCTTTGTGTAATATACTTTCTATTATGGGTATTTAAATCAATGATCTATTGTCCTTCTTTCATGGGGTGTATGTTTTGAAAGATACCCAAGTCGGTAAGGGAACCTTTCACCCTCCTCTTTTTTAAAAGACTTATTTTGTTGGGTCTTTTAATTTACATATTGTTTTGTCGGGATATGTTATCATATATCCTTATTGATGTAAATTTTATGTCCAAGTGATGAGATACATTTTTTATCTCACATCAACTCATTTTGATGTGATTCCGTTAGGCTATCAAGAGAACTTTTTAACCCAATTTCGATTTCTTTGGGTTCAAGATGTAGTCATTGAATATGTAATCCATTGAATATGTGTGAATGACCTTTTATTGTTTTACACTTAATATCCACTTATATTGGGTGTATTTATATTTTTCACACATATTTTTGAGATTGATTTGTCCTTAATTTAAGGATACCTTCTTTATAAGGGATTTCATCACATTTGACATTTCTATTGAGGGTTCATTGTTGTTATGCACCAATTCACTCTTATATGGTGTATATACTGTCCTTTGGAGTATTATATCATGAATTCATTTATTCTCATGATATTATAAAGTTATGATTAAATGTTATTCCTCAATTATTGTATTAAAGTGTCTCTAATTTTGGTAAAACCCCTTTAACCAAAATATCGTTTTAAATGTTTTAATTATTTGTTCTTATTAATATCCATGTTTTCAAAATGATTTTAAGGATTTATTTATATGGATATTAATGGTTTAAAATTTTATGCTTCAAGGTGGTATGGGACACTTTGATTCCAAAATCTCTTTATTAAATGTTTTAAATGGTTTTGGAAATGGTTTCTTTTTGAATGGATCCACTATTTCAATATACTAAAGTGTTATATTGTGATTGAAATGTGGAAATGTTATGTTTCCTTTATGAATGTTTTATGTGATAAATTTATGTTATGGTTCTTGGGAATTGTTATGAAAACGGGTGGTTCCGTGATAAACTAAGGGTGGGTGAGCCCGATATAGCTCTCCAATGCATTGGGTAATGCGAAGGAGTGAAACGTTAAGGTTTCTCCGAAGAGATTTAGAGAATATACCGTGATGGGTATTCCAAACATAACCAAGAGGGTTAATCCCTACGTAAGAATGTTATGAATGCCTCAAGTTACCTTTATGTCTTATGTTTTCTATGATTTATTCATGATTTGATATGACTATGTTTTATGGGTAAAGTGTGATTTCATTCTAATGTATATATGAACTCATGTTTCCTTTCCATATTTTTATAACTCTTACGGAGATTTTTATTCTCATCCCATGTTTTTGAAATGTTTTTCAATGGTCAAGGGAAAGGTAAATGATGTGATGATAGTGTCAAGGATGTGTCAAGAAAGAATCCGTGTTATATTTTAAATATTTTTCCGTTGATGGGAAGAATGAATACTGTCTTTTATGTAACCACTTTGATTTAAAGTGGAATGTAATGCAAGTTTCATGATCTAATTCTCTAAAACACTAAACCTGAAAAGAATATCAATGTGTAATCTTGTAATAACTCAAGATTAAGTATGGATTAAGGCTGGGGGATTATAAATTACTAGGGTGTTTTCTATCAGCATCCACTTATTGAAAAAACATGAATCCGGATACATAATTATCCATTTCCCATTTCATATTATCCCACAAAAAATGTATCCTCCATTACCTATAAAACATGGTTCTAGAAGGGTGTATAATGAAATTAATGATATGTGAATCATATGGTAATTCCCTTTTCAACATAGTTATAGATTATAACTTAGTATTTTTCTACATTTCTAATTTTTGTGTTCATAAACCATGCCCTTCAATTTTCTATCTTTCAAATATTTAATGTTGTTTTCAAAATTCTCATCATCAAGCTGATAATTTTTTATATTTTCCAATAAATATTTATTGGATTTTTTTGAAAAGGTTAGATATCTATCCTCCCTTAATAATTATCATATATATATTTAATAGATCCATAAGCATTGGATCCCTAAAAACCATTATTTTGGACAAAACATCATGAACATTCCTTCTTAGTGAATCTGTTATATTATCTACCGAGGCTGATTGGTAGCGCGTTGAACAATCATAATCTAGGAGTACATTGAGACATATCCGTATCTAAATATTATTCTTCATGAAGGAAAATATATATTTCAAACACATAGCATCTGCATAAAATTTACTTGTTTCACCACAGAGATAATGTCTCAATATCTTCAAATAAAAAATGACAACATCATCTCAAGATCCTGAGATAGATAGTTATGTTCATGAGTCATTAACTACCATATTGAATTTTCCATAACTATAACATTTTACAAAAGGGAAAAATAGAGTATACTATTCTATGAATCACTTTATATAAAAAATAAATCATTTCAATGGCATAATAAAAATAAGATCATTGAGTTGTCTCCAAATAAATTATTGAACATATTAGTCACATTTCGTTTTCCATAAGATCATAATCCAATTATGTGTAATATTTATTAATTGTATAACCCATCATAATATTTTAACTTATTAGAAAAATTTCCCTAAAAAATAAATTAATCTATATACCCTAGTTATGTTTATTGGAGTAGGACATTCAATGACTAATTTCTTCTTTTCGTGATCAATATAAATTCCATTAATGCAGAATATATATCCAAGAAAATAATATTTCATTATCCAAATTTCATAGTTACTAAATTTACCATATAAATAATTTGTGATATGTTTATCATGAAGTATCCCCAAGTTATTATCATTGTTAAAATAACATTTATAACAATAAAACATATCAACAATAAATACCACAATTGTTTTTGTAAAATATTCCTTGTATTCTCATTTAATTATTTTCATAAAAAAATGTTGACCATTAAAAAAAAATGGAATTAATATATACTCATATTTGTTTAACTCATTTAAAAATTTACCATTGAAATAAATTTCTTATTTTCTCATAATTTATGATACCCATAATCCAGGGTAATCATTCAAAAATATCAATCTCTATAAAGTTCATTGAATATATCATTACTGTAAGGGATATGATATTAAATCTTTATTATAATATAATTTATTTTAAATAACCCATTAAAATACTGATAGACCCATATTTCATATTAATAAAATGAAAAAGGGATCCTCAATGTTAAAAATTGTAGTATATGAATCCATTATTAAACAAACCTACTAGTTGTCTTTGTAATTATACTATTTCCAAAGTTTCCATTCTAAATGGATAATATGATATGGTTGTTTCATTAAAGATTAATTTAATATAAAAACACATGATGATTTTTCTTGTTTCTAGGTAATTATTTTGGAAAAATATCAATGTGTTCTTTTTTAATAGGTACATCTTCAGTTTATAGATTCATGTTTCTATTCATAGGTAGTGACTTCTATTCTTTAAAAAGAATACCATTCAAAATATAAGTGTATGTGGATATAGAACCCATTTATAAGATAATGTATCCTATAAAAATGTATAAAATTTTATATCCTTATCATGTCTCATAATTAACTTCTATTTTCAATAAATATTTTCATTTTATTTTAAATTATAGTATACACTATATGAATACCAATGACTATCAAAGGTATAACAATGTAGTCTTCAAAATAGAAAAGTTTATGTATCATAATGGGTAATTATTGACACCAACTTCTTAGAGTGATATTTCCACTCGTCATTTTGAATAAAATTTCTTTTCATATGGTTCTTGGGAAACATGAATATTTTTTAACAAATGTATTATTTAAAATGTTGAGAAGATCAAGATAAAATTCTAAATAATAAAAATTTTAGGATATGATTAAAGTACCTTCCACCATATATTTGAGAAATTAAACTTCAAATATAGTGATCCTATAATCTTATAATTCTCCATTTAGCATCTTTTGTGGTATCTTAACTTAGATCTTAGGATAATGGTATGAATAATGCTCCATTTTTTGGATAAAAAATATATAGTGGGACCCTATTTCTTTCACATATATTCATTGGAAAAATGAAACTTATCTATGAACTTATAAAAACATCATACCCCTCAACTACTTTGAATGATATATATTTCAAAAAAATTCACATGATAGAAATTTATTTGTTTTATTATTCATATTTGATGCATTAACTTTTTATTAGTGTTCAACTGGCCTTATAATCTCATTATTTCTAATAGATATATATGATAGAGAAAAACTAATTTTTTTTGTGGAACAAAAATCTTGTTCATCATATTTTGAAAATTATTAAGAATCTAGTCCCCTTTAGAGACATTCATTAAGTATATAAATTAAATTGAAAAACATTATTTTAAATATTACATTTATAAACAATTGTATACATGAATAATCTTGTAAATATATTATCATAAAACACATAAATTTCTAATTCTATTTTCATTAATCTATTTCCCTTACCTGTCATAACATTTCATTTATCATGAGGTCAATATTTAGAAAAACACAATACAATAAAAGTTATTTATGACACAAAGTGTATTTTATCTTCTTTCCTAGTATTTTGGATCAATGAACAACACAGATCACCATCACCATTGAGACAATATTGTTCCATTATAACCATTTATTTATCATTGCATCCCAAGGTGTGAAATATCTTTTTGAGGGGCTTAATACATTTCATCACTATGAATTGATTAGTATTTAGAAAAATATAAAATGATCCAAAATAGATTTATCATGTTGTGGATATTCATGTATTCATATATCTCAATGTTTTTTAGTAATAAAATGTGTCAAAATCCATACTATTTCCATGATCTACATATCTCCAACACTATTAGTTTAGTTTTTCCAAAATGGTTAATTTATAAATTGTTCTTGTATAACAATCTTTTGATGAAATATTTTTTTTCTAATTAATTTAATGATTTTTATAATTTCAATTTCACACAACGCTAAATTTATATTGTGTTATATAAAAGTTCCATGTTATTAGTGCTTTGTATGAAACACCAAGTCTATATCTCACTACATGAAACCTATAGGGTAACTATCAGTACATGAATAACCATGTTTGTATTGTAGTAAACACAATAATATTTCTTACTTATAGTGTGTGTTACAAAACACAAGGTTTATTTTTACCAATCTACAAAATATTAATTATATTTTAAATAAAAAATTAATATAATTGGACCATAGCCCTTATAATGAAAGATATGAATGTGATCAGATATATTATGTAAAAGTGGCTAAAACATGTATATTTAATGAATTATTTGGATATCGATTAGTTATAAATGAAAGTAAGATATATTTGGGAATAAAGATACCTCATTTCTAAGAGAAATAATTTTATGTATTCAAATATCATTTTATCTCAAACATTTATACAAAAAAGTTGTGTTTTTTAAATAATCCTTATATATTATATATTAAATTATTATTTTTGATACAGATATATTATTTTTATAGGTATTAGATATCAATAAATATAGTTTTATGAGTACAAATAATTTTTTAAAGGAAATTTTACTATCTTTTAATGGATAACTCATTTTAATCAAAAATATTAAAAAAACAATTAATTTTAATTTGACACAATAAACTTAATTTTGTTAAATAGAAAATTAAACATTACATTGGGTGATTTTTATGTATTTTTCTAATAATTTTTCTTTTTTTATTAATTGAGAATGACAAGATATTTTAATTCAAAAATAATTTCTTAGATATTTTTTTTATATTGTAAAATTATATATTAATATGGTTTAAAAGTATAACCAGATCATTTATACTTGAATTAATCCAATTTAGATCATTTTATCCAATTTTTACATTGATATATTATATTAAAACAATCAATTATTTTGGATATTTTCAATTTAAAACCACTATTTCTCATCCCATCTGAGGGATTAAAATTAAATTAATTTCGACCATATATATGTTGGGAATATGGAAAAAATGGATTTAATATTTTGAATATGAATAATTTATAATGTATAATTTGGCCAAAAGGGTTTTTAAAAAATATATTGATGAAATTTATAAAAATTAATTACATATATTGAGGTAAAAATAACATTACTTAGTGGTTTAACATTAATCTTAAGAGGTTAACAGACCAAGAAATGTGTCATAAAGCCATTTTTTTGTATATATTTCCAAATATTAACAACCTATATAATATTTTAAATATAATAAGATGTACATTAAATAATGGGATATGTGTGAATAGTTTTTACATCTTTTATTGAAAATAATTACACTCATCCTATTTAAAAAAGAACTCACCCCCACAACATCCTTTTGTCTCTTATGCAACTTTCACTCAAACAACCCATCCCAAATATCCCCCAGATGTACTGACATTGATACTAGAAGCCACCATTTGGAGATAAATCCATCTAAGTAATCCATTTGGTGATAAAAAATAGGATTTTCCCAATGAAGTGGATGTTTGAACGTGTGAAAAAATGTCAAGACACAAGGTAAGAGTTTTCTCATCTCACAATTTATATCTAGGATATACATGCCGTTTTCAACAATATTTTATTTTGTGTTGTTTATATATTTCCCATGAATTTATTCTATGATACATATTCTTAAATTAATGGCTATTTACATATCCATTTTTATCATTCATTAATAGGTTTTGTGATTCAAAAGTTACTAAATTAGTAAAGTAGGCTTGTATGAATTTTTCTTCATTGAGGCACATTATATGTTATTCAACTACATTATTATACGAGGTGTATATAATTCACATTGAATTATTATATTATAATTCCCCTTATTTTCATTATATTTTAAACTTAATGGGATGTTATTCATTAATGGGGATTATGACTCAAAGCAACCAATATTTAAAAAATGTGTTTTCACAATCTCATCATTTATTAAGATTGTTTATGATTATGTTTACATTGATGAAATCATAGGATTCATCTCTCAAAAAATATAATTAATTCTATTATAATCCTTTTGTTTTGGATATATTAATGTATATGTAACATATTTAACACTTTTGTATTTATGATAATTAATAATTTGATTTAATTAAATCCTACTTTAGATTTCTATTTGGATGAAAATATGTGTTCTACCAAAAAAGGGTTTTATAAATTGTTTTTCAAAAATAATTTTTGATTAAAAATCATTTCATATGTTTTCATGATTATTTTAATGTTTTAATTAATTTTTTTTCCATTCACCCTTTTTAAATTCTTAATTTATTTTTTTCAATTATTTTTTAAGATTCATTTATATGTCTCATATGTTTTCTTTAACAAAAATGGTTTTCAAAAAATTTTATGATTCAAAAATAAATTCTTAATGAAGAGATGATATTTTTCAGAAAAAGTGTATTAAATTAATTTTAATGATTATTTCATAGGTTTCTAATGTTTTTTTAAAATAAAATTATTTTTATGATGTTACATGACATAGAAATTTATTTTCAAAGAAAGGATATTTTTCTTAATAAATGAGCCAATGCATCTTTCAAAAAATTTATCTTGTTAATAAATCATAATTTGATATAGTTTCTTATTTTCTCAGGATATTATGTAAGGAATGAGTTCTCATTTTTTATCTTAATGGTTTGTGTTTATGATTTCAAGTTTTTTGTGAAACATGTTTCCAGTTCATGTGTTATACCATGATCAGAAATTTTTGATAACAATTTCATTTCATGGTTTATGATATGATGAATATGGAACCCATCTACTTTTAAGGGTCATGATATGGTAATTTTTATGATATTTTAGAACACATATGAGTTATTTTATTATGGGATGGGTGAGACATATTTATACCTCCATTGAATTGGGTAATGATTTACATATCATGAGTAGGAAATGGATGGAATGGTAATTTAGCTTGGTTCAGTATGATATGGAAGAAATGAGAAGTTAAATAAGTTCATTATGACATAGGTGCAACGAGAAGTGTAATCTATTTAGTATGACATGAATTGAATGAGAGGAGAACATGGTTTTTAATGATAGTGGTTGAATGAAAAGTTAAAATTGGTTCAATATGACAATAACTAAATGATATGTGTTTTTTATTTAGTATGAAAAGTATGGAATTAGATGTGAACTCTGTTCAGTATAATAGTGCAAGAAATAAAAGTGTATGTGGTCCACTATAATAGGGATATAATTAGAAGTGAACTTCATTCATTATGAACGAGATGGAATGAAAAGTGAACTTGTATTATAATGATAGGTCTTAAATTAGAAATGAACATGTTTTTGAATTATAGGTACTTAACATGAAGGGATCTAGGTTCAATATGATAGGTCTAGAATGATAAGATAAATTGGTTCAATATGATAGGGATGTAACATGAAGTTAACATGCGTTAGGAAAACAATTTTGTATCAATAAGTGAACATAGTTAAATAATATTGGCATGGAATATGAATTGAACATAGTACAGTAATATTGGTCTATAATGTGGTGTGAACATGGTCTAATAAAGGATATTGTCAAATAAATTGGTCTTGGAAAGAATGCCTTGACTACTGTGGAAATCATTTTATATTTTTTTGGTCTACCACAATCTTACATATTATCCACTTGATATCATTCCATGGATTATGATATTTATTCTCTTATGATTGATGTCTTATGAACATAAAAAATTTATTCGTTGAATCATTTTTATGTCATTTGATATGCATTGTAATATTTTCTAGGGTATTTTCATGTTCCCATATCGTACGCTTAGGTTATGCTTATGTATCTCATTTATTTTTACTCATATAGGGCATATGAGCTCACATCATTATTATATTTCCTTTTCTAAGGTTATGAATATAGGATTTAAGTAGATTTAGTAAAGGGGGAAGGTAATTTTGGGAAACAGTGAATATCCTTCATCGTGTATGAAGATTTTATTCCATGATTCAAAAGACAATAAACTATTATGTTCATTCGACATGTATTTTTCTAATGTACTGGATATCAATAAAAATGATTTCATATCCATGTATTTTAAGTGAGATTTTCTCTAGATTTTATCAAATGAATGGTTTTGTTGACCTTTGGAAACTAGGATAAGAAAGAATTATTAATATCCCTAAGAATATTTCAATGTATGCATTCAGGGATGTATCTAAGGATTAGTGTAAGGGAGAGTTATAGTATAGGAATATTACATGGAATTTGATTAACGGATATTGTGATTAGTTTCCTTGTAATACATCCCTATCTATATAATATAAGTGGACGTTGTTCAGGTATGTAGGATATTGGGTTAAGACCTCACAAAAGCCATATTGAGATAGAATCAATCGTGAACCGGTGAACTATAATGGGCCATGTTAGGCCACTATATTAACACTCTACGGAGATATTCTATGGGAATTAAAAAACCATTTACAAACCATCATGAAGTATTTATATAGATTATTTTGTCAAATGATCAGGTATGAACTTCTTTTTTCATTGATTAATAATTATATATCATGATTTAGACATCATATGAGCAATTTTTCTTAGGATTTTGTGGTTTTCCATTATGATAAGTGTTGATCACATAATGATTTGTCTCTTAACTCAATAGTATGAACTAGAATGATATGGGTTAACATTGAATGTTTTAGATTTGGAAAGTATGGTTATCATACAATTCAATCTCCCCAATAGAGATCCCATGAGGAGAATATTGTAAGTGGTATGAGTAATGGTTATAGTTCTGAAGATAAAGATATGATATATGATTTCTGAATTGTATGGGATGTCCAAACATTATGTTTTTCATTAAATGTAATAATTAATTATTATATTATTGTTTAGTACCCATAATACTTGATTCATATTTCATATTCTAGTACAAGGTGTATTAAGGATTAATATGATGAAGCTCGAGTAATGGTTTATAAATAATATATGATTATCAATGTCTATATGTTTTCGATTTCAAAGATTATGTTATATTATTAATAAAATAGAAAATCAATTTAATAATAATTTTTTCATTATCGATTAAAAAGGATATGTTTAATGTCTATGAATAACTATAAAAGATATTTATTGGAAGGGTTATATTTTTAATTAAGGTAAGTAAACCCTAAATTTTTTCAGGTTTTTGATGTAATTGTTTTTAGATTGGATAAAAATATGATTGATTTGGGTAAATTAAATTGAATGGTATCACTGACTATGAAATGATAAAGGATATTTTGACAATGTGGTTGGATCTATTATGGATGTTGGTTAAGAAATTTAAGTAATATATCCTATAATCATTGGAAAAAGAATGAATTCATGATTTTAATAAGGATGTATGATAATTCATGTTAATACCATATTTCCATGAAATTTATGATAAAGGTATTCAAATGTTTGGAATGAAATAAACCAGAGATAATTTTTTATATATGGGGGAGCAATGCTAATCTATTTTGGATAAATTTAGTGACCTTTTTTTCTATATTTTTGGATTTAATATTCTGAAAGGGTTATAAGGTTAACCATTTATGGAACAGTATAATTCAAACATAGGATGATGTTATATAGATTATGTTATTATTTCTCCATATGAGGATTTGTTCATATTGGATAACCAATGATAACCTTTTTAGTTTGATTATATCAAAAGGAATACAGAATTTTTGATCATTCAGCATATAGATAATATTTATCCATTAGTGATTTAGGGAAAAAAAAATTCCTTCTGTTATTTTGGGTGAGAGATGTAGTGGAAATTGGTCAAGAAAAAACCATATTAAATTATTTGTCCTATGAAATGGAATTAAATAATAGATTTATGGTTTTTCTCAAAAATTTACTTTGATCATTAAATTTATGGTGATTAATGATCACAAAAAGTATCTATTATTTTTTATACTTCTCCCCAATGTCCAATATTCACTCCAAACATATGTTTCCCAATATTGAAACCATGTTGTGCGTTTATTTGTGTAACTATAATTGATCCATCTTTCCATTTTTAAATGTTGTTATATTATTCATTTTTAGGATATGGTATTCTAAGAATGGAGAATTTAAGTGTTAAATCATTGTAACCATACGAAATATAATGGGTGAAATTCAATTTATGGGGGTTATACAGTAACACACTGAGTTTTTTTCATATATATTTTCTGAATTAATTTAATATTTTTGATATCTTTCTTTTCACACAATACTAAATTTTTATTATGCAATATGAATGTACCAGGATATTTATTCATTGTACGCAACAAAAAATAGTTCTAACACTACATGAAACACATATAGTACATATTGGTTCATGCATAAATATTCTTGGATTTTGTAACCCATAATACCATGTACCGTCGATATATTGCATTACACACAAGTCTATGTTTTAATGAAATACAATATACTATTTATCCTATTAAGAAATCATGATTATTATTATCATATAGTCATTAGAATTGAATATATATGGATTATATTGAATAATATACAAATATATGGTTTAATAATGTATTTAAAATGAATCATTTGGATTCAATTTATATTAAAATTAATAGATGAACTATTTTAGAATACATATAAACATTTTCTAAGAAAACTACTTCTCTATCTACTAAAACCATTTTTTCTCAATATATTAAATAAAACATTTTGATGATTTTTTTCAATTATTTTATATTATATATTTAATCAATATTTTTGGTACATTCCCAATATATTTGAATTATATAAGATAGAAATAAATATATTTGTCTGAAACAAATGTAGTATTATAAAAGGTGATATTATTACCTTTTAGCAGTGAAACCAATTTAAATCTAAAATGTTAAACATTTACAACTTTAATTTGAAAATATAAATTTCCATTTCTAATGTGGAATATCCAAATTTACATGGTCATTTTTTGAGTATTTTTAAGAGATGTTTAATTTTTTTAAAAAGTAAAAAACATAGAAATATAATTCAGAGCTTATTGTTTTCTAATTTATTTATATAGATAAATTCAATATTATTTTGGTTTAAAAGTATAATTACATCATTAATAAATAAATTATTAAAATTTTGGTCATTGGAAAAAATTTCACATTGGAATTGGATATAAAAACATTTCAAACATTTCAGTCTTTCCTCTTTAAAAACCAGCTTTCTCATCCCCTCTATGCAACAAATATTAAATTAATTCTTTCCACTGATGAGTTTCTAATCATGAATAAATGACACCGTATTTGGAATGGGTATAATTTATTATTTATAATAAATTCATCTTAGTTTTTGAAAAAAAGTATTACAAAATGTAATTAAAATTAATTATATTGATTAAGGAGAAGACAAGATTACTTAATTGTTAAAAATTAATATTAAGAGGCCAAATAACGATGAAACAAGTATTAAATACATTGGATAGACATATTTACATCAATATCCATCTTGTATACAATTTGAAAAAACATCATATTAACATGATGCAAGGAGGGCCTATTAATATTCTTTACCTTTTATATTTACAATAATGAAACTCCTCCACCCCTATAAAAGGGAACTCACCACCATCACTTTATTACACCTCTCAAGACACATTGTCGTAGTCAACCCCTATAAACATCTCATCCCAAAGTCCCACCCTTCATCCTAGAATCCTATAATTGGGTATAATTCCAAAAAAAGAATATCATTAGTGAAAATGAAGACTAGTTTCCCAAGGTAGTCATAGTTTGAAGGTGTAAAATTAAAGTCAAGACATATGGAAAGGATTTTCTCATCCAAATTTTTATATAAATGAAACACATTCCACTTTAAAAACATTTTTCTAAACATTATGAATTTTTTTTATGATACTTAAAAATATATTTTTTACATATCCATTTAATGGTCTGTCATTCATGGGGGTTTTGGATCAAATATTACCAAATCAGTAATGTATTTTTGTCTCAATTTTCCTCCTTTAAGACACATTACATGTTATGATCCTATATTATTTGAAGAGGTGTATATAATACCCTTTGAAATGTTATATCAGGAATCTGTTTCTTTTAGTGATATTTAAATCTTTTCATATTGTTATTCTTTCTAACAGATTATAATTCAATGTTACCAATGCGGTAAAAATATATTGCTACAATATAATTGTTTATTACGATTGTTTATAATTATGAAACCATTGATGAGATATTATAAATAATATCCTGATTTTTATTCTACTCTGGTTATTCAGGATATCTTCTGGTATTGGTAATATTTTTGAACTTTTTTGTACTTGAGATAATTATGAATGTGTTTTTATGAAAACATGTATTTATATCTCTCTTCAGTTGGAAACTTATGTTCTTTCAAGACCATGTTTTTTAACAAGGTTTAAAAAAATATTATGTTTAAAAACCAATTCAAAAATTATCAATCTTCAATTATATGTTTTCAAGGATAAATTATTTCAATATGTTTTCATGATTCCATTATATGTTTTCAAGACATTCAATATTAAATGATACAATATTCACGATTACCTTATAAGGTTTAAATGTTATTTTTAACATAAATGATTTTAAAAAGGTTTTATGTTTAAAAATTAATAATTTTAATGAATAAATGATATTTTCATCAAGAAATTATTTAAAATATTTTTGATTCTTATTTAACAAGTTTCAAATTAGTTTTTAAATTAAAAGTATTTGGAATATTTTTGATGCAATAAAAAGATATTTTCAATGAATTTTAACTTTACATGTGAAATTATTCTAGTTATCTATAAAAATCCATATAGTTAATTATTTACTAGGTATATGGTATAAGGAATCCATTATCATTAATTCATTGAATGATTCTGGTTTATGATATCAGAATTATTATGAACCCTATTTCCATTCTATGGATTATACCATGATAATAAATTTAGGATACCCATTTAATTTCATGTGTAATGATATGAGTTTTATAAAACCTATATCTTATTTATGGGTCATTATAGGTGAATTTTTCTGATAGTATTAAATTCATATTTATGTTATTATTATATGAATTGTGGGATCTATATATCCATTCAATGCATAGAGTAAATATTTATAATATATTGTGTATAATTGGGTTTGAACAAAAAGTGAATAAATTAAGAATGAATGGGATGGAAATAGATGTGATCATGTCTCATGATGACCAGTATAGAATGAGAAGTGACCACTATTTTGTATGATAAGGATGGAATGAGAATTGAAATCAGTTTAGTATTACATGGTAGGAATGAGACGTGGGATTTGTTTAGTATGAGATAGATGGAATGAGAAGTGAAATTCATTCACTATGACTAGTATGGAATGATAAGTGAATGTGATTCATTTTTAATAGTATGGAACAAAAATTGAACTAGTTGTAATATGGAATAGCTCAAATTAGAAGTGAACTTAATTTTGTATGATAAGGATAGAATGATAAGTGAACTCATTTCCGTATTACATGGATGGAATGAGAATTGAACTCGATTCATGTATAATATATCTAGATGTTAAAGTGAAACCTATTCAGTATGATAGGGATAAAATGAAAAGATAAATTTGTTCAACATGACATTGATGGAATGTGAATTTAAATCCGTTCTATAATACATGTATCAGATGAGACGTGAACCTGGTTCAGTAAAATAGTTCTGGCATGGGATGTGAACCTAGTTCAGTAATATAAGGCTGGAATAGAGAGTGATCCATGTTTAATAAAGGAATTTTTCTACTATGATGACCTTGGATGTGATTTATTATCTATTATGAAAATAATTTTATTTTTTTTTTGCATTTTACTCAATACCATATCTTATTATTATGTTTTTCTTTTATGTATTAGGATCTCAATTTCCGTATGATTAGTCTATTATAAATTACCAATTTTTATTAAATGATTCATGTTTATGTTATTTTAAATACATGTTATGATTTTAAATGTTATGCACATGTTCCCATACCCTCCACCTAATGTTATTTATATGTATCTATTTTATTTTTACCTTTACTTTGAATATGACATCACCCATTTATTTTTTTTCCTTAGGTAATGAAGAATGGTTTAATGTTGAAGTATTAAATTGGAATATATTTCTTTGAAACAATAAGGATCTTTCACAAAGTTAGAAAACATTATTATGTTTTTCCAAAAAAAAAATCAATTACCATTATTGGGAATATGTGTCTATAATGTGTGGAATATACCTCTAATATTATGTAATATCTCTATATATTAGGCGAGGGCCTGTATAAAGTGAGTACTGGAAAAATAATTTATTCCATATAAAATTTAAAAACAATGGAATATAAAATATTATCTCATATTATTAATTTTAAATCCTTATATATTATTCTAAATCTAGTGTGAGACATAACAAAAATTTAAATTTTAGGTTTTGTTAATCTCAGAATCATAAACATCATTTTATTAGGGTTTTATTGAAATCCTAAAAAATAAATAAAAATATTTCATAATGTTCTGTTATGAAAATTTTAATTAACCTAATATTTTTTTTAATGTTAGACTAGGTTCTTAGTAAGGTAAGAGACTCCATTAACTAGAATGGATGCTAACATATACACAACCAAATCTTTTTTAAGGTTATAAACCTTAAAATCAGTTATTCTAAAAACCATGTCCACATTTTGTATCCAAGGCAGGATATAATGAAAGAAGATATAAATAAACTCTACTTTAAAAATATTTTTAATGAAATTTTCTGAAAACTAGACATTTCCTAAATTTCTATTATTGGGTTAGGTTCCCTAGTCTTTATTTTCCAAAATAGAGTTACCAATGATTCTAATAAACTTCCTCTGATACAAACTGTAAAAACCCCAAATACATTATCCAAAATCCAGTGTCTATATTATAACATATTCACTAATACAACGAATCCAATCACATAAGACATATAATATTTTTAATGTTGGGGAACTGGAGGAATAAACGTCACCTATTTTATAATCGGAATAAAATATAAATCCTAAAAATACTAGAAATACTTGAAATACATTCAATGATTCTAGTTAATGGAAAAAATAAGTCTGGTATAATATTCATATAAATATTTACAGACAGTGTAATATACCATGAGTAAATAAGTAATAATTAGTGTGGCATGGTAATGAATTGAAATTTAATCAAATATAGGATCCCATAATGTGTCCCTAGAATATATTAGTGAAAAAAATCACGTGGACAATAAAATTAGATTCTCATTGAAGGATGTTCATTATATTGGATTTCATGATATTAAACCTCATGATATGTATAACATAAATACCTAAATCCATGATAGTTTATTTTTTTGGTATGTTAACACAAAAAAACCAATTTAATTTTTTCAGTACATTTTTTACAAGAGACCTATTGATAAATCAAGGATATATCTATAAATATTCCCAACCCATAACTTCTTTTAAAACTAATTCTTTATATATTTATTTCTAAATTAGAGTCTTAAAAAATAATCCATATCAATAAATAATTATTATGAGTAAAGGTAATTGATTCTATATTACTTTCCCAAGAAAATCAGATAAATTTCATGGTGTAACACGATATGTAATAATGGCTTATTAAATAGGTAATAATTTTGTTTATTATAAAAGGAGTATGGATATTGAAGATAAATTTATCATGTAATGATAATAATAAAGTTAATTCATCAAGATAATTTTAAATAATAATAATTTAAAAAGAGATAAGAGATCCCCCTTAATTTGAATGGAATAAAAGGTCTATTATAATGTCAGTTAATTTTTAAAAATGATATAAATGTAACGGAAATACTAAATTACAGGTTAATTAATTATTTTATTTTTAAAAATTAATTTAAATCCTATTAAAGAAGAAAAATATTAAAAAAAAATAGTTATTATGGTGGATATGCTCATTAACATCATATACATTAAAAATAAGACTTATGAATTTTTATAATGAATGTGGAGAATTAACCTTTCATAAAAAATTAATAAATATTACATTAATGCCATTAATAGGTCACTGATAATGTAATATATATTTAATCAATTAGTATAGTTATAGAAATGACTTTTGAAACACTGTTTCGATAAATATGGTCATGGAAATAAATTATATCCAATAAAGTGAAATAAAATAATCTCTTCCATCAACACATTACTTTTTCTAATTCATGTAAAAAAATTTAAAGGTAATGGAAGAAAATATATAAATAATTTATTTTTATATGATAATAATATATATATTTGTTTTATGATTGATGTAATACAATGTTTCTAGAATTAAAATTATGAAAATCCCATTATAATGTTATTGTAAAATAAATATGAAACAATTTGGTAGATTTTAAATTCAAATCCATTGAAATAATAAAAATTAATTGAAATAATAATCATCGATATTAAATTTCTATTCATGTTAAATATTTATTTTTTTTGTATATACTCCACATAAATGAAAATAGGTTTATAATATAAAATATGTCTAAATGGAATGGAAGTAGAGGTCAAATGACATACCACACATTTCACTTTAGTTAAATAATCCTTAAGATTATATGTAATGGTTATAAAAATGTTATTAATTTATATAAACATCATATTTTTTTAATATCATATATGATCCTCACATGACTTATTATCACCCATCATTAATAAATTTTCATTAATACCTGTTTATCTATTGTTAGCTCTTTCAGGTTTTTTCATGTATATTAGTTAAAGAAGATCTAATAATTTTTTATATGATATTGATACAACTTATCAAGAATTATATTATTTTTAAAAATAAAATTTTTATATTTTAAACCATCATGGGATCATTTATTAAATTTAGACATGTTAAATGAGTCAGATGCCTTAGGGGATATGGTTAGTCATACGTATGCTCAAGCAATGTTACCATGCCATTATTGGGTGAAAGCGTATTGAATTAGATGATATATTAATTTCAGAGAGTAAATTATATATTTTATGTGTCATTTATATTAATTATTTACTTAATTTTTAATATCCATGTGTTTTGACAATGGAATAAAATTTACATCAATTCGTGTGGTAGTAGACTTTTGTGCACATGAGTGAGAGTTTTGATTTCCATTTGATAGAGAAGAAAATAGAAAAATATAATCCCTAAAAATAATAACAACATATTATATTGTTGGTTCTATTGTTTATATATTTCAATTATAAACACATTATTGAAATTTTTAATGAAATAAGTAATAATAATGAATATGGTGAAGATGTCTTCTTTCTCATAAAAAAAATCCTCCAATTGACATCTTAGTAAAAATTATTGTATTTAAATTTCGGGAAGACCATAATCCCTTCAAACATTATCAGATTTTTTTGATGATATTTTGGTTGTAATTGTTTGAGATAAATTGTTAATAGTTGTGACGAATTGAGGGGAGGAGGTTCCTTTTTATAATTGAGGTGAGTGCTAGGATATTAATTTATCAATGTTTTGAATAATCCCATGTCTCATTCATGAAAAAATATTTCCAAATATATTTTATTAAAATTTATTATGTATAAGTGAGAAATAAAAAAATGAAAATGGATTTTAGGAAATTTTTAGGTCGTTTCAACCCCTATATTTAAGGTAAATTCGATAGTAAACATGTTTTATCCATAACCTTAGTGGATATTTTTTTATTTTTTTTATTATTCATTAATAAAAAAAATTAATATTTAATTGGTATGTTTTTATTAAAATATTATTCAAAATATTGAATCCATTTTTCCTAATACAATTAATTTTTTTGATATGTTAATTTAAAAATACCCATAATCTATATTGAAAAACATTATTTCAATAAATGAAGTTTTTATGCATAATATGATCTTAAATTTACAATATGAGTGGTAATAAAAATTATATATATTAAATTTAATCTATTTTCATATATAATATATAAATTTCATTGAAATAATTCATCATTAATGATATTTTTATTTAGATAAAATATAAATAAATTATGATTTAAAATAATCCTTCTAAAAAAATCCCTTTTTTACATCTAAATGATCATATCCTTATATATACCTAATTAATAGACAATATATTATTACTTTTAAATATTAAAACATATGATTATAAATAATATTATGAATAATTTAAGTATACATTTTTAATTATTCACAATTTCTTATTTATAAGGTAAAATTGCTAAACTCATTCCATGGTTATTTGGAAAAAGTATTTTTAAAATCTATATTCTTCCTATAAAATATCAATTTGTATCCTAGATAATTTTAAATCATAATCTTATTGTAGTTTTGTTAGATTATAATTTTCAGTATGTATAATTGATTCTTTTTGTCACATTATATGTGTTTTTTCTGATATATGACATCGAACTACTATGTTATGCTATATTATTATTTGTGTACTATGTGTAAATAATGATGGACCAATAGTTCGATGATTGAAATATTGAGAGAGGGTTTCTGAAAAATTATAGTACATAGTGTTATCCTACTGTTCATGATTAATGAAATGGTCACATTAATGATATTACTAATTCATATATTATAATTAATTTGTTATTAATTATATTTATATTACTAAATATTAATTTATACTCTTATATAGTTAATTTCAAACCATAATACTTATGTTTATTTGATAAGTGTTCTGTATGAAACTCTTGGAGGGACACCAAGGGATAATGTTAATCACACCCTAAAAATTTAAACATTTGTACATTGACCTTTTTTTTACTAATCCATGTAATGGTAACATGTTATACTGTGGTGAACAATAATCATTATAGTAGAGATTATGTTAATTATGGTACTATGGTGTGGACTTGACCCTTTTGTCCCATTGATATGGGCATAATTACCGTTCATTTTAGTTTTTCTTTTTTTTACATTGTATCACTTATTCTCTGTCTAATTCCATTTTTTCTAAAAAATTTATGAATATCAATTTTGGATTATATTTTATGTGATGTTATTTATTCAATGATAATTTCTTCTTCTAGAAATGAAAGTTAATTTATATTATGGAATTATTTTAAATTTACTATTTTGATTTTATGTATGGATCATGTACTAAAATAATATGTAATGTTCATGTTAGGATCAGGGTTTTTACACATGTGATGTTTTATTTTGGATACCATTATCAAAATAGTTTCAAGATGCTCAAGCACATGTCAGTAGACCATTGGTTTTAATAATTCCATCCAGAACATTCATGACCTGGATCAGGTTCATGGTTTAGGGGTGTTATTGGTTGTTTATAAAAAATGGTATTAGATCCCAGTTTGGAATTCTACATTACATGTTATTTTGTAATAGATGAAATATATTATTATAGTTATCTTGTAGGTAGCGTGAGTTTGTGTCTGAAAAAATGCGATAAATCCACTATTGAGTTTCTGGGGATTGTGGTTTAGATTTTTGCTTGTTTTAATATTCTATGTCTAGTAACATGCATGGTCCATAGACCCTTATAGTATTCATAGATTCATGAAGGGTTTTCATCAGTTATGTACTATTTATTTTTGATTTATTATATTATTTTTTATATATTTGGGTTAATAAATAGTATATATTGAATTTTAATGGATTTTGTTCATTTATCAGCATCATTTAACATCATACCCCATAAAAAAGGACCCATGAATCCTTTAGAAGAAAATAGAAATTTTGTTCATTATAAAATTAAATTTGTAAATCAGAATCATGTTGAGTAATTGGTCTAAGATATTAAATCTATAGAACATGGGATTGAATTTTTACCTACCCTATTTTGGGCTGATTAACCTATTTAGAAATATAATATATATCAATGGATACTTAAAAATAAAACTGCCTCTTTTCTAGGATGCAATGAACCATAAAAATATGATGAATGATGGGAAAATAAATGTATTATTTTAGAGTTTAATGAGACTAGATCATCAATTGTGGTTAATTATTCTACCTTTATATTTGAAATCACCAGTCATAAGATTTGAGATTTAATCATTATTTCCAATAAAGATCAGAACCATGAATGAGATGAAATTATGGTCGTATTCCAATAGTAGATTTATATTCTCATGAGTTCACGATTAATGTATAAATATTTTTTTATATATTAAAATTTGATAAAATACTAATGGGGTAACAAAATAATTTTTCATAAGTTTTTGACTTATCATTAGAGATTATGTGGATTTATATATTATCTATTAGGTATTTAGAACTAGGTTATATGTCAAATATCCAATCTCATGTAATTTTATTGAATATAATAACATATACAAAGGGTTATGGATCTAGTTTTGATGGAAAACATGGATATATAATGGATATATAGTAAGAACAATGTTCATCATTTTCTTATGGGAGTGGAAATTGTTTTTCTAAGGGGAATTAGAAGTGTTATGGGATGAGAATGGCATGTACTAGTGGCTCTATACATAAGTCTAAATTTATATTACCATCTTCATACAGTAGGTGATCTCCATTTTTCTATCAATGTTGTGGTGTTTGGAATATGAGACCTTTATTCTGGGATTCCCATAAAGAATTTAATTTAGTGTGAATATAGTTTATTTGTACATGATTTTTATGTGATATTTATATCTCCATTGTTTTGTTGGATCATAATCATCCATGTGAGCTGCTTTTCTATTATATTCCTCTATAGTAGACGAAATCTGAACTCCGTGGTGTCATGGATGAACTGGATCATCCAATTTTCAATGTTTACTATGGAACTAACATCATAATTGTTGTATACCCCATACATAGATTATTATCAGGTAGTTGAAATAAATGATGAGGAATCTTGTGTAAGCTGAGTTTGCAAAAATGATTGTGAGAGGCACCATACATATCACGCTGGTTATGGTTATTAGTTATATATATAATTTTACTCCCTCATTTTCTCGACCCATGTTTTTTAATTATTTAAATACATTTTAATTATCATTCCTTACAATATTGAGATATCAACACCAAACATGATTCCAAATTATAGACGTTTTTGTTGCACATATTGTTTTGTTTATATCATATAATTAGTTTTAGAAATGGACCTCCTCATACGAAATATATTTTCAATTGATTACAGGTGTATAATTCATTAGATAGTTCCCTTCAATTCATTAATTAATTTTAATAGTGGATGGTGAAATTAATTACCATTGATGGAATTACCCATGTGTTATTAGGGAGATTTGGATTCATAACCAACTTTTTTTGTCCAACCTTCCCAAAATAGGGTTGTTCATATTGGTAGTTGTAATATATTTTTCATGAGGTGGTCCAAGGGAACCACATAATTAATATCATATGGTTATATGGTTGTTTC
The DNA here is from genome assembly GCA_963277665.1 of Viscum album. Lineage (NCBI taxonomy): Eukaryota > Viridiplantae > Streptophyta > Magnoliopsida > Santalales > Viscaceae > Viscum > Viscum album. The sequence continues at coordinate 791,384,734 of OY728153.1, forward strand.
CACAGGTGTTTCATAAGTACTTCTAATGTTTACCCACAAAATGTGAAGTTGATTTATCTATCAACTTTCTTCCAGATAATCTATTTATTTAAATGTCTTTTCCACATATGTATAAATATAATAGAAGGAACTAGATATTCATCTTTATAAGATTTAATTTATGGGATTAGTCTACTAGAGTGTATCCCCTTGGTATTTTATAATAATCATTTATAAAATGGGGGATAAGAGACTTCTTTTATATCTCAATTATCTAAAGAGAAGGAATGTAACCATAGTGAATACATACCCTTTTAACCATGTTGTTGTCCATTTCTCCAAGAATAAAATTGAATGGTGGTTTTTAAAAATCAATCATGGGTTATTTTATCACGAAGTCAATCAGATGGAAGAAGTTGTTCCCTTTATAACATTTTGTTGTATGTATATTCATTTTCAGTAACTTTTGGCATCGTTCAGGTTGAGAAATGATTATGTAGTCATTATAGAACTGAAGAACCATATAATTGACCTGTTCAATGATTTTTTTCTTCATGGATGAAATAATTTTCAATTTTATTACTAAGGAATGAGAACCACATGAAGATGGTTTGGTAGAACCCATGAGGCTTCTATATATATGTGAAGAAATCTAAGATGATATTTTATTATTGATGAAGTAATATTTATAGGAAATGTAATTTACAAACTTGGAATATTTTTGGAACCAAAAAAGATAATATCAATTTTTAGAGTGAATTTGAAGATTATTTTTTGATATTAGGAGAATATTAGGATATGTTGGTTACTATTGAAAATTATTCTTAGACATCTTAAACTAGAACCTTACATGACATCTCTAAAAAAAGGGATCAAAACATCTATAGAAATAATTTTCAATGATAATTAAAAAATATAATGTGGTGTTCGACATATACATCATATTAATCCTTCCAATGGTGTTTCATAACAATATATTTTATTGTAATGACTTAAGAATATTTTTTATACCAAGAAATCATGTGGTAGCATATATCTCTCAACATCTATATCCTCATTATACACACTATATTATCCATGATATAGAGATAACTATTTTCATTCATTTTCTAAAATATTTTATTCATTAACTCTTTTGAGGGAGTTTCATAGAAATATTATACTATTTAACCAATGATATATTTTCTTTCATGGGACTTGATCCTTAGATGGAGTTGTTTGGTATAATCTCTATATATAATAGTTTTTAGTTTATAAAAATACACTAGGAAACATGAATGTTATATTAGATGATTTTAGTCATAACTTTTCATCTTATACTCTGAAAGATTCTAGATGAGTTGAAATTTGATGCCAAATATGGATGTATGATTTTAATTATAACCATCATCTAGTTAAATCCTCCACTTCATGAGTATTTATTGGTGATGGAAGAATAATATACTATAATATATCATCATAGAGACTCTTTTGATATTTTATAGACCATAATTGAATGGTAATTATATCTTATAAGTTCAATTATTTTCAATAACTATCATTTAGTCCTGTATTTGATGATAGAGATAGTTCGGAATGATTTCCATTGATCTTAGAGGGATATCAATCCTAGTTATAATAAGATGTATCATAAAATAATGAAGTGATATTGGTTCACAATATTAATTGTGGATATAGAATAATTGGTTTTATAGTATCTAACTTGTCAATAGATAAAAACAAAAATCCATCAAGCCTTGAGTTATTGTAATCCTCTCCCAATTCCTACTTGGATATGGGATGAGGAATACAAGGATCTCATTATTAGTCTACCTGTTATAGATCATTAAAAGATCACTATTTGGATCTTGATAAATATGATTTCTAAATCCAACCATTTTTTTCTAATTAAGGAAATAGAAAAGAAGAATTATATTGGAAGCTGTATGTGTAAGAAATTTTGAGGGTGTGAGTTGTGTACACTACGTAAAAATCTAATGGGTATGAATATTTTATGACATGATAATGGGAGTTATTTCAAGAGGAAATAAAAATTTAATTGAAATAGAGACCAATATATCATCCCATTTAGAATTTTGAGACCATAAATAATAATGAGATCTTTGATGATATAATTTTGACATGTGGCCTATATTTTTGCTGTTCATGGGATAATGACATAATGTTAGTTGATTTTTATTATAGTAAATGAAACTAGTTATATATTTTCATTGAACAATTAAAGGCACGTTATCGTTGATTCTTTCATTATAATTTATGAAGTATTGAGGTATATAAGACCTATTTATATTGGAATATGGACAACAGTGATTTGATGTAGATGGTATAAAATTTTCAACAATGATTCATGAAAACTAAAACTATCCCTATGTCCTATGTTGACTACAGGTTAATTCACCTAGATTTTTTGTTTGAGAACCTCTTTTTCTAATGGATTGTCTTCTATTGTGTCACTAAAAAATATTGAAGCAAGTAATTTATTACATATGATTAATAAAATATATTGGGAACAATGATCATATTAATAAATATTAATGTTGATTTTTGTTGAAACTAAAATTAATTTAAATTCATAACATGTTCCACATCTCACAAAATAAAAATTATGAACGAGATCCCCATCATGTGATAAACCATGATGAACTCAAATTAGAACTTGATGATTCTTTAACTGATCATATGGTTCAATTTAATGACTCATGAGAGAAGGTCATGGGAGGGTTGTCAGTTTTGTATGTTCCTATTTTATGGTAGTGTGTATCTGATTAAAATGGGTCTTGTGAGAGAGAAACTCATATGATTGAGTAGTGGCCTTGTCTTTTTTATGAGTATGTTTGGGGGAGATTTTCCGTATATATAAATATATGGTAATGAATATAATCATAATATTAGTTTCTATTTTTCTATTTTTTTTATTTATTTAAATGGTAAATCCACATCCCTTCATTATTAGGTATTTCTATTTGAAAATATGGTGTTTTTTTTGGAAAACCCAATTGTATTACAATGGTTTCTTAAATGGTTAATAAAAAACTCATAAAAACAATATGAAATAGGTCTATATTATAACATTTATATTTCACATGGTTTTTGAATACTTTCTAAAATAATGTGGGAAAAACATATGTGTGTTGCGGTTAGGCTATGCTAAAAGCAATGTTAGAACTCATTTAGGGAAACCATATAGACAAACTATATTACCTATTGAGAAAAATAAAAAAATGATCCTTCATTATTTCACCCCATATAATTAATGATTATTATATAAAAAATTTGCACACATATCATTTAACTCTTTCCCACACGTGGAAGAATACTACCACATCATCATGTTGTGATTGTTTTTGTGATTTTGGCTTGAAAATTCAAAAAAACACTAAATTAATGTCTCCTCCTAACTCTTCTTTATATTTTACCACTTTATATTATTTTATATTCTCCCTAATTTAGTGAAGATATATTATTCATTTATCCAAGTATTATAGCCATAGTCTTGATATTTTAGGTTTTTTCTAGTCATTCTGGGAATAGATTTGATATTCAACATGGGTTTTCAATTTATGCAATTATTTTAAATTAATGAAAAGTAGGTGGAATAATTTTTTAATCCAATTAAATGTAATAATAATACTTTTTCTGACATATATATGATTATTTATTAAATTAATTCCATGGTAAAATAATATTTAAATTTGATATCATATATCATAGATATATTGAATTTTATCTCTTAATTGAAGAGGAATATTTTTGTAAATGATATCAGGGAATTGATTAATATAATTGGATTTTTTTTATATCGATGTTAAACATTATTAATGAAATTTTTTTATGTTTTAAATGGGTAAATCATATCATATAAATTTGGTATATGTGGGTGGAAGACTCTTGTTTATTATCAATTATCAATTACGAGTCCTTAAAAACTAGTCATATATTTGGATGATGGCCAAGATATTTTGGAATTTTGATTCCACACCCATAGGAAAAGCCATATAATTATTATTTAGTTACATGATGTGGATTCATTTTATTGGAGGATTAATACGCCAACTCCATCAAATGAAATCCTTAGTGTCTTTTTTTATTTGATTGACCATTACCTCACAAGTTGATTTTATGAACTATGGTGCTAAAAAAAGTATGTGAATTTGGGTCTCTCATGGTTAATGTATTTTGAAATTAATAATTTTAAGGTTATTTTTTATTAATAAACTATTATATATTATCACTAGTATTTTGATTTATGTATTGTAATTCCAAATTTTATATGATTTATTTTAAACGCATATTACTATTATTATATTGCGTGGTTTATACATGAAGCACTACAAAGAACCCTATTGTGTAATAATTTATTTGATTATATATATATATATAAATATTGTTTTTAGAAATTTTTAATATATCTTGGTACTTCAAATGCATAATGTGGTTGAGAGTACAATTAATCAACTTAAATCATAAGTTAATGAAAATTCCATTTTTGGCACATGGAACTTATTTGAAATAGAGAAAAGAATATATTTTTTATTATAATTTTTTTCCATCTGGAAAATATTTGTACAACCTACACAAAATTTATATCATTCTATTTTACTGTTATATCTGTGTGACACTCTATTTTGGACTATTTTTTATGATCTTAATTTATACTTTTGTTTATTTTTTTCTTCTAGAATACTGAGTTACAATTTTAGTATAGAATGTTATTAAATTTATTAATTTTTATATAAATTTTAGATCATGAATTTAATTATTATGGAAGATTGTTATTCAGATAATGTTTCAGACAAGTGTGATGTCATCTCTTGTAAATAAAATTCTAATTTGAGTTCTATGATTACAAAAAACTTATTTCTTACCCATGTTGATTAAGAACAATCATCGATCCCTTACCTTGCAAGACTAGGGTTCTTAGTTTATGGGTGTCCCAGTTATGTTCAAGAAAATCATTTACATAGTCATATGTTTAATTTATTTCTTATTTTTTATGTTTGATTGTAAATAACTATAAATTTATTTAAATTTTTACTCAAATTCAAGACTAGATTGCTTTTATGTGATAATTATACTTCATATAATTTTACAATTGAAGTTTATAGGGGAAATTCATATATAAAAAAAGGGGAGAGCATAAAATTCATGAAATAAGTTAATAATAGTCATATTAAAAAGATTTTATTCAAAATATTATATTTAAATATCATAGATATTATCAATAGATTATAAACTATGATAATTATAATTCATACCATAGGAAAAAGGAATAATAATGTTTAATTCAATAATAATTTTCTACATACATACATGACATAGCATATATATATATATATATATGTATAATATGCCATATAAATTCTAATGAATGTATTTTATAAGTTTGGTGATCATATAAAATATTTCCAAAACATAAAACATTTCACATAATAATAATTTAAAACTCACTTTAATGTCAAAATTACATTCTATGCTAGGATCATTACACCATCACCATAACATATTTTGAAATGATCAAATTCCATAGAATAGACATATCATTTAATAAGATATAGACATAACCCCATCAGTTAGTGGTTTCATAATTTTTGAACCACCCATATCATCTTATCTTGTATGGGAATATTTTATAGACATAAAATATACAATACATCAAACATAGTAATAAAATCACACGATAAGGAAATGGGTGATATAACAATGTTATATTGTTTAATCAATGTATTTTACTATGAAATAATATATTGGGTCCTATCATAGGAATTTATTAAATCATATTATATAATTAATGAAATTTTATAGTTCATCTAGAATGTGATTCCAATTAATGATAAAATATAAATAATAAACAATATATTTTAAAAATAAAATCATTTCTAAAATCTAACTGAATGTATTATATACAAATCAACAACAATAAATATGTGTAAATAACATTATAAAGGTAACATTTTATTTCTCTGATATCCAAGAAATTGGGAATTAGGATCATAAATAAAAAAATATTAGATAACTTATAATTGAATTGAATGCATAATGGGGTGAATTTATCTCACATAAAATGTATATTTTGTAAAATGTATATGTAGAGATAGTAGATATACGTGCACATAATAGAATAAAAAATCATCATTGAACTAGTATACCTTTAAATGGAATATATTTTATGTGTTTTTCTTTAATTGTAGGGGAACACATCTTTATGGATGTTATTGTTTACTTCCCTGCATTCCAGATTTCCATAAACAACTAGTATCCACCACCATGGATGGTGATGTTGTAAATTTGATCAAAATGGGTTGATGGGATGTCAGATCCACATTCAATGTATTCATATTTGGACCTCTTTTCCTATATCAGGACACCCTCATTGATTTGGTTATTGTTCATGAAACAGATTCACAGTTCCATCTCTTTGTGGTTTTCGGTTAATTACACTACATCTATCTCAATAAGGGAAAAAACTTTTTTTATAGCCGATGGGAACATTGGGCATGTCAGGGAATTACTATATGATGGTTGTGTGGGGTAATTATATGTATTCCTCTTGGTAAGGAAAATCACATAAAGCATCTTAATGCATGAAATCCTAGTAATCCCATGTCATTCATCGAGTTTTTTGAATATAGGGTATGGATTCTCCTTTCTATATTAACGCCATCTTATATAAGTTATATTTGGAATGGGTCCCATGAAATACAATTTTGGTTATGAGGTAGTTTTTTAGGAGAATAATTTATCAAAGGATTCATACCTCAAGTATCCAACATTTATGCGTGGGTAATGTATTATGGACCATGTCCCAACTTCTTAGTCCCATGGAGATGGATTAGGATGTTTGGTTGAGATGAATGAGGGGATTTGATTAACATCTTTTGGAAACTATGTAGGATGATCAAAACACCCATTTGTCATGGATGAAGGAAGTGTATCACTATGAGGGAATATTTCACAATTTTGATTATGGGTGAGACCACCCCTAGATGAAAAACATGGATGTATATATCATAATGGCTCTTTAGGCAGATCCAAAAAGTTTATTAAAATTCTCCTTGAGACAGATCATGGAGGTGTGTCCCTATGAGGGATGATTTGAAATATGGATAGGTGTAAGAGAATTCCATTTGAGGTGAAACCTATTTGTATGTATCATATTTCACCTTTAAAATGATGTAGAAGGTTTATTAGAATTAACCCTTGAGAAAGATCTGGGAGGTACATCCCTATGAGGTAAAACCAATGTTTACCAATGGTTAGGATTCCCCCTCTAGAAATACCTAAGAAGATAATCAGAATGTACCATGATCTAGATGAAAGTGGTACGTTACTATGACACTGAACCTATGTTTACCATTGGTTATGATTTCCCTTGTGGAAGACTAGAGAGGTTGATCAGAAAACCACTTGAGCTAGATCATCTAGTTACATCCCTCGAATGGAGCACCAATATTTATTATTGGCCAGGATGCCAATTGAGGAAGATTGGTGTGGATGATGATAATTCTCCTTGATATAGATTCAAAAGGATGATCAAATAAATGGATGATGTGGATCCATGTGGTACGTGCCTATGAGGGAGAACCTAATATTACCATTGGTCATGATTCCACTTGAGGCATTCTCAAGAGGTTGATCAGAATGTGCCTTGAGGAATAGAAGGGATGTATGTCATAAGCTTATGCACATAGGTTTACCATTGGTCAGGATTTAACCTCATAGAGGAATCATATTTAACAATTTTATTGATTATGTATCAAATCTCATATATATTAATGCAATAGTTTATGGTGGATTGATATGACTGATATATGTGGTTTAATATCACCCAGTAAGGAAACTCATGTCCCATTGGGTGCATCGACGAGGGATATTGTGGATATTATATATGAAATATTTCTTTAAAAATAGTATTTCTCTTGGTTGGAGTTGGTGAAGGGCTGATACATTGAGATACCTGAGGGATGAAGAAGAGAAGTGATCTCCAAGGATAGGGGATTGAATATACTAGGGGCTAGGTTATGATGGAATTGTGGAGGACATGGATGTTAGTTTTTAACCTCAAGAAGGATTCTAATGGATCCTAGTTAGTTAGTAGTCAAATCCAATGTAGTTCAAAATGGGTATGGGATTACACTATGTAGGAGGTTAATGGGACTTGGAGGAGACATGGTCTCCTAGGTGAGGGGCATAATCAGACCAATGATGCAGAAAAATGATCATTGGGGTAGATGTGGATGTTTCTCTGGGACCTCCATGATGATTCCTATATATCCCAGTTAATTTGGATTCAATGAACATGTAGTTCACAATGGTTTGGTTCATACACTCAAGATGACACCCATAGGGGCACATTTGGATCATGGGTTATACATGTGAGGGCATGAATTATAGGGATTACCATTCACGTTCCACTTTGTTGGGTCATGATGGCTTGTCTACTTTTTGGTGATTCAAGGTATATGATTACAGTATACACCTAGTGAGGTGACCTATTGAAAAAATGTATTTTATAGTTTGAAATAGATATAGTTTTTTATTTTAATTCCACACTCATTTCATCAGAGTGATTGATAGGAAACTAATATTACAGTACAAGATATATTCAATATTTATAGTGGACACATATCCTAGTGTTTTCCAATTTTTGGACTCAAAATCAGGAAAAAAGAGAAATCATATTAAAATGTTGTTTTCTAGGATTTCCTCTCACCGAATGTGATAATGGAATGAGTTTAATGATGTATCAGTTTCATAAATATTGGAATTCATGAATATATAGAGAATCATGAATGATCATTACTATTGCATAATGGAAATGTGGTGTACTCATTTCTACGACATGCTTTATGAATGCATGATGGCTTGGGAGAGATTCTATGCCACTAAAAGAAGCTTCATGATCGGGTTAAATTTCATGTCTACTTCATGAATATAAGAGATCCAGGAACTAATTTTTGGATTTTTGGGTAAATGGAACTGTAGTTGTGGGATTTTCATGAAGGGATATACTTATAAATATGTGGTTTTCCCCATATTGTTTAACATAAATGGAATTAAAGAAATGGATGAATCACTCTGATTTTGAAAATTCTAAGAGCTAAAAAAATCATTATTTCTTTTTGAGAATGAGCATAATAGAAATACAAGTTATGTATTGGAAGATTCCAGTGTGTATGAGTTATCAATGTTTTTCATGGACTAAGTGTTTTGTGAAGACATAATGTTTCATGATCGCAATGATTTTCTTGAAGGAAATGTTTTTCTACAAAGCTAGTGACCATTGTGAAGAAAGTGTGTTCTGAAAAGGCTATAAAAGTTACGAATACATGTATCATTAGGAAGGTGTGTGTTTCATAATGATTGGTAATTCATTGAAATGTAAAGGGGGTTTAAAAATATTTTGGAGCTTCAAAAATAGTTTTGTTGAACACCTTGTGTATGTCAATAGTTCATTCATGAGAATCAACAAATGAAATCAGTTAAAGTAGAGTCACATGATTTTATAGGATAAAGACTAAAATTACAATCTTCTGAAGTGGTCATGAAGTAATTAAAGTAATTAAAACATCAACTAAAGTATTTATATTGTGGGAGTCGATGATAGTGTTTTGAGGGTGGTAGTGTGCTATGTTTAAAATCATTTAAAGGTGATGAAGCTAGAATAGTGTGAATATGTTTGAAAATATGTATTCCAAAAAACTAGTGATGCTTATTGGATTTAGGTAGGTCTAACACACTAACAACATTAACCCCTTGGACTAACCCTTAGTGGGGATCCAAGTAAAAAAACGATTTTTTGTCTCTTAATGTGAATGTTTAGTAACTGTATGATTCCAATAGAAATTATTAAAAATTTATATCAATGTGGGGAGAGTATACAAAACTTTAAAAGAAAATTTTTTCACCCTGATTATCCCCTTCCCTATAAGGGTGTTCTAAGGTCCTACATGTTTTATCAAAGGTATGTTTTTAGAGTTAAATATTAACTTTGATTTTCTCATGGAGAATTTAGTGAATGTTAAGGGATTACCTTTCATTGAAGGAAAAAACATCCAGATATGGATGAACATGATTATATCACTTCATAGATCCCTTGGGATGTATGTTGTTTTCCGACTACTTTGGCGACTCATGTAACTTATGTGATATGTCTATTTATGACCGAATTATATAGTAAAATACATTATGAAAATGTAAAACCACAAAATGCCCTTACTATTTCACTTTATGATCAAATTTATTTAAATTTTCCAAATTTCACTAAAACTAATTCCATGTAAGGTAAACATGAAAATATATATGACATGGATAAAAATTAATGGAGGAAAAACTCAAGTCTTTTATAATCTGTTTAATAATATTAAAAATCCTCTAAATGAAAAATCATTTTAATCCAGTAATCAAAAAAATGATGATGTTAGAGTTATTATAGGAAATGGGAAAAAGTTAATTTTATTTGCATTATGATTACAATACTAATAATCATATAATTTCTATAAAATCTAAAAGTATAAAATATTATGGAAAGTCATTTTTCTAAGATCTCTCTTGATGATTTTCTAAAAAGGATGGAGTCTTTTGTAATGAGAGTCAAAACAAAAGATATATCCACATACGCATACAAGGATATTGTACTGAGATCCATTTAAAAACGTAAAATCTCATGAGTAAGTGATTATGTGGAAAAATAACTTATTTCTCTGTAAAATCCAAAAGATTCAACTCAGGTGGGAAATTATTTTTTTAAGATCTAACATGATGATATTCTATAAATTACAGTGTCTTATGAAATGATATTCAACCATAATATAATTACACTTTAGTAAACACGGATATGGAATTCATAGAAATTGAAAAAATCATCTTCTTGAGTGATTGATGATGTGGGATAATAACTTCTTTCTCATTTTAATGAAATTAAAAAGTAAAAAATCCCAATTGGAAGGAAGCATTAGGTGTTCTTGTTTTTAGATTGGTACAGTATGTAATAATTCCACTAGATTCCCAATGAAATTTTATGGTTTAGAAAGTGGAACAGAAATCATGCATTAGTCTCAGAAAAGGTTTTCTAAAATAGGATACATCAAATAAAGAATAAAAAATTACTGACAGGGATTCATCATAAGAATTTAAAATCATTATATTCAATTTATGGAAGATGTAGAACCATATAGTAAATCTTCACTTGAATAATTCAATATTGTTATAGTTGAAAAGGAAGAAACTAAAAAAGATAACTTTAATCAGTTATTAGGTATTTTAATCTTAAGGTGGAATATGAGAGTTCACTTGATGATCATGACATTCAAAAAAAGAGAGAAAAAATAAGGTATATACTAAAAGATTATTCACATTATGTGGATCATCTTGAAAAACAAACATGGTCATTTAGAAGGATAGGGAAAAGATAATATAAAATATCATTAAATATCTAATGGGGTTGTGGAATTCAATATCATGATTGAATAACATGAAAACATCATCAATGAACTTACCTTAGGAATGGAGGAAGAGGGTATGATATTTTTTGTACTTAAAGTTGAAGTTGTTAGTCTATGGAGTAAACAAGAAATTGAATCAAAATGATAGGAAAGTGTGAATAAATTTACATATTCAAAACTACTATATATATAACCACTAGAATGATATAAAAATGGTTATAAAGGAGTTGAGAAGGCCTTTATTAATTTAAGATAATTAATAATAGGAAAAAGATGAATTGGTTGTGATGATGAAACATTAAAGGGAAGAAACAAGATGATCCTAAATAAAGGGTATAAGAAATATGGACGTATCACAAAGGGGCTTGATTTCATAACATATAAATCATCAAATAAAATATATAAGAGTGATGAAAATTATCCAACAATTTCAAGAGACGATTTTCTATAATATTCCTCTACAAAATAAGTTATATTAGGAGGAATGGAATTGAGAGTAAATTTAATATTTTGAAATGTTAATTCTATTGGTTTCTAGGCCATACTATATGTTATTGTGAAGATGAAATGAGTTATCTGAATGAGGACGAGTTATGAAGTGATCAATGGATAATTGTACCATATACTTAATTACATATAATAAATAGTATATATGGATATTTTTTTAATTATTTAACAATGTACATAATGGTATTCATTTCAAGATGATGAAAGGTGGGAAAAATAATTGCAGATCATAGAGAGAAGTTAATACCCACCATCTAAGAGATGTTACTCCTACCAATAGTTATTCTCTTCTGGTAGAATAATATCACTACATTGAAAACCTTCGTGTTGAAATCCATTTGGAATGTATATCTTTATCCTCACCCAAATTAATTATCTTACAGTTGGAAAATAAGAAAACAGAAAAAGATAACCTTGTATAGATAGATATCAAATCTATATGGAATAGAAGAACAAAGATCCTTTATAGTGGAATCTCGACCCACAAGACATGAAATTCTGATTTATTGATATTTTTTTAGAAAGTGTTGATGATATTGGGATATTTAAAGACAATGCTTTGTTGAAGATCAAATGTAGTGGAAATATAGAACCAGAAAATGAGGAGCCGAGGAAGATCAAATTTCTCTATGACAAAGGTTGGTGTCATAATATTCCGAGTGTGAGTCAATTCTATTAATTAATAATGATAATAACATTTAATAAAAATTTGTGAAATATCAAAGGAATATTATGTAATTCATTACTGGAAGGATAAAGAAAATATACTAATTTATAATTGGTTGATAGTAAATAAAACAAATGTTACTTAATTGGTAATGAATAAACAAACATGTAACATCAGAGGTTGGGACAAATTAATCAAAAGAGAATGTGAAAAATATGTAAAATTAATTTATATTTCAATATTCACAATCAGATGTGTGGTAGAGAAAATACTCTGGATGCATGCATGAATTGAAAGAAGGTCTGATGTTCATATTGAATGAATAACAGTAAGGCATCAAATGTGCTCGATCATATATGCACATACGTATGTGATCTAATCAATGTGGTTCAAATTTTTTTGACATGTACATAATTTTAATCTTGATTATAGTATAATTTCTTATGTAATGAATATGTAGAGTAAAAAACATGTTCTCAATTGCATGAAGAAATATCATAAAATATTTTTGAAAAAACTGGTCAAAAAAATAAAGTTTCTACAATATGACAATGGAAGGGAATTCACATCTATTGAATTTTATAAATAATTAGAAAATATTTGATAACTCATGAGGGGTATACAACAATAACCCCAAATCAAAATGGGTTTTCTGAACACATAAATCCATAGGTGATCATTGTGGAAAGAACTATGTTGACAGAATGTCATGTTTCTCATCTTTAATTGAATAAGTTTTTTCAAGTAGAAATTTACACTTATAATCCTTAATGAATTAATGGGAGAAACCATGACACTATATGTGATATGACATTGAATTAATCCCTATCAAATGTATTTTCTTATTTTTGGAAGTAATTGATTCATCCTCAACAATTCATGGAACAATTGAAATTATGGTGATTCTACAGATGAGGGAATATTCCTTGGATATTCAATGAATAGTAAATCATAAAAATATTCCAATTATTATATTAGAAATATTTTTAGAAATAATTGATGTCCAAATCACTATGAATATGAACATAAAAGCCTCCAGGAGACAATATAATGATACTATTTAAGATGACGATGAATTGTGGACAAGGGATAGATTTAATTTTATGAATAATGGAAGGCATATAAAACATTTAGGGAACAAAAAAATATGATGATTCAATTGAAGAATCACATGAAGAAACCATTACCAATGAAACTTCATCAGAACCTCACAAGTGATATAGAAGATCAGAATTGATAAAACCATCATCATTAAAGACTGGATTACACCCACATAAATAAGGATAAGGAGTAATGAATAACAATATTCTATTCTAATATTTTTTGGAACCAACCTAGTTTGAATTTGAAGTTAAGGAAGATTCATGGGTTACAACCATAAATTATGAACTAGAACAAATTGTCATAAACTAGACATGGAATCTTAATAGTCGATTTGAAAATAAAAATGTGATTAAAACAAAGGGAATCATTATAGAAAAAATCGATGAGAATGGATATGTGATCAGAACCATAAAATGATTAGTGTGTAAAGTATGTAAAATTTTTGAAGGAATTGGTGTTGTAGAAATGTTTTCTCTAGTAGCTATACTATAGTTGTTTTGGATTTTCCAATCTCATAAAATTCCATGAGATTTAAATGTTTATTAGATTATTGTATTAATTTCATTCAAAAAGAGATATTTTGAATAAGATGTATATACTAAAAAACATGTTGGATTTTTGATAATAAATGATGAATCTTGGTTTACATGCTAATTAAATCACTCTTTTTTTTGAAGGAAGCACTATCATGGTATTATAAGCTAGATGGTTTTATTAAGAAGAATAAATTTAAAATATGAGTTTCTGACCATAATCTATATGTGAATAATTATAATATATATTAATCTACTGTGATTGTGTTTGTGGATGGTGTTATTTTTTTGGAATAAGGTATGGATAAAGGGATGAATTGGAAAATTAAATGAAATAAAAATTTAAAATATACCAGATTTTTGAACTCACATACTTCATGGGGAATCATGTTATTCAAAATAATGATTAAAACACCATTTAACTTTTATAATATGAAATATTTTTTCTAATGATGTTTAAATTGCATGACTCCAAAGCGATGTTGATTATGATTGATTTTGGGATAAAACATGGGAAGCATGAAGATGGTACATATGTGGATCCTACCTTGTAGAGGAGATTGATTGGATTATAATTATATTTTACTACATCATGGCCTAATATCATGTTTGGAAAATTCATAGAATTCCATTTTCAAATAAACCTGAAGAAGGAACATTTTATATTAGGTAAATGGATATTGAGGTATATTCAAGGGGTACTCAATTTTGTCTTATTATTTATAGAGAGCGGGGATAATAAATTATTAGTATTTTACGATGATGATTGGGAAGGATATATAGTGTATCAAAAGTCCACATGAGGTAGTTATTTCATCATAGGTAATAGGTTTTTGATATGATAGACAAATAAATAAGAATGAAATTATCACAGTATGACTAAACAAGATTATATCTCTTATACAAAGTAATTCACTAAGATATTATGGATTATGAAGAAATTGACTATATTTGTGATGAGGTAAACAACCAATGGTGTTTCATTAGAATAACCAGTGCATGATTGGTCTAATGAAGATTCTAATTCATAACTCTAATACAAAACACATTGACAGTAGATATCACTCTATCAATGAAAATGTTTAACAATGTGTGATTATATGGAACATTCTTGAATAGATGAACATGTGAATTACATTTTTACTAAGACCATTTCCACACAACTATTAAAGAAAAAATAGTTGAAGCATAGTTTTTAGACAACTACTAATGCATGAAGAGGTTTTTTTTCACCCCTATCCATTTGAGCAGTCTTTTTTTAAATGTTTTGGTAATTAATGTTCTTTTATGGGAGATATGATCATGGGAGAGTTTTTTAGGGATCTAAGAGAAAACATTCAGGTTCATTTAATTTATTTACAAAGGGGGTTAAATTAAATTCAATGAATCGTTGTTTTTCAAAATTTGACAGTGGTTTATGTTGTAATAAAATTGTCTTTTTCTACTTCTATTTTCTACATCATGTTTTTTTCAAATTTACTTAGAGTGATGGATGAGTTATTTTCTGTCTATTAGGTTCTTGTTCCAGGTTGGTTCATTATCGAATTTATCAACATATTTCTAACATGAAAAATGAGGAATTGTTGGAAACATGGATTTTCATAGACTGAAATAGGTATATTTCTATATTTTTTCTATAAAAACTAGTTTTATAGAATTTTCACTTCTCAAATATAGTAAAGAATGAGCTTTTTGAAGACTATGCTTTTTAATGTTTGGGCATCACAAATTTATTGAGGATATGAAACCCCCATCATGGATATGAGATGAAAATATAATGCTATCTCAAGTATTATAGGCCTCATGAATTCATGATTACATGATTATAATTCTACATGACAATGATATACTTCTTTTAGGGGCTAATGTTTAGTGGTTCTTTGTAAATAGTGGAGCTAGAAGAAAATTATTATAGAGGATTATGAAAATTTCCCTATAGGAATGGGATCATCATGAAGGGATATGCCAATTAATAAGCATCTAACCCTATAATATCCTTGAGATTCCATGTAATTTTTTTTTAAATTATATTGGATTGTTTTGAGGCCAAGTGCTGAGAAGGCGTGTGATTCCGAGGCCTGATGAGCTCAGAATAAACATTAGAACGTTTTAAGGTTATTTAAAATAGCGCACTTGTGAAGTTTTAGAAGATTTTAAAAGGGCACTAAGAATAAAATTATGAGGGCTCCATTGTGTCCGGAATGATGATTTTTTCTAATAATGCATAAAACCTTGACTGGCACGGGTCGAGGGTAAAAGTTATTTTTAGAGCGATTTAAATAATAATTAAAAAAAATAAAGAAAGTTTATGTTATTAATTTTTTTTTGTTTTAACGCAAGATAATGGTGGAAATTTCATTTAATAAAAGAAATATCATATTTAAAAAAAACTAAAGTGTAATAGAAATTATGTTCCATTTTATAAATTAAATAGCATTACAATCCATCGACTCAGCATAACTGAAAATGCTGAAATGTGTTTTCCCCATCTAATTGTTTAACGAAGATTCCAGATCATTGGAATGATCTTATAACTGCTTTGGTCCTTTAGAGTATTTACATTTTCATGTGGTGAATGATTAATTATCACAAAAAATGGGGTGATGATCGAGGACTGATAGATGATGATGGTGCAACTCTGATCATCACCATCGAATGATCCAACTATGAGGTAGGGGTTTTATTCTATGTGATCATGCTTCCCGGTTATCTCTTTCTAAATGATGAATGTGGATCAACACACTAACATGTTGATCTGCGGGTCATTTTTTCAGGTGGGATGGATTGTTTATTGTGAATAATGAAGGGTTAGAGAGATGGGGTTTATTATTTTACCTTAAATTATAATGAGATGAACGAATGTCGAACGAACAAGGCCAGCATCCATCCCTAAGGTATTCTTGGCATTTTCCCATCCCAATTCGAATTTTCATTCCCGAAGGACAAAATTGGTAAAATAAATATTTTCTAAGGGGTTATGGGCATGAATGGATCCCTAGATCAACATAAATATGAGTTGGACCCCACTGTTGGTGAGATGAATACTCGAGGACTCGAGAACTCCTTCCTGATCAAATAACGGACCACCAGAATAATTCTGGTGGCCTATGGAAGAAACAGTTAGTAGCAGCACATGGTGGTGGCTGGGTGAGGGAGGCGGTGTGCACTGGTGGTAGAGGAGGCCCTCTGCTAGAGATCGGGCATGTAGACCGGGGTCACCGGTAATGGCCGTCTGTGGTACAAGCAGACACAACTGGAGGACATGGTCTAGCGAGACCATGGAGATGACCCACCACATGTGTCATGGGAGGGATGTGGAACCCAACACGTCCCGACTGGATCAGACAGGACCTCCCTAGTGGATCAGAACGGTGCCTTGGTCCAGGCGGACGTAACATGAGGGGATACCTAATTTGGGTCAGGCAGCTGCAACAGGTTGGGTCGAACCGCCAGGTCGGGTCGGTAGACCCCAGGCTGATCAGGTCGGGTCAGACCAGAATGGGACCCCACCAGCCCCTTTTCACTAAAAGGATCATATCTTCCAAACTGTATGTCTGATTGATGATCCGTTTACAGAGTTGGGACCCTCGTGATGAGACTTTCCTTTTGATATAATCTAAGTGGGTGTTTGGGGGGGGGGATTGAGATAAAACAGATTCCATGAGGTGTATAATCTCCTAGAATCAAGCGTGGCATGAGCAGGAATCATGCAGATGAATGTGATGAGAAGATAACAATGAGTGGGTCTAGGTGCCACAGCAGGCCGAAGTGGTGAGTGGGCCTAAGTGACCCAGTATGTCAAAGTTATGAGTGGATCTAGGTTCCCTAATAGGACCAAGTGATGAGAGAGTCAATGTGGCCTAGCAGGGCTAAGGTACGAGTTGGTCAGGGTACCGCAGTTGGCCAAAGTGACTCCTAAGAGATGAGTTCCTTAGTAGTGAAATATATTTATTGTTTACGACTGATAGTATTTCTTTTCATACATTATATTTATAGTTATGTGACCTGACTGTAGTGACTCTCTCTTGATTGTACTTCATAGGGGGTAAACTTTATGTACATATTTGGTATTATACTATGTGAATATTTTTATTTGTGGTATTAAATTTCTATTTTAATGTCCTTACTAAGTATTGTGTTACTCACACCTGCACAGTATCTGTCTGCATGTGTCTTTTCTTGTACAGATGACTTAAACTTCAATATAGACAACGGTGGTCTGTAACCAGGGAGTGCCCAGTAAAATCTAACAGAAGATGAGTACATATAAGACTTTTGGAAGCACCCCCTTCAACTACACTTCAGGTAGGGTTTACCACAGTCATTATTCAGAATCATGTATTTTTCTTTTATTGGGCTTATATTCTGGCCCCTTTAATTTCTGTTATTTATTGTTAATCTCAATGGTTTTATTAGTGGCATTCCAATTTACTTTTAAACATTTTGGGATGGGGATGTGTGTGTGCATGCATACATGTATATAGAAAAATTCATCCCACTTGTGAGATAATGCCTTTTTCACTAGTCTCTAGCACCTGGCCTATGGGAGACAGTCTTAGGTAAGTCATGAAATGAGACTCATGGGATGTGTCGTGAAAAAGTGGTATCAGAGGTGACCAGTTCTTCCTTAAGGACTAAATGCCAGTGGATTTGTATTGGGGAAATAGGGTTAAATGTTTCGAGTTCAACATTAAGAATCAAGGAGTCCATTATTGGCGAGGAAACTGATGTATCCATACAGTAGGACCCTGAATTCTTATTTTTAACTTGTTACATGAAATAATTGTATGCATGGATCATATATGAATTAATATTTTTCTTGTGTCATTCACGAGTCAGTGTCATCTCACCAAGTATAATCTACTGATTATGGTTAATCTTGATCTGTTTCTGGCTGCCTCCATGCAGACAACCAGGTAGGATTCTGATGCATTATAGCGAGGATGGTATTCCTAGGGATGAGTTATATGTGCAGGGACTAGTACTGGAGATGGCCTAACTGGGTGGTGCACTAATGTTACCACCACACATCGGTCATTATTTCCTACTAGTGTTACTAGTAGAGGATGCACAAAGGGTTAGTTCTGTAAACGAGTTCCAAAAGTAGAAACCTCTATGGTTTAAGGGTGATACTGAACCCCAGATAGATGGGGAATGGCTAGAGGTGGTCACCTGTGTCTTCTGTCTTGTAAGGACATCGCCTGACTAGATGTAGATCTTATCCATGATCATTCTTCTGGTCTTGGTGGGGAGATGGTGGAGCTTGTTGATCTAGATGCATAACGAGGCACCCATCACTTAGACTGATTTTGAGTTTCTCTTATTGGATGAATTATTTTTGGTGAGTCTTTTCATAGTACGCATCCAGTATCTACTACACCAACAATTGGGTAGCAAGAGAGTAGCAGCTTTCTTCGCAAGATTCATTTAGAATTATCGCTACTCTATAGAAATAGTGTGAGAACCTTTCATCAGGGCTCAATATTTTGAGAATGGACTATGCGAGGAGATCGGGGAAAATAGGGTATTTATTTGCATCCATACCTAGGTTGGGGTGATAGAGTGGGATCTTCCCATGGAGAGATTACTGGAAGAGGAGGTTCAAGTAGCAGGAGTTACTAGTAGTCATTAGGTGGCTGAGTCTTTAGAAGTGGGTGGCAGGAATTAGATGCAAGGACCAAAGTGGGTCAATCATTTTAGGGGATGAACTGAGGACACAAGGTTGGCAGTACAAGGCTCCCAGGGAAGAGGGGTTCAGAAAAGGAGTAGGGAATGCTACCCACACAACGGGTAGGGACACATAGATTGTGACTACCCAACTCTTCGTACAGATGATCAACAGATGGTTGAGCGACCAGTGAGGAAGAGGAAGAGTCTCAAGTAGGGTGGTCTATAGGGATGCAGACATGTCCATGGAGATAAAATAGAATTAGGTAGTGGGAGGAGGTTTGAGGTACTACCACCACCACCCATAGGTGGTCCACCGTGGGCTCAGGGAGTAGGTCGATAGGGGAGGGACCTGCTACAGGTGATAGATTCCTATGATCTCAATGCTACAGAGATGATTAGAGGTATGATTTTTGTCTTCCACACCATAGTTATTGTTCTTATATATGCAGGTTCCAGTTACTCTTTCATTCCAACGAAACTTGTTTTGAGTTAAGAGATTTATGTAGAGCCATTAGCTCAATCCTTATGATGAGAGACTCCTATAGGAGGGGATTAAATGATAACATATTGGTGATGGTAGTGATATATTGCTCTTTAAGGAAAGATATTTGGATGTGATCTACTATTATGACATTCAAGTCCTTATGATGTAATTTTGGGTATGGACTGGTTATCCATAGTCCATGATCATATTGACTATTTTAGGTTAAAAGTGTGGTGTGTCCATGGAGATAGGGCTAGACCTTTATTGGTGAAAAGAGAACAGTTGCAGTATAGGTCAAACATACTCGGAGGAGGGTGCATCTGATCCCTCACCAGTGGGCTATCCTCACCCTCAGTGTGATGGATGAGAGGAGTCCTAAATTTACTGTAGTGGTGGTCAAGTACATCAAAATATTTCCTGAGGATGTTCTATGATTACATCCTAACAGGGACGTCAACTTCTGCATCGATCTATACCACAAGAATAAAATTATATCCACACTGGCATATGAGATGGCTCCTGTAGAGTTTTGTGAGTTGAGGGTACAAACATGGGACTTGCAGAGGAAAGGCTTCATCAGGCCCAAATTTTCACCTTGGGTAGCCCAAATTCAAATTTTTTAGATGGATGATAGTAGTTTGAGGAAGTGTGTGGAATATTAGTTCCCGAATCAGGGGATTGTGAAGAACAAATATCCACTATCAAGAATCAACAACCTCTTCGATCAGTTGAATAGAGCGAGGTGGTTCTCAAATATAGACCTCAGGTATGTCTATGACCAGCTACGTGTACAGGATGAGGATGAACATAAGAAATACTTTAGATGATGGGATGGATTCTATGAGTTCTTGGTGATTCCATTCGGCATGACCAATGCCCCAGTAGTGTTCTTGGTAATCTTGAACAGGATCATCCAGCCATACCGTGACAGGTTCATCGTGGTCTTCATTGATGACATCCTAGTGTAATCGGCATCCAAAGAAAACCATGTGACTCAAATGAGGATGGTCCTAGATAGGATCTGATAGAACCATATTTATGTGAATCTCTCCAAGTTTCATGTATGTATTCAAGAGGTCAACATTATATGACACATCATTTCGATGGATGAACTCGTAGTGGAATCAGTGAAGATAAATGCAATAAATTCTTGGGATTCACACAAGAGTGTGACTAAGGTGAAACGTTTTTTGGGTTTGGATGGATACTATATGAGTTTCATGCCAAAACATTCTTGGGTATCGTCACCCTTATCATCTTTGACATGAAAGGGACAATTTTTTGTGTGAATGGAGAAGTGAAAACATAGATTCTAGGTGTTGAGCCAGAGATTGATGAGCACCCTTACCTTGATACTACTGGAGGAGGGATTGCAGTAATTAGTGTTATGTGATTTGTCAGGGACCCTAATGGGTTGCGTACTGATTTATAAATATATGGTGATCTCAAATAGTTCATGATAATTGAGGAAGAATGATAAAACCTAAGAGACCCGTGATCTTGATCTAGCATCAATGGTCTTCACTTTGATGTTGTGGTGGAACTACTTGATGGGTGTGTGGTATACCATCTACTATAACCACAAAAGTATCATCTTACTAGAATGACCTGAACATGTGGCAATGGTGGTGGCTAGAGTTCCTCTAGGAATATGACCTGAAAATATCCAATACTCATGGGAAACAGAACGTGGTGGAAGATGCACTTAGTAAGAGAACCAGGTGGTCGTTGCTGAGTGAGGCGTTAGAGCAGCTAACTACGATGTATGCATCCTTCATAGGTGGCGATGGAGAAGATTACCTTTAGTAAATTGTTGTAACTAACCTTATATTGCAATGACTTATGGGAAATAAACATAGGTATATTGACTGTGTGGACCAACATGCTCAATTATCCAAGGGAAAACCCCTGATGAATATTCGATAGGTGGGGAGAACATCACCCTTTTTAGAGGACGCACCGTTGTACCAATGATATTGTGAGAGTTGGTTCAAAAAGAGTTCCAAACCTCAACCTTGTTGGTACATCTAAGAGTGGATAAGATGTACAACGATATCTAATGTCAGCACTAGTTTCGAAGGATGATGACGGAAATAGAAGATTTCATTTCTCGATGCCCCACTTGTCAACAATTAAAGGTAGAGCATCAGGCTATAGCTAGCTTGACTTAGCCACTTGAGGTACCAGAGTGGATGTTGGATGATATCTTGATTGACATCATGATAGGTTTACCATGCATGTCTAGGGGGAATGATACCATCTGGGTGATTGTGGAGAGTTTTGAACACCTTTATTTTTAAGAGATAGCGCGACTTCATGGGGTTCCTTAAACAATCATGTCAGACCATGATGATCACTTCACATCCTGTATATGGAAGGTGATTAATTAGTAATTTGGGGCTCAACTACATTTGACCACATATCTTCATTCCCATAAGGATGGTCAGATGTAAAGGACTATCTAGGTTTTAGAGGACTTTCTTTGTGCCTATTTCTTGGACTTTAGTCATAGTAGGGAGCATCACCCACCATTGATTTAGATTAAGTATAATAATAGCTATCAATCCACCATTTTTATGGAACCATTTGAGGATCTATTTTGGATACCATGCAGATCACCAGTTTCCTAGATAGAACAAATGGATTTATCCCTCATGGGCCATGAGTTTGTTTGAGCTACCTCTGAGAAGGTGCAGATCTTCCACGAGCGTATGTGGACTATATAGTGAAGTTATAAATATTATGCTGACATGAAACAAAGGCCCATGGTGTTCTAAGAGGGTGTACTTGTGTTCTTTCGAATCTCTGACCATGATTACATAGATTTGTCTGTGGTGGTATGTTGTCTTTGAGATTCATCAGCCCTTTCCGAATTCTAAGTAGAGTTGGGGAGGTGGCATACCACCAAGCTCTTCCACCACAAATGCACAGAGTGCATAATTTCTTCTGTGTGTCACATATGCGGTGATACATTCATGATCCATCACCCCTCATCGACTAGGGTGAGTTGGACATTGATAATGAGGAGAATTTTACAGAATTATTGATAGAGATTAAGGATTAACAATAGTTGGTTGTTCATGGGTGGTCAATTCCCTTGGTGTGTATTCTATAGTAGTACAAGAATATCAAGGAGATATCTTGCGAGAGGGAAGCTGAAATTCGTGATCATTATACCCATTTGTTTGTTTAGCCCTTGTTTTGGCCATTGAGGACATAAATCATTAATGTGGGGAGAATATAATTTCCATAAAATTCAAGTAATTTTTTAAAAAATTATATATGATTATTTTGACACTAGGAAGTAAGACATCCTGTGATTCCAAGTCCTGGTGAGCCTTGAATAAATATTTTAACTTTATAAGGTTTTTTAAAATTGCATGCGTTCACAGTTTTGAAAGCTTCTAAATGAGTGATTAGATTAAAAATACTAGGGTATCATTGCATCGGGAATGACCAAATTACCAATAAAGGTACGTAACCTTGACCGACGTGGGTCGAGGGTAAAAGTTAAATTATGAGTATTTTATATAAAAATAAAATATACTCAATAAATTTTATTTTAATCAAATTTGTTTCACTGTGATGCAATGTCAAGCCAGTTGTTTCATTTATTAAATTAAAAAACATAGCTGCACTGATACTAAAGAATAATAGAAATACTATTTCATTTCATAAATGAAAGAGAGTAATTAAATAGTGACTTAGTGTAACTGAAAATGCTGAAACATGTTTCCCCCATTTAATCATTTGATAGAGATACCTGATCATTAGCATGTTCCTGGAACCACTTTGAACCTTTATAGGATTTGAGTTGGTGATCGAGAAATGATGAATCTCCACCAATGACAGATTGAGTATAGAGGAATGATGGATGATGATGAAAGGACTATGATCTTATCTATCAAATGATACAACCATGAGGTAGGGGTTTTGTTATATGTTATTATGTTTCCCCATTATCTATTTCCAAACAAATAATGGAGATCATCCTAGAAACATGTTGATCTGCAGGTCATTCATTCACATGTGATGGATTTCTCTTTGGTGGGATTGAAGGGTTAGGAACATGCTGTTTATTATTTTACCTTTCATTCTAATGATACGAATGAATTCTAAAGCAACAAGGCCAATGTACATCCATCGAGTGTTCTTGGTGCTTTTCCCATCCCCATTTTTATGTTATTCATCAAGGAACCCAAATGGTCGCGTCATCCTTTGGGGGGGGTCGATGGAGAATGGACCCCCAGATAAATTAAAATATGAGTTGGATCCCATGTCTGGCAATATAAAATCTCGAGGACTCTGTAACACCTTCTAGATTGAAGAACTAACCACCAATGTAACTTTTGTGGCCCTTAGAAGAAACTATATGTGCACCGGTGATGGATGGCAGTGGTGGCATCGTGCGGGAGGCGGTGCATACTGGAATCATGTTGCGGAATAAGAGGGGGCCCATAGCTATGCCACGACCAGTGGAAAATATCCACCAATAATGACAGAAAATGGTGTGGGTAGATGTGGCTAGAGGCCGTGGTCCAGATATACTATTGTTGCGACTTGCGACAATAGTGGCAGGTGGGATACAACACCTGCCGTGTCCGAGGAAGATTGGATTGGCCCACTACAATGGGTTGGGTTGGACCCAAGTTGTGTTAGTGAACCCAGGTCATGCCGGTCGACCCCGATCCGGGTCGGGTCGGGTGGGTCTGACCAGGACGGACTAGACCTAGACCCCACCATCCCATTTTCAAAAAAATCTCATATCGTCCAAACTATACGTCTGATTTACAATCCATTTATGCATTGGGACCCTCACAATGAGGAATTAATTTTAATATACTCTTAGTGTGTTTTTGTTGGAAATTGAGATACAAAATATGTATTGAAAAGTAGATTCTATCAGAATAATGCATACTATATGAAGGAATGATATGACTATATGTGATGAGAAGATAGTGACGAGGGGGTTTAGGTGACCTAGTAGGCCAATGTAATGACTAGTTCTAGGTTCCCTAGTAGGCCGAAGTGATGAACGGGTCTAGGTTCCCCAATAGGCCCATGTGACAGGCGGTTCTAGGTGCCCCATCAAGCCTAAGTGATGAGCTGGTATAGGTTCCCTAGTAGGACTAAGTGACTCATCAGGGATGAGTGTGGTAAAAGATTAAGTGTTTAGTGTTTACGATTGATAGTATTGATTTTCATACTTTAGATTTATACCTATGTGAGCTCACTCTAGTGACACTCTCTTGACTATCTCTTGAATGTACTTATTAGGTGATACACTTTGTGTAACTCTTTGGTAGCATAAATTGTCCATAATTTCCTTTATGGTATTACGTTTGTGTTTTGGAGACCTTACTGAGTATTATGGTCCTCACCCCTGCACGGGTTCAACATGCACATGTCGTCTCTTTTGAAGATTATGGATGCTTAGATATAGAACTTGGTGGTCCGGGACTTGGCATTCTCAATAGAGATCTGACAAACGAGGTGTACTTATACAACATCAAGAGGCACCCCCATTGAACTACTTTTAAGGTAGGTTTTACCACATGTGGTCATCAGGATAATGTTTTTTTCCATTTGTTGGGATTTTATTATAGCCCCTTTACTTTATGTTTTTATTGTTACTCTCAACGGTTCTCTTAGTGTCATGAATATTTAATTTTCAACAATATGGGTTGGGGCTGTTTGTGTGTGTGTGCATACAGGTACTCATACAAATTCCTCCCACATGTGGTATAATGCATTTGGTGCTAGTCTCTAGCCCTTGTCCTTTATGAGGTGGTTTTGGGGTAGTTATGGCATGAGCCCCAGGGGATGGGTCATAACAATCCCAACTATATTTAACATGATGATAGTTGGATAAAATTTTTAATTAGAATTATTTCAAAAAGGTTAGGAGCTTGAAAATATGAATTTATCTGCGATCATGATCATAAAAAAGTAATATTTATGTTTTGAATAATGCTAATTATTATGAGTTGTGGACCTTTTGTAATGACAAGGAGTTTCATGAAGACTTACTATTCAATGATGGAAACGAGCTTCTTGATGGATGTTTCTCCCATGAATGAAGTTAGATTCAAGAAGAAAGTTTTTTGAAAGACTATGAGCGTTGAAATGGCTGGGAAGATCGTGAATGTGTGTGTTTCTAAATTGTTTTTAATTATTTGAAAAATAATGTATGTTTCATAAAGTTTGGGATCTTCGTGAACATTTTTAACACCTATTTTATCTGAACAGAGTTTACAAGAGAATTAAATAATAAAATTGGTGCAAGAAGATTCATATGATTTTTAGATAAAAACATATAAATTCTAATCTACTGAAGTGAACAAAAATTCATTAAATTGATTTATACATCACCCCATACAATTAAGAAAGGGGACTTGACATAGTTTTTCTAATGGATGCAATGTGTTGTCCCCAAAATCATATAAAGTAAGTGTACCTATACCAAAATGAATATGTTAGAACATATGTAGTCCATAATAACTATTCAATCTTATTTGATTCAGGTATGACTGACACACTATATGGAAATGATCTTTGATCTATCCCTCAGTGTTGGATCAAGTAGAAATGTTTTATTGTCTCTCTGTATATGAATGATTTGTCAGTACATGATTCTATCATACATGTTTAACAATTTACTACCAAAATGGGAACAAGATTCATCTCCTTAAATGAAAAAATTGATACATTGATTAACCCATCCCCTCTTAGGGTTTTTAGAAGTCAAATATGTACAATGGTGGTTTTTTTGTAATTTCATAATAATATCATGGGTCATGTTATGTTTGAAGAATAACACATCATATTATAGAATTAAAGCGTATATTATAGTTTAAATTCATGCAGTGAGGACTATTATGAAGAAGAATTCTAGAAATGGCTTGTGTGAGACTTGAGTAAGAGTATCCATTGCTGGTTCAACATGAAACAAGAGTGATTTTATAGGTTTATAGAAGTTTCTTGAGGGTGTTTTCTAACTCATGTTATGAATGTAATTGATGTGGCGAGTTTAAATTCATGACACAGAAAAGGGAACAAGTGTAGGTTGATTCAATGAATTTCATGTGGAATAGTGGAGTATATCCACTCATTGTATTTTAGGGGGTGGAATTTGTGACCACATAAGTCCCAACACAAACACTCATCAATACAACAGTAAAGGTTCGTAGTGACACTCTCGATTTTCCTAGGGGATAGTAATGGTAGTGATGTGACTTGGTCATAGGCCCGAAACCATAGCGTGAAAATGATATTGAGTGGTTAAGGGGTTCCAAAACTGTGGTATAGACCCGAGGACATGTTTCGAGATAATTTTTCATGTATGTAGGCATGTGGGCATTCAAGTTGGCACACTAAGTGGAATCATTGGAAGGTGGATACAACCATG
Organism: Viscum album; assembly: GCA_963277665.1. Taxonomy (NCBI): domain Eukaryota; kingdom Viridiplantae; phylum Streptophyta; class Magnoliopsida; order Santalales; family Viscaceae; genus Viscum; species Viscum album. The sequence continues at coordinate 791,412,527 of OY728153.1, forward strand.
GGACTACTATACCCAAGTGGTCATAAGAACACAAATGGAGTTGGTGCATGTATGATGGGACTAATAAGGGTATATATTTCACATCTGGAAGGAGTTTGAAGGATATATTCAATATTTCATGAAGGTGTGTTCCCTTTGGAAATAGTTTCACACAAACGTATTAGAAGACGATTTTATGTTGTGGGACTTTTCCTAGGCAATGGAGCGCAACATTGGGGCCTAGGGGTTTGAATTTAGCGTTCATCTTAATTTTAGATATGTGAGAACTATGGACCAAGATCCACTCATTAATTTAGTGTGTGGGGATGGGGGTAACAAACTGTTTATAGGCATCTCCATGGTGGTGCACAAGATTTAAATTGGAATGCAAGTTTCTCTTCAACATGTATCATTATGATGATTCATATGAATTTCATTATCTCTATAAGAAATATCTTGTATGAGTGGAACTTCTCCATTTGAATTCAAATTTTGAATGAAAAATCTTGGATTCATGAATGGGTTTTCATGAATGATTCCATTCATTCAGGAAATGATTCATTCCTATGAGAATGGAAATTGGGTGCATGTTCAGATAGAGGGGAATACGTGGATCTTTTCATCACCTTTAGCTTGAATCTCAGATGCATGAAGATGATTCTATTTCATGCACATTTTATAATGTTGAGATCACTTACATTATTTTCCCCTGAATCACCTCAACTCTCCATTTTAACCAGTTAGACATCAAGCATTAAAAACTTCTTATTCGTAACTACATTTGGACACCACAACTGGTGAAATCAAAGCCTATGAAATGATCTACACTCCATGATTCTGTTTATATCCATTTTGCCCATTCTTAGATTCTTTTTACCAGATCCTTAATTGAGTACATAAGAAAATGTAGCTATGAAAAATATAACACTAAGCATTGGAGATTAGGGGTATGCAAAGATAGGTCTTACCAAACTTTAGTGCTTGAACTAAGAAAAAACAAGAATAATAAAGAGTATAATAATGCATATAAATACTGTAAAATATTATATAATAATTTTAAGGATTTTAATTAAAATTAAAACCATTTTTATCATAAATGTACTAGAATATTGAACTAGAAATGATATTGAGAATGGAAAAAACCATACTGACAAATAAATTTACGTAATAAACTATAATAAATTATAGAATAATGATAATACATTTACATACAAAGAATCAATGTAAAGTGTAACATTATATTTTTGAAAATTGAAATTTACATATTATAAAATATGATATATTTTTAGAGAATATTTAATGAAAATAAACATTATAGAGACGTGTTTATGAAGGATTCCCCTACCCACCATTGTATTCTTTAAAAGAAATTATAATAATTTGTTCAATAGTAAAAAAGTATGTAAAATACATAAAAAATATAATAATTAGTATAATATTTTTTGAAATAATTGTGAATCCTCCAATGAAAATTATAAAATATGAGAGATAATTAGAAATACAAAAGGGATAATTACCTATACAATGTTGTAATTTATCAAATTGGGATAGTGAAAATGAATAAATATAACCAAAGAAAAATTTTATTGAATATATACCATTGGGATCAAGTACAATAACAATAATGTGGAATCGGTGGAATTGATGACCAACAACACTGTAGCGTTGATGGGCATGATAGCAGGCATACCATTGACGGCAACACGAAAGCAGCCATAGTACTATAACATCACTATTCACCAAAGAGCCTTTGGGTCAACAATTTGGGCCTTCAGGGACATGAAATTTTATTTCAATCACACTGGGACTATCTTCCATGTAATGGGATTCATTACCATTGGCCCTATATGAATTTTATTGAATAAATATGTCCTGATGGGTGGTTTATCCCTTAGGAGGTTATGACCTACCTTTCTAGTGTGTGTGTGTGTGTGTGATGTGTGTTTGTGTTTAAATGTAATTACACCCCCAAGCACATAATATATATATATATATATATTACTAGATAAACCATTAATATAAAATTCAAAAACAAAATAAATAATATTGAGTGCGATTCTCCACATTAATTTTGTAACAAATAAAGTGGACGGAAATAAAAGATATATTATAAAAAAGAAATTTGAATTTAAATTTATATATGAAAATATATTAATATAATTTCACATGATTTCACATAAAAATAAAATTATAAAATTAATGAGAGGAAGGAGTCTTAATCATATAGGTAAGTGTTAAACAGATTGCCTTACATAGAGTCCTGAACAACAAAATATGTGCCCTTAAACTATTGAAAAAAATATTTTAATTATTATTTTCATAACAGTAATGATTTTTTAATTTTGTTATTAAATTATTTAAATTTACTGTTCATTAAATTTGTAATAGTTTTGTTTCATTAAATAAATTGATAATACGCATTATGTGGATTCAATAATTGTTTAATCATGAAAATATCTTTATTAGTTATTTATTTGAGTGTACATAATATCTTGAATTATAATGACTGAAAATTCATATCATTCTAATATTTAATGATTTCAAAAGGGGATACACAAAATGTTTTGATAGACATTATATAAATCATTGATTTTTATGCTACATTCATTTAGATTAATAAATAATACCTATTGTCTTAGATTAATTTAACTGTAATGATATTATTTATATCAATATATAATTTTAATTTTGATATATATTTATTATTGTGGTTTTCGTTTAATTTAAAACTGTATATATTCAAATTTTTAAGAGGTTTTTATTAAAATAAAATATCATGGTGTATATATGTGGAAGACATATACCATTGATTGAATGATGTTATATATAATTTGAAATATATGAATGCCTAGTATTTTATTTCCATAATTGAATTATATAAATATTATAATCCTAAATTTTAGTTATTACAATTTATAATGAATCGAAAAAATATGGGAAGGAATGAATTAAAAATGCATATGATAAAATGATGATCCCTCTCTTTAACAATTTGAATACCCCTATGCTGGATTGTGTTTTAGTGAGACTAAAAGAACCTGAACATGGATTACATGTGTCTTAAAATATTATTTCATATTTTTTGAATTTTAGAATTATTTTATCTTCGTACAAATTTTTGATTATTTTCGGTATTTATAATGAAAGTATTGTTTGTTAATAATAAATTAATTATAAAAATATTGTATTTTAAGACTATAATTTTATTTATTATAATGAATAATGAAATATTTTTATTAAAAAACATCATTTAATGGTATTTATTTTATTATAAACGCAATCCATTTAGTGGAATAAAATATATAAAATTATGAAATATTTTTTTATGAAATTTTATTTTTCCTTCCTTGTTTAAATACACATTTTCCATTTTTACAACACCCTATATAATTACATAATCATTTTTTCCATAACGAAAACCACATAAAAAATATCTTATAATTTTACATGAAAATTATTTCATAAGACATGCTCTATAGAAAAAATAAAGATTTTACAACTCACCCAAAATTGTATTTTTTAGCGACCTCAAAAGAACTCAATATTAAGTAATTTTTGTTACTATTATTAAAAATATATAATCCATTGCATTAAAATAAAATTTAATATTATTTAAATTAGCTATTTAAATTAAATGTAAATACTTATTGATTTTAAAGGTGATGGTAGAAAATATCAAAAATAATTATATTATTATAGTTTTTTATGTCAATATATATATACATATTAAATACATTAAATGTTAATAGATGGTACATTAAAATTTATACATTTTTTTCATATCAATGTAATTATGTAAATTATATAGAAGTTTTAACTATTACACATAATATTTACATTACTATTATTAATTTCATGTAACTATTATAAGTGTAAATTTTAAAAGATACATCATAATCATTATTATAATCATATTTCCAATTAATATCTTACAAATATCCCAAAAAACAAAATTTATTTAATATTATTTTGATATAGATAATATTTACATTTTTTTTATTTTTAATTAAATGATTTAATCCCTAAAAATTGAACAAGATGAGTTATTGACATTAGTTTTGGATTTATGATGTGTTTGGGCTGAAATTGGAAAATTGCTTAATTTGAAAATATTGACATATTTTAATCACTTTGGTAATGCACGAATATATTTTATAATATAAATCCAATTTATGTGATTACTTTTATATTTGGTTCATAGATATGTTAGCTTCAGCTTTATTTGTTGAACTAGGATCTAATTCATCCATCCAATTGTCCGAAAAATTAAATTAAATTGGACAATTATTCTGGAAGACCACATGGATTCCATCTCAATTAATTAACCATAAATCAGTATACATGCATCCAATTTATGTGATTCAAATTTTATGTGGAATAATATTAAATGGAGAGTTCTTCTGTTTATGACCAGGGAGAGTTTTTATGATTAAGGCAGCCCATGGTTGCTGACATTATGGGGAATAAAAAAGGAAACATTTAACTTGAATAAAATCTCACCATTAATTATACAGATATCTTACTAAACATGGAGGATAAATCTGAAATATTATTATTAAATGTAAAATATATTTTTGAAGATCTTTATAGAGTACATCATTGCAAAATTGTTCCATTAAATGGGCTTAACATGGTAAATATTTCTGTAAAGAGAATCCACAACAAATCTTAAAGGGAGATTTTGAAGAACAAAAATTTGAAGACCGGAAGATGTAATCACTTGGCCTATATAAGGAGGAGTTCACCCAGGCTGAAGGATTAGTTTGACACCAACGTTAGTGTGGAGGCATAGGGACATGCTTCTAACAAAGGAATTTTCTTTTGTTTTCTTTTTATTTTTTGTATTCTTTTCAAATGTAATGCATTTTCATATTTTTAATTCAAGTGTTTCCATCTTCTTCCATCACCCTTTCTCTTCCATCCCTAATCTAATTATTCTCTTTTCTTCTTATCCTATCCACCATGACTTCTTATCCTCAATAATAAGGAACTAACCTGGGGATTGGCCTTGGGGTTGGTAGCACAGTGATCTTCATTATTGCAGTTTAAATTCACAATGTTTTAAATCTATTTTTGGTGGAGGTGGGAATATTGCATGGGTGCGGCGGTCGTCCACCATGACACTATTTCCAAATAAATTTATTTATGTTGATTAATTCATTTTTCCTCCCTTCTCTTAGGAAAACCCTACATACAGTGGAGTTGGGGTTGCCATAAGGGATGAAACAATATTCTGTGGAGTCGGGTCTTTTGGGATAACATTCTCGGTTGAGGTGTTACCCTATTTGACTATCAGAGGGGGCGTGGATTGGTGTATCAGATGAAAAGTAAAATGACTTGCTAAATAAATCAAGGGAAAGTAATTCATCAATTTTATCTTTTATTAAATTGAATTTTCTTACATTCATAGAATAAATTAAAAATAACCAAAAGGATGTATTTTAGGTGAATTTGATTTAGTGAGTGAACAACGGATAAAGCTTCTCATGTGCGACGACCCTAGTTAGCCACTGTGCTACATTATGAAAATAAATTTCTTTTTCCATGACCTACGATAGGAATGCATCAAAACTGGCACCATTTCCAGGGATCTAATCAGTTATTTACTTTAATTTTTCTATTTTCAAATTTATGATAGTTTTCATTATTTAAAAAAAATATAAAAATTACTTTTCCATGATGTATTCAAATTCAAATTATTATGAATGGGATGATTACACATAGGTGCAGTATCAAAATGAAGAAGTGAATTATAGAGATCTAAATGCCCGGGTGGATAGGATCAGCAATACTCTAGATGACTTAGGGAGAAAAATTTAAATAGAATTTGACTATGTTTGAGAATAAATTGAGAAACTCAAGCCTGAATCGAAGAAAGATCTTGAGCAAGTTGTGGAAGAAATTTCCCCACTGTTTATTGATGTTGGAGAACATAGGATGGTAAAATTGGATGTTCTGGAAGATCAATTCAACCTCTCTCAACCATTGTTGGATGAGATAGATGAAATATTATTTTCTAATAATTTACAAGAGGGTGATAATGTGAATTCGGAGAAATTTTAGAGTGCATGGGAAGAAATAGAAACGAAACATGATCTTATAATTCCTTACAAAGTAGAAGAGAAACCACCTTTATACCTCTCTCTATCCTTGGTAGATGAATAAACAACCCAAGTGGGAGAATTCAAAGAATGAATGGAGGAGCCTCACTACCTACCTCTATCTAGTGAAGATCAAATCCAACAGGCACTTATCATAGAAAAAGTGATTGAACCAGAAGAAGCTCAGGGAGATGATCATTTGTTGAACACTATATTTTTTGATTTCATTCAATATAATTTGAGTATCACTCCTGATGATTTTGAATTTTAATATTCACTCAATCCATGAATCTCCATGGAGGAAGATGATGAAGAAGAAATTACACCTGGTGAGGAACACCTGGAGCTCCCTGAGTACATTGATCATATACTTGAGAATGCCCGTGTAGAGATACAAGTGGCTATTCCTGAAGAACCAAATCTAAAAGATGCCTACATTAAAAGGGAAGATTTTGAAATTAATATTTCAAATTTAAATTTTGAATCTCCCTTTGATTATTCTTTTCATTCAGCACACATGGAACAACCATTGGATTTTTAACAAGACATTCCACAAGTAGAAACTAAAAAGAGGATGTTATGTAGTTCATCCTACCCCTCCATGCAAGAAGTGCCTAATTGTGAATGGGGTGGATCTGGTGTACTCCATCAATGGAATTTTACTCAACAATAACGAAGAACTACAAGCTAGGAAGAACAACATGTGGTGGTTCATGTCCTAGAAGATCTACACGCCGTCTAATTATGGATAACAGCTAGTACTACCCTCTGGATGCAGTAAAAGAATCTAGGGCCCACTTGGGGGATCATACCAAGACATATCTTTAATTGATTTCTATGAAGTTAGATTCCAATTTCTTTTCATAAAAGTAGAATAGCATGCATCCCAATCCCTCCTATATTTTTGAACTTTAATGACATGAAACTATCACTTAATTGAGTAATTCTATTTTTTAGGTTCATGATGGAAAAAGGGAACCCCCCAAATATAAGGATGAATCATTATTTCAAAAGGGAGTTTACTTTTAATGATTATTATTGAAACTACTTACAATTTTTGTGATTTAAACTGGAATTGAATTCCCAGAATTAAATTTTGTTCAACTTGATATATCTAGGAGAAACGACTGTATTAGGAATCTAGTGATTCCATGTTTTAGATTTAAATGTCAATGATATTGATTGAGTAAAATGGAGAATTGTATGATTTAAGTGAATCATGACTATTGAAATATGGACCCATGATTTTAGGGAATTAATTGATTCGTGTAAATGAAATTTCCCTATAATTTTTCATGGTTTAAATTTCTGAAATTCATGTGAATTAATTTTTAATTATTAATCAATCCATGATTGGGTTTCCATTATCATATTTCCATTCCTGAGAGGATTTCTAGAAAAAATATTTCCTATTTATTCTTGAGCATATTTCTTGAGTTATCTTGGGAGGTCCCACCTTCTAGAACTTGTATTGAAACTTTTCAAAGATTTCACTATACAAAAGCACATTTAAAATTATTGAGGCACTACTTTGGCCATCCACATATTTACCTAAGACTCACCCTTACATTTATCCTTCATTATCCCATAGAATCCATGAATTTCCTTATATGTTTAAGCCACATTACAAGCTGATAATTCCTTACCTACCTACAGTTTTAGTATTTTTGCATTGATAATTCAAGTTTGAGTGTGGGGGAAGGGCCCTTCGTGTGCTTTCATTGGGATGTGTAACATTTTTTGGTGGTGTGATGTGTCTTTCATCATTTTTGGTATGTGTGTTGTTATAAAATTGAGCATGATTCATCATTTCATTATACTTCTCTCATTTCACCCAGTTATGCTTAAAAAAAGATAAAAAATTGAAATTATATTTGTGCCTTTGTGGGGATTTACAAAATAAAATTAAAAAAATAGATATAAATTAAGGTATGCCTTTCTGGAGTTTATTTAAAATGGGGGAGAACTTGGATGATATCATCCTTTGTAATCATTTATTGACTCATGTCCCATGTCATTAAAAGGGCGTGGTTTTGTGCATCACATTTTATGATGATTTGAGTGAGGTTCATCTTGTGTTTTCACTTGATTAATCAAGAATTTTACATAAGAGTCAAACATCCTAATTATCGCCTTAAATTATTTCAATAATTTAGCCACCAACCCAAATCCATAGAGTCATTTGATCCTTTATTGAGAGTCCCCATGATTTTATGTGCGTTTTGCCTTTACAAAGTGGAGAAAGTAGTTCCTTTACAAGCCTATGGATAAGTAGCATGTTCTTATGATATGAGCATAACTCCACTGTTAATTGTATCATGAGTGATGATTGAAATGATTCAAGAATGTTATAGATCATGATATGGAATTTTAATAATAATAAATTGAGAAGCTTGAATGAATGAAAGGAGAAGCTCTATCATTATTCAAAGGGGAAAAGTAAAATCCATGAATTAATTGTTTCATTGAAAAATAGGAAGCTAAATTCATTTTTTTTTGAACTTGAAAATTTCATTTTACATTGATAATCTTTTGATTTTATTTCCTTGAAATTTAAATATTGGTAACATTGGTGCCCTTTGAATTACATGTTGAGATTTTATACTTGAGTAAAAGCATAGTTTAAGTGTGGAGGAATTGATAGAGATAATATTTTCATAATTTTTTATATTTGATTCAATTATTTAATCCTTAAAAATTGAAGAAGTTGAGTTATTTACATCAATTTTGGATTTATGATGAGTTTTGGGATAAAATTGGAAAACTGATTAATTTGGAAATACTGATAGATTTTAATCAATTTGGTAATTCATGCATATATTTTAAAATATAAATTAAATTTATGTGATTAATTTTAAATTGTGTTCCTAGATTTATTGTCTTTAGCTTTTTTTTAACTAGGATCTAATTCGGCAATCCCAGTGTCTGAAAAGTTCAATTAAGTTGGAAAATTATTCTGGATGACCGTGTAGACGCCTCCTCAATGAATTAACCATAAATAGGTCTACATACATCCAATTTATGTGATTAAATTGAATGTAGAATAATATTTAATGGCGGGTTTGGATGTAGAATATCATGAAGATTTTCTATCATTAAGGCGACCCATGGTTGCTGACATTTTGGGGAAGAAAAAGGAAACATTACTCTAGAATAAAATCTCAGCATTTATTTTTCATATCTAGTACTAAACATGGAGTAAAAATCTGAACTTTTATTATGAAACTTAAAAAATATTTTTTAATATCTTTATAGAAGACATCATTACTCAATTAGGCCATTATATGGGCCTAACATGGTAAATCATTCGGTGGATAGAATCCACAGCAAATCCTAAAGTGAGATTCTGAAGAACTAAAATATAAAGACCAATGGATGGAATCCCATGGCCTATATAAGGAGGAGTTCACCTAGATTGAAGGAATAGTTCAACACCAATGTCGGTGTGGAGGCATAGGGACATGCTACTAACATAAGAATTTTCTTTTCTTTTATTTTTATTTTTTTTCTTTCCTAATGTAATGGATTTTCATATTTTTAATTCAAGTGTTTCCATATTCTTCCATCTGCATTTCTCTTCCAACCCTAATCTAATTATTCTATTTTCTTCTTATACGATCTACCATGACCTCTTATCCTAAATAATGAGGGGAAAACCTGAGGCTTGGCCATGGGGTTGGTTTCATAGTGATCTTCATTATTGCACTTTAAATTCAAAATATTTTAAATCTATTTGTGGTGGAGGCGGGAATATTGCATGGGTGTGGTGATAATCTACCACGACACTATTTCCCAATCCATTTCTTTACCTTGATTAATTAATTTTCCCTCCCTTCTCTCAGGTAGACCATTCATACGGTGGAGTTGGGGTTTCCATAAGGGATGAAATGACATACAGTGGAGCTGGGTCTTTTGGGATAACATTATTAGTTGAGGTGTTACCCTATTTGACTATTGGATGAGGTGTGGTTTGGTGTGCCAAATTCATACTAAAATCACACTATAAATAAATAAAGGGAAATTAATTCTTTAATTAGGTTTCAAAAAATAAATTATCAAATTTAATTTAAAAAAATTAATAATGAATGAATGAACATGTGTTATCCAACCCTGGGACTATGTTCTTTCTTCATTAATTCTATTTTGTCTTTGCTTGTTAGTTTTATCTTGAAATTAAATTTAATTGAATTAAATTATTAGAGTAAATAAAACTAACCAAAAGGAAGTAGTTTAGGTGAATTTGATTATGTGAGTGAACAATTGATATAGCTCTACATGTGAGCTGATCCCAGTCAGCGACTGTGCTGCATTAGGAAATTAAATTTCTTTTTCCACGCCCTATGACAAGTATAAGTCAGTTTTCCCTTAGGTTTATATATATATATATATATATATATATATATATTTATAGTCTTGATCTTAATTTAAACAATTGTTTTATAGTATAGTGGATTCAACTGATTTGGTATCTATGGGGGATTATTATCTATCATATGTATAACTTTTATTTAATCTTACTTAATTTTATTTAGTGATATATGTTTCCAAAGATAATCTTATTTAATTTTTTCATCCATGGTTGGAATATTATTTTATGGAGAAAAAAAATAATTTTCATTTCTTGTAATATGTTTTCAATTTGTATTAAACCACCATACCCTAATTCAATATTTGTAAACATAAATTTAAATAATTTTGGAAAAATATTATAGGATATGTATATACTCTATGATTATATATTCTAAAAAAATAAATGTATATAAATATTTAAAATAATAAATGTTACTGGTCAATTTTCATGATATATATATATATAAACATGATTATGTGTTTATAGAATAGAAATGATATTTATTTTTTTCATAGACATGATTCTTATTTTTTTCTTATGAAAATATATATTTTTCCTATTTAACCACATATATTATATAAGTATTGTTATTTTATTTTTCTTTCAAGACATTATATTTATGTATCATTCATTAATCACCATCACATAAGAATTGGAATGATTAAATTTTGTTTCCTGATATTATGTGAAACACTCAAATATTAATTTGATTCACCAACTCTGGTCATATCTCAAATAGTGCCTATATTATTATTGAATAGTTTTCCAATGGACACATTTGGAGTCATCATAAAATTTTAAATCCAATTATGTATAACTTTTTTCTTTACTTCCCTTGATTTGGAATCACCTTGATAAATGTTAAATAGTTTCCCTAAATAACCTATGAATAATTATATGATATAATAATTTTGTACAAAATATTTACCATACTCCCCATAGACAATTCAATCATCTGGCACAAGAATATAACCCATTAACAAGGTTATATTATATAGTACAATATTATGTGATTTACAATAGAGTTATAGATATTATTTGAATACCCGAATCGATGTATTTTACATTCAAAAAATTGAAATGATTATCAATGAATTAAATTTAATTACTAATTTCATGTTATCTCATTTGAAACATTCAAAAAATAATACTACTATGGGATGAATATCAGTATCTTCCATGAGATAAAAGATGATACATAACAAGTTTCAAATAACATTACAAAATAAATAGAGTCCAAAAAGGGTAATCAAACTGGTTGTAGATTGTAAAATTGACACATAAAAGAAAATAAAAAATCTTATATGTTCCCGTGTCACGAGTTTTATTTATGTGATGGTTTTAGAAAATTATTAGTGATCATTAATCCCCTAATTATGAATGTGTCTCCCAAGTCTAGTGTAATCCGTCAACAGAATTATGAATTTGGATAAACTGTAGTAAAAAAACAATAATACCCTATATTTTTAATAGTATAGGTCATCAAAGAATTAATCAATTTCATGTTTATAAATACAAATTAAATAGCTATATTCATTATAAAAATATTAAGTAATTTTTAACTCAAAAATGAAATATTTTTAATTATACTAATTTCATATGAGGTAATATTTAAAATATTAATTTATTAATTTTTCAAAATGTATTTTAAGAAATTAATAACATTTTTTAAAATCATTTTATGACAATAAACATAGGGTAATGTTTTTGGATTTTTCATAAAATATTAGATATTTTAGAAATAGAATAAAATATGAATAATTGCTAAAAAGGTGATTTATTTTCAATAAATTATGTAATTTAAAATTAAAATTATATTTTAAATCTGATTAAAAAAAGAAATATTTTTTTTTTATTTTTTATCCAATTAATTTATAATTAATTTAATTTATACTATATTTTAGTATATGAATATTTTTGGATTAAAAAAACTATTTTAGTGAAAACTATTTTAAAGTGCACATTGTTTCACCATTTTAATTGATTAAAATAACCCACAATGATGAATGATTGAAACTAAATATGTATATTATATATAAAAAATTATTATTTTAAATTCATATAATCATTATTAATACTCTTATTGTAAATATGATATCAACTTTTTCAAGAAAAAACACTTCTTGAATAGTAGCCTTTTATTCATGTCTCTTGGTTTAATTTAAATATATATTTTCCACCTATGGGAATTGAATTTCATAAAATTGATTCTAAGTTATTAATAATAATATATTATATTATATGTTAATTTCAAATTATTTTTTAACCAGAAAAAATTGTGAAATAGAAAAAATAATTAATATAATTATGTTAAAATGGATCTAATGGTAGTTTAAAAAAAAGAGTTATAATTTCCATCAGAACTAGTCTAAAAAATATTCTACAAAATTAAAATGAGCATAATGTTTCTAGGGTCATTAAATTTGTATTTTTATCCTTTTTTATGTGAAAAACAATGGAAATTATTTTATTTTCATAAATTAAATGTGTGTTACTCCCAACATTTATTAACGACCACTACCACTCATCTTATATTGGAAACATAAATTCCATTTATCAAGGAAAAATCCTTCATATATGATGTATATAATTCCCAAACCACATCCTAATGTGAATTTTATGATCATTATAAAATATTAATAAGTCATTTTGTTCAAACCTAAGGTGGTTGTCCAAAGAAGATGTATTGTCATTAACCCATAGCTTTATTTATATAATTTTCCACTTCCAAAAACAAACTTTCAATTATTATTGTATAATAAGAAAAATTATATAATATTTAATGTGATTTTATTTTTTATATTTAATTAACTAAATCATTCCCCTCTTCCAGCAAATAGGATACAAAATCATCATTAATATCTATTGAGTTTTATTGCATGAAAAACTGATGTCGTTCATTTTCCATCATCACCTATCATGGATTGTTATCATAATGTATTAAATGTAACTATATGGTATTTGTAATAAAAATTAATATTTATGTAGTAATTATTTTAAATATACCTTCTCATATTCTATTCCTTATGAGATATGATATTATTTCTCATGTGTACAGTAGACAACCACCATGTTAAGTGATGTGATCTATTTTATACCAACACTTTACAAAAAAGGTATTAAATGTAAAGTTATTTAATATATATGATATACATGAAATTGTAGTAAAATTAATTAAATTAATTTAATTCATAAAATATGGTATATCATTTTATTTATTAACATTATATGCACTCAAAAAATGATAATGTCGGTCATGTGTACTTGTTGTCTTCTATCTTCATGAAGTGATGTTGTTTTTTCATCACCATATCAGATAGATGATATGTATATATAATAAAATAATGTTGTATTTATGAAATTATTATCATTATATAATGATATAATAATACTCAACTTCAACCATAGTTATCATTAAAAAATGGAAACGTTATTCATTCAATCAGACATCCCATACTCTTCATGATTCCAACATATTTCACTCTCCACAACCATATATGATGATTGGTTTAAAAAATAACGTAATTAAAAAAATACAAATTATATAATGATAATTTTTATAGATATTTTTAGAGATGACATTATTCACCATTATAAACTAATTAAATTCATTCTCGAATATAAGCCAAATATCGTCAAAACATTTTTGTAAATTTAATTGATAAATTTAATATAAATATCATAGTAGTATGTTAAAAATAAGTATAATAATCATTTTTTAATTAAACTAAATAATTAACAAATGGTTTTTATTTAGGATGGTAAATAATATACACAATGAGTTGGACTCATATTAAAGGGAATGACATCAATTTCTTTTCATTAAGTCATATTTTGATGTTATGTGACTATATTTGTTAATGAAGGGCATATAAAGTCCCATTGACATGTTATATCATGAATTTATAGATTTTGACAATATTGAATGGGTTTTACAATTTTATTCATTCATGGGTATTGTGATTCAAATGTAACCAATGTAAAATGAGATAATATTATAAAAAATGTATAAAAAATGTTTCTTTCAACACTATTTTTCAACATTTTAAATATTTTCTAAAATTATTTTAATATTTAAAATATATGTACATTAGAGTTTCAAAAAAGGAATTTGGTTTTATTCTTTTTTTGATCTAAAAGAGGTTCCTTTGTGTTGAAAGTTTGTCCTTTAATTCAAATATTCAGTGGAATGTTCTATTTAAACATATATATTGACAAAAAAATTTCAATACACTATAAATGTTAATTTATCTTCCATTTCATCTATATTATTTAATGGTTTATTCCATGAAAAATAATTTCACTGGTATTATTGTATTGAAAATAGAGTTTTTAATGAAATGGGTTTTTTGGTATTAGAAATGGTTTTTAAATGAAAATGGTATATTGATTTCTTAAAGGGATTTAAATTTGAGTTTAAAAGAGTTTTAAAATTTATTAGCAAAAACATACATGAATAAAATTATTTATTCAGGATATAAAAGTTGTTAATTATATTAAATGGGTGAGTTTCATATATCTTATATGATGGGTGTGCCCATATAGGGATAAGTTTGCCGAATATAGATTATACAAAGGGTGCACCCGGATAGGAATAGATGATCTAGATATAGCTTACATGATTAATGTGTTGAGATATATCTTGCTGAGCTTGATATAGCTAATACATTTCATGCAAAATGATAGAACTTGGTGAGACATATTATGATTATATGATGGTTTCTCTTGAATAGAACTCCAATTAACTTTGTAATATTCATTTTCTTATCAGGAGAAATGATTGGAGTTATCCAATGGATTTAAATTGTATCTAATCTATTCTTACACATAATTAATATAGATTATGAATGTGATTCTCTATTTTTCTCAAAGTAGTATTATTTTTTATTGGTTTTAGTGATTTTATTTAAGAGGGAATTTTTTTTAATAGTGAACTAATTTATTTTATCCACTCAAATAACTCTTATATAAAAGAACTATTTTCATGTATATTATTTTGTTTCACTAGAAAAGTGGTTTTCATTCATTATAAGTATCCTAATGATCATTTTAATCTTATCGATATTTTTAAAAAATTTATAAAAAGGGTTTAATGATCGGTAAGGGAACATAATAGGTCATGTTTTAATTCATAAATATTTTTCTGCAAAATAAATCAGGATTTTATTTTTGATGTTTATTATTAATGGGGAAATGGAACTGATCAGATGTTTCCACATTTTATTATATATATATTTACATATCATTTATCAACTCATTTTCTAAAACTCAAAAAATAGGAAATCAATTGTATGAGAATGAATTATGGGCTTACAGCTCAATATCATGTATATTTTAAGGATGAGTGCTTATAGTTTGTATTATAGGATAAGATTAAATATCATTAGAAGTTATAATAATGTTAATTCCATTATCTTGAAGGATTCAATTTTAGGGTTATTTTGAAATGATATTGAAATGTATAATTACCTTGTTTAATTATCAAAAATAGGTTTATTCAAAATTTTGTTCTAAAGATTGAATAATTAATTTATAGAAAGAAGGTTATGGGAGAAAAATATCCTTCAAAATTACGAACCAGTGATGGTTGTAATTAGGTCTGAATAGTTAATTGTACTAATGGGTCAGTGGAAAAATGCTGTAAATGGGGGTTTTCCCATGATATGGAGTAGCTGAATACCCCATAGAGGAACTTGTCAGAAGTTGATAATTTCATTAGATAAAATACCTCATCATTAAATTTATCATATCACCTTGTGGTATATGGTGAATGTATTTATTGAAAAGACATAAACATAATGATTATATATTATGATGTTTCTAATGTAGAATTCATATTCATAATGTTTAGTGTATCATTTATTTTTTGAGTTTTAGAGAATTTGGGAAGACACATACAATGAAATCCCATAAATTAAAAATGTACACTTATTCTTATTATCCATTTTTCATAGAAAACATTCAATATAATAAATCATGGTTTCTATTTACAGAAAAAATAAAAAATTCCCATTAATATTATCCTTATCACAAATCTTCCATAAAAACCATGAATGAATATTAGAAACATGGGATAAGAAAAAAAATCCAAGCATGAAACATAATATAATGGAAACTATTAGTATAGTGAAAACCCATAAGAATGTTTTCTTGAAAAAAACTATTAAAGATAAAAAAGTGTATCGTATTTTACAAAATATCATTATATTACATTTCAAAATCAAATAAGTATTGATGAAAACTAATTGAAAAGAATGAAAAAGTATTTTAGGTGTGTTGGGAAAAAATTATCCATATCACACATAAAAATGCAATATATAATATGGTTACCTTCCATCATTGATGTACCCAATGTATTCCAATGCTATCTGGGTACACCAATTCGTTATGTTATAATTGTCTCACCTGATTCTATATAGGTACAACCATCATATAATATGTAATGGTATCGCCCAATCCTATATAGGTTCAACAATTTTAAATAACTTCTAAGGAAAAAATCATTAATATAAACCATCAAAACAAGTTGTTACCCATGTTTAAAACACATTCGGATATCAAAATACCATTTTATTATAAAAATACTTTTATATAAAAAAACCTAAATTAAAAATAAAACCATTTTATCTAAAAATAAATGTTAAAATATATAAATGAAACAATAAGTGATTAAATTTTTATGAAATCAAAAAATTGTGATGATTTAGTATATTTTAAAAACATTAATTTCCACTTTTACAACAAGAGTTTAAAGGTGAAATTTAAATTTATATTTCAAAAATAATACCCTATACATTGAATGTTAAAAATAAGGTTTTTTTAAAAATACGACAAAATTAGAATAGAAACTATTCCAACAATAATTTCCATATAAATAAATTGATAAAAATAATTATAAAAACATGGACATGAATGTAAAATATTTAGACACTAAATATTTAAAAATTTTAAAAAATGTTTTTCAGTTAATGAGTCTCTTAACTTGAGTCCAATTCATCAAATATAATCATTATCTTTCTATATAACTAAAAAATGATAAATATTTTTTTGCATTATAAAATTTTCATGATTATTAATATGTTTATTTTACTTATTATCATGTTATAACAATTATTTAATTAATTACATTCAAATCAGATGTTTTTGAAATATCTGTTACTAAAGTCCAAAATATCATTATTATGATAATTAGAGTGAAATTTGAATTTATTAATTCATCCTTAGAATAATATTCATAAATTAATAATAAAGTTTAAACTTCGATTATAATTTAAATCAATCCATTAATTTTTTTTTTGAAATATGAACTCAGTTACAATCAAAGAGACAGTGGTCCATGCATACGCATGAGTACCATTTCCATTTTACATGGATAATTTTGTAAATAAGGTAGTATGAATTTTGTCATTTATTGATCATAAATAAATAATTATTATAATATAAATAATTTATAATTACTGATTTATACCTTCCATGTGACGTGGGGATGAGAAATAAATCGCATCACTCTGTGGAGGTGATAATTCACACATACACATGATTGTCATTGTCATTATCATGTTCATGAAAAGATAATAATTTAAATGAAAAATTGTCTTTTAATAATGATATATGTTTATTTAATATCACATATAAACATTAATTGTATCATTATAAAAAATTTATATATATAGTGATGGAAAATAAATTATATAGATTCACTAGGTAGTAGTCCATTGTACAAAAAATCATTGTTTCATTTGATGGATTTAGAGATGGATATAAGAAATTAAACTAACATATCAAAAAATAAGTATATTTATTATATTAGAGTTGTTATTTTAGTATGGTTTAATAAGTTTTAAAAGACATGAAATAATAACCAGAACAAAAACACTTTATTAAATATAATACATATACTTAAAACAATCACTTTTTCTTAACAAAATAATATAATTATAGTTGGGGTTATAAATTAACCAATGCCCTTATAATTAGGGAACGAGTTCTATTAAAATAATCGATAATAAAATGTTCAAACCCAATTGGTTTTCATGTGTGATATATTGAGAATAATCGGTTCCATTTTATATGAGAGGAGAGGGGCACCCTTGGAATTTCTCAAAATTATAAAAAATATTATGAACATTCTAGGTCTGAAGACATTAAAATGGCCTATAAATTCATAGGATATGATATTATCCACTGTATAATATTCTATTCTTCTTATTTAATATTTTCATAGTTTATATATAATTTAATAAAATTACAATTCATGAATATATCATTATTCTAAGAAATGATAATATTATTGTCACGACTGCCTTCAATAAGATGAGGGAAGAGAAAACAAACTCCCAAAACCTTCCATTATCAACTTAAAAGAGAGATATTAACACCCGAGTCTTGCCTTTAATAGGACACATTGTGGCGAATATCCCCAATGGTATAAAATCTCACATAATATGGAATGCATTAACCTGTTTATAGAACATGATTGGGTGATAATATGGTAAATACAAACAACTCCAACAAACAAGAGTAAAAGTGATTACAAAAATCCATTCCCATATGAATGATCAATACCAACTAATACAAAGAATAAGATACACTAAAAGGAAGCACCAAATGAAACGAAAAGCTACAATTATGACTGTCCGAATGTTTGAGCTAGTAAGGTCTGGCATGGCCCTAAAAGACCTCCTAAAACCTGAAAGAGGTTTTATATATGTAGGGTGTGTATATAGGTATACTCATTAGGGAAATCCAACAGATATCATCCACAAGTGGGGATGCATTGTAATTCCCTGTGATAAAAGGGGTAACCAATATACCTAGAAAAGAAACTATCCACCCAGCCTCACCAAGGCACACACCCCAAAGACACTTTAGCCTCATCCTAGTCCACAGTAACAACTACCATTCCCAAAGACACTTTAGCCTCATCCTGAAGACACTTCAAAAACAAACCTTCCCACACACACATGGGCTAACCACCACAGCACACCCTGCATGAATATTCATTCCCCATAATGAAACTTAAGCCATTATATCCTACTTGAAGAATCTTGGGAGACCTTGTAGAGGGAGTATGATGGTGCTAATAAAAAACCAATCGTAATTATTTTGGAAACCCCCCCTCCCCCCAAGAAATGGGGGTGTTCAGCACGAAGTTCACAACATGGGTGGGATGTATTTAAGAAACACAAGAACTAAATTTTATACATATAGGATATCAAGAAGTCATCAAAACCCAAGGGTCCTGAAACCAATAACTAGCTCGTACAAAAACACTCTTTCTGCTATCCCTACATGCACAAGTATACAATACCACAACAAGAGCACAAACCATTTTTAGAAATCAGTTCCCCCATTGTACCGATTATATTTATCATGTTCAAGTGATTCAATTTAAAACCTTACTTCACTACTAGGACACTAAAATGAATAACCACAATCCAAAACAACAATTGAAGGAAAATGACCAAGTAATCATTTAAGCATTCTAACCCTATTCTCTTGTAAAGTAACAAAATTAAAAGGGATTTGTGATATCCCTTAAAGTACAGGAACCAAACAAAGCCCCATCATACGAGATCCACACAACCTCATATTCAAAAACCAACAACTCCTCAACAAGAGATTCCATCCCCCTCTATGTCACACCACATGTCATCAAACAAATGAATCATAGATATCACTAGAATAGAGAAAAAATGTTTTCATATTTATCCAACACCATGCATTGAGTTCCATATATCAGTTTGGTTAACTGGGGTGATCACAAATGGTTTCTTATTCATAGATCATCCATTTAATCAACCAATCATACATTATTAACTAGTTTCCATGATACAACCTCCCAAACACTAGATTATCCAGAAAAAAAGAGCTTCATTAGTGCGCAATAAAGGACCACCAACAACCATGTTTTTTATTAGACATAATCCCATACAATTCACAATATAAAATCCAAGGCATTACATTGAAACAACATCAACTTTCTCATCCCTTCTTCCTTCAAAAGTCCATTAATTATCATTATTAATGTTGGTTTCATCTACATCTCAAAGGACCATCATCATACCCACCCTGCATGATGCACTGTAATGAGAGATGAAGGGAAAACACCTACTTGGATAATCAAGAATCGAAGTTTTCTTCTCATACAAAGAAATAAGGATTCATGAATTATAGAAGAAGAACACCAAGTAATCCATGGATGGGAAGGAATGGCCCAGAATTGTTGGACTATTAATCTCGGGAGAAAGTCACATGGATCACTAAGAGAAATAGAAAGGAATAAAGAAGAGAAGATATCCGTTTATGAAGTGGCCAAATCCTAAAATCAAGGATACAATTTCGAAGTACTTAAAATTCAAATCGTGGCTCAAACACATTGATTAGTGGTTTCACACATTGTTATTAATTGAGATTTAATAATTATCCTCAAAGATGGTGCAGATAACGGTTGTGATTCAATATATTTCTATTAAATATAGAAAAATAACACATAATGGGGGCTAAACTGGAAACCTGGGAATGAGTGTGACATTGAGAAAAATGCCACGTGTCATGGTAAATCATGTTTCGACCGACTCTTAGGGGATTTAAAACATCATTTATGGGACTTAAAATAGCATTAAACTACTTTAAAAGGGTAAGAAGAATTAAAAGAGGAATTTCATGAAAACTGAGGAAAGAACCCTGACACCCCACAATGGCAGCATTTGGGTGTCCAATTGATTGGTTTGACACCAATGGGTGCGGCCGATCCGGGGAACTGATCTGTGGCACTGATTGGCGACACCACAGTGACACCCTTCCACCAACACCAATGCCCTCCAAAGTCACTTGTGGTGTCCAGGACACCCCAAACTCTAGAATTTGGAAAATTAGTGGACCAAGAGGGTGCTTCTAATTACATCATATTCCTCTCAAAATATTATCACCATCGAGAATCCAAGATTAAACACAATGAAAATAGAGGTGTCCAAACAACCATATCATAAGATACCTCTCTGGAAAAAACACCATAGAGTTATTAGAATGTTCGAACAAACCTTGAAATTTAGGATAAATTATATCACATATATCTCCTAAACAAATACAGAAAAATTACCAATCTTCTCCCCCAATAATGCACAAAAACATAAAAAATTATCATCAACCAAACTTATAAATTAGGGATTCCCCTTTTACAGATCAATATATTATCCTTTCGGGGCAGAAATAACTAACCCACACAGGTTTAATCTCACCCACATTAATGTGTGTTGATTTGGGATCATTTCCCCCCATCCCCATAGTGAAGAATTTCCAAGAACATTTAGTCAAAAAGGAACAAACCATATAATATCAAACAAGGTCAAGCATTAAATCACAACAAAGCACAAAGAAATCACAAGATCAAAACTAAAAATAGATCTAGGTACTGGGAATGAATCTGTGCCTCCCATTCCTAGGTACTCTTATTGAGGCCACCATGCCTCCACAACACACATACCATGGGAATGGAACATCCATGAAGAACCATCTCCCTACGATCCTCAATTCCTTCTGGTCGCTCCACAAAAGTTTCATCGTCCTCAATAACAACCCCCCCCCCCCCACAATCGAGGATGTGGGAGTCATCATGTAGATACCAACATAGATAAGATACATGGAATACTCTGTGGATCCTCTCGAGCAGTGGTGGTAATTCTAGCTAATATGCCACCTCATCGACCTGTCTTAACACCCCAAGGGGTTGATGAACCCGGGAGAATGATTACCCCTTCCAACCCTCTATTTTCCATGCTGATGGGATACCTTCAATAACACGTGGTCCCAAACCTCAATGTCTAAGGGTCTCCTCCTATGATCGACCTGTAACTTCTACTAGTCCTGAGCAGCCTCCATCCTATCAGGCATAAGCTAAACCTTCTCCGCTGTGCTCTGCACCACCTCTGGGCCAAAAACACATGCCTCCCCAATTTCTATCTAACACACTGGTGACTGACATGGTCTTCTATACAATGCTTCAAATGGTGCCAGGATAATGGTTGAGTTTTAGCTATTTTTTTTGAAATTAATACCAAAGGTAGTTGTCGTACCCATAATCCTCTGAAGTCTATACATAAATCACACAACATATCCTCCAATGTCTGGATGGTCCTCTCTATATGCCCATTCATCTGAGGGTGGAAAACAGTGCAAACGAAAATCTAGGAGACAAAAATTATATCGCAATCCTTTCCAGACTCATGATGTAAAGAACACATCCCCATACAAACAATGGTTCTAGGAACTCCATGAAGCCGCACAACTTCACCTATATACTATTGTTCCAAGACATCCACTGTGCTTGACTCATTAATCACTATGAAGTGAGCCTATTTCATCAAATGGTCCACCACTACCCAGATTTTGTCACAACCTCCATTATCTCAAGGTAGTACTATAATGAAATCCATGGAGACATCATCCCACTTCGTCTTAGGAATGTATGAAGTCTGAAATGGGCCAACAAGAACATGATGTTTAGCCTTCACCTACTAACACATGAGGCACTTTTCCAAAAACTCTGCCACTGCCTGCTTCACTTTGGGCCACCAAAACTGACCCCTCAAGCCCTATACATCTTGAAAGCTCCTTGGTGCATTTCCAAGGATGAGATATAGAACTCATTGAGAACTCTCTTGAGCATTACCATCAGTACAATTAGATTTCCACCAAACAACATCTGATATTGACCATCCTCTAACTATCCTAATGGAGTTCTGACCTGGTCAATGTGGTCATGCATCACTTCAGCCTCTATGTCTCCACACTGACACTCCACCACCTAATATTCCAAGGAATACTTCGCTGTCATCTAAAACAGACAACATCTTACATCCTCCACTCTTAGGTTTATATGTAATGTAGCCAAATCCTCCATTTCTTTACCAGAATCTGCTAACTCCTTAACCACATCCTTCTATGAATTCTAGATTAAGGAATCAGCAAACACGTTCCCCTTTCCTAAGGTGTAGTATATCTTTAAGCTATAGTATGGAAGAAAATCTATCAACCTCCACTACCGCATGTTCAGGTCTCGCTAGGAGAAGGCATACCTCAATCTCTTTGGATATGTGAACACCACGATGTGTTCCCTAATGAGGAAATTCCGTATCCACTTCAGTTAAAACACCATTGCTACAAGATCCCTATGATGGGTGGTATAGTTACCTTCGTGAAAATTTAATTACCTCAAGACATAAGATATTACTCTGTGGTGTTGTATCAGCACACACCCCAAGCCTTCAATGGAAGCATCACAAAAAAACTTCAAATGTTACCCATTCCTCAGGAATACTCATCAATGATGCACTAAAAAAATTTGTCTTCAAATAAATAAAATCTTCATAGCACTGCTCACTTCATAAAAAAGCCTGGTCTTATCTGGTTAGGTCTATAAAATGTGTTGCAACTTGAGAGAAGTCAGGCATGAAATTTCTGTAGTTACCTAGCAGTCTTCGGAAACTATGATCCTCTACCACATTATTGGGTGATTCCCAAGAAACAACTACAACAGAATTCAATGGGTCCACTTCTATTCCATACTGGGACACCACAGGTCCATGGAAGTGCACCTCTCTTGTCTTGAACATGCTCTTTGTAAACTTCCCGAAGAGCTAGTGGTGTCGGAGGACCTCCAAAACCATGATCAGATGATCGGTGTGGTTCCCCTCAAGACTTGATTAGATCAGAATGTTACTGATGAACATGATTATGAACTAGTCCAGATAATCACAAAAAAATGTTCATGATCCCCCTAAACATAGCTGGTGTGTTCATAACACCGACTGTCATGACCACAAACTCAATGTTCCAACATCTTCACGTAAAAGAAGTATTCAATATACCACCCTCCTTTACCCACAACAGCTGATATCAAAAATGCATATAGATCTTAGAGAACCAATCCTCTACCTTCAATTGATCAAAAATTTCATCGATCTTCAGGATGGGGTAAAGATTCATGACCATCACCTGATTCAATCTTCGGTAGTCTGTGCACATCCTGAAATCACCGTCTTCATTCTTTGTGAAAAAGATTGGAGCACCCCATGGCGGCAGGTTTGGTTGGATAAAACCCCTCTTCATCATGTCATCAACATGACTGAACAACTCTAATTTATCATAATGTTCTATTCTATAGGTATCCATCAAAATCAGATGGGAATCGTGTTGAAATTCTATCCCGATCTCAACATCACATCAAGGGGGTAGAGTCACAACCTATATAGGGAAGATATCCAAGAACACACTGAAAATACTTGGGACATCCACCATCTCTGAGACTTATAACTCCACTAACAACTCGTCTAACATGGAAAGAAGTGGCTCTATTTTCCGGTTTCACTCATGGAAACCTCTCTCACCGACGAAATCTACACACTGTCTTACCATCTCTGATAACACGACCCTTCTATGAAAGCAATCAATGATAGTGTGAATAGAATAAAACCATTCTATTCCCATTATAACATTTTATGGCCTCATTTTTAGAAGAATGATATACCCTCTAGAATGATCCATCCCCAACATCAGCCAAAATCCTAGATAATCATCAAATAGGCTGGTCTAACCTCCAACTGGGGGACGAACACCAATAGAATGGAAAGTATATCTATATCTAGACTCACTTAATAGGTTAGAATGGGTTAAAAAAAGTCTTGATAATCTCCAGAATCAAACAAGGAACAAGAAAGATTACTTAACAAACTGATCATACCTCAAACGACCTCTGGCCCGACCGAAACTGGTGCCTCTATGGCATGAAACTACCCACGTCCTACTCCTCTTCTCCTCAGCAGTCAACCGTATCCATGAACATTCCCTAGTTGAGGTCCCGGAGGAGTTCTATGAGCTTGGACTCCTCCAACACCACCCACCGTTAGTGGGGCAGACGCTCAATGTCCCTACTGCTGCTGCAGAAAAGGTCTGGTCTGTAACTCGGGTTGCAGAGGCAGAAATTGAACCTGCCCGCCCCCATTGTACAACACATGGTCTGGGAACTGATTTAGAAGGTGAACAGAGCTTCCAGATATAAATCATCTCAGTATTAGGCTAGGGGAGAAAGGTCAAGGACTGGGAGATCGAAACTGGAATTGTAGAGGGCTTCTCCCTATCGTCGGAAACCAAGAAGGACATGATGATGGAGGCCCGCTGCTGATGACCTTCCCCTTTGACGAACCAAACTAGATCACCACTCAAAGAACACCTCCTAGTGTCTTCATCCTCTCCACCACTTTAACTTTCTTCTAAACCTCCATGTATATCAGAAGAGTAAAGTGAGTAAGAACGTAATGAGGGGAAGGATAGAGCACCTCC
Source organism: Viscum album (assembly GCA_963277665.1). Lineage (NCBI taxonomy): Eukaryota > Viridiplantae > Streptophyta > Magnoliopsida > Santalales > Viscaceae > Viscum > Viscum album. The sequence goes on from OY728153.1 coordinate 791,438,297, forward strand.
TCTAAGGGCCTTGCCTGAGACTTCTCATCCGGGAAGATGACTGGAGTAAAACAAAGGATATCCTTAAACTTTATCCCTAAATTCCTTACCATCATACTCCCTTGCTGATGGGAGATAATCTCTTTCTTCTTTTTGGCCTTCATCAGGGAAGAAAATAAATCCGCTCAGAACTACTTCTCGAACTAATTCCATGAAACCCCAAATTTCTTCTCCTCCCCATGAAAGAGTGTCCACCACCGATGCACCACTCCCCATATCTAGATCACGGATAGAGGAACCCAGTACTCTACTGATGCTCGGATCAAGCTGAACGCTATTACTGGCTCCTCGGGCCAGCTCTCTATCTCAATGTATGAAATGTTTCCCTCATACTTCTTGAGGGTCTACCACTAAAAGGCACGAAGAGTCTTCTTCCACTGGTTGTCCACCACCTCTAGATCAGCCCTCTGCTAATCATCCAAATCATCCTGATGGTTCTAGATCATCCACACTACTGAAGGACGTTGTTCGAGTTCCATAGCTACAAGGTAAACAATGCATTCCTAAGCCCAAGTACTGTGGAAAATTCTCTTAAATTTTGTCTAATTTTTTTTATTAATTTTACATTACAAAACACTCAAAACACACATGAACACATGTCATTGTGATGCATATAACTTTTTTTAGGGTCTCTACTTTCTAATCAATTTAGCCTCACTTGGCCATTCAGTAGGTCTAGAGTCCTTGCATCAGATCATGGGGGGCCATGAAACCTAGTATTGTAGCTGGTCTTCCCTTGGCTATTTCACTCCCCAAGATGTCCAAAAAATGTTGACCAACCATCCCAAGAAATCCTCACTATACCTAACCCTGAAATCCATCTTATATATCAACCTCTATGCTCTGATACCATTCTCTCACAACCCCCCATTGAACAAGATGAGGGAAGAGACATCAAACTCCCATATCCTTCCTTCTTCAAGTAGAAGGGGAGATAATGACCCCACCGAGTCCCACCTTAAATAGGTCCCGGAGTGGGGACTAGCACCAGGGGTATAAAATATCACGTAACATGGAAAAAATTATTCTTTTTATAGAACAATATCAGATGATAAGATGGTAAACCTAAACAACTGCAATGACTAAAAGTAAATTTATGCCAAAAATCCATTACCATATTCGTGCTCAATAAAATAATAATAAAAAGTACGAGAAACTCTAAAAGGAAGTACAAAAAGAAAAGAAAAGTAGCAACGATGACTATCCCGACATTCAAGCTAGTAAGGTCTCGCAAGATCCTCAATGTCCTCATGGAAACATGAAACCATTTCTATATGTGTTGGGTGCATATACAGGTATCCTTAGTAGGTAAAAACAGAAGCTCTTGTGCACAAGTGAAAAGGAATTCTAATTCCCAATGAGAAAGGAGGTATCCAAAACACATAGAAAGGAAACTCACTACCCAACCTCATCAAGGAACACACCCCAAATAATGCATGTACGGTTACAAAATAGTATTAAGACATTGATATTTGGGTACCCTGCACTACTTTCCCACTGGTTATCTAGGAAATCATATGCATAAGACCTACCCCATAGGTTCCAATACAGTCTCACTAATGACCCAAGAACATCTTTATGGGCCACCACAACCTCGCATCCTGCCCACATATACCTAGGCCACCACAACCACACATCCCACCAACAACACCTAGGCCCCCACAACCACACATAACCACACCCGCAAACACCTGGGCCACAACAACCACTGCTAAGACTGAATACACCTTAGAATTATCATTAAGACACTTGGTAAACAAACCTTCCCACACACACTAGGGCTGACAACCACAACACACCATTCCTAATGAGTCTCGGGCCATAATGAACCTTAGGCCATCACAGACGTCCTGAAGAATCTTGGGATTCTTGAGATATGGAGCATAAAGTATCTAATAACCCTTCACTCATAAGAATATTGGGAAAAAACCCTCCCCTATGAAATGTGGGTGTTTGGCACGAAGTGAAAAACATGGGCAGTGTGTTTAGAAGAAACCGATGAACTATGTTTAATACATATAGGTAATAAATCAATCATCCCAACCTAAGGGTCCCAAAAACAACAAATATCCCATACACAACCACTCTTCATGCAATACCTACATGCATAAGTATACAACACCCAAAACCAGAGAAAAACCCATTTCTGGAGAATTTTCCCCCATTGTTCCCTTTTTTTTCATGTTTGAGTGATACCATTTAAAAATTTCCTTCACCACTAAGAAACTAACTGGAATAACCACAAGAAAAAATAAAAACAGAAGAAAAAAATTTAGTTAAGCATTTAAGAATTTACACCCAGTTCTCTTGTAAATTAACAACATCAAAAGGGATCCGTGACATCCCTCAAAGTAATGGAACAAAACCAATCCCCAATATGACATCTCTACATGGTCTTATATTCAAAAACCAACAACCCCTCAACCACAGGTTCCATCCCCCTCTAAATCACCCTATAAAGAATCAAATAGTGCAGACATAGATATCACTAGAATTGAGCAATGATGTTTATAGATTTTGTGGACTCCATTCATTGAGTTCCTTCTTTCAGTTTGGTTAACTAGGGTGGTTACATTGGGGTTATTATTCATCAGGCATCCATTTAATCAACCATGTTTAAATGATTAAACAATTTCCATGTTACAACCACCCTCTCACTATATTATCTAGAAACAAATAGTATAATTAGTTTGCAAGAATGTAACACCAATGACCACGATTTTCAGTGTAAAGAAGCTCATACAATTTGTAACATAAAAAATATATAACACAACAACATCATCATATTTCCCATACATTAATCTTTTAAATTTACTTTTATTATCTTCATTAAAGTTGGTTTCATCTATGTCCGAAAGGATCATCATCATACCCACCCCCCATGATGCACAGTAAAGAGAGACTAAGGAAAACCCCCTACTTGGATGATCAAGGATCAAAGTTTTCTTATTGCACCAAGAACTGGGGATGCTCGTCTTGTAAATGATAAAACCCAAGGACTCCATAGCTGATCAGGAAGGTATCCATCATGCGAGCGTGATTCATCTCAGGATAATGTCTCAAGGTGAACTATGTGAAATAAATAGGGATAAAGAAGATATGATCTCAGGTTATGAAGAAGCCAAATCCTAAAATCAGGGAGACGATTTCAAAGTACATAAAATTCAGTTCCTAGATTGACCACATGAATCGATGTTTTTACAACATGGAATTAATTAAGATTTAATAATTCTGTTTAGATGTGTTGGAGATAACAGCTGTGAGTTAATAGATTTCATTTAAATGGTGAAAAAGAACACGTAATAGGGGATAAACTAGAAATAGAGGAAAGGGAATGACATCGAGGAAATGACCATACATTTTGGTAACTCAAGGGTCTCCCTACATTAGGGGGATTTAAAACATCATTTATTTCCCTAAAAACGGCCTTAAACCATTTTAAAAGGGTAATAAGTCTTAAAAGTGGCATTATGGGAAAACTATGGAATGTACCCCAACACCCCATGGGGGCACTATTTGAAAAAGTAACGGACCAGGAGTTTGTAGGACATTACAAATATAAACTTTTACATTAATTAAATAATGTAAAAAATTAAAAATATGTTTTTATTATATTCTAAATATTTTATTTTAATAAATAAAAATGTATTACTACAAGTAAAGTTAAAAAATTATATTTATTTTCATATTTCTAATATCACTTATTAGATAATTACATTAATTTAATAAATACTATATCAGTGTTGTGAATTTATTTAAGGTAATAATTTCCTCCCTAAAAATTAAAATTAGATTACCATGTTTAATGTAAATAATTTATATTTAAAAATACAAGTTATTATTGAACATTTATTCAAGATGAACACTTGTTCGAAATGTTATACTTATTAAAACAAACATGTGAACAATTTGAATTTTCTTTAAATAAAGAATTATAGGAGACATAATGTCAACCAAGTGGCTCGAATGGGTCATAAATTCTACACATTGATAACATTGGTCTTAAATTACTTATACAATGAAATTTGGGCAAGTTTTTGGGAAATTTATTAATCCCTATGATGTTATTTTTTACCGTAATTCATGATTTACATTTAACTGTTAAAAAAATTACATTGATTACTATTCATATATTCAAAAAATAAAAGTTACCAATTTAATAAATTTTTAAATTTTTATTTAAAATATGTAATCTATTTTTTTAATTTAATAACACATAATTTTTCGATGTTATTTTAAATCTAAACTACTAAAATGGAATGAAACCGAATTTTATAGAAAAAATCCTTTTTAAAATATAAATTTATTTAATAATCGTTGTAATTATAAATTAAATTTTAGGATCAATTATGGTTTTTTTCTATTAAATTGGTTTTTATTTTTTTAAACTAAAAAAACGAATATATTTACCATGTAAATAAGATATATTTTTTCAAAATAACACCAGAATTATTCAAAATTCATTGAAAAATTATTATTGTCAGATTATTGTCAAAAAACATTCGAATTAAATTTTGACATGCTGAATCAAATAAATTTATTAATTTTATTAAATTAATTTTAGAAATTAGTTAAAATATAATTATATTATTCATTCAGGAAACTCTAGAAATCCATTTTTGAAGAAAATAAATTTCTAAAGATTGAAATTATATTATTAGATTATTATTTTATATTAATTTATGAATATCTTAATATTGAGTTGGAACATTATGTTTATTTAATTAATATATTAATACTATTCATCACCTTTAATTTAAAGGCTAGTTTCTAATAGTCACATAGAATTAATAATATTTTTTCATTAATTTGATCTCAATGTTACATATCTTATATGCTATTGAATATGTTGTTTCCTTTAAAAACATGGGTTATTATTTTTTCAACACATTAATATAATATTTTCTCAAAATTTGAAAATGGGATAAAAAATAGGGAAATAACCTTTAAAAATACAATTTTAATATAGCATCATAAAAATGATTAATAAATGTTATGCATGAATGAAGAGTAAAATATGGGTGATGGTCATCTGATATATCACATAATAGGATTCCATATAAGAATCATGGACATGGAAGAGAAACAAAACTCTCATTAACTAATTTAGGGTTTTAGAGAATATTTTCATGAGAATATTAACCATCACCAAAATGTAAATACGTGATAAAGTAAAAGTCCACTGATTTATAGGGTAGAAAAGTTGATATATAATGTTAATCATTTTAATATTAAATTAATTCATATTTTAATTACCTAAGAGAATATACTTACTTAATAATAATGAATTCATCCTTCAATCAATTTCCACAACAAAATCATCCTCTCTCTAAATTATGTTTATGAATTCTTCATTTGAAAATAAATAAAATTAACTTTTATAGATTAGAAAATCCACAACAGAATAAAATATTCCTCAAATAATTATACATTAAACAATTTTTTATAGGATAAGATAAGATAATTAACAAAATTAATTAATATAAAAATGTAAACTGCTTTACCAAGATTTCTACAAATAATTAACCATAATTTTCCTAAGAGAATATTATATACTAAGATTAAAACTAAAAATAGATAAGGATTTTATCACAAATACTTATAAGATAAATTTATCCCCAAACTACATCAGTCACTCTTAATGTATTATATCAAAAATGTAATTTCTTAAATCAAATAATCTCTAATATATGATAAAATTTTTTATAAATAACTTTATTTTCCATAATACAACATAAAATCATGTAATATTATAAAATATATTTCCACTCTAATTCCCCAAATAAAATCACATTATATGTATTTTAACATTAATTATGTAGAGTTACTTAATAAGTAAACACTTATGAAATAAAATTAATCACTTAATGAGAAAAATAATATTATATTTACATGATTAATTTTATAACAAAACACATGTTCCCATTATCATGTTATTATTCATTAATTATTTTTTATCTAAAATAATAAATTTCATACTAATTCGGAGTTTTCATAGGCTATTGGAAGGCTGACCACCCTTGTTTCCCTTTGATGGTTGGTTAAAAACTCACAACCTTACCAAATGTGATAAGTTTTCACCCGACAGATAGTTTATCCCATTTATAATAATATTATCTATATGAAATTCATTAAAAAGTGATAAAAATACTTAAAAACCTAATATATTCATAATTAATAGAATAATTTTATCCTTAAAATTATTCTTATGACATTAATTTTGTATCCCATAATTACATGAAAATAAATGTCACAAAAGATACCATTTGTCTCCTTAAAATTTAATAACCTAAACCCTAAAAATAATTTCTTATAAAAAAATATTATTATAATCCATAAAATAATAATCCTATTATGATATTTCATCAATATTATGAAGACATCCTAATATTAAAATATCTATAAACCCTCATCTGATACCAATTTCAAGGACCCAACCATAATGATTACATATTCTATTGTTATGGATTTATAATTCTCATTCATACAAATATGAGTATCCATTAGGTTTATATTTTTAAAGGATTAAAAAAATCTCATAGAAATAATAACCATTTATAAATTTTTTTCATATATAATTATTATTCATTTTTCCAAAAGGTAGACAATTGAATAAAAAATGGTTTGACTCTATGAAAAGTCATGACACTTTTGTGTTGTTCTTATCATTTTATCAACACTTCCTTATAGAAAATGAAAAATATTTTGAAACATTTAATGAAAAAGGAAGGGTTTTATAGGACATAATAAAAGTAAAATTGAATTGTAGTGAAAAATAATAAAAACATTTTCAAAAAATGATACATGTTAACTCAAAATAATGAATCATATTTTAAAAAATATCACTATCTTACCATTTGAAATTCAAATTATTTTCTTAATAACTCACTAGAAATAATATAAAATATATAAATATTCATTATGAAATAATTATCATAATATCACTTACAAATATAATAACTAATATTGTAAATATCCATCTATGGAGTATCCAATTCATTTTGAGTTCTACCAAAGAGCACTCAACATATAAGCTGTAATGGGCTCACAAATCCATATATGGGAACACTCATCATGTAATATACAATGGTCATACCTACCATTTTTTAGGTTCATCCATCAAAAATAATGTCAATTTTCAAAATCAGGGGAAAAAAACTTTAATACAATTTTAAACCCAAGTGTAATAAACTTTTCTATATGAAAATACCAATTTCATAAAATATACCACTTTTAAAATATAAGCACCGCAAACATAATAATGGAACTGGTTTCTTTAAAAAAATGAAAACATATAATGGTAACATTAAATCATTAAAGTTTAATGATATGAGTAAAAAGCATCCATTATGTATATGTCAAAAAATGATACTTTTGACCACTGTAAATTCAATTAAAAGAGGAACATTACGGGACATTTTGTAAATAAAACCCCTTTAAAGAAATCCATTAATAGATAACATTTTGAAATAATTTTAGATAAATTCCAAAATTATATTTTCAAACAGCTCAATTAAAAATAAATATATCCTTAAGAACCATTTTTATGGAATGAAAATGGAATATAAATATTTTGAACAAAAATCCTTAAAACATTTAAGAGAGGATTTTTTTTGTTAAAGTTTAAATTAAATTGAGTATAATTCATCATAAAAATTCATTTTCTTCCTGAATAATAAAATTAGTTTATTTATTTAATTTATTTATAACCTTTTATGGTTTTTAATTCAATTTATTTTACATATTACCTTATAATAATAATTACATAATTATTTTTGTTTACATCAGACATGTTGATGATATTCGGTACTTGAGTACGAAATGAATTATGCATAATGCCTCAAGTAAAATTTTAAATTATTCAATAATATACATAATAACTATTACTGAAATAAATTTATCTTAGATATATATAATATAATTATAACACATCCATTAATCTTATTTATGAAAAATGAATTATGATAAAATAAAAGAGATAGTAGGCCATGAAAACACATGAGAATCATTTTCATTTTTCGAGGATCATTTTGTAATGAAGGTAATTATAATATTATAATTAAATAAAGACAATTGTATCATTAATATAATATTTTAAATTTAAATATGCAAATATATGTCATCTATGTTATGTGGTGATGAAAAAAAAATCACATCTCTTCATGGAGGTTATAAATCACACGTATGCATGAACAAATTACCAATTTTAATTTCATGGAAGGACAAGAATTTAATTGATATAATATCATGTAATAATGAAATTATTTCATGATTATAATTTATTAATGTTAATTCTATAATTATAACTAGTCATCAGATATGGTGACAGAAAATGAATTATATCGATTCACGAGGTGGTAGTCTGTCGTACACACAGATGATAAATTATATTCTCATTTTATGGAATTGGATATGATTGGAAGTTATTAAAATGAAAGAATAAAATTTCAATATATTCTTAATAATGGATTTACTATTTATTCATGGTTGAATATGGTTTTATCTATGTGGATGAATAAACAAAAGAGAAATAAGAGATTAAAAATGATAATATTATTTGGAATGATTATAATGTGAACCCTACGTTTACTTTCGTTAAGAATAATATATTTTAATTTTCAATTTTATCATGCAATTGTCTTTTGTGAATTATCAGGCTGATTTCAGTCCAGATTCAAAGCCCGATTTTAAAGCACATATTTGAAAAATGTAAATCCATTTATACATGATTCAAACAATCGATTTAAGAGTACGATTTCATGCCAATTATTAAGGAAAGTTACGACTAATATGTTATTCAAACATTTGAATATTGTGATATGTCAGGTGACTTTTGTGGATCTAAATTTATGAATAAGGTTCTCATCATTATTTTATATATTCTTTGTATCTTAATTTTGAATAATATATATAGGTGATAAGATATCTCTTGAATTTACAGAGTTATACAAGATTCGAAACTTGAGATATTCGATTTTTACAGAAACAATGTTTTGATGATTCTATAAAAATGATCATTTTCAGATCTGTTTCTACAATGAACGACCTGATTCTGGCTTATATAAGAAAGAAAGATGTTGAATATTTAGTTATTCTACATTGGAGTTCTATTGTGAATCTATTGCTGATTTATTGCTGAATATATTTCAAGATCATTTTCAACCAAATCGATTCAGAACTTCTATTATTTGAAGAAAATAATTTCTAAAGATGACGATCCATCTAATATCAATTTCATACTACTAAAACAGTAACGAATAACTGGAATGTATTTTAAATCAAATTATCTTTTATTTTGAGTACTTGCTTCTCATACTAATCTATTTGATTAGTTCTATGTTTAGAACCAGAAGTCTCTCTTCTAGCCTAAAATGGTAAAGGTGTCAACTGACAACACTCAGTTGTGTAAGGTCTTGTGAAAAGAGGACCGATTAGTTAAAATCACCAAGATCATGGAGTATATCATTTGTGGAGTGTAGTATATGATATTTGTGCCCCGAACCACTATAAATATTTGTGTCCTTATATCTATTTATTTCCACTTCATAAATAATCTGATAAAGATAAAATGATAAAATTTATTATCATCAACATTTATCGAGAAGTTTGGAAAGACACAATTCAACCAATCTTGGGTATATTTATTATAACATGATCCAAAAATTGGTATTAGAGGAGGTTTCTTTTGTTAAAACTATAACAAGCTAAAATTAAAGGATTATACGGAGATCTCAATTTCCGATACAAGAGAGGGAATTCAAATGGTTTGTGCTCCATACTTTAATGGTGGAAACAATGGATGTTGTAAATCGAGGATGATCATTAACCTAAGGAATCATGGATACAGAGTATACAAAAAAATTCTAACTCATTATGAAATTCCGAAGAAACCAGAAACATGGAGTACAACTACTGAAGTAGAGTATAAAAAATAAATTCAAAAGCTATAAATGCTATCATCTGTGGTCTAGGACTAGATGAATTTAATTGTGTATCAAAATTCATGACTTCTTATGAGATGTGAAAGAAAATTGTAGTTTCTTATTAAATAATTGACAATGATAGAAAAATGAGGTATGCTACAACAAAACTGAAATTTTATACATTTAGAATGTTTGATGGTGAAAGCATCACTCAGAAGAATGGAAGGATTACAGATATAGTCAACAATATTACTTCCTTGGGGGATCCTATCAACCATTAAGACCAAGCCTTGAATGTACTGAGAGTACTACCAACCTAATGGAATGGGATATCAGTATCCATTAGACAATCATCACTTATTAAAAATATAACCATGAGAAAATTTAATGGAACCCTCATGATGTATGATGATAAGATGGAAGATGAAATTAACGAGTATAAAGTCATGATAAAAATAGAAAACACTACCATGAAAGTTACATCTTAGAAGAAGTGAAGAATGACGAAAAAAGAAATCCAAAAAGAATAATGTTCTAACTCAACTAAATCATAAATGGAACTGGTATATATCACCAGAAAACACATAAAATTTTATAGAAAGAAGAAAGGATTCAGAAAATCTTTCAATAAATATTGGAAAGATACAAAGGAAGTCAGATGGTATGAATACAAGAAAATAGGTCATATAAGACCTGACTGTCCTCAACTAAATAGAGAAGAAAAAAGATATTTTTCAAAAATAATGATTATGAGTAGAATGATAAAAGAGAAATGAAAACTACATTGAGTGTTTCTGAAGACTCCAACAACTCATCAAAGTCTTACTGTGAAAAAGAAGAAAAAAATATAAAAGATAACACGTGCTTCATTACTGAATATAATGAGGAAGCAAGTCACAAATGTAGAAAATAAATATATTACATGGATAGTGGCTGCTCTAGGAATACTAGTGGAAACTCATTGAACATTAAAACCATAACTCCAAATGACAGTGGATTAGTCCCCTTTGGTGGCAATGCCAAAAGAAAAATTATTGGTATTGGAATTGTTGTAGATCCAGAAGCCATATCAATCAATAAAGTACTTTTTGTACAAGGATTGAAACATAACCAAATAAATATTTCTCAACATTGTGATGATGGATATTTTTTTGAATTTCTTAACAAATACAATTTTGTTTTTAAAGATAAATTGCATAAATTTAGAGTGCCATGAACTGACAATGTCTATACCCTAGAGTTAAAGTCCTTTTGTAAACAGAATGTAAATTTTTTAACTGCTAAAATAAATGAATCTTTGATTTGGAATAGAAGACTTGGACATTGTAATATTTATTTTTTACATAAATTATGTAAGAAAATATTATATTATGATTTTCCTACTATTAAATTTGATATTGAACGACTCAATGATGAATTTTAAATTGGAAAGAAACAGAAATCAACCTTCAAATCAATTTACAAAATTTCTACATCCAAACTTTAAGAACTTATCTATATTGATAAGTTTGGACCATCAAGAGTAGCAAGTTTGGCTAGTAAATTATATGTATATTTTTTAGTTGATGACTATTAAATATTTACTTGGATATATTTTCTAAAATATAAAAATAGAGCTTTTACTATATTTGAATGTTTTTTCAAAGCTATTAAAAATGAAAAATAATTTAAAATAATTTTTTTAAGAAGTGATCATGGTAGAGAATTTTAGAATCGGGAATTCAATTCATTTTTCTCAAATATTATTATCAAACACACCTTTTATGCACCAAGAACACAAAAATAGAATGGAATTGTTGAAAGAAGAAGTAGAACTATTTAGGAAATGTCTTGGACTATTCTAAATAAATACAGTCTTCATACCAATTTCTAAGAAGAAGCTATAAGAAAAACATGCTACATAATGAATAGAGTTTTAATCTGAACAATTTCAAAAACGACACACTATGAAATCTAGATTAATAAAAAAACATTAAGTAAAATATTTTAATGTTTTTGGATGCAATGTCTATATCTTGAGCACCAAGGGAAATCTGTTAAGATTTAACTAATTTCAAATAAAGGCATTTTGTTAGGATATTCTGCTACTTCCAAAGCTTATAGAGTTTCTAATTCAAAGTCAATGATTTTTTATGAATTAATTCATGTGAAATTTCATTAATCTGATCCTATTGAAAAAAGGGAAGATCAAAATGATGAATCTAATCATAATGACAACATGAGTCTTGAAAACCTAAAAGGTGATTTTGAAAATGATATAAGAAAAATTCAGTCTAGTTTAGAAGAACATGTCACTGATAAACCTAAAAGTGTTTTACCTAGACAATCTAGAACTCTAATGAATCACCCTATAAAAACTATTATTTGAGACCTAGACATATGAATAAAGAATAGATGAAATATAGGAAATATAGTTGACTTTTCTTCCCTTCTATCCCAATTAGAACCCAAGTCAATAGAATAATCCTTAGTTGATGAATGTTAGATGATAGAAATGCACGAAAAATAATTCTTTTCAGATGAAATGATGTTTGGAAATTAGTTGAAAGTCCAAATAACTTTCCTATTATGGGAACTAAATGGGTCTTTAGAAATAAGAAAGATGAACAAGGAATTATAACTATAAATAAATAAAGGCTAGTAGCTAAAAGAAATAATCATGAAGAAGGTATATATTATGAAGATACATTTTCCCCTATAGATAGATTTGAAGCTCTTGGGATTCTTTAGTATATTCCTCTCATATAAATATTAAGTTATTTCATATGGATGTTAAGTAGTCCAATTAAAATGGTTATTTAATGGTGGATGTTTTTGTTGAGCAATGTCCTGGTTTTGAAAATTATCAAAAATCAGAGTTCTTTTTTAATCTTAATAATGCTCTTTATGGCCTCAAATAATCACCTAGTGCTTGGTATGAAAGATTAAGTTCTTTTCATTTGAAAAATGATTTTACTGTTGGTATGATAGCTCAATCATTTTTCAATATAACTATAAATTAAAATATTTTATTAGTTCATATTTATTTTTTTGATGTAATTTTTGGATCAACATATAAAAAATATTTTCACGTGTTTTAAAACATAATGCAAAAAAAAAATTAAAATTAGTATGATGAGAGAACTAAATTTTTTTAGGACTTAAAATCTATGAAAAATATATTTCAAATATTTAGAATCAAATAAAATACAGTACTTATTTACTAAATAAATTTGGACATGACAACAACAAGACATATACACCCCTTATGTGTAATAATATAAAAAATGATTCGGATGAAACTAGAATACTAGTAAAAAAAAGTTATATAGAGGTATGGTTGATAGTTTATTTTATCTAAATTATAGTAGGCTAGATAATAGGTATTCAGTATTTCATTGTGCAATATTTAAATCAAATCCCAAAGAATCTCATCTTACAATAGTCAAAATATTTTTTAGATATTTAAAAGGAACTATTTCTCAATATCTTATTTATCCAAAACCTCATATTTTAATTTAATTTCATATTCAGAAGTTGATTTTGGAAGTTGTAGAATAGATAGAAAAATCACCTCAAGAACCTGTCACTTTTTAGGAAAATATTTTTTTTCATGGTCTAGTAAGAAACAACACTCAGTTTTATTATGAACAGCTGAGGTAGAATATGTACATGCAGGCTATTGTTGTGCATAACTTTTTTGGATGAAAAACACTATTACAGACTTTGGATTAACTTTAAGTAATACAAATATTTTATGTGGTAATACTATTGTTATAAATATTTCAAAAAATCCTATAAGTTATTCTAGAACTAAGAATATTGATATTAGACATCATTTTCTATGAGATGATGTTCTTATAAAGGATATATTTTTAAAATTTATAAGTATTGAATTCGAATTAGCTGATATTTTTACTAAACCACTTCCCACTAAAAGTTTTGATTTTAATAAGGGGGATTTAGGTTTATTTTATAATAAATATTAATTTTTAATTCTATTTTTATTTATTTTCAAATACATTTTATTTCATTTTAATATTAATTTTATTTGATCCTATTATTTTAAATTTTAACTATTTAAAATAATTTAATTACTCATCTATTAAATATCATACACATTTTTTTATTCGGTAATAAATTTTAAATACACCACATACGGTTTAATTTATTTTAAATTTTGTAATGATTATTATGTACGTAATGACATGGGAATCAAGGCTCCATCCAAGCCTTTTTCAAATTCCAAAACTGCTCATATTCTCAAAACCATTCAAACTAACAAAACCATTCCCCTCTTTTGTGTTCCTTTTCCCACACCTTCGAAACTCTAGAACCTCAAACCTTCTGAATTTTTAGACAAAAATGAAAAAAATAGAATCAAAGAAGGCGAATCCAGTGATTCTAACTGTCAGCATTCAACAGGACTGAAAATCCTTCAAGGAAATGTCATCGATTTGGAATGGCTGTAATAGACGAATCTGATGCAAAATAAAGTGTTATCCTTTCAAGGTATTGAAATGAAATTTAGAAAGGGATACACTGAATTTCACAATGTATTTGTTTAGAAAAGTTTTTTTGAAACTATTCAATTTAGTTTGGGAGATTCAAGAGATTCGATTGTCGTAATGATCGAAGACCAGGAGTTATCGATATATTCTGTTGTAATAGAAAAGATTTTGAACTTCCCTCATGAGGGAATTATTCATTTTAATCTAATGTATATTGGGGTTAAAAAATTTAAATATGAGGATATTATATCTTTTTTTTTGTTCTACTAACATATGATAAATGTTGGCAAAAGAATTAGAACCAGATCAGAAAATGTTGGTTAAGTTTATTCAGATCCGGATATCCTTAAGGATGTATGAGATGTAGAAGATTATTTTTCTAGATATATATAATTCTTATGTTTTTATGTGAAATAAGGATAATATTTTAATATACATGATTAGATATTTTAGTTTCTACTATTAACCTGAGCCTTGTATGATGTTTTATCCCAATGGAAGATTTATTTCAATGTTATTGTTTAAGAAATATATGGTAATGTTGGTTGATGCGAGAATTATATTCCACCATAGTAATGTGTTGAATGCTGGAACATTGTGAATGATTTTATTTTTCTTTATTACAATAAAAGATAAAATCATGCCTGTTGGTGCTGAAGAGGATCAGGAATTTGCACAGCGGGAGGAACCTGAAAAATCTAAACAATGTATAGAAGAATCCAAAAAAGGAGAAGTTTCAATAATTCCAAGGAGACATATATTTAAAATAGAAAATGAACTTCTTATTGAAGAAAATATAGGGGGATTTCATATTTCACAAAAAAGAAAAGTTGGTTTGGAATATACTTCTGGGAAAGTTCTTGATATAAAATCACTATTTAGTTATAAAATTTTATGTGCACCTTTTCAAACATAAAGAAAAGAGGAAGTTTCTTCTCAAAATGAAGTTGATGTTTTTCCTTAGGCTGAGGTAGAAAAACGAACTAAGAAGGTACCTCAGTAAAAATAATCTCAAGAAATGAAAATTTTAGATCAATATGTGTACAAATTCACTCTGTACATCAGATTCAAGACCTGATTCTACAAGAAATCACCCATGAGGAGCACCCGTGTTTTGAAGTAGAAATTGAAGATCAAACTATTCAAGAAAATTTCTCTAAAATTTATATAGATGTTTTTAATGAATAAATATCAATTAAGATTTCTGGATAAAATTAGTTGAGTAACCAGTGGTGCAGGTTAAAGAAGAGAAATTTGATTCTCAATCTTTACCACTGATCTTGGTTAATCCATATGTGAATCAAGAACATGGTCCCTATGATTCTATGTTTGATCATGTTGAGGAGCTTGTTAGAACATTTAACAAATCTATAGCCGAGAATTCTCCTTTAAGAATAGATTTAGAGATAGAGAAACATATATTTCAAACGCTGAAAGACAATTCTATTTCAAAGCAATAGGTTGATGTTTTTAAAAATAAATTGATGTAAGAATTTTGAAATTTAAAATTTGAATTAATATTAAAATCAGATTTGGAAGAACTGAAAAGTTTTATAGAGACATAGATTGAAACTATCACATGAATTTAAGAAACTAAATCAGGCACTTTTCTTGAATTGATCAAGATATTCCAATCCATTACCACAATAATGAGATACATTAATGATCAGTTATAGAATTTATAGTGTAATATCACTCATTTTTCTACTTTGTTGGACAATCAGAATCATATTGTTGATCATAAAACCCCATCTGAACCGGGTATTAGAGAATTATTGATCATATTTATAGAGAAACTAAATCATTTTATTGATAAGGAATAATGATTGAATGATTTTATTAGAGTGAACCTCATTGAAGATATTCATTTGACTCAAGAAGGATTATATCTGATCATTCAGCTGGGAGATGGTGCTATGAATAGATTAAGATTACAATTGGCAGAGTTAAAAGATGTCATTTAGAATTGTTGAGATACACTTTTCCAACCATTAACTCAAAAACCTTGATACCTATTCATTAATTTACTTTTATATTGTTTTATCATTGAAATTTTGAATTTATAATATTTTATGGTTTTTTCCTTTGTTTATGTCTACATTAGACTACCTTAGAAAACTATAGATTCTTTTATAGATAAGCCATTTCTCAAAACACTTTCTTACATGTTTAGTGCAACATTAAAAGTGTTATATCCTCTATTCTATAATTCCTTCTGAAATCACAAAATGGGGAGAAATTTGGATAAACAGAACATTTTATAGACTTTTAAGGAGAAACATGGATAAATCAGTATTTTATATATAACGAGGTATTTAAAAGTAGAAAATAAATATTGTTTTTATCCTTGAAAATTTATAAATAATATGTAAATAATTTAATGGGTTTTTTGATCACCAAATAGGGGGTATTGATGAGAATGTTCTTTCTACAATACTTTATATTTTTTAGTGATTTGGATGATCACAAATACCCTTATTTTTTATTCTAATTATTTTACATTAAGTATATTTTAGGAAATTAATATTCTTTATATTCCCATTTATGGAATAATATTAAAGAGTATGATTCGAATGAAATATTTATCAAAGTGTTCTAAAATATTATCAGTGTGTTCTGGAAACACTGTTCATACCATATATTGGAAAGTGTAGCATAAGGATTAAATCCTGCATTTATTTTATGGGACTTCTAAAAAGTATGGTAAATCAACCTTACATTTAGAAGGAACATTACATTTTTTATATGAGATTATGGTTAATAAACATTACATTTGGTAGGAATCTCAATTTTGTTACGTGAATAATGTTTTGATCATCAAACCTACTTTTGTAATGAACCTTATATTTTATCTAAAAGTATTGATCTTGTACCTTAAATTCTCAGGGAGAGAAAATTATGGATCATATTTCATATGTTTTAATGTCGATAAAAAAATTCTAGATAGTCAACCTTACATTTTATATTTGGACTGCTTCTAAAGTGAACCCTACGTTTACCTTCTTTAAGTATCAGAGATTTGAATTTTCCACTTTATCGTGCAACGATGTTTTTGCGAATTATCATGATGACTTAAAGATAGATTCAAAGCCTAATTTTAAAGTGTATATTTGAAGAATTTAAATAAATTTATACAATATTCAAAGGATTGATTTAAGAGGATGATTTTGTGCCGATTATTAAGGGAAGATATGACTGCTCTATTATTCAAACATTTAAATATTGGGATCTGTCAGGCGCCTTTTTTGGATCAAAATTTATGAAAATAATCCTCATCTTTATTATATATATATTCTATGCATCTTAATTTTGAATAATATATATAGGTGACAAGATATATCTTAAATTAAAAAAGTTTTACAATATTCTAATCTGGAGACATTTTAGTTTCACAAAAATAGTGTTTCGCTGATTCTTTAAAAAGGATCTTTTATAGATCCACTGCTACAAATAACTATCTTATTATATTTTATATAAGAAATAAAAATGTTGAATATTTTCTTATTCTACATTGGAGATCTATCATAAATCTACTTCTGATTTATTACAGAATATATTTCAAGATCATTATCAACCAGATCGATTCAGAACTGCTCTAATCTGAAGAATATACTTTCTGAAGACGAAAATACATCTACTGTCAGTTTCATACAACTATAATTTTGATGAACAAATGGAAAGTATTTTAAATGAAATAATCTTTTATTTTGAGTACAACATTATCATACTAAGTTGTTTGATTGGTTCTGTGTTTAGAACAAGAAGGCTATGTTCTAGCCTTAAATTGTAATGGTGTGAACTACCTGCACTCAGTTGTCGAAGGACTCATGAAAAGAGGACCGATTAGTGAAAATTACCATGCTCATGGAGTAGACCATTGGTGGAGCGTACTTGGGGATATTTGTGCCCCAAACAACAATAAATATTTTCGTTTGGATATTTTTTATTTATGCTACATAAACCATATGATAATGATAAAAGGACAGAATTAATTATGATCATCATTTATCGAGTTGTTTTGAAAGACATAATTCAACCCCCTATTTTTTATATAATGATCTAACTGATATTTTCCATAAAAATTGGGTTTTAAGTGTGATATATTGAGAAGAATAAGTTCCCTCTTATAAGAGAGGGGATGGATAGTCATGGAATTTCTCAAAAGAAAAAAATAAGACTATTCTAGAGACGAAGACTTAAAAATTGAAAAAACATTCACAGTAAATGATATTTTAGACGACATCTCATAATATTTTTATTATTTAATATTTCTATTATTTTTAAATAACTTAACAACATATTATTTCATTAATATTTCATTATTGTAAAATTTGATACAATTTACTACTATAACATTAAAAACATCATGAAGATAATTAAAATTAAAAAATAAATATTTCACTATATGATATATAATTATTGTTAATTTAAAAAATTATTAGATTAACTTAATTATCTAAAAAATAATTTATTAATATATTTGTAATATCCTTTATTTGAATTTCCATTAATTGAATCAATATTGCATCCACATTGTGAAATCCATTTGGGTAATTATTTAGTCCCTAAAAATTTAAAATAAATAACTATGATGAATATAAATATATTATATTTCAAAATACTATTCATGTTGGAAAATATCTTCTATAAAACCACATATTAAAAAATATTATAGTTATAAAAATAATCGTGTGACATAACTATCTTGTTGAAAAATAAAAGTGTATAAGGGACTTAATATCATCCATGTAGCTCAAATGGATCATGAATTAGAAAAATTAATGATTTTTTTATAAATATTATCATGAGATGAAATTTTCCTCTGATTTATGGCTATTTACTAAACCTTATCATATTTTTATTACACTTAATTAAAAGATATACCCTTAACTGAGGTGATAAAAGTTAATATTTTAACAATTCATATTTTTCAAAAATATATGAAACATATACAATTAAAATTATTTATATTGATTCCATATATATAATCATTTTTAAAAAAGTTTTAAACACATGTTTTAAAGAATTTGATTTAAAATAAAACTTAAAAAATGAAAAGGTATCTAGTTTTTCAGAAAAATAAAATTTTTAAATATAAAATGTTTGAGATCTAAATATATTTATAAAATCCAAATTTAGAACCATAAATGCATTATTTTACTAAATAAGAAAATTTTTCAATTCTAAAAAATAATGCAGAAAAATATTTTATCATTTCAATAAAATAAATTTTTCTAGAGATATATTACATTTTTTCTATTCATAAAAAAAAATTTATTTTTACGAAATTATAAAAAAATTACTTTTTGACATTATAAATCTAATTATAAAATTATTTTTTCGAATAAATTCTATAAATCTTCAATAAATTATTTATAATATTCATACATGAAATGAATGAATACCCATTTTTGAATAAATAATATAACTAAACACCAAATGAATTTATTAAATTATTATTTTATAATAATTTAAAATGTAAATTAATTTTACGACGTAGCTTTATATTTATTTCATAAATTAGTGTTTAATATTATTAACGACCAATTTATTGGATTGGTAATAATAGTTAAATTTAAATAATAATATATATATTTTTATTTATGCTCAATTAAGAATACCTTAAATGTTACCAGATATAGTGTTTTGAACTACTAATTAATTAATTTTATTATTCAATGTTTATCAAAAGAAAAAACATGGAGGCCTATAGATGTGGAGACCAGGATCCTCCCCGCTATCAATATACACATGTCCTAGGGGGAAGGGTTCTATGGGTAAAAAAACTATTAGGTGGTATCATGGGTAGCTTTAGAGGTATCAAATTATGCCACATGGTTTGAATAGAGTGGTGAATGGAGGATCTCAGTGTTATTAGAGGTAATTGCATAAAAAGTTTTGTTCATGTTGATGATTTTATATGGAGAATAAGACAAACCTAACATAGTGTTTTATTTTAGAAATTCAAGACACAATATATAACCCATGTAAAATATATTTCATTTCATGGGATGTTCTAAACACAAATATATTACCCATTTAATTTATCATTTTATAGTGATGTCGATCTATTATGGTATTTTGTTTGGAATTACATAGTAAAATAATACTTTTATTCAATTGAATGATATAATTTTTGGAATGAATTAATTTTTCATGATTTTTCTACATTATTTTGGTTATGGATGGTAAAATAATTCATGGAAGTGAGAAAAATAAATAATTATATTTTGATAATAATTGATGAGAATATCAAAATATTTCCCAAGTATGTTCCATTCGTTATTTGGGTCACTGATAGTATGATTAATATATTTTTGTGAGGGTTAAAATAGTTTATTTAACAGAATATGAATCATGAGAGTGTAAATGTAATGATAAATTTATTCATTGTAGAACGAATGTTGATAGGGTGTTTTCTTAATAATAGGTTCCTATTGATGAAAAAATTAATAATTTTTTGGTGATAGATAAAATAGAATAAACAATATAATAATTCAAGTGGAATACCCCCAGAATGTTCTAAGTGAGATAAATTATATTTTAGGAAATTCTTTGTTTTCTATATGAATATTGTTTTTGTCATGGTCAACTAATCATAAGGCTTATGAAATTAATGAAATTATTTCTACAGTAGAACATATGGAATTAAAAATGATTTACATATAATTTCTTACTAATGTTTTAATTTTCCCATATCATCAATTGGGGTGATCCCATATAATTTAATAGAACTAAATATTAGTTAATGTGAATTTTCATAGGTTATAAATCCTTGAATAAAATAATTGTTAAGAGGAAGTATCATTTTCCACACATCAATGATTTATTTGGTCATCTATAGAGAGCACTATATTATTTAAAGGATGATGTACATTCATAGAATTAACATCTAAATTTAATTGAGTTTTTCCTTAAAATGATATCACATCAGAATAGATATCAGCATTATGAAATATATTTTATTTAACATGGGGTTTCATATTGACTTACTGTATATATAGACCATATGAATAATGTTTTCCATGAGCTATTTGATAATGTTTTGTTGTGTTTATTGATGATATTTTGGTATATTCTATAATTTAGTAAGAATATGAAAGATACAAAAGGATTTATTTTCAATAATTAAAAATAAATGAAACAATATGAAAAATATAATATTTTTTAATATTGGTTATAGAAACGTATTTCCTTCTATATGTTTTTATAAATATTGGATGAATATTGTTCACGAAAAAAATTGTTATTGAACATTTTCCATGAAAAAAAATTGTCATTAGATTAATATTTTTCTAGATTTATAATGTTTCATCCATATATTTGAAAAATACATTTCTAGATTTTATATCCCATTCACTAAGTGAATTTTAAATTAAGTAAAATTACAATAGACAAAATAATATGATTATTGTTTTCATTAAATAAAAACAAGATTACTGAATCCCCTAGTTTGGTCCTGTACATCCAGAAATGGTTGAATTTCAATCTATAGTATTGCATTATTGAATTGAAATGATTTTTTATAGATAATGAATTATCTGGTGATTTCTTATGTTTTTGTTAAGTTGAAACCTCTTTAGTTAAATTACTCTACATAATATCATGAATTTTATACACTGTAAATTTTATTAAATACTTATAGGCTTATTTTTTTATAGAGTAAAGTGAGAAATATATTCATTTCATACAAAGGTGGAAATATGAATTCATTAAGAAATAATTAACCATGAAATATTTATGATGGTTATATCTAATAATAATAATTATTTTTTGATTAACTATTATCCTTGAAAGGAAAGCAATACGGCATATGCTTTGAGTCAGATAAATAGTTCACATTATCCATGTTATTTTTAAAATATAACCCTTTAGATAATTATTTGATGAATTTTGGGAGAAATTATTTGGCTGAACTGACATAGACAATTTGGTGTTTTTAGTGTAGTTGAATTTTTAGAAAATATGAAGAAATATCAGAAGGTGGATCAGGTTTTGTAAAAAAAGCTAAAATCTATAGACATGGATAAGTTTTATAATTTTATTATTTATTTATATGGGGTATTAATATTTTTAAAAAGTTTAAGTGTTCCCTTTGATTGAAATTTTAAGTGAGATTTGTCTATTACATCTCACAATTCCCCATTTTCCTATAATCCAAGTAACACTATTTTGTTATTGGAACATAAGAAGTATTATTCGTCAGATTTTATGAAGAGAGATATAGATGAGTTTACACTAAATTATTTAACATGAACATATGTTAATGTAGAATGAAAATAAATAATGGTTATTATATAAAATTTTCAAGTTATAATGTACAGATGAGGAAATATATCAATGGCCATTTTTAGGGATTGCCATAAAAATTTCAAGGGAACATAAATATTCTCATTATATTATCTATAATCCAATATCTATATGTAATTTCTAGAGAAGACCTTAGAAGTACTTTGGTACTATAATAAATTTTTATTCATTTATGATACTCTAACTAATGGTCAATACTAGAGAATGATTTATAAATTGGATGACATTCTTTAGGCATGTTTAGTGGATTATCATGGAATTTTGGTTGATCATATTTCATTGGTTAACATTTATTATTACAATTGTTTTTATACAAATATATAGATATAATAATTTGATAAAATATATGGAAATTTTTATTGGTTGAATGTTTTTTAGGATGAAGTAGGATAATAGATATTATCAGGAGTATAGTTTGTATATGAAATGGTGGATATGGTTTAGTTTATTTCGCAACATATGATGATTTCCCATAGAAGGAAGGAATGTTTTCTTGATAACCCATGGAATGATATTTTATTATAGGTAGGTGAACATGACATTATCAATGTATCTCAATCAAAATGTTTCATATGTTTTCAAAAAATGGTAAATTTATTTCCATGGGTCATTTGAACATATAAAAAAATGGATAATTTTGGATTCATTCCATAATAAGTGTACTTACATCTATGTTTCTTCAAGATATATAATGTGTTTATGGTTTTAGTTCTAAAGACGTATGTGGTGGAAAATTCCCAGGTTTTGACTTTAAATTAGTAATGATGAAAAAAATACTTTTTTTTTGAAAACCCTATATCTATTTTTGATTATATATATAATTCCCCATCCCAAAAACTTATCATAATCAAGAGTTTTGTCCAGTATTTTATTTTATCTACCATTTTGTGTAATTTCTTTGTTTAGAGTTTTAGATAATTAGTCCATAAATTATATATAATAAAAAAATTAAATAAAAAGTGGAAACATCCATTCAGTGTTCCCTTTTCAACATATAGAACTTATTAGAATATATAAGGTTATGTTTTGTGTTATCTCTTAATGAATTTACATATGGCCTCTTCCAATCCCATAGTAACCTATATATCCTATGAAAAACATTGAAAATTGTGGGTTGAGCATAAAATTAAAATTAAGGTATATAAAAATAAAAAAAATATTAGTCTATTGAAAAAATTTAACCTTGTCAAAAAAAATTGTCCAAAAAATAAAATTTCACTCAAAAAGGGAAATATCATTCATGAATTAGTATCTTTAATTTTATCTTTAAAAACAAAGTATTTCTATATTTTTTTTAAAACTTAAAAAATTCATGTAGGTACATTGGGACATCATCAAATTTATCCCTTCCTAAACCCTTATAGAATTCATAAAGAGTGGAATCACCATTCATCCAATATACAATATAATTCTATAAAGAAGATAGTAATTTCTCATTGCATTGGATCACTATCTAGTTGAATCCAAAAAAAATAAATATATTATATCATGTACAATAATTATTCTATTATAATAATCCAAATAAAATTTAAAACATACTTCCCCAAAAGTGAGTAAATAATGATATTTTTTGCATACCCATCAAACACCAAATTATTCCAATCATCACATATCAAAGATAATCATTATGTAATTTGTGTCAATTTATCAATCATAATATATATAATTCTCATACCCAAAAAAAACTAATAGTGTTTAATTTTATAATTATTAGTATTTTAATTTTTCTAATTGAATATGGAATTTCTGTAAATACATCAATCACAATATATATGTGGTGGCAATGAATTCTTCGCCGCTAGGATCATTTTATTATATTTGGCATACTCTATAAGCCTTACTATTTATAAAAGTAAATAAAATTCATTATTCCTTTTTGGGTGTTTTTGTATTAAAAATATAATTTGAAATGGATTTAATATTTCAATATCCTGAAATGATTTAATGTGAATGGGAATGAATTGTTATTAGTGAATTGTTTATATTTTCAATATTTTATATTCTATGATTTTATAATAGCACTTTGAAATTTGAAGGATGGTTAAGTGATAAAGAAATGAAAAGTTTTTACGTGATAAAGAAAATGATGGGAGGATCCATGATAAACCAAAGAAGCATGGTTGTGTTATAACCTCCAATGCATTGGGTTTGGAAGTCTGACGTATAATTATTCCATTTATGTATGTTTATGTCCAAAGTTACCTTCAAATGAAATATTTTTATTTATATGGGATTTATGGTAATATTTTGATTACAAAAAGGGTAAAAAATGAGCTTATATTCAATGAAGACTATTGACAACTTCTTAATGGCGAAAAGTGTTACATTATCATAATGTATTCATGGTTTTCATGTTTTCCCAAGACAAACCATTTTATTTCATTATGTATCCCTTACTGAGTTTTTATGCCCATCCCAGGTTTTGAAATGTTTTTCACATGACATAAATAATAATAGGTTAAATCATTGGGATTGAAGAAAAATTTGTTTTGTAAAAACATGAAACGATGTCATGTTTATTTTTAAATAGTTCTTGTTATATGAAAAAATGGATAGTGATTATATGTGTATACTGGTAATATTTAAGATGATTTGAATAAGTTATTAACTAATTCCCAAAAAATATAAAGCTTAAAAAATCCAAGATGTGAATTAAAGTCAAATTAATGACTTAACTCAACATTATGTAACATTTAAGTTCAGGGTGTAAAACTATTCTTCATCTCATTATGAATCATTTTCTTCTTTCATTGTGTCAACTTAAATATTATAATCCTTTTTAATAATAATTAAAATAAATTTATTTTTACCTATTCAAAATGATGATCATCTAACAATTATTCCATCTTTTTTTGATTCATTATTAATTCATATATAATTCTTACTTTTGTTATCGTAAAAGTAATTTCTAGATTTACATGAGGAAAACATTTCAATTCTTAAACACATAGAATTATTTATTTATGTGTCATTTGATCTATCATACTCATATTAACATTCATTATAATATAAATGTTGACAACATTCAACAAATTGGCCATTAACCAAATATATGAAACAATTCAATAGAATCATAATATAATATTTTCCTCTACCTACTTCAATACTTTTTGAGATAAGTGATATGATTTTGAAAAACACGACATAAACATCTCTAATCGAATATAATCATCCAATAATATTATATTAATCTAAACATTGAACATCATCATATTTTAAAAAAAAACTCAAAAAGTTCATTGATGTTATATCTATCATTATAGATTTAAAATTGATTTCCTTCTCAATCAAACTCTTTATTTATTTTTTGAATTCCATTACCATTTTATATGAAACCATGAAGAGTGTGTAACTAATAAAATCATCTCGATTAATTTTTTCCCAAAAAATCTAAATTTAAATATATGAAGTTTATTATTTAACACAATTAAATAATAAAGTATTTGACATATATATTTTACAGTTCCCTAGAACCCATTGATCTAATTTAAGGATTCATTTATATATATATATCATAAAGAACACACATATCATCATACTCCAATCACCCAATCAACAATACATATCATTATTATATTAAATTTCATTTACTAAATATATTTTATCATGTCCTGTGTTTTTTTATTATAATTATCCACATAGAATTTTAAACTTACTTACCTAAAAGTGAGTAAATAATGATATTTCATACATACCCATGAAACCCAAAATTATTCCAATCATCACATGTCAAAGATGATCCTTATGGATTTTTTCTAAATACATTAGTAACAATATATATAATTTAAATACCTAATGAAAACTAACATGGTTTAATTTTAGAATTATTAGTATTTTATGTTTTCTAATTGAATATGGGAAATCCCTTTATATTCATTGAATTAATGCTAACCTTGATATATGTATGATATCCTATCACAATAGAAATTCTATCAATATACTTCAACATATACTACTTAATACTTATTCACTTATGATTGAGAAAAAAACCTACATAATAAATTTGTTTCAAAGACTTTAATTTTGTGAAAATTCTAGTTTTTATCTTTGAAAGAAACCCAGTTCAATTGATATAACTTTTTCTAGCCCATATTAAGTTATCTTCACTAAGAGGAGGGGTTAAATAAGTGAACAATTTCTAATTTATCTTATTTTATTATTTCAAATTAATATAATCTATATCAATTATTAGAGTGGACAAAATCAGAACATAACTCATGAACATTGGGGAATGAAATGTAATAAAGGATACAATATATGCCTAGTTCACTACTAAAAATAGGTAGTTCATGATATATAATCACGTGATACTATATGTCCAACTAGAATCACAATAAAAAACCAAAATAAATAGGTTCTATCCTATACATCAATAAAAGTGATAAATAATTCGATAGATTAATTATATAATTTAGGTTTTTCCACCGAAAAATATTGATATGTTATTGAATTTTGTTTATTTTTGTAGTGATAATACATTTTCCTCCATTTATTATTTCATTATAAAATTAAAGTTTTCATTCAAATATAAAATATATAGAAATTGTGTGATTTTTTTCTTCTTCATCAATTTATTTCACACTTGTGATAATCAAACACAAAGGCCAATTGTATATAAACATTTATGTACATATTCTTCTAATTTTATTACTTTATGTCTTCATTTTGTGAAAAACATATTTCATTTTATCATTATCTATAAAAATCCTATTCATTTATCTATTGTCCCTATTTTTTTAGTTTTCATAATGTTACATTTAAAATTCATACACAATTCCCAACATCTACTACATTACATTATGTGAAAATTGATCATAAAAAAACCCAATAATCCATATTAATCCATAAAAGAAATTGTAATTTATTATCATTCAAAAAAATAAAAACATCATGAAAATGAAAATTTTATTTTTAAATTCAAATAAAAAAATTTCATTCAAAATCACAAAATTTTTAAAAACATTTTTGTCCACTAGATCATACATGGCCACTTATTTACCATTGATATTATTAAATACATTGTATATTTCAATTAGTAACTATTGAGTCATAAAATTTGATAACTCATCAGATCCTTCCAAAATGTATTATCAATTTTAAAAAAAAATATCATATCACTTCACCTCTTTTAATCAGATTCCATTTCAGTGTCTATGTCACTCACTATCACATGTAATGATGTATGTGAGTCCGAAACACTTTGAGATTATTATTTAATACTCTCAACATATCATGTACCATAGTGCTAAAACCCCCAAATTTTTTTGATAGGAATTTTTTTTATTCACCTTGAAATTATCCATAGTGGAGGTATAAATTTTTCTCCTCAGATAAATAGAAATCCACTTAACTCAATGGGGTTCAGACTCCGTGATACTTCACAAACCTATCAAAAAACCTAAAAATCTACCATATTACGGTCTTCATCATTCCAATTTACATAATAAAAAACATTCTTTAAAAAATTAATGAACATTATACAAAATTGATCAGAATAATATAAATAACCATTTTATGTTAATTTGTTTTATAATTTCACCACTCTTTATTCATACATTACATTTATTAGCAAAAAAAGTTCATGCTTCTAAATTTTTATTAGGGAAAATCCATATATGAATTTCTCATTAAAATTACCATTTTATTAATATTATCTTTTTCCCATTCTATATAGTTTTTTAAGTTTTACTATGGAATGGTGAAAACAATTTTTCACTAAAAAATACCGGTCAAGATTCATGTGTTTTTTTCCATAAAATCAATTTTAGAATCCCAGTATATCTATATGCATATTAATTGTTTTGTTACATAGTGGTGATATCATATTAGAATTAAATATATTCAAACAACCCTCTTAAACCTAAAACTTATTAACTACCTTTAACATAGTATGTATTTTTTATTTTTTTTTTCTTTTATGAAGATTTATGTAATTATAAAACTAATAAAATTAACATATCAACTATATCACTATGATAAATACTCTTGTATATAAAAATTCTTGCTTCTAAACTATTATTCTTTATGATCATGTCATAAAAATTACTCTATAAGGCTCATAATATTCAATAGGGTCATATTCATCATCAAGATCTCATGATACTTATTAAAATATTTTCATATCTCCCAAAAATTGAAATAATCTAGAATAACTAAACGTGATGATTTATAGAATGTGGTAAAAAATGAAAAAATAAATTTTAATCCCTTTATTAAATCAATATTTTATAAAAGAGAAAATTAATTTATAACTTTGATTATATCCTCAATTCATTAAATTGAATTATTTACTCTATATATTCTATAATATCCATTATTTTGGTAAAATGAACTAGTCCTTCAGTATTTAGTATCTTCCCATTGCTGATGTAGATCTAGTTATTGGGGAAATAACTTATAAGTAAAAGATAATTTGATATAACTATAATGATCGCCATCAATCATAATAAATTTAAGGGAAAATATATAATTTACATTAGTAAGGTATACTAATTTTATGTTCTTGTTCATTTCATATTAAATATATTGATTAAAAATTTGTAATTTCATTTTTGGTTTTTTATAAAATGTTATTCAATAAAAAATCCTAACCAACGAGTCTAATATAAAAAAAGTTTCTCCATAGAAAATTTGAACACCACACTGATCTATAATTGATCATTATTTTAACATTGATGAAGAATTCTCCATTCACAAAAGACAATAATTTAATAATAATTTTTAGACCCAAGATGGAAATACCATATTATGGGGTGAGTTACTATGTTTTATTAACTTTATTTACCATATGGATCCCTTTTTGATCTAGTTAAAATATTTTTTTAGATAACCTGTATCAAAAATATGAATTCATTTATATAAATGAATTTAAATAAAAACAATCCATAGAAGTATTTGCAAAGATAACTCCCATTATGGATAGAATTTACAAGGGAATAATAATTTCTATATATTATCTCACCAAATATATTTTACCATCATTTTCATAAAATGGATTTTGAGGAGGCTCATAGTTTCTAAATATTTACATACTTCCTATTGGTTTAGGTTATATACATTATTAAATATTTTCAATACATATTGAAATAATTTAATTTCTAATAACGGTGAAGAAATAAATAAAATAATATTTATAATTTAATAATGGAAAAAGACATGTTACCTTGATATTAAAATTTCTCCAAATACAAATTATCAGAACTATAAAATTTATCGCACATAAAAATTATTCAACGCATTACATTCTGGATGTATCTCTCTTAATTTTTTATTTAAATATCTCTATTAAATTGTGAAAATATATTTCAAACTAATTATTGATTTGGTTGGCGTATTCATTTTCACAATTATAAATAGTCGTTAGATCAATATATTTATTATTAAAATTCTTCTAAATAATCCAATTTTATATTTAGGCTATCTATATTTGATTAGTTGTTGATTATCAAATAATAAAATCATATACAAAATTTTTTCATTGAGTTATTTTTTATATAATTTGTTTCTTTATAAATATTTTTTTACCTTTATACATTATTATAAATCCATATATTCATATGATTTTTGTTTTTCAATTTCATTGAATATTTACACATATTTAAAACATAAATGTGTTTTTTTATCCCTATGGGTTTGTTTTTGAATATTCAATATCATATTCACATTCATTAGTAATATGATTAACTAATTGATTTTCATTAATATTTCTATCCATAAATACACAAAAATAATTTATATAATGTATTTCTTTAAATGAACCAAAATAGATCAATTAAAAACCCACAAACTCAATTAGGTCATGAGATGACCCAATGTGCATTTCCAGTCACCACAAGCCGGCAATAAGTGACTGAATATCAAATAAAACCTTAGAGAATTATTTTTATACAAAATAATATATGACAAGTTGATATATATAAAAAAATATAAAATTACGATATATAAATACTAGTAAATAGCCGGAAAGAGTTAATAGTATGAAAAATAAATCTTATAAAAATAGAAGCCTAACCTATGTACACAAGTACAAAAAACCCTATCCAAATTAAATATAGGCTCCACTAGACTCCCATACCCTTCTAACAAGAAAGCCCACCACCAACCTATAATTCCTTGAAAAGTCCAATGTAAGATAATACATTATCTACATATGTATAATTTTGTATAGATGATGTCAGTAAAACAACACTATTATGATCCCACTAACTATTTCGTAAGAATAAATTAAAATATAAACAAAATATGACAATGTAAATTAATAGAGGGATTGAGAAAAAAATTTATATATTTTAATATAGAACATGGAAAACCATATATTTCACATCATGTAAGACATTAATAATAGATAGATATTCAATTCATTTCCAGAAACATTTCAAATAATCATTTAAAAAAATATAAATACGAAAAATTGAATATTTGGATAAAATTAGTTCTAGGTTACTAATGATCATAGTAAAATTTCTACGATCAATATTCTACATGGTGATTCAAATACCCTAGAAAGAGTAGACTAGGTGAAGGATTTCCCTCCTAAGAATGTCACTCTATAAGAAATTACACAACCTAGTGCACACAAGACCATATAATAATCGGTCTTTGGTGTATGTATACATCCCTTAGGATATATATGCCGTATAAATGATCGTAGTTGGAAATAAAACTATTTAAAAAGGTAATTGAATGGAAATTTTACACATTCATAGTCATTCCATATTTTCAAACATAATAACAATTATTTGGAATGAATTTTATTCAAAAAACCAAAAATAAAACACCTTTATTTTATTATACACAACTATAATACTTCATTAAATCACATTACATGACAATAAAATATTTTTGAAAACAATTTGAAGGATAGGAAATAGAAATCCTAGAGGATAATTGTTTTTCTTGAAACCTACATGAAGGCCACATAAAATTTAATAATCCAATGAAATCCCATTGAAATATAGATGGAAGGATAAATAATGAATGATAAAGAACCCTATATAAAATATTTCCAACTAGAAAACTGCTATATAACAAATTTAATTTGTTTTAATGGATTATAAATTTCAAGGAACAAGATAAATACAAGGACATATAAGATATAAAACCAAAATAGATTTCAGTTTACCAAAATAGAGTTATGCTTCATTTATCACTACAATCTAATAATGTTTCTTTTTAAGACATATAAAATCATCCAAAAAGATACCCAATGTTTTTATAGACTTATTTTAGGATGATAGTTGAGGAATAATAAATAATATATATATACATTAGGCTAGAAATATAATATTTCCTTTTTTTGATAGCTAGAATAGAATCACTAGTATCACAGTGGTTCAATACTGACTTGTTGGTGGATAAGCCATAGAGTAGATTTACTTAGTCATGTCCACCAGATAGAAGGTATCTCTCATTGATGATTTGGTTGAACACCAATATCTTTTCAACCAACAGGATTATGTCTACACATTGAAAATCCCTCGATCCACTCCTCAAATAAATCAAAAAATAAAATTACAAAACATAAACAAGGATGGGATTATAATTTTTACAAAAAATAGTTGTTAATACATGAAACAAATATGACATTTCCCCCAAAAAAATTCATTTAACTGCTAAAATATATGTTATTTAAATTTTATTCACAATTAGATGAGTTAATCTCAACTACATGAATGACACTAGATCCCAAGTCACATGAGTATATGAACATTGATAAAAAATAACATGGAATAATGAAGTCAAATTCCATCATAGGATAATGACAAAAGAATCAATTTTATGAACCAGTTTCTCAGAAACTATTTTCCAGAGTTCAATGTTTTGGCCTTCATGTTATGATAATACTTTTGTAGTTCAAAACAATAATAATAATGTCCATTTAAGTCATTTTAGGTGGTAAATTCAAGAGTTTTTCCACCATTCTAGTCAATTTAAAAATTTAAAGTATTCACACATATCTATTAGTTATCATCCCATAAATTTTCAGGCATCACTGACCTAACAATTTTAAGAATATTAAGAACACATAGTCAATGAGTAAAAACTAATACGAGCAAAAACAATGATTAACATGATATTTTTACATGTTTTCGGTATTCTCAAAAGGATGATGAATAATCTGGAATGTTTATATTTTTTCATAAAACAATTTTTTCTGAATATTGGATTCTTTAGAAACCTTATGCCAATAGAGGGGTGATTAGTATTTTTAGACCTATGTAGCTTCAAAACATGACATCTTGTTGAATTATTTTTAACTATTTTTAAAACTAACCTCAATAATCCCCAAATGGTATTACAAAGAGAATTTTTTTTCCAAGACACTACTACATAGTATCTCATCTAGAAATTAAACATCCATTAATGTACTAGTACCTAACTTAGGATGATATAGTATGAGAACCATGACCTGAGATCCCATTTCAATTTTGCGGGCCTTCAAAAACAACGAGTGAAAATGAGGATCTCTATCCAATATAATATTTTTTAGAATTACATGATAACATGTAGACATTTTCTTATGAACTTCTTTGAGCCATAAAAATTGTTGGTGGCCTACGTTTTTATAAAATTAAATGATTGGGTTAACTTATTGACCACAAATAAATCATATTTATTTTCAAAGGGATTTTAGGGTATATGAATAATGATATCCTTTAACATCTCATTCAATTTTCTTACTACCATGGGGAGGGAATGAAAGAATAAAAATGCTTTTGGTTTTATACATTAATTTTTTTAGAGGGTGTATCATTAAGATATGATGCCTCCTATGTATCTTTTTCACTCCATGCCACCAAAATTGAGGAATCATGTCAAAATCGTAGTTTCATAATATATAGAAAAACAATAGTGATAAAAATATTTCAAAATTAAATTCCTCATTGGTAACGGGATAAAATATTTTACCATGAGTAAACTAATACCTTTCTTGGGGATAGACCATTCATAGGTGGTCTCACCACCATATACAGATAATTGATATTAATGAAAATAGTTTATCATTAATCCTATCTGAGAATCTTCTCGAAGAGATATGATTTCAAAATAACCCATTACATAACATTACTAGATGCACCCACTATAAATTCATTGTATATCAATTAAAATTGCCTTATTATATTCCATTCATCTTTTTTACTATTATATACATGGAATGAAATATCATTATAGTAGTTCAGAAACTATGTTAACCTTCTATGGGGTATTGGTATTGTACAATTTTAAAAGCTAGAGTTATTCCACCCATCATATATATTGAGAATTCATATATTTTTTATGAAATGTGTACCGTAAAATCTAATGGTTAGAGTAAAGGATAGACATATCTCAAAAAAGATAATGACTTTCACTCTTATGGGAAAACATTGTATCTATGAGTTCAAAATCATGAGTGGATAAATTTCTACCATGAGCTTATAGTTACTATGTGACACAATCCACCAAATTATATCCTTACATAAGGATATATCCTTATTATATGATTTAATAACCATAATACTTAACATATCCAATTCCATAATATTTTTTAGTTATAGTTACTATTGAAGTCAAATGTCCCTTTAGTTCATCAAATGACATGTGAGAAATAAAATCCCACAAAACAACACACTATTATTGGTTAGAGTAGTAAAAGCTTATGAAATTATCATGAAATCATTTACAAATATATGATAATTCACCGCGAGAATAATGATACTTTGAATCACAAATAAATTTTGGTTCATTAAATGAGATGACATATCACAAGATCAGGTATCATTTAAACATACCATATCTGATCTAGAATTTGAATTTATATAAAAATTTATACAATTTGGGATACATTATTATTAGAGAAACACATATAATGTGGTGCACAATAAATTTATTGGACATTGGGAACTCCATAATTTCATCTACAATCCCCAAGCGAAATGTTTCCAGGTAGTGGTGTGTTATCTAGTTCACCATTTCCATAATAACTGATGGAGACATAGTCATTAAAAACAACATTATTAGGTTTGTATAATGGATATATACACTTTTAAAGCTAGTCTTGAAAATATCTCACTCCTTGATTCTGATATGGTGGTAACTAGATCAATGATAAATTTTCAAAAATAACATCACCAATTTCAACTTATTTAAAAATTATAAAATGTTTTTAAAAATGGTAGTTATTTTTTTACCATTAATCTAATTAGTTTTTTATAATAAACCCATAATAAAATATTTTCGTCATCCTTTTAAAAAATCTGATAGAGTCCTCCCAGGGTGACATAATCTGGCGTATGAATAAAATGAATATAAAATTTTCCAACACATTTTTTATTCATATTAGTATACATTAACTATTTATTGTAAATATACCTAATAATTATTAAAATTTTAAGTAATTTTTAAATTAAAATTAATATTGTTTTATTGTTATTTTCATATGTCACATGGTTTAATTTAATTTCTTAATTACTGATTTTTATTTTGAATATATGAACATAATTTTTGATTTTCATAATATTTAATTTGTTATAGATATAATATTTTTTAGTTTTTGAAATGAGTTATTATTATGTGAAATGTGAAAAATAATAGTATTTTGTAAAACATTTATCTAATTTCATTTTATAATTAGAGATAAAAGTCTCATTTTTTTAAAAAAATTACATGCTTTAATTATAAAAATATAATTAATTACATTGGAATTAAAATCGTACCTTGTTTATTTATATGTTCATTTATGGCCTAAAACATATTAAAAAAATCATTGAATTTTATTTTTTTAATATGAATTAAATTTAATAAATTTATAGAAACTAAATCATGGAATATAGATTCTATATTTATAATCAGGATACCCATTCAATTTCAATAGGAAATTTTTTTGGTTAATGTTAATATTAAAAATAAAATGATTTAATCACAAAAATAAGAGAAAATTGGGAAATTAAGGTAAAAAATAATGGGATAAGCCATAAAATAATCCCTGAAAAATTTATTAATATTTGATATTTGTTTGAAAATTCACGATTTATGATTCAAATTGTGTATATTTTTTTCCACATTCCATTTATTATATAATTCATATAAGTTTAATAATATATTAAGACTAAAATGCATCTCACTTTATTTCAATATATACAATATTTTTCAAAGTGATAAACCAAACAAATTTTTGGTTCAAAATGTATATTTTAATAAAAACTATTTTTTATCATTGTAATTCCTTTATAAATTTTTATTATGTAATAATTAACCCAAATTAAAACACAACGCTAAAGCATGGTTTGTGAATCCAATATAAAATATGATAAATAATTTTTAGAAGATGGAACGTACTATTTTTTGTGTGGTTAAATTGTACAAATGATTTTATAGGTCATTATAAAATTTTATCCATTTTTAATGTGTTTTATTTTTATAATTTTTTTGATGCTGTTTTGAAGTAAAATTTAATTAATAGTATTAAAACTGATATTAGAAATATTTTATAATAAATTATGTTTTTTATATGATAGAAAATAAATACTAATAAATTCTTAATCAAATAGAATTATTTTTGGTCTATAATATCATTCATGATCCATTTTTTTATAAAAACTCATCTTCTGGAAATTATTCCCCACTTTTTAATTTTTTTAATACTGCAATAGTCGACAAAATGTTAATGGAGGGTTAAAACCCAAATAAAAGGGTAAAGAACACCTATACCTATCCAAATAATATTATATGACGGTATATAAACCTATTCTCATATTTTATTATAAATATTAAATTTTGGTTCAATTTTATAGAGAAATTATTTACCATTACTTAATTTTTATAAGAAATACCTTTGATCCCCTCCTCGCACCGATAAATGGGAACTTCATCTATTATATTCCTCACACATAATGAGAACATTATATAAAAATATACCTACAGAAAGACAATATATAAATCAATACAATTTTATAAGTGTCTCTAGATTGATTGCAAAACCATACTGTGAAGGGTGTATGAATAAAACTAAATCAGTCGTCCAACTAGGATGTATAGTACTTAACAGACAATTTTAATTTTATTTCATATTATTCCACCGTCATAAATTCAAAAAACAAGATAACATAATAAAACCATTATCTCACATATATGTAGATGTTTTTATATTAATTTATTACCATGCATTCTTCCACATATTACATAAAACAGGAAACAAACCCATTAATTGTGTAGACTATAGACTACTGTGAACTGATTGAACAATTTTTCCATTAGTGCATCCCATGAATAGATATAATGATTTTATTAATGTATATATATATGATAATACTAACTATTTATTAATTTACATATCCATTATATCATAATTCTTATTAACATTCAATACATTGAAATATGATAATTCTATTTCTACGTATGTGGGGATTACAACCTCAATGAAGCGATGTAATTCATTTTTCATTACCACATCACACGGTTAATATATATTCTTATATATAATGTAATTTTTTTATTTAATATTTAATAATACTTTGGGAATGATAAAAATATATTTTCCCTCCATCCCACATTCTAATTGCAAAATGAAAATGTTTCTTATGTCAAAGTAAGTCTTACCATCTCACTAGTAGTAACATTATTCATTTTTTCATAATATTTTTTCATTAATTAATTAAAATATATTATTAATTAATAGAATGAAAATTTATATCGTGATTATTATTATAGAGATGATGGTATTATGGCCTACATCACCATAGTCAAATTACTATTGTTATTTTGGACATATGTGTTGAATATAATAAAACTAAAAAATATCAACTTAATTGATTTTTTAATTGTACATAACTTAGTAATAACTAATTAAATAGAATAAAACCGTAAAATTTTATATTATAAATAAATTAAGTAAGTTAATTTTATTATTTAGGATGATCAAAATTGTATCTAACTAGTCAAATCCATGGTAATAGAAAATTGACATTCCAAAAATAATTTTGAAAATTATAATGATTTATATTAATAATGTCTTTCTTATATATTTTATTTTTAATAAAATTTAATGTACGTATTTAAATTGAAATAAATAAATTTTAATGGTTAAATTTTTACATACATTTTAATTTATTTAAATAGTATTCTAATTGACTCTTTTTACATATTTTATATGTAATATTGTGAAAAAAAGGATAATGGAATGTTCTATAATTATTTATACAACATCAATGGTTTTTTCACATGGGTTCCTAATAGTTTGTTTTTAGAATACGGAATAGCCACACGGGGTGGGTTACATGACATGTTGGTCCAGGAACACAACATCAGATCCTTATCTTCCATGAAAACAAATCCTATGTAGCTTTATGGGGCTACACGACATTTGTTCAAAGATAAGAAACCATGCAGTTTTGTTTTTTCATTGAATTTGCATCTCTATATTATTCAGTATATTCATTATCTCTTATATTATTTCCTGTTTTAAAAACACAAAAATATTGGGGGATACCTCCCACCATTATTTCCCTACCTCTTATGGATAGATAATAGATTCAATTCGTTTTCATAAGCATTGGTGCCTCCCAAAGTGCCTCCCTTCATCATCCACTCGATACCATCACAAATTAGGATCCCAGATCCATGGAGAATCAACTAAAAACTATTATATATCAAGATTCATCATAAATTTAATAAATGTATTGCCCATATGAGAAATTTAAGGGAATATGATGGCCCAATATCTATTGAACCAACCTTAGAAAATTTAGATTTTCACACCATTTCCAAATGACATAGGACACAAAACAAATAGGGGGATGAATCACATAATATAATGAAATTATAATTATAAAATTGGTCATATGTTGTATACTAATTTTGTATTTACATTGTTTATAAAATTTTGAAATATGTAAAAGAATAATGAAATAAAAATAAAATACACCATATGGATCATGGGAACAATTTAGTGAACCACCTAAAAATAATATACAAGACTATAAAAGGTAAAAATTATAATTATATTAATAAATTGAAATTGATTAGAACTATATCGATTTGGATTGATCATTATTGCATAATATGTTCTCTAGTGATAGAAAAAACCTACTACATTTCTTCCATATTGATCCACCTTGATCCAATCACCGTTTTTCCTCAGATGTCAAACAACCAATGAAGAATGATTCTGTCCTCTCTCATGTTTAGAAATAATTATAAGTATAAATATGATAAAATAATCATACGAATGTATTTATAATGGGAGGCATAAGTTACATTTACTACATAAATTAAAAAATTAATTTAATTATTTATCAAAACATACTCACCAATTGATTCCAAAGATGAATACCCAGCACTGACTAGCCATAGGTCATGCCTATGGTGTAGACCAAATTTTGGTTAAAACTGTTGTCATGGATTTATAATCTCTTGCTACTCTAATGAGATATTTAATTATCATTTAATAACAATATGGTTGTAATATTAGTATAGTTAATATTATTCTAATTTAAATTATAGGGTCATCGGGCCTTAGAATCTCAAATCTTCTCATCTCATGGGTTAAAAAATTATTTATAATATATGTCATTATCTTAAAAGGAAAAATATAGTTATCAAATTTTTCTATATATAATGCATTTTTATACATACAAATCATAATCTAATTTTTTTATATAATATTGAGACTACATTAGGGTCTCTCGCTCACAAGTCTTCTCATAAATGATCATTTGTTACCACCACACATTAAAAAAGATTATATTCCCTCCATAAATGATCCTCTCTTTTCTATCCTTGATCCCGAATTGGTAATATATTAATGTGGATACATTCTCAATGTCTTGAGAACCCCTGTAAATAATATTAATAGAGTCATGAAACTATCACCTCAAATATGACACATAGAAGATGTTGTTCATAATTTCAAACAATATGTGTAAGGATATGTGGTATAAAACCTCACCATCAATCCATAGAATCTCAAATGTCTGTATGAACTGCATGGATTTCTTTCATCCCCTACAAATCATCTAAAATCCACATATTTAGTGAAATATTTAGAAATGTTGGTCTTCATTCATGAACTCCAATTTCTTATGGAATCGATCTATGTAATATTAATACAAAATATGGAATGGCCTCTTATTATCAAAGATAACTAAAAAATTATCCTTCTTTACCTATTCTGTATTTGGAACAACAATATGTCCCCCTTTTATGTAATGACCAGGAAATCAGGTGGAATTTTTTTTCTTAAATACATGGTAATTTTACGAGTCCACAATTTCTGATGACGCCTGATTCCGAGGAAGAGTGTGCCAAGAATCAATTTTGGAAGTTTTTTTCGGGTATGTTTAGTAAACGTACATGTGGGATTTTATATATTTTGAACCGGTGCTTGGAATTGAAATCTGAGGACACCGATAAACTCTTAGTGCCGATATTCTCATAAGGAGACCTTTACCGCGATTGCGTTTTATCGGGAGTGGAAGTTAATTTGTGGGGATTCTTAATAAATTAAATAAAAATTATGTGTGGCATAATTTTATTTAAGTGGTGGTTTTATCCTCCAAATGGAATTTGGAGGTGGGGCCCACCCCAACATAACCTCCCATGGGAGGATATTATGTGGTGGGTCCCACATAAGTACCAAACTCTTCAACTCCCCTTGAACACCCCTTTTTATCTCTTGAACTCACACTTTCTGGTGGATCCTTTCCACCATCCATCATAATTTTTCCAGCACAAGGATTAATTAATGCCTTAATTAATTAATTTGTGTTGTTATGAATTCTTTTGAAATGAATGACGTCATTAAAATATATGGAGGATATTATTTTATTTTTAGTTTGTTTGGCATAAAATTTGTTGGGAGAGATAAAGATTGGAGGAGAATCATTCATCCAATGAGGAACGTGACCAACATGAAGAACGCCCTTTCTCTCTAATGAAAAACAACAGACTTCTCTTCTATCATTCTCAACTGGAGCAATGAAGGGAAGCATCACCGCTGATGAAGTACACCGAGGGCGTCATCTAGACTCGACTTCACCGAGCTCTACACCCTCCGATATTGACGGAATGACGTACGTCTTCCACGACGTCCTTTTTTCCACAACTCGTCAACATTCAACAACAAAATACGAGGTAGGGGAAATTTGAATTAATTTTTAAATATTATATTACATATTTATTCTTCTTTGTACAAAAATCTGGTTAGGAAAAACCAAATGATATCATATGACCAAGAGGGTTCGGACCGCACGAACACGGCCCGACCCTCCCCTTTGTTGTTTCTATTTGATGATGTCGGAGGTGGAGCCAAAACGGCATGGTGTCGTCGCTGAAAACGATAGAATAACTGAGTCTAGGAGTACCACGGTGGAAAATAGAGGAACCGTGGCCGGGAGGGCTGCGGGGGATGAAGAGGCGTGGTGATATCACACCATGCTATGGAGCCGAAGACCATGGAATTTCCGGGATGTGGCGGTGGTGGACGGGCGCCATCATGCTGGCCACATGGAGGGATACCGCGGATTGCATCCACATGCTGCTTGGCTGGCTGCCTGTCGGCCGGGCTGTAGGATCATGGCACCTTCAGGTGCCAAGGGGAGGAGACTGCAGCCTGCACCCACTGGCTACTTTGCTGGGCGAACCGATCGGCCGCCTGCCAGCCGGGATGGAAAACCACGTCGCCCACAGAAGTCACGTAGGATGAACCATGGCCTGCTATGTGGGCCATGTGTCGCGGGTCTAATTGGTCAGCTACGGCCGGCCATGCAGAGGAAGGGGCGGCGCCACTTGGGGCCGCCAGGCGAAGCGGGCCGGCTCGTAGCACGGGTCGAGTCCACCAGGGTGCTGCGCCCCACCGGACCAGACTGACCCCAGTCGGGTCAAACCTATAGATTCGGGTTGGACCGAATTTCCAGCCCACTGGGCTAGATGGTTTGGGCCCGTCTTCACTTAATTGGGTCGACCCAACAGCCACTAGACATGACGGGTCGTGCCCATCTTCGCTTACGTGTGAATTTATCCTAGACCGCGCATCCGATTGACGCGCCGTCTATGGCACTGGTACCCTCACAACGAAGTGGTCCTTTTTCGATTCTCTAAGTGAGTTTTGGACAAATTTGGGAAAAAGGCTGGGTTTGGATCGAGCGTAAATCCAATCGGGCCCCTGGAATGAAAATGCCAATAACATTCAGACTGGGCGTCCGATTGACACACCGTCTGTCACGTTGGGATCCTTTTGATGAGATGGAACTATAGCATATATCAAATAGAGACTTCTTTATAGTTGATGTATCGACACTTGACTTGAGGAGCGGACACTCCTGGAATCGAGTGTGCTATGTGCGGGAACCCTAGAGCTAGCTGCGACAACTACTATACCAGAATCCTCTGTGGGTTCGAGAGCGTTGACTACTGAACCGGAATAATCCGTGGGTTCAACAGAGTTGACTACTGAACTAGAATCCTTTGTGGGTTCGACCACAATGAATATAGAACCATAATCCTCTAAGGGTTCAACATAAATGACTACTGAACTGGAATCCTCCATGGGTTTGACAGCGAGGACTACTGTACTGGGATCCTCCGTGGTTCGGATAGTTCTGACCTCTATTCCTATATCCTATGTTGGTCCGAAAGAGTAGCCTGTCCTGTATCTTGTGTGGGTCCAACAGCTTAACTGGTCTTGTATCCTTTGTGGGTCTGACAGCTTAGATGAATTAGTGAATAAATCTTATCATCTCTATCACTCTACAAATGATGTATACCTTTGTGAGATGAGTCTTTCCTTTCAAGCATTATCATTTATGTGATTGACATTACATTCATTGTGGATTGGGTTGTGTTTGGGCTCGAGATTTGGATCCGGACACTGACTGGTAACATAGGTATATGTATGGTCATATACCAATGTAGGGATGGTTGATACTTCGTCATCATATCTTTCTACTGTGGTTTATCCTTTATGAATCCTAGGAGACCTTTAGGGGTCTTGGGATCCTTTACTGAGTATTGCTATACTCACCGCTGCACGGGTTTCCCCTGCACCTTGTTGTATTCTGTGTAGACAATGTACAGCAGTGATCGAGGCTGGGGGTCACAGATGGGAGACTGCTAAGAGCTGGACTAGACGTGACATACCACAGGGACAGTTTGTTTGAGTTCTGTACCTACTCTTTATATAGGAATTCCGATCGGACGATCCAGGAGCTGTTTTACCGTGTTACTTGTACTTGTACTTGTTGTTCAGTTGGGTTTTTATACTGGACCACTTACTTTCTTCTCACCTTAATTTTCAGTTTTAGTATATTTTTCCTCAACTGCTTTTGTTCAGACTATGTGTGTATTACAGGTTAAAAGGAAATGACTTCCATTATTATCAGGATTATGCTTTTGATGCTAGTCGCCACCCCCTGGCCTAGGGAACGTGGGATTAGGGTATTCACGAAACGGTCCCCGAGGACAGGTTGGGATAAATTGGTATCAGAGGAGTCGGTTCTACCACAGAACATGGACTCTGATTCTTTTAATGGAAATAGTGTCATGTTTCTTGGGTGTGGTTATTAGTTTAGGGAAACCGGTGTTGGTGCGGCGAGCGGTGAATACATAAACAAGGTCTATGACTTCTGATCTCTGACTTAGTGCACAAAAGCACTGATTGTGTGTGTGTTTCCTTTGAAAAAGTTTTCTTTGTGATTACTTTGTGTCAGCTCACCAGGTATACTGTTATAACCGTGGCACACCTTTTTCTTTTCAGGATGGCCCCATGAAGTCAACTAGCTAGTGTTCCGAGTTACATATGAGATGGTAGCTCACCAAGGAACGAGGACTCTGTTCAGGGCCCCATGGCACCAGATGTACCAGCGGTACCACTACCTGCTGTGCCACTGATACCACCAGCTCTAGCAGCAGAGAGGGAATGCTGCCTTAGTGTGTTTCACGAGTTCCAACACTAGAGGCTGCCCATGTTCCAGGGTGAGATAGACTCACAGGTAGTTGAGGATTCGATGGAGGCTGTCATGAGAGTTTTTAGATTGTTAGGGACATCCTCCGACCTCATGGCGATCCTTGCTGGAAGTACTCTGCATGTAACAACATGTAGATGGTAGAGCTTGATGCTCTGGGTGTATGAAGAGGCATCATTACTCTAGACAGACTTCGAGAGCCTCTTTCGCTCACAGTTTGTTCCAGCCACCTTTCGTTTGGTGTGGATTCAAGAGTTACTTCATCTGCAGCAGGGCAACATGACATTAGCTCAGTACCCAGTGAGATTCACCGACATCTCGCGCTACTCCACGGATAATGTA
This sequence comes from Viscum album, assembly GCA_963277665.1. Classification (NCBI taxonomy): domain Eukaryota; kingdom Viridiplantae; phylum Streptophyta; class Magnoliopsida; order Santalales; family Viscaceae; genus Viscum; species Viscum album. The sequence goes on from OY728153.1 coordinate 791,482,337, forward strand.
TGAGACTCATTCTTCAGGGCCCAGAACTTCGATTGGGGAATTAGGCATGTGATCAGGGCTTCGATGATTTCCCTCAGCATCCCGACACATGCGAGGGTGCTGGAGCGAGCCCTTCTAGTGGATTGTTTTCTTGCTAAGCAGTCACCAGCGGTGATACCCACCACAACGTGACATGTAGCGGAGTATTCTACAACTGGAAGTAGACAAATGACTTAGAGGTCTAAGCAGACTAGACCATCATGTGGATGATCCCAGTATACAGGTTCGGTTGTGCGAGGCACACGAGACAAATCCAGCTATACGAGGAGCAGGTAGTACTATGCATGCGAAGGGTAGGGCCACATGGCTCGTGATTGCCTGACCCACCATGTAGATGAGATGCAGACAGTAGAGGGACCTCCCAGGCAGAGGCAGAGGTTCGACTATGGTGGTCTGTTGGGAGCAGGAAGACGTGGAAGAAGAGCTGGATGACTAGCGGGTGGTGGACAACGTTTAGAGGATCTACCACCACCACCAGGAGGTCCACCCCGACTATAGGGAGCTAGCAGACAGAGGCGGGATCCACTTCAGTTCATCAAGGCCTAAAACCACAGCGCCCATGTGACGATTCGAGGTACTATATATGTCTACTCCACCCTTGCAGCAGTACTTATAGACATATGTTCTAGTCATTCATTGATTTCCAGTTCCCTTGTTCGGAGCTCGGAGATTCTAACAGAGCCGTTGGCTCGATCCTTATGGCTAGAAACTCCTACAGGACCAGACTCGACAATTACGAACTGGTACTGGCAGTGTGAGCTTACTCTAGGAGGCAAGAGCTTCATCTGGGATCTTTTTGTAGCGGTGTTGAGGCCTCACGACGTCATCTTGGGTATAGACTGGTTATCCAAAGTTAATGCTCAGATTGAATGTATTAGGCACAAAGTGTGGTGTATCTGCACGGGTGGGACCAGGTTCAACTTCACCGGTGAGAAGGGAGCCTTTGCAGCCTAGTATGGACTTACAATGGGGAGGGGGAATCTGATCACACATCAGTTGGCTAGTATCATCCTCGGAGCGGTTGATGTGCAGAGTCTGAGTTTTCTTGTTGTGGTGGATCAGTACGCAGATGTTTTCCCTGGCAACGTTCCAGGACTACCTCCTCGTAGAGAGGTAGATTTCTACATTGATCTCTACCATAGGACAACATCTATATCTAATCGATCATATCAAATGGCTCCCTCCATGCTTCTTGAGCTGCGAGTACAATTGGAGGACTTGTTGGGGAAGGGATTTATCCGACCTAGTGTATCACCCGGGGCATCTCCGATTTTGTTCACTAAGAAGGCAGATGGGAGCTTGCGACTATGTGTCGACTATCGTCTCCTGAATCAGGTGATCGTGAAGAACAGGTACCCACTCCAAAGGATTTACGACCTCTTTGATCAGCTCATGGAAGCACGATGGTTCTCAAAGATAGACCATAGATCAGCCTATCACCAGCTCAGAGTTCGAGATGAGGATGTGCAGAAGACGACCTTCATGTGTCGGTATGGCCACTATGAGTTCTTGGTTATACGCTTCAACGTAACCAAAACAATGTTAGTTTTCACGAGTCTCATGAACATGATATTCCAACCATACCTTGATCGTTTTGTCATAGTCTTCATCGACAACATACTAATTTACTCGAATACTAAGGAGGATTACGCCTACCATTTTCATGTACTACTAGACACACTCTGAGAGAACCAGCTTTATGGTAATCTCTTGAAGTGCCAGTTCTAGATTTGAGAGTTTCATATCTTGGGACACGTCATCTCAGAGGCTGGAGTTGCAGTCGATCCAGTGAAGATCGAGGTAATACTTTCTTGGCTGCCACCCAGCAGTGTGACATAGGTGCAGAGTTTCTTGGGACTGGCCAGATACTATTGAAGATTTATTCTAGAATTTTTCAGAGTTTCAACACCACTTTCAGCATTGACGAAGAAGGGCCAACCCTTCATGTGGTCATATAGATTCCATCGTAGCTTTCAAGAGCCAAGGCAGAGGTTGACCAGTGCCCCCAACTTGAGGCTACTAGAGGAGGATGTAGGGTATGTAGTTTATTGTGACACATCATCGACCAGACATGGTGTGTCCAAATTTAATAATGAGTAGTGATCACGTATGTTTCACGACAATTAGGACAACATGAGCAGAACTATGCTTCCCTTGACCTAGATTTAGCAGTAGTGTTCTTCTCCTTGAAGATGTGGTGGCACTATCTGATGGGCGAGCGTTTTATAGACTACTATGACCACCAGAGTCTCAGGTATATCTTCTCGCAGAAGGACCTAAACTTGATACAATGATTATGGCATGAGTTCCTCTATGACTATGACTTAGAGATATTCTATACTTTTGGGGAGTGGAATGTTGTAGCAGATTCTCTCAGCAAGAGATCAGGAATTCAGCTACTAAGAGAGGTGACAGAGCAGCTAGTCGTGTTTTAGATATCCTTTGTGGATAGAGATGGAGTATCCTTTCTATAGTCTCTCACAGTCACTCCTCCACTTCTTCATCGAGTAAGAGAGGAACATCATGGGGACGTTGACTTTGAGATGCGACGAGCTCAGATATCCTCTGGGTAGGCGCCTGTTGGGTTCTCTGAAGGTGGGGATCATGTCATCCTCTTTAGAGTACGTACCATGGTACCAGTTTCACTACAAGAGGAGGTGATGAGGGAGTTCCACACTTCCCCTCTAGCAGTACATCCAAGAGTGGAAAAGATGTATCAGGACTTCATACGACAACACTGGTGGTCAGGTATTAAGAAATAAGTAGTAGAGTTTTTCTCGTGATGCCTCACATGTCGGCAATTGAAGGTAGATCACCTGGTTCTTGCAGGCTTAGTTCAGCCCTTAGAGGTCCTAGAGTAGATGTGGGATGAGATATCCATGGATTTCATGATGGGACATCCAATTACATCCAGAGGAAACGACTCTATCATGGTGATTGTTGACCGACTCTCCAAGTCAAACTATATACTAACGATCAAAGAGTACGGCTCAGTAGAGAGCTTGGGATACCTCTACATTAAGGAGATCGTACAACTTCATGGTGTTCCATCGATGATCGTCTTCGATCAAGATTCCCTTTTCACTTATCATCTTTGGAAGGGGTTGTTGGGGGATTTTAGGACGCAGTCTCGCTTGAGCACCGCCTTCCATCCTCATACGAACGGTTAGACTGAGAGGACCATTCAGACACTCAAGGACATGTTCCATGCATGTGTTCTCGACTATGGTCATAGTTGGGAGGATCACTTACCCTTGTTAGAGTTTGCGTACAACAACATCTACCACTCTACCATTAAGATTGAACCATACGAGGCACTGTATGACTAACCTTGCAGATCACCACTATACTGGATTGGCCCAGGGGAGTCAACACTTGTAGGACCAGATATGGTGTAGGCTACCATGGAAAAAGTTTAGATCATCCAGGAGTGGATGATCAGTGCACAGAGTATGAATAAGTCCTATGATGATAGGATATTGTGACCACTGGAGTTCGAGGATTGAAACCATATCTTCCTACAGGTCTCACCTCGACGAGGTATATGGAGATTTGGTGGAGGTGGAAAGTTATCTTCGTGATTCATCAGACCTTTTTAGGTCCTTGACAGAGTATGAGAGGTGGATTACCATCTAGCCCTTCCACCTCAGTTGAACCGGGTGCACGATGTCTTCCACGTATCATAGCTGAAGAGATACGTACACGACCCATCCCACATTATCGACCATGGGGAGATGGACATTGATGACCGAGTGAATTTCATGGAGGTTCTAGTGGAGATCGAGGATCGGCAGGAGAGGATCCTGCATGGATGGTCGATTCATTTGGTGTGCATTTGCCGGCAGCACTGGAACCTCCAGGAGAGAACATGGGAGCGGGAGGCCCAAATGCGTTATCATTACCCCATTTGTTTTCTTAGTGTGTGATGTAGCTTATGGGGACGTAAATCCCCAAGGTGGGGAGAATGTAAAGACCTATAAATCATGTGGGAATTTTTTTTCTTAAATACATGGATATTTTACAAGTTAGCAGTTTCTGATGGCACCTGCTTCCGAGGCCCGATGTGCCCAGAATCAATTTTTGAAGATTTGTTAGTGTACGTTCAGTAAACATATGTTAGGGATTTTATATCTTTTGAACTGGTGCTTGGAAGTCAAATCCGAGGACACCGATGAACTCGTAGCACTAGTGTTCGCTTAAAGAGACCTTTACCACAGTTGCGTTTTATCGGGAGTAGAAGATAATTTTTGGGGATTCTTAACAAATTAAATAAAAATTATGTGTTACATAATATTTTTTAAGTGGTGGTTTTGTCCTCCAAATGGAAATTGGAGGTGGGGACCACCCCCACATAACCTCCCAGGGGAGGATATTGTGTGGTGGGGCCCACACGAGCACCAAACTCTTCAAATCCCATTGAACCCCCCCTTTTTAACTCTTAAACTCCCACTTTATGGTGGTTTTTTCTACCTACCCTCATAATGGTGCCAACAAAAGGATAAATTAATTCCATAATTAATTATGTTGTGGTGTTATGAATTCTTTTGAAATGAATGGCATCATAAAAATATATAGAGGGTATTATTTTATTTTTAGATTGGTTGGCATAAGCTGTGTTGGGAGAACTAATGAGAGGAGGGGAATCATTCATCCAATGAGGAATGTGAAGAACCTGAAGAACGCCATTTCTCTCCAACGAAAAATGATTGATTTATCTTTTATCATTCTCAACCGGAGCAAGGAAGGTAACCATCACTGCCCATGAATTACACTGAGGGTGTCGTCTCGACTCGACGTCACTGTGGTCTACACCCTCCGACGTTGATGGAATGTCATCTGTCTTCCACCACGCTCATATTCCGTGACTCTTCAACGTTCAATGACAAAATATGAGGTTGGGGAAATTTGTATTAATTTTTAAATATGAGATTACAACTTCGTTCTTCATCATACAAAATTCTATGTAGGAAAATCCAAATGATATCATATGACGAGGAGGGTTCAGACTGCATGAACATTGCCCGACCCTCCGCTTTGTAGTATCCATTTGATGATGTCGGAGGTGGAGCCGGAAGAGCATGGTGCTGTCACACCATTCCGGAGAATAACTTTTTCTTGGAGGACTATGGCGGACGGAAGAAGAACCGTGGCCAGGAGGGCCACATCGGATTAAGAGGCACAACGCCGTCGTGCTGTGTTGTGGAGCCAAAGGCCGCGACCAGGTCGGGCCATAGCAGCGGTGGACCGAAACCATCTTGCCGACCATGTGGAGGGAAAGAGAGGGCCACATCCATGGGCCACTCGGCTGGAAGAACCAGCCGGCCGCCTACCTGCCGGGCTGTAGGACCACGACGCTAGTAGGCACTGCACGGAGGAGACCGCGGCCCGCACCCGTGGGCCGCTCTACTAGGCGAACCGGCTAGCCGCCTACCAGCTGGGCTTGAAAATCATGGCGCCCTTATGGGCCGCACTGGAAGAACTGCAGCCCACTGCACGGACCCCGTGCGCCGGGTCGAACCGGCTGGCTATGGCCAGCCGGGCAGAGGAAGGGGCGGCGCCACTTGGCTTCGCAAGGTGAACCGGACTGGCCCGCAGTGCGGACCCGGTCTGTAGGGGGGCCACTCCCCACCGGTCCGAGATGACCCCAGCCAGGTCAGACCCGCCGAGCCCAATCGGGCTGACCTGCTAACCCAGTGGGATTGACGGGTCCGGCCCGGCTTCTCTTAATTGGGCCGACCCGCCAGCCACTGGACTTGACGGGTTGGGACCATGTTCACTTAAGTGCGAATATCTCTTAGACCACACATCTGATTGACCCGCCGTCTGTGGTACTTGGACACTCGCAACGAAACAGTCCTTTTGCGATAAAATATGTGAGTTTTGGATATTTTTTGGAAAACGGATGAGATTAGATCGAGCGTAAATCCAACAGGGCCCCTGGAACGGAAATGCCAATAACATTCAGATCGGGTATCGGATTGACGAACCGTCTTTCACGTTGGGTTCCTTTTTGTGAGATAGAACTAAACAAAACATCAACTTGAGACTTCATGATAGTTGATGTATTGAAACATGACTCAAGTATCAGACCCTCCTGGAATCGTGCGTGCTTTGTGCGGGAACCCTAGAGATGGCTGCGATGAATACTGTACCGGAATCCTCCGTGGGTTCGATAGCGATGACTACTGAAATAGAATCCTTTATGGGTTCGACAGTGATGAGTACAAAACCAGAATACTTTGTGGGTATGACAACGATGACTACTGAACCGGAATCCTTCGTGGGTTCAACACTAATGACTACTGAACCAGAATCCTCCGTGGGTTCGTCAACGATGACTACTGTACCTGGATCCTATGTAGGGCTGAAATTTCTAACATATGTTCCTCCATCCTATGTGGGTCCGACAGAGTAGCTGGTCCTATATCCTATGTGGGTCCGACAACTTAGCTGGTCCTGTATCCTGTGTGGGTCCGACAACTTAGATGAATCAGTGACTACATCTTATCATCTATTTAACTCTATGAATGATGTATACCTGTGTGAGATGAGTCTTGTCTTTCAATAATTATCATCAATGTGATTGACATTACTTCCTTTATGGACAGGGTTGTGTTTGGGCTCGAGAATTAGAGCCGGGCTGTGACTGGTAACTTAGGTATATGTTTGGGCATATACCTATGTAGGGATGGTTGATACTTCGTGACCATATCCTTATAATGTGGTTTATCCTTTGTGGATTCTAGGAGTCCTTCGGGGGTCTTGTGGTCCCCTACTGAGTATTGTTATACTCACACCTGCACGGGCTTCACCCACACCTTGTTGTGTTATGTGCGGACGACAGACGACAGTGATCTAGGATGAGGGTGACGAATGAGAGACTGCTCGGAGCTGGACTTGACGGGACGTACCGTAGGGATGAGTTGTTTGATTTCTGTACCTACCCTTTAGGTAGGAATTCTAGGCAGACAATCCAAGATTTGTTTTACCTTTTGTACTTGTACTTGTACTTGGTGTTCAGTTGAGTTTATATACTAGCCCACTTACATCCAGCACACCTTACATTTCTATTTTAGCACTTGTTGCCTCTACTTCTTGTGTTCATACTGTGTGTGTGTTACAGGTTAAAAGGAAATTACTTCCCTTTTTATTTGGATTGCACCTTTGGTTCTAGTCGCCAGCCCCTGGCCTATGGAAGACGGGCTTGGTGTAGTCACATAACGAGACTAGAGGACGGTTCGTGACATTTTATATCATTCCATCACATGGGTGACCTTTTGGGTCTCCCGTAAAAGGACTCAAAAGGAAACATGTTCACTAAGGAGTGATTTTTGTTATAATTGGAATACTATACCAATGTAAATTAATTATACCACATCTGGATAATGTTAACAACACAATTTCATATAATATATTCTAATATCATCATAATGTGATTTATCATCCAATTTGAATGATTATGAATCCCCGTAATCATTCACAACCGGTTCCCTAATTCCTCACGTGGGAATCTCCAGAAATGTGACTTAAAATATGAATCTGTTTTTAGATAAAATCATTGGGGGTGCCCAATTTATCCATATTATCACCCATATGTCAAATCCCATGGACACTATATGAGGCTCTACCCTCTGAGGTCATGGATGTCTTTTAACATTGTGAGTTGGACAAAAATCACCCATATAAATTCTGACCTCTCACATTCAATGAAATCCCAATAAAAAATACCATAGATATGCAATCAAATTTCCACTTCAGTTTCTCAAGAGTCTCTATGAAACCAACTAGAATCCATATCCCAAACAGATTCCTATTGATATAAGAGACAATATGAAAAAATCTCTATGAAACTCTTCCTCATTCCAACAAAAAAAAAACATCCACTAAAGGTCCATAGACATATTATCCACACCCTTATGAACAAAATTAGAGATTTCATGAAACACCCTCATAACCTCCTATCACATCATGGCTCAAAACATTGTCCATCCCTAGAAATACATGATGTTTATGCCTCTTTCAAAAAAAATCCATCATTTTAACATCTTAATGATATATAATCCTAACGAACTACATAGTTGATGTATCCATACTGAGGAAATCTAACATGTTAGATAATATGAGGAATCATAACCATTGATTAAAGATAATTTATACCCTTCCAATCCACTAGGGTTGGATATAATGAATTTAAACTACTTAGATTCCTCATCATACAAATGAGAACAATACTCCTTGATACAATAATATTCCACCACATTTCACTTCATGAGAGTATATTCATTCTTAATGTAATATTCCTATAGATAATCCAACCAATGCCAATATAACTAGTTTATATCTCTCAAAATGATTATATAAAAATTACTCTAATTTTCTGAGTAAACCACAAAGCAGTCCCCCGTAGGATAGTTCATCCACATCAATAGAGAAAAGGATACAGCAACCAACTGAAGTTCTTGACTTTTATACTTATTCTCTTGGGGTATTAACTGTCATGACCTCTATGAATCCACTACATGATTCTCCATCAACACATAGACGATATCAACTCCATAGGTATCTAATTACACTATTTAACTAATCCCTCCACTAGTAGTCTCAAAATATTACCACTTGTAATACTTGTCCTAAACTCCTTGAAGGCCCTTTGACACTTCTATATCCAATTAAATGGATTCCTTTTTCACTTTAGGATATTTCGAGGATCTATAATACTAGATTACTCCTCCATGAACATTCAGTAGTACCAATCTACTAAGAAAAACTATGCCCCTCTGAATCACTCTCATGTGTCTTGTAATCATGTTACACATCAATCTTCATCAGTTAAACAACTAATATATGATAAAAAATAATATTCCCTAGTATGAAAAACCCAAAGATCCAAAACAATATATTCATGATATTATCATAAATCTTATCCTCCTAAATTAATTCATTGAATATAATTTGATATCCAACATGATCCTCCTTCGATATAGAGTAAATGTGTATATAATCAATGAATATCACCACAAATTGGTCCATTTATGGTTGGAAGATTATATTTATCAAATCTATAAACATATCATGTAAATTCATTACACCAAAAGACATCAACCTGAACACATAATTTCTATATCAACCACAGAACACCATATTTGAAATATTAGCCTCACGAACCCCAACCTAATGGTAGTCATATATTAGATCGATCGTTGAGGTCCATCTCATAATCCATAACTTGTGAAATAGGTCAAAAATCATTGGTGAGGGGTATATGTTCTTAGAATTAACTAATTTATGAGAATATAGTCAACAAAAAACATCAAGCTCCCATTCTCCTTTTTCAAAAAAAAAATGATGCTTCATAGTGGGACACAGTAGGTATAACGAATCCATTTTTTGGATGTTCTTCCAACTACACCTTCATCCATCAAAGCTCATTTGGGGAAATTCAATTTTCTAAAGTAGATATCTGAAAGGTCTTGGGGTGAAAGATAATGAAAAAATTAATCTTCATCAGTAGTGGTAGTCATGAGACATCCTTATTGAATATATATATAAATTAACTTCCTAACAATGGAATATATGTTCTTGAAGAGAATAAAATGTTGAATGATAAATTTACAACTAATGGCTGCTGGGATGTAACATCATACTTGAAATAACATCTCACCAATCTATGAGATCTTTCTAACACATAAAGAATAATCTCAACCCATTTGTATGAAGTAATTTACCCTATCCATGAAGGCATTCATTCTAGGATAAAATTATGGAAAACATGTCCATATAAAAAATTTCATTATATTGTTTTATCATGATGATCAAGAGATACCACATGAAATTATATCCCACAATAGATATCTTTATCTAACATAAGATAAGAGAAATCAAATAATAGAATCCTTTTGGAATGCCTCGAAAAGGCTGTTGTGATATGATATCTGTGGGAAGTTGTAGATTTTACACAAGGTATACTAAAATGAAGTAGTGAATCAAACATGTCTCTATAAGAAAAGGATAATGTGTAGAATAAGCATAGATTAAACATAATATATTCCTAGGAGCTTCATGTTCATAAGCCTCTATGGATTTTAGATTCCCACATACATTACCACTAGAACCTTGAGAATATAATGGGTCACCTAGTAGTGGTGGTGGTGGAAGTATGTCATAGTGTCACCATCAACCAACAACTCATCCACTTGGTGCTCCACCTACTCATCTTCCTCCACCACCTCCATGGGGGAAGTCATAGAAATAGTATAGAGAATCTGAATCACAATTTTTCCTCTTCTATGGTGGCCTATAAAATTTCATACATACATCCATGGAATATATGGTTTGAAAATAACATTCCATGTGACCTCATTAATAACATAAACAAAATATCCAGTCTCTAGCTTGAAATGGTCCTCAGTGTGAACCATCCTTCCCCTGAGATAGTCCATGAGAAGATCTTCCATTCAATGATCATAATACTAGATTTTTCTATTTATAATAGACTACTCGACCCGATGATGGTCACAGTCAACTCATGTTATTAGGGTTCCCTATGAAAGGAGTGTCTCTATCATCAGTTCCCACTCTAGTAGTTCAACATAGGTTGGATGGCACATGGGAACTTAACAAACATGAATAATGTTATAATGTCCTTGCTCAAACATACACACCGTAAAGTATCAAAAACACAATATATTGATAATTTACCACATACAGTCATTAAATAATTTGGCATACTCAACAAACATAATTCTACTATAATGCTTCTATGGAAGATCATGAACCATAACTCAGGTTAGGAATATATGATTGTAGTCCTCATGAAACAATAGCTAGTAGTAAGAGTTTTAGATTGTAATATCATCATGTGTATATATGGATAGACTTCACTAGTTCCAAGATAGTCCATATAAAATATTTGTTTCTAGTTTGTTTATTTAATCAAAGGGGGGTATTTATAGGCATCAAGACAAGGGTATCTAACTAAGCCAAATCCCCCCACTGCCTAGGGATCAATATCACCATAAAACGTCTAGAGACTATGTTGTAAGACCTCATATATTGAACTAATCATACTAGTGTAACCTCCCTCACTTGATTTTAATAAATATAGTTATTATAAGGGGTGATATTAAATTCCCCCAAGAAGAATTAGCTATTAATATGGACCAAGAATTGAGGCTTAATACCTCATCGATTCATTTTCACAAACCTGAATTGGTATTTTGGATGTATTTATTTTACAGAGGTATACTATTAGTGGTCATGAAATTCCATGATATGATGAAACTATATATGGAGATATGACTCACTAATGATAGAAAAGTCACTTAATATTGTATGATTTATCTTCCATTATTCCCAATAATAATATTTTTGGTATGTCATCTCAACAAGAAGATATTCATAGTTCTGATGTATGGATACATTGACCACTTCACCAATACGGGGTTACGTAGAATGAAATCCACACATGGGAAACTATGAAAATATTTCCCTATGTTACCAACCAGTAATAATAATAGTTCTACCTCTATACCAACCCAAGGATGAACCGACAATGACACCACTCTTTAATGACCTATCCCACCAAGGCATTCATTTCCAGGTGAAGGCTGAGTTGTCACAAAACCATACCCAACTCCAAAAATTAAGGGGATGGTGATGAATTGTAATAAGATATACTTTAAAATGGGTTGAATTTTCCTATTAAATAGTTACACATTCACCCAAACACATTCCCTTCCAAAAAATGCTAAATGAGTCTGTATGGTGTAAGAGGACCTCACAGTCCAATAAAATTAGTTTTACATCGACGACTCTCATGGATGATTATAATGATAGATATATAATATATATATGATATTCAAAACAAAATTATAATTATATAAAATCAAATATTATATATTTTTTTGCCACTACATTCCTTAATTTTTATAAAGTTGTTTTCATGTACGTGTGGACTACCACTACCTCCAAGAGATGTGATTCATTTTTAATTGTAATATCATATGGATAATGTAAATAAAATTAATTGAATAAATAATTTTACATTTATGATATAATGATAATTATATAATGATAAAACAGTAATAAACTTATTTCCATCATGATCATTAATAAATGGAGACATTACTCATGCATACATATGGCCAACTATCTCTTTAATTGTAATATAGATTGTCTTTCATAACCATCATTCATAGTAAAAAATATAAATTATAATTTAAATATTGAAATTATAATTTTTATTTATTATACTCTTACATATTAAGGTATAATGATCAAAAAATAAATAATGATACTTCCACACCAAATCATGCATGAAAGAATCAATTATAGCCTGAATTAGTGAATCTAATGAATAAATACAAATAAATAAGTGGATAGATATTATAAGAAAATATATATGGTTTGAAATATATATTAATATGTTTTGAGTATAAATATATAATATATTTTTTTATTTTATACAATTTTCTAGCTTTTAAAAAGAAATGAAATACATATGGTAGGAATATCTCAAAACCACCCATTTTGGGTTATGATTTATTTATATAACATAATTTATTTTTATAATTATTTTTATAAAATTCCATTAAATAAAATGTAAATTTCTCTGAAATATAATAATATTTTATTCTTTAATACTTGATGGGTTAATACATTCATTATATTCATTACATAAATTCATTATTTGTTTAATATTATTTGATTATGACATGATAATATATTTCTCAACGCATTTAATTATAAAAATACATTGCATAATTATTATTTAGGATTGATTTACAAATTTTTAAAAAATAATCATGAACATTTTATGATGGTTGTATCGAGATACTTCTAAAATTCATTGGGTAATGTAATTTTTTTATGAGATGTTATGAATTGGATTATGGAGAAAACCTAATCCACGATGGGTTTCTATCCACTAAGTGACATTGCCATAGTAGTTAGCCCTAAATTATTATTATGTCATGTTCTCTATTAGTTAAAAATACCATATGTTTTCATAATCATATTATACAATGATCTTTTTTTCTCCTAAGGGATTACATATGATCCTTGTCTTTTATGATATCATATTTTATCATTGGACAAAATGTTATGATCCATTAAAATTTTTAATTCTATACTATGATTTTTTGGTGATCAACATTTTCAATTTAATCCCATTATTATAACTAGAAATTTTATTAGATTAAATAGATTTAAGAAATCATTACTGAGATGAAAATATATAATTTTTATTTTGATAAAACTATTCATCAAAAGACAGTTGTCCTTTCGATCATTGATGTGTATTAAATGTATAATTGTATTGAAAAATTAAAATAATATGTATAAAGAGTATTAGTTCACTATAGTTTGTGTCAATGTATAGTATATTTATCATGAAGGGTTGGGAATATACTTAATCAGTGATAACCATATTGATAAATTCATGTATTGGAAAATACCTTGAATGTTTGTTAATGTATAGAGTGAGTGGTTTCCAAAAAATTACATCACTATATGGAAAATAAATTTTGATGTGGATTTGGAATGGTTTTACCTAGTGTTAAAAACTATTATAATAGAACAATTCTTATTAACATGAACATTGAGTTTTATATTAGAAATAGTCATTTTAATGCATTTAGAATAACCGTCATTAGGGGTTTGATTTGTAAATTCACAGACACTTTAATGAACCACTGTGATGGATTTATATAGATGACATCCAAGGATAACATAGGATATAAATAAGGTTTCTATGATTTTTAAATGGTTTCATTATTAATAAATCAAAAAACATTTGTCACACTATTTTTTACCATGAATGATATTTTTCACTCTATAATATTGTTGGTTTTAGTCAATTGTTTGATGTAAGAGAATTTTTTTTAATTTTAATTGTGACAAACAGTAGAAATATATTCCTCATAAGAAACCAAATGAAAGATAACTAGAATTCCACACCATGGTATTTTTTTAAATAAGAAATATTTGGTAAGGTCAACAATGTCAACATTGGTGAATTTTTTTACACACCTAATAAGATAAAAAATCTATTTGAAGAAGTCCATACATGTAGCATGATGTAAATCCATACATGTCGAGGGTGAGGGAAGAATCACTCGATTGAATTTATCAATGAAGGGGAGGATTTTTTTTAAAGGTTCAATTGAATGGAAAATATAATGTAATTAATGGGGAATAAACAATGATTATGGTATATGGAATTGATGTTCATCATAGGGTACCATTTATTTTCATATGTCTTTTGTGTGGGGAATTTGTGAATCATATGAGCTAATGCCAAAATCAAATGGATAAATCATAATCCAAGGAATGAACTATTAACTGTTGTTTGTTTAAGTGGAATGATTGATGTTTCTCAATATTTGAATTAATGAAATATTATGTTTATGCATTTATATCAATAATATTATGATTATAAGATTAATAAAACCTCTAACTATTTTTCTGTAGTATTTTCTTCTCAAAAAAAATTCATGGTAATATTTCATAATAGATATAACTAATTTAATTATCCAAAAAATAATAATAAGAATTTGAAATTAAATAATCATTATAATCAATAAATTATGTTGTAGATTACAAAAAGAAGATTCAAATAATGAATGTAGTTTGATACTAATCATGGAAACTATTAATATAATAAAATTGGTGTTTATGAAAAATCATATTGAGGATGGATGGGTTTGAAGAGATAGATATTTATATTTTTTATATGTTGGAGTAGGATTGAATGTGTGTGGGGTTATTTTACAAAAAAAAATTAATGTTCAATGGTTAATGGTCAATTGTAAAAATATATAAAATAAAATAAATGATGTATATAGAGTGGAATTTATATGATTTTTAGGATATTGAAATACTAATTAATAAAATAACTCAACAACATGAATTTATTGAATAAGTGTAATAGAATAAATATTATATTCTTTTAAATTATATTAATTATGTGTATTGAATATATCCATAACATCTGAAACAATATAATAGATAAATCTTATATATATACTGAAAATATCGATATGACATAGAAAAGTTAATTTCAAATAAAATTATGTATGAATAGTATCACGATTATATATTATCACATATTGATATTTTGATATTTGATAATACATAAATAAATGATAATGGAATTAAAAAATAAATAATGAAGAGATATAGGTATTTGATGGCAGAGTTTGGAAAAAGATTAATGTTATACATTTTGTCTCTTATCCAAAGGGTTGAGAGGATTATATTATTTATCCTTTTTTTTAACTTATAAAAGTGAATTTTTTTTAATAAATGGTATAAAAAAATCTCCCTCACTATCAAGGTCATTATCCCTAGTTCACCACAATGTGGTTGTGAGAATCTCTTTAATAAGTGGTGGTAAGAAGATATTGATTTTCATTTAAAAAATTCATTTCAAAACTGATCCCCTATGTATCAATTTGAATAAATCAATTTTTGATGAGATATTGAGAGGTAATTAAAAATGATATTAAAATTTATTGATGATGGATGTTTTCCATCAATATTTCATTGAGTGTGGTGGAGATTATCACATTGATTCTATCATTTTCTTGAATTACTTCATTATACATTCCACCATATTTTCTACAAGACTATAAGGACTCATATTGATAGCCTCCAATGGTAAACATTATATTATGGAGACTTTGATCAAACTTATATTTCATTAATGAGATATTAAATATAGTAGATTCCTCCAGATAATAATTCAATGACATTACACTTAATGCCTACCAGATACATAATATCCTCCACAGACTAGCCGATGGGATAATTGGTTTTCACTTCATCTGTCTAAATTCCACGGTATAAAATGTATATATCACTCACCATATGGTGGAATTCAAGTATATTAGGTTATTATATGGGATTTAAATAGTATAGACACTATATATTCATTGAATACATGATGCAATTACCACAATACAGGTTGATTATTATACATGGTACTGGCTCACTGGTTACCAACACCAGTGAGAAGGTTTAGATGGAAACACATAAATACTAACTATAATAGTTGAAGATTATTTTTTCCCTCCATAATATCATGATACATCACTACAAGAGATCAAAAAAATTATTAAAACATCAACAAGAATCCAATTAAATTATCATTGGCACTTTGACAACAAACATGGGTGATTGTTTATTCCATCAACTTCACAATTTTGTTTCACATCATTGTAAATGAAATAAAGTGAAATCAAAATGTTATAATGACATTTGATTTCTTATGGTCCAGAGAAAAATGTGAATTGTAAGTAACTACAACCATATACTCCTTTTTTATAATCACAATCAACTAATATTAAAACAATGTCATGTGTAAATTAGGATTCAATCTTGCATTTAAAGTGGATCAATATACTAAATTTGAAAATATTTTAAACATTATGTTCAATATTATCAAGAATAAATTATTAAAAAATGACATGATATAATCTTCCTCTCATAATATCAAATATTAATTTTCATAAAATTATCCATTAATATTTCACCATCACTATGATTATAAAAAATTAGCGAAGTTATAAAAATTCATTTTAAACTAGTATATTACAAATCAAATTCAATTAAATATTTCCAAAACCCAATAGAAACTAATAACTACTACAGTCAGAATTTTAGAATTTTTAAATATAGTATTTTGAAATTAAAACTATAATATGTTTTTTATAGGAATATTCGATATTGAAATTTTAAAAATAAAAAAATATATTGATTTTATATTCATGATATTGAGAAGAAATAAGACCGTAAGAATTGAAAAAATAAAATAAATTTCTAATGGAAGTAAAAAATTATCCAAGAATACACACCATTTAGTAACATTAATTGTATAAAATTAAATTTAGAAATATCTGAGAGAGGTGGAGAGAGGAATTCATAGTTTTTGATGGAACGAAAAGAGAGGGTGGTGAATTTAAATCCAATAATAACATTTACCCTATTAATAATTTATATTAATACAAAAATCATAGGATAAGTATCCCCTATAATTTCTTTAGGTAATTATGATATATTAAATTTACCATAAGATATCAAGTTTCTTAAAAAATATTCATTATTTATTAAATTAAACATTTCAGGCATAAGTAAATGTTATACAATATTATGATGGAAATTAAAATATCCAATGAAAAAAATATCCATTTTAAAACAGTAATGAAGAATTTTATATAAGATTCCTGAAATATCATTTATAAAAACCATGTTATAGTTATAAAAAAAACTTTTAAAGAATCATTCAAGGTGTATGATTTCAAATCATTCAATTGGGTAGGATATTCATGTATATTCAATTAAAAAATGATATTAAAGTAGTGAATATAGACTTTATTTTTATAAAACATTATCCTTATTCATAAACAATAAATATATAAATGATAAAAATAAAACAACCAATAAAGAGAGATAATAAATTAAATCACTAATATATTAACCACCCATATAAAATTGTTTGTATTCATAAAAAAATTATAAAACATAAAATACAAATAAATAATAACTAAATGTGATTAAAAATCATAAAAAAACACATTAATTGATTAAATTTATTATAATACCCCATATGATCTATTCAAGGGGATTAGATGGATAAGAAAATAAAATATATATCCAAAGTGGTTTTTGTACGTGTTTGTAATTGGATCTTATAATGTGATAAAATTTACATTTTGGTTCCAAAACACTATCGTGTCTAGAAATTTTTGACAATACGGATCATATTACACAAACTGGTTCATTATGTTATATTCTATTATAAATTTTAAAAATAAATATGGATACATTTGGATATACTATATCAACCATGTTATAAATTATATTCACAATTTAGGTGCCTTGTTTTATGAGAATAATTAAAGGAAATCAAATTTCAGAGTGTACTTTTATAATATTTATAGAAGTTTTAGAGGTTTTATATTGTTTTTAAAAATTAAAACATAATTATTTTTGACATAAACTGACTAAATAATAATTTCTATAGTTTTTATTTATATTGGTTGAATTCCATGATGTATTTTTTGATAACATATATTTTCTATTATTTCTCATGAACGTCTTTGGGTGTCCATTTATGTGTAGTTGTTCTGGAGGTGTGACTACCCATGTACTCTACTTGTGTGAAATTACATTAGTAAGAAATTGCCTATTCAGAAAATACAGATTTTTTTGGTATTAAATAGTTTATCATATGTTTTTGAACATCAACCACTTTTTGTGTACCCAATGGGGTACACAATGATTCCACTGAGGTAGTCCACATTCAGTGTAATAGGGGTCCCAAAACATGAAAACCATAATTTTTTCCGAGAACCAAGCCCCACAGCTTTGGGGCATGTAACATATCATTACTGATTTATCATGTACATATTTAACCACTTCTTGTTTTACTTTTCGAGTTGTCTGTATAGGGCCAATAGATAATTGGAAGGCTACCAATAAAGTTGAATTCAAATATTTGATGGAGTCTCTAATTTAACATGCTTTTTATGTAGTCTATAAGAGTATTTCATGTCATGTAACTATCTTACATGGTGTGTATGAGTTGCTGGTTGCATGTCATGAAAGGATTCACTTTGTTAATGGTTACATTATGTTATGAGATATTTCACATTGTTATTAATTTTTATAACAGATTTTAATCCTAGGCGACACTTTTTTTTGGCATATGTGGGACATTGACGGTTACACTCCATGTAATGTCCAACATACAGTTTTTAAAAAAGGTATGTAGATATTTTGAGTTGGTTCTTCCTCCAAACTCTCTTGCTCTCAACCCAGGAAAATTCCTAGGTGATTTTGAGAGACTCTTATCATTGTATAATTAGACGATCAGCGTTCGATCTTTTTTTCGGTTGCAGTGCGTCTCTCATGGTAAATCATCTTCCCACACCATCATTATATTTGATCATGTTAGAGATCTTGTGTTGTGTAATCCGGTCCATTAATATAAATTGGTGTTTTCTCTCACATGTTTTTATGATCTATTGTCTGATCTCATTCTGGAGGCCATTCTACTGTTGGTCATGGTGCGATTGGTGTTCGTTCTTGAAGTATGTGGGCTTCCAATCTTCCACCGACCCATTTTTTTATAAATTGGATCAATTTTTTTATGTGGATTTGATTCTAGGGCCATCTTTGAGGTTTTTGGGTTTTTGTTGTTGGTGGATCCTGTTGCTGGCGTGTGAAAACCAATTTGCAAGGTAGATGGTTCGGTCTCTATCCTATTTTGAAGAAGATTATTGTTGTTCTTTATAAATTTATTTACATAAAGAATTAGCATGATTAAGTTTTGTGTGAAGAAATTTTTTTTATGAAAAAATGGGGTTTTAATTATTTTTGATAAATGTAAATAAAAGGGGTATTTTCAAATCATTATCAATTGTTTTTGTTTATATGGATTTAATTTTTTTTTTGAAAGAATGAAAAGACATGGAAAATGAGCACATGAGTTATCTGGGGTACTCAGTGGAATATTTATCATGAAGCCATCATCCATTGTGTAGGATCACATTAATGGGTTTTCCTCTGGTCCTATTTTGTAGATTATTTTATCTAGGTACATATATGATATTCGTATTCATTTTCCGGGGTTTCTCCCCTGGTCCCAGACTATAGATCCTTATCTTCAAGTACTAAAGTGCACTATTTCATAGATTAATGGGTATGGGTATTCTAATGTATAGCCTTTTTAATCCTTGGTATTGTGATGACTATGATTATATTGTTGTTTTTTATTTCATGGATTGGTAATATCTTACCCTATTTATGCTTGCTAATTCTTATGAATGCCGATATGAAAAAATGTACGTTGGAGTTGATATATTTTGATTTAATATAGAACTATGATAAAATGTAAATGTTTACCATGTTTTATATAAAATCACCTCAATGGTTATAATGAAATGTTTTATTTAATGTGATTATAAAAGAATAGTTATATAGACACTTTCTATGGAACACTTGGTAGGGTTCCTATTGATCTGGTTAGCTCACCCCATACACACATCTTAGGTGGTGTGTAGAACATTATATGCATTCCAATATTGGAAAAATAAAGGCATCATAATAAGAAAGTGACGATTCATGTTAGTTGATTTGGGAAGCTAATCATGAGATGGTGGTATTTTTTCCATGCCATCAAATGGAATATCCTTCTGGTTTTGTTCCTATAAAGTCATGATCTTACGTAGAGTATGGGATACTTTTAAAATCATTTTTATGATATATTTATTGTAGTTATAGAATATATACGTTGTATTAGGGATATTTATTATTTATTAGTGTGTATATAATTGGAATATGTTTTCTAATGTAGAGTGGAATCATTCTCTCTAGATTCTTGTTCGATGCCCGAGTTCATGTCACCAGAGCATTGGGATTGGAAACCCCCTTTGGGTATGTGAGAGATCAGGTTGGGTACCAGAATTGAGAGAAAATCATCCTGGTTCATGATACTTTTGTATAATAGGATGTCTTTCCTCAAGTTTCCATATCATGGGGCATCTATAAGACATAGGATATGATTTTCAAAACATGAAAAGCATGTTTCTATAAGTGCACAATCATCACTTTTCATGAAGAGACTCAAGTTAGCATGGGGTGTTGTGATATGTGTCTCTAGTGTTGGGTTTCTATTTAAATATAATTTTCTACTTATGGGTTTTCCTTTTTAAAAACAGATTTTATCAATATAAATACTGTTCCATCTATTTTAGTGTGAAATAATATTCCAATGAGACATTTTCCATGATTGACTTAGTAATTTGTAGTTGATTCTCCATAAATTTTTTCCAATGGATCAGAATCTCATAGAGACTATCATAAATGCGGTTTGTTATATTTATCATGAAGTGCCATGAGTTCAAAACACAGTTGTTGAGTTAAATCCTGGATCTAGAGAAGAGATAGATAAGTTTCAAAAATTCTTGTGTGAGATGCCACCATCCGTTCAAGGAACAAATGAACCGAAAGATGTGGAGGACTTGATTTATATGATCAATAAAATTTTCAAAATCAAGGAGACGCCAAATAATATTAGGCTATAGTGTGCATATTTTAGGCTTAGGTGTTCAAGAAATAGATAGTGGGATTATATGGTATAGGAAAACATACACGTAGAACATGATTGGAAGGGATTGAAAAGCTTGTTATTCTATCAGTTTAGTTTATAGTCACTGATGATGGTAAGGTATATGGATTTTCTGTCCTTGAAATAGGGAGAGCATTCAGTGTCTTCAAAAACCATTTTTCTTCTATTATTTTCTGTATAGATCCATACATAGGTAAAAATGACTAGATGAAGGAATGGAAATACCTTTAAGGTTTGTGACTAGATATGATATCATAGATATTTAGGTTATAAAATTCTCCCTTTGCCGATATAGTAGAAAGAGGTATAATGGAAGGGATGAATATAGTAAGAAACATGGTTTTTACAGACTCTTCTATTCCTTCCTGTGTTTGGTTTAGTGACTTGCATGAGGGGAAGAGGAAGTGACATGATCATCACATAAGTGGGGTGGTGGGTCTCAATATCAAGACTCCACCACAATTTCTGTTATATCTAGTGGTGTACCCCTAACATTCTGTCTATGTGGTAGGGTCGGACTCACTAAAGGTTATTGTATTATTCCCATGAAGGCATGTAACAACTATTGACATTTGTGTCATTTACAATTATTTTTTTTGGGCTATGACTATACCACTTTATGGACATAAGTCTATCGCTCCAATTTCTACTTCATTATAGTTAGATGATTTAAATAGTAAAAAGCTCTAGAAATAAGACTTATGAGTGAATCACTATCACATAGTTTATGCATGTAAATCAAAAATTGATGTAGGTCCTCAAATAGTGATAGGTATTATACTTATTGAAACTTCATTAGAAATTTCATTATTTTATAATTGTGCCTCCCAATTGTTTATATCTACATGATTTTTTGATATGCATAAACATACAACAAAACTTATGATCATTACAATTGATTTAGAGACACCTATTAGACATAGGAGATTGTAGGGGGTTAAGTCTACATGTTCATTAATGGATTATAATGTTGAGTTGGTCTATGATTTTTGCATTCATGACATTGATCTATTTTAAATCATCATTGTTATGGATTGTCTTGTTCTTTACTGAGATGATGTTGATTTTTATCATCAACATGTATCGTTTCTTTCTGTCGGTGAGTGTTATAATGTTTTTCAAGGGAATTGGGACCTGAGTTTAGGATGTGTAGTGCCTTCCCGCCCAGTGATGAAGAGTTTTTTGTCTGCTGTTTCATTTGATCCTGATGATGTTTGTCATGTTTTTTACCTCCATGTTGGTTTTTAATACTTTCCAGACATTTCCTAATATAACATCTCCAGTATTCCTTCAAATAGATAGGTAGAGTTTATAATTTACCTGATTCCATTTACAAATCCAATATTGATACATTCTTATTTTATAGAACCAATAGAGTTGAAAGAGCTAATGATTCAGATGGATGAACTATTAGAATAAGGTATCATTCTCCCTACTATTTTTCCATTGGAATTCCTTGTGTTGTTTACCAAGAAATAATATGGTTCACTTTAGTTTTGTTTGTACTATCATAAGTTGAACAAGGAAATAGTTAATTACAATTATGGGATTTTAATGGTCAGTTTTCCTTTGATGAACTGAAATGTCTTCTGATAGCAGTCCCTATTCTGATCTTACCTGATCATGGTAAGGGGTAGGTGTTATTTTTGATGCTTCAATTTCTTATTTGGGATGCGTGCATATGTAGAATGACCATGGGGTATCATATGACTCGATTCATCTCTGAGCATATGATAATACTTATCCTACTCATGATTTAGAGCATGTTGCTGTTGTGAATGCGTTAAATGTTTTGGAAACTATCTTTTTTGGGGAGACATCCACAATAATTTATAACCATAAGAGATTGAGTTAAATATTATCATAATAACTATTGAATATCATATATAGAATATGGGTAAAATACCTTCACATGCTTGAATTCAATATCACTTACACCATGGGGAAGGGGAATGTCATTGTAGGTTTTGTTTTCTTGAATGTACTATCACATGATGTTCTAGAATCAATGGAGGAGTGATAACATATGTGGATTTAAACTCAGTTTCACCTATATGCTCTAGAGGATGTTTCAGGTATCTTTCTGACCAATGTTATGTTATCATCATCTCTCATGGAGTCTATTATGTAGATTCAATATTAGAATGAAGTGTTTATAAAAAAACTAGAAATCCATTATGGATGAGATACTTGATCTGGTTGGTCTCTCTCTTTAGATGGTATACTACACTTTGGGAAGTTAGTTATCATCTGAAATTTGTGAGGATTTTATTCTTGTTTGATTTTAACATCTCTCTAAGGGTCATACATCCAAGCACTACAAATATGTTTTATCACATGAGATGACAGTTATGGGGACCAGATATAAAGCGTGATGTTGTAGGTTATGTGTCTATCTGTTACATCTTCCAACAAATAATGGCCGAGAACTTGAAACCATGTGGTATGATTTATCCTATTCAGTTTCAGATCTGGAAATGAGATAAAGAATCCATGGATTCTGATGTTGGATTACCATGGACTCCCTAAGGGGCGATTGATGTCTAGGTCGTTATTGATCGATTGGAAAATTCTTCTAATTTTATTTAGATAAAGGATACCATTAAATTTGACGAAGTGGATAAGTAGTTTGGGAAATAGACTCTGAGGAAACTTGGGAGACCATATTTCATTATTTCAGATAAGAATCGTAGTTTTCCGTTGAGTTTTAGGATGAATCTCCAAGAGGAAATGTGAACTCATGTCATTTTGAGAACATATTTCCATCCAAAGACAGATTTTCAGAAAGAGCACGTAATTCAGACCCAGTTGGATATGCTTTGTGCAAGCATCTTGGATTTTATTGGATCATGATTTAGACATATGGGACTGGTTGATGTTTTTTAAAACAACATTTATCAGTCATTGATAACAATAGCTTTATTTTTGGAGTTATATAATCGTCAGTGTAGATCACCTCTTTGTTGGGAAAAGGTGGAAGAAATATCTTTAGTAAGACCAGGTTTGGTCCAAGAGATGTCATCAAATATTCCTGATGTACAAGGACAGCAGGCTTTAAGCCCATTTTTATGAAAAATCATATGCGGATTGGAGGAATCTTCATATGTAGTTTTCAGTTGGTGACTTTGTTTTTTGAAAGTTTCCCATAAATTATGTCACTATCATCTTGGGAAATATTGAATGTTGGATCTGATATATGTTGGAAAGTTTGAGGTCACTGAGTTTCTTTTGATTATTTCTTATTGTAGACAATTTCTAGTTTATATTAATGGTATTCATAATTTTTTCACATATATCAACTCAGGAAGTACCATCCTAATCCCACTCAAGTTCTATGTTTGGAATAGATTGATTTAATCCCATATATTTCTATTTTAGATAAGACTATTAAAATCAATGAATATTTTTTGAATTCCTTGTGTGGATAGTTGACCCCATAGTTCGGGGTACCATGGAAACATGGATTATACCCTCTTGAGACATTGGAAGATGAGTTGTTGATTAGGGAGAAATGGCCTTATCTTTTTTTACAGATTACATATTCCAAATGACTTATCAGGTATAGAATGTCTTCATGGTGGGGAGTTTATAACATCCAATTACCAATCAATTAGGCTCATCTTTCACCTCATCGTATATTTCATTTTATCATTGTCGTTTTAGGGCTGAGAAGGAATTTTTAGGTGAACTATAATGCTGATGTCATAGATTTTTTGGAATCTAACATTTAAGAACCTCTTTATATAGGTTGTAAGAGGATATCACACCATGTATCTAGGTTAAATGATTTTAAAGTGTCTCCTAATGAGTGTTGGGATAAGATTCATATTGTGAAAGGTTAAACGAAGTGAAAAGATGTTTCACATTATAAATTTTTTAATAAATGAATTTTATTCCATGGTGTTGGGTTTTACAGAATATGTGGGTCATTGATAGATACCCGCCATGTAAGGGCCCCATACAGTTTTTAAAATTGGAGTGCATCTTCTTTTCTTTAGTTCTTCTTATAGAATCTATTTTTCTCTACCCAGGAAAATTCCTATGAGATTTTGGGAGACTTCACTCATTCTAGAATGACCTGATCAATGTTAGATCTTCGTTGTAGTTGTGGTGAATCTCTTAGATTATGTGGAATTCCTACATCTTTTTCCTTTGATAGTAGTAACACCTTTGAGTTGCTTCATCAGATATGTTTATCTATACTTTTATATTGATTTTTCTTCTTCAAAATCTGTTTTCGGTTCTTGTTCCAATGTCCATTCCCTTGCTGGTCTTGGTGCAACATGAGTTCATTCTTGATGCATGTGAATTTCATCCTTTCCACCAACCCATTGTTTTCCAAATTTGGTTGAATATTTTTATATGAATTTTATTCTAGGTACCACATAGATGATGTTTGGTTTTCAGTGTTGCTAGATCCCATTGTAGGAATGTGAATCCCTAGTTTCGAGGATGGTGGTTCTGTCTCTAGCCAATGTTGAGGAACCACATTGTTACAACGTTATTAACTGATTTATATTAATAATTTCCATGATTAATTTGAATGTGTTGAATTATTTTTTTAAATAAAAAATGGATTTTACATGATTTTTGATGAATGGAATGAAAAATGGAATTATCAAAGAATTGAAAATGGTTTTGTGAGATGGTTTTAAAATGATTTTTGAATCATGGAATTGGTTGTGAAAATGAGCACATGGATTACCTTGGGTATTTGGTCAATGGTTTAGCTTGAGGTTATAATACATTATAGGTGTTCACTTTATGGGGTGTTCCTCTTATCCTAGAGGGTATTTCATTGTCTCTAGTTATGCATATGATATTAAGGTTCACCTATCTAGGGTGCCTCAGTGGTCCTCAAGTGTAGATCATTGGCTCGAGGTACAATAGTGAACTGTTTCATAGATTAATGGGTATGAGTAGTCTTCTAGATGGATTTTTTATTCATTGGTATTGTTATTCCTATTATTTTACTATTCCTTTTGAATTTCTTGTATTTTTAGTATTTTATCCATGATATGCATTCTGATTCTTATGAACGACGATATTGAAAAATAAGTTATTAAATGGGTATTATTTATATTGTTTTAGAATAATGATAATACAGAAATATTTATAGTGTTTTATATAAATGAATATTTTTCTCATTATCATGAAATGATATATTTAAAATGATCATAAATGAATTTTATACATATAATTTCTATGGAACACCTGGGTGGGATCATATTGAGCATGTTAGATCACACCCTTCACACCTCTTCATTGGTTCAAAGAACTTTTTATGTCATATAATGCAGGGATAGGCAAGGAGTTGTATTGAGGTGGTGAGGATTCATGTCAGTTGTGTTGGTTAACAAGTGGTGAGATGGGTTATAATTCATTCACAACATCAAAAGGAGTAGATGTTTGGTTTGATCCTTAGTAGTTGGGATTTTAGCTTAGTGTTTTGAAAAAATTTATTGTCATTTCTATCTAAACTATTTCTTGTAATTATGGAATATATCTATTTGCATTCCTCCATTTCTTTTTGCTTAATGTATATACATTCCATGAGTTTTGTTCAGGTTGGAAGAAATATTTCTTTATAGTTTTTTGTTTGATACCCGAGTTCATATCACTATCCCATGTGGATCGGGAAAACCCTGTGTGTATTTGAAAGATTGTGTTGGGTTCTTGGTTTTAGGGAAACCCTGGTCAGATCATTACAGGGCCCACATGTCATGTAATATCATATTACAGTTTATGTTGCCTGATAATTCCCTTTTCACTCTACATCATCCCACGCCTTTCTAGAACACCCACCAATTCCAAAACCCATAGATCATGGTTCTTCTGGACCATTAAGACACCGATTTAAAAAACAATGGGTAGGATTTTTCTCAAAAATTTATATTCAAATTGTTCGTCATTTCTAATCGAACTACATCACATAATGTTAAATCAGGTATCCAAAACTTTCTAATTATAGGATGCTTGCATCTTCACATGAACATTGTGTCGGGTGGATCTCAAATATAATATGTGATATTGTTTCTCTACGAAATAGGTGTGCAATGATCGATTTATTAGGATATGTCGAAACTCATGAAAAATTAATATTTCTCATGGTTTAAAATGAACTCGAGGAAAAAATAACAAGAAAAAATGTCATGAACAGACCTCGATTGATGTTTTTCCCAAAGTTGAATTTTTCCCTGAGAATAACATTGGAGAAATCAATAATCCAATGTAATTTCCCCAAAATCAGCCTACCAAAAACCCATCCTAGAAATATGCTTGATCAACAAATCAATCCATTGGTCTATTGATATGTTTTCACCATAGGAATACATAATAGGGAAGGGAAATAATTCACAAATCTTCCCTACATCAATTTTCATTAGTTATTAAAGAATAAATATGTTTTTCTGTAGTCATTGGCGAGATCCTTATATTTCATTATGCATTGATCATAGATATACTATTCATCTATCATTCAACTCAGTGGAATACTTATAATATCACTCAAATGGACTTCAAACGGTTGATGGGTTATGCAACTAAACATGGGATTTCTCTACAATATTATATTGAAATACTACTCAATCGTTACATCAAGAATCCGGAAAAATAATAATTTATTTCATTATTTTAGTCATTTTCATTCGCAAGATGAATTTCAAGGACATTTTTCACACTAAACAAGGTTATATAATGCATAGGTAAATCCTTGTGTTCTAAAATTAACAATTCCATTATATTTAAAATCATTCACTACATTGTGAAATTATCCAATTTTTTTTGGAACACAACACACATGTGATATTAAATATATTAAATATATTTAAATCATTTATTCTAGGAACATAAAAACTTGTAATCATATATATTCTCACGACCTAGTCTAAGAAACAATATATATAAAATTCAAAAATAATATAATTTTATATGATAAATTATATTCTCCCTGAAATTGGGATTTGTGCCCTAAAAATGATTCAAAAGAAGATCTTTTTATTGAGAAAAAAATGTATAAACCCCCCCCCCCCCCACCCCACACCCATGTTCTCTCCATAGTATTATTCTACATACATCAGATTCACACAAGCAGAATAGAAGGGCTATTATGGTCCTACCAAGCTGATCCTCGATCTCCACTTGGTATTCTAGAATGCTACCTCCATCTAAGGTGTCCAGATACCCCAGTCGATGACATGAAATGAGTCATGCACGTACCTCCCCATATGAGACACATGGAATCATCCATATAACCTGTCCAACTGGGGATGTGGAGAAAAGAGATACACCACCTCTATAACTCTACGCATTATATAGAAGAAAATATTGAATATCATAAATAACTTTCTGTCCCAACTACATCATCTCAATCCATGTCATTGTGAGACTCTCATGAAAACATGGTATCACTCTAAAAACTATATATGCCTTGTTTATTGGTCATCATAAGACTTCTTAACATTCTATACAATCATCATCTACTCTGGGATTATCTACACTTTCTTAGTAGTATCATATAGAAACTCTGAGACAATTACCGTTGACTCTCCCAGACCAGAACTATAGGTTCTCCAATATAAAGACTCTAATGGTGTCATACCAATTATGCAGTGGTATCTGTTCTTATATGAAAACTACACCGAGGGTATGTGATACTCTCAACAATGGCCAAACTCCATCATTCAATCCCATAACATGTCCTCCATGACCATGATTTCTCGTTCTACTTGGACTTCTATCTGGTGCTAAAATATCATGATCAAGCATGAATTAGTATGATAATATTCCTTAAATCCTCATTGTAACTAGGATGTGAAACGATTATCATAGTCAAAGATGATCTCTATGGTAACTCCCTTGAGTTAGACTCTCTCCTACATGTAGAGGAATCCCAATATCTCAACTAAAATCTGCTCTGAGATTTCTAGGAAGTGGGAAGACATAGTGACTTGGCCTATGATCACACATATGGAATCATTTTCTCTAAAAAAACATGGTAATTCCATCTTGAAATCCATTGGTATCACATCCCACGTCCAATCTATCACCACTAGGGGTTGAGATAAATTGGAAGCTGGTGCTAAACCATCTTGAATTCCATTAGTATCACATCCCCTCATTCATAATAACCATTAGTATAATGTTATCTAGATATCTGATCATATAAAGTCTCTCATTTTTATGTCTATGTTGATCATAAAAGACAAATTTTAAGAGTTGGGGTAACAAAAATTGACTAATGATAATATGAACTGTCCTTTCCCATGAACGACAACTCAAATAAAGCTTACTACACAGACACCTCGAACAACAATACAAAAAATATTATCATACTAAGATAATATTCCACAATGTTCCCCTTTTATGAAGTATATAAAATAATGAAGTCATACTCATGGAGTCACTATAGACCTCATATCTATCACTTGTTAATATCATATGTGAGAATATATATTTGTGAATTTTTCATCCAGAGTCAACGATAAACCACTCACCATTCTGGAAGTGTCTCTACATCAACCATTGGAATACTACCACAACTATCTAATGATTTTTGATCACATAGTTCTTGTCATGTGGTCCTTAGATTCATTAACCATAATAAATAATATATCTACTCTTCATCATCATTACTCCAGGTCGAATTCTTTATCATTAGCAGAACACTTTGTTCTCAACACCATCCTCTCGAAATATCTGGATTGGAACACTCGAAAACCATAGTATTAGCTCTTGAAAGTGCTACTAGAACCTTTCCCTTAACAAATACGGTTTTCCATTTTGAGTAATGTTTTACAATTTTTTTGTCTCAATATATAATTCAGGTAAAAACATATGATAACACCCTTCCAACCTAATGAAACTACAAACCTCAGTAACATTCATGGGTGGATCACAAGAGAGCACCTCCTAAATCATTTCTGTGTCCACATGAACTCCATCCCCTGAGTTTACATGTCATATAAAGTGGAACTCTTGAATCAAAAATTTAAAATTTGTGATCATCTTTTAAATATCATCCTCTTGGAGTGTTTATAGAATCATCATTAAGTGTATCACATGCACCTCATGGGATATCAAATAAACTAGGATGTCATCAATGAAGTCTACCATGAAGTAGTCTACGAAAGGCTAAAGGATATAGTTCATGATTCCAATGAACACTGCATGGAATTTCTTAATTATTAACAACATAAACAAGTACACACCATGAATATAGTGAAAAATTAATTTTTTCTTCGGTATATCCTCAACCCATACTCACAGCTGGTGATAGATAGACGTGAGGTCAATATTTGAGAACCATCACACCCTTCCAAAATAATAGAATTGTTCATTGATCCTCAGTATTAGATACTTATTCATCATGGACATTTAATTCAAGCATAAGTAATTCCCACATAACCTCTAACTCCCATCTTCCTTCATGGAAAATAGAACTATGGATGCCCAGGGGAAAATGAAAGGTCTCAAAAATCTCTTATCCTACAAGTCCCACAACTATGTCATCATCAATTGAAGCTCTATGGGGATCCATCTGATATGTTTTTGCAGATATTGGTTTCATTTGAGGATTAAAGTCGATAAATAATTCTATTAATTGAATGATAGGTAAATGTGGTTAATCATTATGAACGATGTCCCAATACTATTCAACCACATAAGGGCATTGAAATCCAAAACATCTACTACTCCAAGAGTCATTATATCCAACCAATGAGTAATCAGATTCAGTCTTCTATGCATATTCTCATCCTAATATTCCATGGTCTCCATTTCACCTACAAAGGCATCCAACATCACATCTATGTAGACACTCCACTTCCCCCGCCTATAGAAGTCAACGGGGACATGAATTGTTGATAGACAGTCTATACCTAAGACAACCTTATAAGGTCTAATTTATATAATAAAGAGATATCATACAAAAATATCACTCCCAAGCATCATATCTTATTGTTTACGCAAGTGGGGAATCTCCGAGTCATCACCTATCAGCGACTCCAACCAAAAGGATCGAGTCAAAGGAACAATTGGAATATCTATGTCTCGAACTAGGGAAGTGGAAAGGAAGGAAGGAATACCACCTCTGTCAATCAATACAAAAGACAATGTATAAGATGGATATTATACATTGTATTACCCTAAATGCCTTAGGGTATTAGGATTCCATAAAATATAGTTGGCCTCATCCCTTCCCACCACCTCTTAGAGCCTAGTGTGGACGACATAGGGGTGGTGGTGGTAATAATTACAACTAATGACCACCTCTTTCTTCCCTTCTAGTAACCTCTACCACAATCACACCATATAGATCACGCTTCCCCTACTCTATCAATATCTCATCAGTCCCTCAAACACATAATGATCAGTTTCGTGATGGTTTAAGAAATCTAAAGATAGATATCCCCAACTGTCGTATGAGAAACTGTACATGTTCCACAGATGATTCGAGAAACCCGAAAATCCCTGTAACACTATCCCAAAGTCATGGAATCAGAAATGTTTTTATATAACATTCTTAATTCTATACAAATAAAATCAATTACATCCTTCCAAGGGAATATCTTCTATTTCCCACAGGTATCTTACACTACTGGTGTCCACTAAACCAAAACACTCTCCACCAACAAGGAACAAGCAAGAACTCAAACATAGTTTGACTTTCAAATAGATACCACATACTCCCAGATGTATAAGCACAATACATTTTCAAAGGCATGATATATGAAGAAATGTTCCAACACCATATCCAAGGTTTAAATAAAGAGATCAATTTATCTCACTGAGTAATCCATCACAATCATATTTCCCTTATGTATATATAGAATCAGCTTAATGTGTCTCAATCGCTACCTGGATAGATTGAAAACAACTCAGAGGAGACACTCAATTTATATGTAAGAGATATCTTTCAATTCACAATATGCGTTCACCATATGTAATGACCCAAATTTCTATAAAAAAAATTCACTTTTGAATAATTTATTAGTATGTAATGTGGTTATAGAAAAGAAATGTACTTAATTTTCTTATTATATCAAATTGGATTTAAAATAAATTTATGTATCCTTACCATTGATAGTATAACCATGGAATAGTTATCACTTAATTTGTTTAAATTTATGGTTCTAATAAATCAAATTGAAACAAAAAAAGGATATGATGACCAGTACCATTAGGATCATACACTCTGAAGACCATTTTTCCGAGCTTAATAGGGATATTACGTCATTGATATTTCCTGTTTTCCAATACCATGATGGAATAAAACAACATATGCATAATCAAATCCTTTTATGGGATAACTTAAAGGTCATTGAGATCATAAAAACTACCATGTTCGTCAAACCACACCATTAAAGTCCCACCATCACGCACCTTAATATTTTTTTTTCTTTTGTATTAAAGAGATATGTATCAAGAAACTAGAAATAAGAGTAATTAAATAATATTTTATAGAAAATTGATATGTTTTAATTATATTAGATAGACCTTATAAATGATTTTTATTTTGACATAATAAAACACATAATTTTTTACAGGTAATATACAACTTCCATTAAGGTATTTATTTTGATAAATTGATGTATTTTTAATATCAAAATTATTTTAATAAAATGTTATTTTTTTAACAAATCATATTAATAATAAATGACTTTATTATTTTAATTAATTAAACTATATTTTTCATAAGGGTTTGAAAACTATTATTGTCAAAAAACCCATCATTTCTTAATAAATATGATTTTATATAAAAAGTAAACATTAACATAATTTTAAAATAATTTTCTTAAAATGAAAATTATTTTTGGAATCAATATGTCAAACATATCGAATGTTTAATTTTCTATGTTTTTTGAGACAATCAGTTTTTTTGGTAAAACTTAAATACCATATAAATATAATTTGTGTATTATGAGATAACAATAGCCCAAATGTGATGTCATGAATACTATAAATGGTATAAGAAACCATATTACTATATTAACATTAAAACCATGTTATTTTATGTTTATTTTATTAATATTAGAGTTCCCTTATGAATCCCTTTATCCCATTACTAAATTTAAGGTTCTAAACCCATTTCATTAAGAGTATGACTCACCTTTAAAAATGAAAGGGTATTATTATTTTTATATCAAACATTATACTTATAAGTTAATGATAAATAATCCCATTTGGTAAATCCATGGGAAATAAATAAGGATGGTTTTTTGGTTTTGGTTATTTTTTATGTAGAGTCTAAAACCAAAATAATAATGAATTCCCCTTATTTTCCTATATAAACCCACCCAATCTCCCATTTTTCTTCACTAATAAGACTTGGTGAACATATATAATCATCCATACACTCTCTAGATTCCTCCTAATCTTATAAAAATATTTCAATAATCCCCACCCATGTTTTTGGAATCATGCACATAAGTAAGGGACCCCTCTATCCACATTTCAATTGAATATTCTTCTTCATTTTATGCCTTATTTTTCCAAATACTAATACTGGGATTAATTTTTCTATATCTTCCTAAATTTAATTTTTAATTATAAATGTTTAGTGACTTATTTAAATCTCGTTAATCCCTTCCATTAACCTCTATGTATAAAGGCTACCATGGAAAAATTTAATAAGGGACCGCCACCTAATATTTTTTAATCATGTATATTTATTATCTTATTCCTTATATATCATATTAATAATGACGATAAATGTATTTACATGTCCCTATTTCTTCTAGTTTTATTTATAAATTATTATAGAACCATTTATAACTCATCCACTCATTTTATGAATTTTTATGTGATAATATCTCGTTGCATAAATTTCTCTGTGTTTTCCATACCAAAACAATTTTGTAGAGAATACCGTACCCATATCCTATGAAGATTGATTAGAATTGTACACTTATAATTCATTGAATTGGGAAATAAATATATTTATTCATCACTATATGAATTTTTAATTAAATATGATGATGAATTAACCCATGTTGTATGATCTCTGTTTCACACTTGAGCAAGAGATTGAAATGAAATTGACAGATGCACCCAAAAATATATAGATCTCCATTGCATTGGGTAATGATAAACCTCATGAAATTTTATATTGGTATAGAGGGTTAGTGGTGATAAATTATGGAAAATTTAAGATCATCGTGTCTTTGTAGTTAGCCTGGACCCGTGTTTATGAATCAATGTTTTATGGTGTTTCTACATTTTCCATGTTATGATTATCATGTTATATCATTTTTCATTTTTCATGTTTATGGTTCATACGCTTTTTTATTTTCTAATGATATTCATATTTTTAAAATTAATAACATTATTACATGTTTAGTCCCTTACTATGATTTTTATCTCACCCCTTTCTTATGTTTTTCCACAAGTTATGGCATGAAATTTTAAATTTCATGGAATTTTAGAAGGATGTTAAGGTTGATTTTTATAATGTTTTTTCATCTAATGTTCACGTTGTAATACCATGGACCTAACAACCAATGAAGCTGGACTTATATATCATCTATGTTTTATTATATGTACTTTTATGTAATTAACCATGATTTAATGTGAAATAATGGTTCTGGGTATTTATTATTGGTATTAGAGGAAAGTGTAATTACTTTTTTGAATAAAATTTGAATACACTATAGAAATTCCTAGGGTTAAGAATAAGTTTAATTAAACATAACTAAATTTTGGATGTTTTGTATTAAGAGGTTTATCATGAAAATAAATCTGAATATGTATAATAAAAGTGGATGTAGATCTGGAACAATTGTACATAGGGGAAACACCTCAAACAACGTGGGCCAGGCCTGAATCAGTGTAATGTGGTACAAGACAAAGGGCCTTACCTCAAATCTAGTCTAAAAATCTCTAGCTATATTCATTTCGAAATTAAAAATCTCATTATAAACTAATATTAATGGAATTAAAATTCACACAATTCTTTATGTTAGTTAATAAATCATATATAACCAATATTGATGCCTAGAAATTAATAATTAAATAAATACATGTAATTTAAATGTAATCCATTTATTAATAATGGATAACACACTAAGTATTTAATATTTTAAAATATTCATATTTAATTATCATTTTATTGTACCCAATTCCCACAAAAAGTGGAATCATTAAAACAATCAATGTGATGACTGCCCCAATGAGATGCCCAACCCAATGAGAAAAGGAATATGAAAAATTATGACAATACACTCTTCGAATAATTTTTTTATAAATAGAAAACTATATCAAGAGGAGTTTACAAACCCACCATAATAGATAAAAATCCACAGTAGACAACATAAAATATTCAAGGATTCCTACTTTTAATGAATCATACAACCCCTTAATCACAAAACAATGGATCACATCTATTGAGAAGTTTTCCCCATCATTCAATTCTCTAATAAAGAGATGGTTGTAATTTTTGATTACTATATAGAGAAATAAGATGATCAGTAATGATATTGATCAAGATTAATAATCTATAGAAAGAGATTGAAGTTGTGTAGTGGAGGGAATTATGGAATATATTTGTCAATAAATATTTTCCTCAAACTCTATGACATAAAATAATTGATATTTAATTTCCCTCAAGAAAAAATATGAATAATGTATTAGGAATATCAAGAAAACATAAAAATACTTTCATATTACACCTATGGAATTTTCATTACCCTTGAATACTTGGTTGACCATATACTTTTTTGCACTAAAACAGAATCTATGAAAAGCCCTGGAGATTTGTGAATTTGATAGATATGATGAATTTTTAGGATGTGACCTCAAATTAGAAATGGAGATCCCCGAATATCAAGGGTATAATACGGAAAAGAATCATAATGTTGAGTATTATTCAAATAGTTCAATGTTGAAATGTTAAAATCTCAATATATTTCAAAATACCACTTTTAAATAGTATAGAAAGAAACACCCCGAAAATTTCATAAGGGGAACAAGAAAATGATTTGTGTGCGAGAATGAAGGGCACTGAGCTAGTGATTGTAGTAAGTGAAACCCCACTAATGAAATTTAGATATTTAATTATCTAGTCAACCCTTAGTGAATTTTGCCCTGCCTAATGTGTAAGGAACTTGGGCACATTCCAATACAATATAGTATGAGAATGGTATTCAGAGACAACCAACAACCTCCACGAAATCAAGGGAGAGATGTTTCTATGATAAAAACTAATGTTGATCCAAAAAATAAGAGTTTACAAGAATTATATTTATTTATTCATGGATAGAGAACATACATTTTGGTTATGGTACTATGCATTCCCTCATATCATGAATGTTTAGTAAAAATATTGATATCCCACCACAAATCATTGAAGATGAGAGGTTAGTGAAAATGGTAAATGGGGAAAATATCACATCCCATGTATATAAGAAGTTCCATAAAAAATTTAGTTTGATGAACTTTTCAAAAAACCATTCTATATTCCCTTTGGTGAAATTTGATTCAATTCTAAGCATGGATTGAAATTTTCAATATAGAACCAAAAGAAATTTCTATGAGAAGGAAATCAATCTCTGTAGTGGGAATAGACCCCCAAGTATATGTGTGTGAATAAATCTTATTTTTCCTCAAAATAATAAAAATGTATATTATATTCATACTATCAAGACTATATATTTCAAATGATTGTGTCTAAGGAAATAATAATTATTGTAGAAAATCTTATTGTGATTTTTGATTCCCATGAAATTTCTAGGTTTTACTCCTTACTGAGAGGTTGAGTTTCAAATCATTCTTATAAATGAGGAATTACCATTATCTAAGAATCCATATAGAATTACAACTATGGAAAATGAAAATATAAAGAATCAAATACAAAAGAATCAAGATAAAGGGTTCGCACACACAAGTTTTCACCATTTGGTGCACCCGTTCACTTTTTCATGAATAATTATGGGTCAATGAATGTTAGAATTGACTACCGTGAGTAAAAAATGATCATGATATAGAAAAAATTTCATCATACAAGGATTGATTACTTGTATGATCAGATACATAAAACATAGTTCTTCTCTAATGTGGATCTGTAGTTGTTATATGACCAAGACATTGTGAATAAGGAGGACATCCATAAGAGTACTTTTCATACAATGTACAAGCATATGAGTTCATAGTAATTACATTATTAACAAGTAATTATAAAAAAATATTTCTATACATGATGAATATGTTCTCTATATATTACCTCAAAAATCGTGTTTATTATTTATAGAATATTTTCTAATATACTCCAAAACCAAGGAGGTAAACAAAGAGTATCTGAGAACAATGCTATAAACCTTTCCAAAGGATATGGTTTATTCAATGATAAAATACATGTGAGTTATTCTTTATTTAAGTAAAAATCATCGTTTATATCATCACAACAAATATCTTATCCATGAACTATTCAAAAATAGATGTAATTGAATAATGGCTAAGGGAAACATATGTGAAAAATATATGTCGTTTCCTATGATTATTAGGGTACTATCATATTTTTTTGATAAATTTATTTTTATCTTCAAAAATTATAACTAAAATAACTCATAAGGGAGTCATGTTTTATTGGAATTTAGAATGTGAAAGAGAATCAAGAACATGAAATTAAGGCATAACACTATAACTTTTCGCACACTCCTCACAAGTAGAAAACTTGTCGTTGTATTTAGGGATTCTTAGAAGAAGGTATTGGGTTATGTATTAATGAAAAATTAAATGGTCATATATTATGCTTAAAGGAAGATCAATGTTCATAAATAGAAGTACCCAACTCAGGATCTGGAGTTGGATATAATGATCTTCATTTTGAAAATATGGTGGAATTATCTGTTTGGGTATAACTAGAAAATATATAAAAAGCACACAATCCTCAATTATATTTTATAAGAAAAGAGTTTAATATGCACTATTGAAGATGGGAAAACATGATAGAGGGCTATCAATGCTCAATTTAGTACCAACTAAAGAAATAGAATAAAATTAACAGCACTCTATGTAGAAAGGCTCAATTAATTATATCATTGATGTCAATTTGTGAGGTATCTAATCTTCATAGATTTAGAAAGGATATAAATGAGAATCATTAAAGAAGGAACTCCATCAATAATTTCACACATGATTGCTCGACCATATCATATAGGGAAGTTAATGGATTCTCAATGAAATGAAATTGGAATTTTTTAAAAAGGTGGAAATTGTAAGGAAAGGGAACTATTCAAATATCAATGATAATGAAGGAATTATGTTATTTGGGTCAAGCCTATGATTTCAATAAAAGACTAGGTTAAATTAAGAACTATTGGATGATAGGAATCGTTTGAATTTCTTCATTCACCAAGGAAGAACAAATTGGTCTAAGAATCTCAATGAGAGCTATTGGTGGGAATATATGAATATGGATATCACAAAATATAAATAAATGTGTGTATTATTCCTGTATGTGAAGGATGGAAGGAAGATGTCTAATTTAATGATACAAACATTAAAAAAACAATCATGTAAATAGGTGAACATCACCATAGATGTTGTCCCAAAACATCAAAAGGAATACAAGAGAAATAATGATATATGGGTTGTTGTGGATCATCTGAAAAAGGAACCTCACATTATTACAATTTTAGAGGATATCTTTCTTGATGAACTGGAACAGATATACATTTGATAAGTGGTAAAGAATCATTGGGTACCTATTTTAATTTTATCTTATTGAGACCCTAGATTCACTATTATGTTCTGAAAAGTTGACTAAAATGATATTAACACTATGATGAACATCAGTATGTATGTTCATCCTCAAACTATTATACAATCACAGTAGACTATTTTTACACTGGAAAAAAAATGTTTTGATCATTCTATATGTAATTAATTGGAGGATGAGACCAACATATAATGGTAAATGAGTTTTCTTAAATTAACAGTTTCTACTCTACCATCCAGATGGCTCCCTTTGAAGCCCGGTATGGGAGGAATAGGAAAACACCTGAATTCTAGGACGAAGATAGGGATAAAAAAAACTAGGTCATAAATTACTTTAGGAAATATTAGAACTTCTAAGACATTTATTGCACATCAAGGATTCTTAGAGTTCAAAAAAGAGATATGATGTAAATCATCAATGGGGCCAAGATTTTAATGTTGGAGACATGATATTACCTCAAATATATGCATGGATTGATTTTATAAGAGTTGGGGAGAATGGAATGCTTATAAAAATATAAATCGTTCCATTACAGATCCTTGATTGAATCATAGTGGTGGCTAAACGACTAGAACTCCCAACTATCATATCATAAATACATTATTAATTACATGTATTACTCTCAAGAATGTACATACCATACCCCTTACATGTACTCAATCTTGAGGATGTACCATTGGATAATAATATGTCATATTAAGAGAATCTACTGTAGATTCTAGACTGTATACAAAAGGTTTTATGAAATAATTAAATGAACCTTGTAAAATTGTTGTGGATTAAACACATGTTTAGGGAAGCGATTTTGGAACTTGAGGTAGTGATGAAATTTAGTTTACCTCATATTTTTTGTGTTTAAAAAGAAAATTTTTAGGCATAATTATCTTAAAGGGGGACGGATTTAATGACCCAAAATGTTATAAATAAATTTACCCTTTTGATTAAATGTCATACAATGTAATATTTTATAGCAAACACAAGTAATTAATTTTTTAATTATGTACAATTGGATTTAAAAAACCATTATCTGTATTCACCATTGATTATATAGTTGTTGTACATTGATCCTTTGATTACTATAAATATAGATCTTTAACAAATAAAATTTAGATAGACAAAGGACGTGATACCCCCACTATTAAGATCATACCCAAAGAAGCCCATTTAGTTGAGAATATGATGGATAACGAATCAGTAGTATTTTCCATTGTCCATGATGAAGTTGAGATCCAACAACTTAAGCATGGGAAAAACACTTTATGCGATATGTTCGCGCTTATCGAGATCATGGCCAAAACATTGTTCGTCAAACCATCCCATTAATGTCCCGCAATCACACACCTTACTCATAGAGAGTTTGATTGTGTATTAAAAATATATGTATCAGCACCGTATAAATATGAGTATGTACATTATTTTTAATATAATGTTGAATACATTTGTATCCTATTATAGTGACTTTTCAAAAGATTTTTTGTGATGTAATAATATAAATATAATATATTTTTGTAAAATTCAATTTAAATTTATGATTTTTTTTGAAAAATTAATGGGTATTGGAGATGAAAAATATTTACATAAAATATTATTATTTAATAAAGATTATTACATGCAAATTATCTTTGAATATTTAGTAAGTTACTTGCAATTTTTATAAGGGTTCCAAAACTGTAACAGTCAAAAAAACCATAAACTCTTAATAAAGAAAAAATTTATTTTATAATTAAAAAAATATTAAAAAATAATAATTTTTATAAAATTAATATTTATTTGGAATCATGATATCAAAAATATGAAATGGTTAATTCTTTACAATTTTACGAGTCATTTGACTTTTTCGATAAAAACTAAGTACCATATAAAAATTATCTGTGTCTTATGATATCATAACAACCCAAAGGAAGCCTTTGCTATCCTTTCAGGGATGACGCTCAATTTGGAATGTGGATGGGCTGATATCATCATTGAGTCTGACTACCTTACTGTTATGAATGCTATTAACCACTATGACCCTGGAATCCAGCCTTTTGGCCTAATCATCAGGAGAATCCGCTCACTTTGCCAAGGATTCTCTTCCTGCACCTTCTCCTTCACAAAAGGGAAGGAAATAATGAAGCCCACCAACTTGCGGCCTCAGGCCCCTTCGATGTTAACCAGCTATGGCTAGACAATTTCCCTTAATGGCTGTAACACCCCACGATTTCATAGTGTGTTATTTCTTCAAAATAATTCAATAACTTTCACTACATGCAACACCAAGTTCAAGCACACCATGACATACCAAACAAGCCGTTAAAAAGAGGTTATGAATAGTATTAGATAAATTTTAATGTTTATATAATCCTTATAATTTTAGAATCCATATTATGAGTTTCTTAGATATAATGCAAGAACAAATTCATTTTCAGTATTACACTTTTATCAAATTTTAATAGTGAAACCTTTTTAAATACAATATTTTATAATTTTTGACTAAATGGGGACATCAAAAAATTTAAAATGAAACATCCCAAGCTTACACGGTACGCTTTCCTTTGAATAAAACAGTAGCGTGTGTTGTACGCAACTTCGAGTTTTAACACACACCACAACCGATCAAACTAGCCGTTATGAATAGTAATACCTAATTTTTGAAATTATATATATTTTATATTTCAAAATGGACTTCATTTTTGGATTCGGAATATCGAATTTAGCCTAAGGTGAAATTTTGGTACTTTTCGGATAACTTTCATATTTTGATGAATAGTGAAAATTACTAAATTTTAATTAAAAACAACTTTTTTAATCAAAATAATTAATAGTAATAAATTGTGAATTTGAGTGGTTTTAAAGTATATTTAGAATATATTTTTACCATTTAATATAATTTTGGTCATTGGACATAATTTCACAATTAAACCGAACATAAACAAGTGTCAATCTTTTGATAGTTATTATCTCTTAAAAACACGCTTTTTGTTTTGACAGCGGGAATTAATTTTAAATTAATTTCTGCCACTTATGTGTTTTGAATTTAGAAAAATGGATTCCATATTTGGAATCAGGATGTTAAAATTGTGTAAATAGGTAACTTTTATTTTTAGACATTTTGAATAATTACTGCGGTAAATATTTTATTTACCATGGTTAAGGGTAAATCCGTTAAATAAGGGTTAAAAAATAATATTATAATAATACTAAATTACCCTAAAACGTGTCTTAACCCTATTGGTTGATACATGGTCGACCATGGGCATCTTTGGGTCTATTTTGGGACCCCATGGATCCACTTGTAAGTGATAATGACACTTTATTTTAATTAAGTTAAAATGAATACAAAAATGACACAAGCATATATCTTTTAGAACAACAATTGTTACATAGGGTTATATATGTTGGATTTTAGATTATAAATATTCATTAGAAAGATAAAAAGATTTCCTACATAATTGTATTTTATTTATAATTTTTAGACATTAAATAATTTATTTTATATATGACACAATGATGATGCAGTAATTACTATAATAGTGAAAAATTAAAATAATTGATATTATAAATACCCAAATAAACATAATATGAAACTTTTAATGAATTAAACTAATTTTCTAGGATAATACGATATATTAGGATTGATTTAATTGACTTTGTTCGAAGTAATCAATCTGTTATGAGTTTCAAAAAAATTAACTATTGAATAGTGTCAAAATTGACATAAAAGAGTTCTTAAAACAAATATTATATTATTAGTTGATATTAAATTCCTAAAATCTAAGGTTCGGCCAAGAGACTTATATAATGATAGGTTCATCATTAATGTACCACTTGGGGGTCTCTTGGATGTATATAGTAAGTTTATTAACCATATTATATAAAAATACAAAGAGACATTGTAAAAGTGAAACTAATTAACTTAGAGTTAATACTTAAAGATAAGGTTAATATAAGTACCCAAACCTGTCTAAATTCTATTGGTTGAGTGGTTTTAGACCTATCCCCACCTTAACCTTTGAATAATAAACTTTGGAGCCATTAGAAACCGAATATGAATGTATTATAAATTAATATTTCTAGCTTTTCCAATGGTGCCCCTCACCCCTCTTATAAAAGGGAACTCCTCATTCTCATTTCTTCACACCTTCAAAGCCTTTTGGTTCGGACAAACTCTGCCCAAATAATCTCCCAACATCCCTCACTACAACCTAGATGCCTTAGTTTGATC
This sequence comes from Viscum album, assembly GCA_963277665.1. Taxonomy (NCBI): domain Eukaryota; kingdom Viridiplantae; phylum Streptophyta; class Magnoliopsida; order Santalales; family Viscaceae; genus Viscum; species Viscum album. Next base: position 791,525,423 of record OY728153.1, read on the forward strand.
AGAAAGCCAACCTATGGAGCCCTTTTGATCAAATCAAAAGGAAGAACCCGAAGAAGAGGTAATGATTTCACCACCCTTTTCTAAGTTCATTTCTTCTTCCACTTCTTCTTCCTTTGTTCTTACCATTATAAAATAATAACTCCATTATCTCATATATAATGTGATGTTATTATAAGTATGGTACAACCATATTCAGTATTCTATCCACCCTTTGAATAACATGTCACCATACGTGCGTACGTACGGCTTACCGTCTCCACGTCTTGGTGTAATTGTTATTCAATATGATATTATTTGGATGGGTATAATAATGTTGTGTAACTCATTTAAATAATAAATATAACATGTTAATGATTCTTTATATATGATATACCATTCATTTATATATTATTTTAATATCAAAAGAATGATATTGTCGGTCGTGCGTACGTACGGACTACCGTCTCCACGAACGCGATGAGATTCATTCTCCATCGTAACAATTCAAGTATAATTATCATTTTATGATTTAAAAATGATTTTTAAGGACTTAATACCATTCTGGATTTGAATAATATACAACCTATCCTTTACAAACATGTCTTACGTAACAAAACATACAAAAGCAAACGAGTAAGTTAACACCCGAAACAACGATAATACTAAGATATTATTAACAAATCAATGTTAAAAGATCATATATGATATCATATTAATATATATGATTCTTGTATAATTTAATAACAATTATTTCACCATTATACAGGAGGTTAACCTACCCCAACCAAGGAAAAGTACAAGGTAAGGGTTATTTCACAATCTCTTCATTATCCGAGGTTGTATTATACGTAATAATCTACTGGGATCTCTTTATCATCCACATCCATGTTTCTTCGAAATGTATTTCAAAACATTTTACTATTTACAAGAATATGGGTTAAAGTCATTTATACCCTTGTTTGACTTTTTATAAGAGGTTTATAAAGGAATCTTTCTGTCGTTTTCAAAACAAGGTCCTTTTTAACCTTTTCGACAGAATTGAGGTAAGAATGTTTTTTTTAACTTATACGGCGGGTGCGGTTATTTTCCGCCGTTATAAAATCTTCAAAGCTTTCCTTACAAGCTTATAAGAATATTTTCAAAGAAAATGTTTTATTTTATATGGATCTTAAATGATTTCAAAATAAAAGGAGATATTTCTTTAAAAAGAATTTTGATTTCATCTATGTCAACATCCTTTGATGGATTTTAAGATTATTTGAAGTTGATTTATTATGATACAAAACTTCTATATTGTATTGAAGGTTTTGTGATATGTTTGACTATGGATGTGCTATTTTTATATCATTCATAGTTTATGGTGAAATTATTGACATTTCGTATGCTAGTTTTAATACGAATGTTTATGTTATGTTTAAACCTTTTCATATGGGAATGCATTGGACTTAATAAGTGACGGGTGGAGCCCGCTATAGCTCCTCGATGCATCGGTAGGTCTCATGAGACAAACTAGTGTCTTGGCACAAGGCCTTGACAAAATCTTATTTGTAGTCTTGGCACGAGGCCTTGGCTATGTGGTTATGATAGTCTGGCATTATGCATTCCAACATTATGAAAGTGGTTATTGATTTTTGCATGTGATTATTCGATTAGTAGAATATCCATGTGAATAAGTAAATGGCATTATTTCATTTTATTTATGCCATACCATGTTGAATGTTCATGTTTAAAAGGCTTTTGTTTTAGTTATACATTGCCTTAAATGTTTATTCTTATTTATGAAAGTTTCCGCTATATTGTTATCCTTACTGGGCATTTGAGCTCACCACTTTTCTATGTTTTATTTTTCCCAGGTAGTGAAGAAGTAAATTATGAATGACTTGCAGGGATATTATGAGGGGTTAATAGTGTGGATATGAAGATTTTGTTGTTGTAGTAGTTTTTTTTCACTTTGAAATGTAATGTAAAACTTTATGATTATATCTAGTGTTTCCAAGGCTACTAAACCAATCGGTCTTTCGGGATTTGATCTTTCTTGTGATCATGCCAATGTTATGTAATTAATGCACCGACTCTGGGTAACTGAGGTCGGGGCGTTACAGTTGGTATCAGAGGAAGTTTAGTACAAACCTTGGAAGCTAGATTTAGATAAACTCTGATTTGAGCACGTAGACCTAAGATGAACTTTGAGGATTAGTGTAGAAGAACTTCCTAGAATTTTGGTATTGTAGAGATTTTGTGAGTTTTCCGAGCAATACATCCCTGTCTGGATACGAGCAGGTAGAGGCGGCTCTGGCACAGATGTACCTAGGGGTAAAACCCGAAAACACCGCTTTGAGCTAGACTCGAACGGGAACTGGTGCACGACAACGGGCCTTGCTGCACTCTTGGTTACGACACTTCCGGGGGATATGCTTATGATAACTCTCATTTTCTTTACAAATCATTATGAAGGGTTTATGAGTATATACGTCCTCAAAGGAAACATTCTTATGATTATGGATTATATCCATAAATAGTTCAATTTATGTTAAGTGTTTTATAAGTATGGGATTATGTATTTTGATTCATAAACTGATCTAGTGTATGCCATTGTTTAGAAATGGCGCCCAGTAGAAGGAATGAGAACTCCAGCAATGCACATGATCCAAAGAGAAAGAAGGATCATATCTTTCATGGTCTTAAGCCAGAATTTATAAGAGAAATAGTCTCCCATGTATTATCATTATATGATGAAATAATATCATGTGTTGATAAGATAAGTAAAGATTTTACTGAGTCCTATGGATTTGAAGGGAAGCAAGAAAAGAAAAGGATGGAAGAGAGAAAGATGGATAAAGGGAAGAGGGAAAAGAAGAATTTTCCCATATGTGGTAACTGTGGAAAGAAACACCCTGGAACTTGCCTGAAAGGAATGGGAGTTTGTTATAAGTGTGGAGAAAAAGGGCACAAAGTACGTGACTGCAAGGGTAAGAAAATGGTTTCAAATGTACAATGCTTCATTTGCAAGGAGTTTAGACACTACGCGAACCTATGTCCCAGTCATCAAACTATACCGCAAATGATGTTATTGGATAATAATCAAGTTATGATACTACCACAGATGAAGAGGAATGATTAGAGTTCTTATGTTGATTATGTTAATTGAGTGTGTATCAACAATTTACTTGTAATAATAATTATGGAGTATGTAAGGATTGTACTGCAGTACTATTTCATTAAGGACTTGAGATTTTGCGGAACAAAGAAAAGTGACTCAATAGCAGGATAAATTTTTGGAAAATATATGATTGAGAGAATGATAAACCATAATATAGTTCTGATACTGAGGTAGTGATTATGGAATAATATGTGAGTGTTTTGGATAAATTATATTGGATATTCTTGACTAACTTGGAACTGATTAACGATTTGTATATTCCATCATTGTTGGGGTTTAAAACATTTTTGGATTAATGAAGTATATCCAGCATTCTATATGGAATAAGGGAGCATGAATGTAATCAATAAGGAATATGGTAATTCAGGATGTTTCAGTGTATTAAAAGAATACATGATGAAGGTATTCATATGCTATTACGGGGTAAAAAGAATCTACATTATGCTTAACTTCCTTATAAATGTTGGACTATGAGTTTGGACAGAAGTATTTTGGATAGTTCTAGTTTGGATTATTTTGGATTGCCATAAAAGGACAACCCGGAGGTCGGGCGGCAACCCGTCGCGTCCGGCAAGGCTGCGAGACTTGAACCCGCAACCGAAGGGCGACAAGGGTGTATCACCTACCACTGGCCCAAGAGATGTCCTGGATTAAATAATGTAGTTTTTTTAAAAAGATCTGGTAGATGAATTATAAATTCGTTTATTTTGTAACCCTATACGAATAGTGTAAATAGAATTTTTTACATTCTATTATCTTTTAGAGTGAAAGATGAGTTTGTGGTAGAAATTTATTAATGGATAAAACTCTAATTATAAAGTAAGTATATCTCCTTATGATATTAGCCAATATCATAAATAAATTCCTCAACATTAAGAAAAGCAACTTAGAATAAAAATGTTTTCCTATATGGTACCTTAAATCATCACTAATTTATGGCTTTGGGATTGTTGGCCTTTTCATAGCCATGTTCTTTACCACTCTCCATCAGATAATTGATGGTTAGATTTTTCTTCCATATCCATATTTTCCCACATGGAACCCTAGTATGTGTTATTTTCGGTAATCTTCATACTTTTCACTCTTTATTTTAAATAGAGGCCTCACTAATTCATTTTTCGATATGGGATTTCAACTAAGATATTTTGAAACATCAAAAATGTGTTATCCTAATACCCTATGTTTTGTTGAACCGATGGTATTTCAAATCATCATAGATTGATGAATTTAAGGACCTAAATTTTACACTTGTTTGTGATTGATGACCTCAATCACTACCTATAAATATTTACGTTTTTCCTCCAATTATATGTCTCAAATTTCCACCAATGTTCTCCTAATTGAGATCATAATTTGGTGGTGACCCTTTCATTTCTATTTTCCTCATATTAAGACTAAATTTTAGTAACCCAATTTCCGATGTGGGTTATCCCACAAATATATTATCTATTTTCAACCTTTTATTTTCTAAGAACAATTTCAAATTGCGAGGACGCAATTTATTGAAGGAGGGGAGAATGTAACACCCCAAGATTTCATAGTGTGTTATTTCTTCAAAATAATTCAATAACTTTCACTACATGCAACACCAAGTTCAAGCACACCATGACTTACCAAACAAGCCGTTAAAAAGAGGTTATGAATAGTATTAGATAAATTTTAATGTTTATATAATCCTTATAATTTTAGAATCCATATTATGAGTTTCTTAGATATAATGCAAGAACAAATTCATTTTCAGTATTACACTTTTATCAACTTTTAATAGTGAAACCTTTTTAAATACAATATTTTATACTTTTTGACTAAATGGGGACATCAAAAAAATTAAAATGAAACATCCCAAGCTTACACGGTACGCTTTCCTTTGAATAAAACAGTAGCGTGTGTTGTACGCAACTTCGAGTTTTAACACACACCACAACCGATCAAACTAGCCGTTATGAATAGTAATACCTAATTTTTGAAATTATATATATTTTATATTTCAAAATGGACTTCATTTTTGGATTCGGAATATCGAATTTAGCCTAAGGTGAAATTTTGGTACTTTTCGGATAACTTTCATATTTTGATGAATAGTGAAAATTACTAAATTTTAATTAAAAACAACTTTTTTAATCAAAATAATTAATAGTAATAAATTGTGAATTTGAGTGGTTTTAAAGTATATTTAGAATATATTTTTACCATTTAATATAATTTTGGTCATTGGACATAATTTCACAATTAAACCGAACATAAACAAGTGTCAATCTTTTGATAGTTATTATCTCTTAAAAACACGCTTTTTGTTTTGACAGCGGGAATTAATTTTAAATTAATTTCTGCCACTTCTGTGTTTTGAATTTAGAAAAATGGATTCCATATTTGGAATCAGGATGTTCAAATTGTGTAAATAGGTAACTTTTATTTTTAGACATTTTGAATAATTACTGCGGTAAATATTTTATTTACCATGGTTAAGGGTAAATCCGGTAAATAAGGGTTAAAAAATAATATTATAATAATACTAAATTACCCTAAAACGTGTCTTAACCCTATTGGTTGATACATGGTCGACCATGGGCATCTTTGGGTCTATTTTGGGACCCCATGGATCCACTTGTAAGTGATAATGACACTTTATTTTAATTAAGTTAAAATGAATACAAAAATGACACAAGCATATATCTTTTAGAACAACAATTGTTACATAGGGTTATATATGTTGGATTTTAGATTATAAATATTCATTAGAAATATAAAAAGATTTCCTACATAATTATATTTTATTTATAATTTTTAGACATTAAATAAATTATTTTATATATGACACAATGATGATGCAGTAATTACTATAATAGTGAAAAATTAATATAATTGATATTATAAATACCCAAATAAACATAATATGAAACTTTTAATGAATTAAACTAATTTTCTAGGATAATATGATATATTAGGATTGATTTAATTGACTTTGTTCGAAGTAATAAATCTGTTATGAGTTTCAAAAAAATCAACTATTGAATAGTGTCAAAATTGACATAAAAGAGTTCTTAAAACAAATATTATATTATTAGTTGATATTAAATTCCTAAAAATCTAAGGATCGGCCAAGAGACTTATATAATGATAGGTTCATCATTAATGTACCACTTGGGGGTCTCTTGGATGTATATAGTAAGTTTATTAACCATATTATATAAAAATACAAAGAGACATTGTAAAAGTGAAACTAATTAACTTAGAGTTAATACTTAAAGATAAGGTTAATATAAGTACCCAAACCGGTCTAAATTCTATTGGTTGAGTGGTTTTCGACCTATCCCCACCATAACCTTTGAATAATAAACTTTGGAGCCATTAGAAACCGAATATGAATTTATTATAAATTAATATTTCTAGCTTTTCCAATGGTGCCCCTCACCCCTCTTATAAAAGGGCACTCCTCCTTCTCATTTCTTCACACCTTCAAAGCCTTTTGGTTCGGCCAAACTCTGCCCAAATAATCTCCCAACATCCCTCACTACAACCTAGAGGCCTTAGTTTGATCAGAAAGCCAACCTAAGGAGCCCTTTTGATCAAATCAAAAGGAAGAACCCGAAGAAGAGGTAATGATTTCACCACCCTTTTCTAAGTTCATTTCTTCTTCCACTTCTTCTTCCTTTGTTCTTACCATTATAAAATAATAACTCCAGTATCTCATATATAATGTGATGTTATTATAAGTATGGTACAACCATATTCAGTATTCTATCCACCCTTTGAATAACATGTCACCATACGTGCGTACGTACGGCTTACCGTCTCCACGTCTTGGTGTAATTGTTATTCAATATGATATTATTTGGATGGGTATAATAATGATGTGTAACTCATTTAAATAATAAATATAACATGTTAATGATTCTTTATATATGATATACCATTCATTTATATATTATTTTAATATCAAAAGAATGATATTGTCGGTCGTGCGTACGTACGGACTACCGTCTCCACGAACGCGATGAGATTCATTCTCCATCGTAACCATTCAAGTATAATTATCATTTTATGATTTAAAAATGATTTTTAAGGACTTAATACCATTCTGGATTTGAATAATATACAACCTATCCTTTACAAACATGTCTTACGTAACAAAACATACAAAAGCAAACGAGTAAGTTAACACCCGAAACAACGATAATACTAAGATATTATTAACAAATCAATGTTAAAAGATCATATATGATATCATATTAATATATATGATTCTTGTATAATTTAATAACAATTATTTCACCATTATACAGGAGGTTAACCTACCCCAACCAAGGAAAAGTACAAGGTAAGGGTTATTTCACAATCTCTTCATTATCCAAGGTTGTATTATACGTAATAATCTACTGGGATCTCTTTATCATCCACATCCATGTTTCTTCGAAATGTATTTCAAAACATTTTTACTATTTACAAGAATATGGGTTAAAGTCATTTATACCCTTGTTTGACTTTTTATAAGAGGTTTATAAAGGAATCTTTCTGTCGTTTTCAAAACAAGGTCCTTTTTAACCTTTTCGACAGAATTGAGGTAAGAATGTTTTTTTTAACTTATACGGCGGGTGCGGTTATTTTCTGCCGTTATAAAATCTTCAAAGCTTTCCTTACAAGCTTATAAGAATATTTTCAAAGAAAATGTTTTATTTTATATGGATCTTAAATGATTTCAAAATAAAAGGAGATATTTCTTTAAAAAGAATTTTGATTTCATCTATGTCAACATCCTTTGATGGATTTTAAGATTATTTGAAGTTGATTTATTATGATACAAAACTTCTATATTGTATTGAAGGTTTTGTGATATGTTTGACTATGGATGTGCTATTTTTATATCATTCATAGTTTTTGGTGAAATTATTGACATTTCATATGCTAGTTTTAATACGAATGTTTATGTTATGTTTAAACCTTTTCATATGGGAATGCATTGGACTTATTAAGTGACGGGTGGAGCCCGCTATAGCTCCTCGATGCATCGGTAGGTCTCATGGGACAAACTAGTGTCTTGGCACAAGTCCTTGACAAAATCTTATTTGTAGTCTTGGCACGAGGCCTTGGCTATGTGGTTATGATAGTCTGGCATTATGCATTCCAACATTATGAAAGTGGTTATTGATTTTTGCATGTGATTATTCGATTAGTAGAATATCCATGTGAATAAGTAAATGGCATTATTTCATTTTATTTATGCCATACCATGTTGAATGTTCATGTTTAAAAGGCTTTTGTTTTAGTTATACATTGCATTAAATGTTTATTCTTATTTATGAAAGTTTCCGCTATATTGTTATCCTTACTGGGCATTTGAGCTCACCCCTTTTCTATGTTTTATTTTTCCCAGGTAGTGAAGAAGTAAATTATGAATGACTTGCAGGGATATTATGAGGGGTTAATAGTGTGGATATGAAGATTTTGTTGTTGTAGTAGTTTTTTTTCACTTTGAAATGTAATGTAAAACTTTATGATTATATCTAGTGTTTCCAAGGCTACTAAACCAATCGGTCTTTCGGGATTTGATCTTTCTTGTGATCATGCCAATGTTATGTAATTAATGCACCGACTCTGGGTAACTGGGGTCGGGGCGTTACAATGGCTCTGCTTATGTACGTCTGCGGATCTTCATTATTAATAGTACATCTTTTTCAAAAAAACAACCGAAAACTGATATAATAAAAACTATAAATGTTATAAACGGCCAAATATATGTTTTAAATTTAAAATAATTTTTTAGGTTTATTTTATTAATTTCATAATTCCCTTTTGAATCCTCCAAAACAATTAATATTTTTTATGGTTTTAAAAACAATTATTTAAGTGTATGGATCTCCTCCACATAATAACGGGTATTATTTTTATAATTTTGTCTCTTGGAAGTATAAAAAAATGATAAAAACTATTGTTTGAGGAAAATAATGGGAAAAAACCATTGTATTGTTTATATTTTTGGTTATTTTATTATATAGAGTCCAAAACCTAATTAAAATAAAATCCCCCAAAATTATTATATTAAACAACACATGCTCTAATTTATCATCACTAAACCTCCTTGGAGAACATTAATTCTCTTCCCTACAGTCATTAGAATCCTCCCGATGTCCCTAGATTCTCTCCATAAGCCCCTCACAAGTATTTAAATTCACACACTCAAGTAGGGGACCCATCGTTCATCTTTTAAATTCTATAATATTTTTCCTTTTATGCATTTTATTTCCAATTCCTAATTTTGGGATATGTTATTAAATATCCCCCTAACATTCCATATTAATTATAAATGATGAGAGACCCATTTCTCTCCCACTAATACCTCCCATGTAGTTTTTTGGACACCTGATATAAGGCAAAATGTAAGAAAAGTATCATCATATTCTCATCTTTATTAATGTTCCTTTATTATCATACACAATTTATTTACAATTCATAATTTTTATACATGCCATTACACGTGGCAATTACTTAAAACTTAATGTAAAAATGATTAGAGAACAATTTTTCTCTAATTAACCCATTTTATTAAATTTTTGGGACACAGTTTTTCTGCTAGGATTTCACTGTGATTTTCCATGCGGAAAAAATTGTGTATTTAATACCATAACCATATCCAATCAATGATGATAACCTTTATTGACATATACTTCTCTAAAATTGGACGTTTATGTATGTATTATAAAGTCCTTAATTTTTGAATGAAATATGTTCATGAATAAACCCATGTTGTATGATCTATGTTTAACACTTAATCATGATAATGAAATTAAAGGTACATATGTGCAAAAATATTATATAGAACTCCAATGCATTCGATAATACTTAGTCTAATAAGACATCACTAAGGTATATGAGTTAATCCTGATTGATTTATTGGATTTTTTCCCTTATATTTTATTGGGAATTATCCTAGACCTATATTAATGATAATATGTTTTAAGATGTTTACAAATTTTACATTATATGATTATGATGTTATATCACGTATAATTGTTCATGTTTTTGTTTCATATAAGATTTACCAATTTTTATTCCTATTTTTTAATATGTATAACCTTATCTAATGTTTATTTCATTACTAATATTTATATCTCACCCCTTTCTTATAATTATTCCCTTGTTATCCTATGTAGTTTTAGAATCCATGGAATTTTATAAGCATGCTAAAGAATATTTTAATAATGTTGTTGTATCACAGTATCAAGATGTTAATCTATTTACCAAATTCACAAAGACACTAGACACTATGATATTTTTGTTTTTAATAAGTGAACTTTTATTTAGAAAATCATAAATATAATTGAAATAAATAACTGTTTTTTTATACCATGTACCAATATATACATGTCATCCCTGAATGAATTGACTTAGTAAGGACTACCATTTGGTCGGATAGAGTTCTATCTAAGAGGAAATTGCAAGTTACTAACTCTATTTAGTGCTGATCAACCTAGGGGTATAGCTCAATCATGAACCGAGGAGTTCAATTGCTCTGGCTTTTGTGCAACGTGCTCAACCTTTGTGCATCCAAAGTTGGTACTACCAAATCTCATTCTTGCAAAAAGGGTGATGGTATATCTACTAAGAAACCTATAGGTGATGTATTTGGTATATTCCCCCGTTGATATTCCACATCACTAGGAAGATCATTCATATAAACATGTATTGGAATCATGAATGGATTTCCACATGAAGGAATCCTAATATTAAAAAATTTAACATGTTCAAAATTGTAGGTCTGGGAAGAAGACATAAGAATGACATTAAGAACACTATAAAAGCTATGAATCATGTACCAATATTTATTAATTTCTATAAATGTTTATATGAACCATGTGAAAAGTATATAGATCATAGTATTGGGTTATAGATTTGACTACCATCAAACCAGAACTTGAGTTGCGAGCCTAAAAGTCGAACCAGAAACTATAAAAACAATCACTCAAACCAAACTCAATGATTACATTTGTAAGGTATAAACACCCCACATATATCACTATTTCATTCCAATCCTGCATATGTTCATCCTAGGACTACCCCAAGACTTCCTCCAATAGGCTAGGGGCTGGAGACCACCCGGAGTAGGCATATCCCAAAAATGGGAGGACGAAGACTAAAGTACCTATACACGTGCTCACAAATCCAAGTCCATAAAACAAAGTAATTTAAAGAAACTAAAACAATATTTTATTGTATCTAATATCCCATATTATAATATGAAAATAAATGTACTGCAATAGAAAAATGGAAAAAATACAAACCCAAAAAAAAACAATAAATGTACAACAAACTCTAAGGGTGAGGATTGAGTCAACATAAATATCCTGTTAAAAAATACATGTCCTGTCATGCTCCAGATATTCTCCTCCCACTCCATTTCATCCCAAAACACTATAAAAATTTTCATCGTATGCCTAAGACACACCACATGTGGGAATAACCTTTACATGGGTGATTATAACAATACATAGTAGGACAACCTAAAAACAAAAAACACAAAGCCCTAAGTAAAGTCACATAAATAAAATATATGAAAATCAATTAATAAAATAAAAACCCAAATATACACAAGAAATGTACGATGCCATAATGAGGTTATAAAAAACTATCATCTACATGATTCTACTAGAATTAAAACTCATTTTAGGAGAAACGACACCACAATACATGATAACATTATATACACTTGATGAATAAGTCGAGATCATTTTCTAATTCCCACCAATGTACATTTTTCTATCAATACCGTAATACATAGCTAGGGGGTCATTCCCATAACTATTAAGGGACACCATGAACTGAATCTATATAAATCAACTTTTTAGGGGTTCATATGTGAAAGATACCACGTACCCTAACTCTATAACCTGCCAGATAGAGGCTCAATCGCCAACATAGATTGGTCAGAACGACTCTAAAAACTCAAACAAAGGAATAATGGATGATAGAGGGTCTCACTCTAGTATCATATAAGGGCACAAAAAAATCAACATGCATCTCAACCTCTAGGTGGGATCCCAATCTAGTGATACATATGTAATGTCGCATTGTACCCTTTAGGAAAATGACAAAGGGAATGTAATAAACCTATGATGGTCCAAACTAATAAAACAAAGTTCCAAATACACTCTTTAATGGGTGCATAAAATGTACAAGGGGTTTCACGACATATCTATATATACCCATTACATCCCATATGGGAGGGCCTCACATGGCATATAGCCTCCCAATACATGACGTGTAGTGCATTGATGTGTACAGACACACAGTATCGTACCCATTTCTCCTAGCTGTGTCTATGTACGGGTAGACATGTATGTATATTAGTTCATGAATTTGGAATTCCTATGTACTCTACTAGTGTGACATTACATATGTAACCCATGTATGCCAAACTATGACATGTATGTGTGGGAGTGCATGAAGTTCCCTCAATATTTTAATTCAACCTATGTATATGTACCCATTAGAGTATATGATGAGTAAATAGGGGAAGACTAAACGTTTTGTGATAGGGTTCACATGTTACTTCATCCTTAATATCATTGAATACCATAGAGATGCTTATAAGAGGGCCACGTGTCCTGGTACAAGAGATTAAATTCCATGTTTATCGCAAAACCTACATTCTCTCCACATCATACTATTCCTCACTAGAGCCTCTTCCCTTGATGGAACCTAAAATTTCGGTTAAATAATGACATTGAAAACACATATAAATGGAAAAATGATATGAAATCTGTTGAGAAAGCATATCTATAAGTTATTATTCATTATGGATTGAAGAACATTGAAGAATGGGAACCAGGTTACCCAATACTATCTGATTCATCGAAATATCCTTTGTTTCACAATCTCTATTTCATCGCGATCACATATATATGATATTGGATAATTTCACCATGAAATAGTTTGAAAACGATTGATTGATCTGGACTTATCGAACCTGTTCCAAACAAAGAACACTATAGGTGAACAAAGAATAGGGGTAGAAAAGAACAAGAAAAAATAGTGGAATGGATATATGTCAATTTTTTGAATCGATCATGATTCGTTTCCAGGTGAATAAAAATTAATAAATCAATAATTAGAGTTAAATCTCCCAAAATCACCCCACAATAAAACCATCATGAAAATACGCACAATACATGGATCAATCCATTGATCTATTGATATATGTTTGTCGTATGAATCAAGAATGGGGGAAGGAAAGAATTCAGACAACATCCCTGCCACTATTTGAATAAGTCATTGATATAAAATAACATGGATTCATATTCATTGGGGGGATCCATTGATTCTGATATACATTTATCATCAATCTATGATCCAACAACCTCTCATTTAAGAGTAATCCTATGAATCTATCTCCAACATCCCTCTAGTGGTTCCAAGGTTATGTAGATAATGGTCAGATTTCTCCATAATAGTCAATTTAAATACTATTCAACTGATGTGTCAAGAAATAGAAAATAATTTTATTTATTTATTTATTTTATTCATTTTCATTACGATTTGGACATTTTTTTTCAAACTCCTTGTGATGAACACTATTAACACACTCATAAGGTAAGCTTTACAATTTTTTTCTTAATAGTGGCCATAGATTTTGGACTTGGGCCTCAATTTAGGGGTTATTCTACTTATTATGGTAATCCATTCATGCGTTCTATTTAATATATTTAATATATATCAATTATTTTTTTCCAGGAACCCCGAGCCTCATAATCACACGATAACTCAGTGCCTACTCTCGAAAAAAATCCATATAACATCCAAAATTTATACTTGTATAATATGAGATGTTACATTTATCTTCATGTATAAATAAAATGTTATAATACAATGAAATAGGTAAAACCTATTAATTACTCATCACCAATGATTCTATTGATGAAAAATCAACAAGAGACTAATAAAAATTGAATATTTTGAAAAAACTGTGTTAACATATTAGCAATAGATTAAATATAATTCATAATAAAACATTCAAAATTATGACTATGCATTTCATGTTTGTTATCATTATCTTTATTCCTTCCAAAATGAGTTACAAAAAAGTGGTTCCGTATTTACTGATTTATTTTTCATATGGTAATTTATTTATATTAATTTTTAGCTAATAAACCTTCATGGAATTCAAAACATTACCATATAATCTAAATTAAAAGATATCATTAGCAATCTATTTTTAATATTTTTCAGATATAAAAATGTAACCATGCATTAAAATTATCCATATGTAATAAATAATATATCTATTTATTGTTTTCATTGTGGTATTCTAATAACTATAATTAAAACAAAGAAAAAAATGTCCTGGACCCATATATTTCTATAATATAACACCATGGATGTTTGAAAAATATTCAATTTTAAAATGATCATACATTGGAATTTGATATGATGTTTAACAGTAATTTTTTTAAAGTAATTTTATTTTTAATGAATACTAAAATAACCCTTTCAAATAAAATGAATACTAGGGTAAGATGTTGAGAGGGGTTGAGTTAATTTTTAAAATAAGAATACCTCTGTCGAATATTCAATTATAAAAAATATAAATACGAAAATAAGATGTATGCATAGTGGAAAATTAATTATAAAAATAACATATAAATAATAGTTCATATAATTACAAAAAAACATTTATTGACCAATTATGTGTATCACAATAAATATTATAATCATTGATATTTGTTTAATTAATTATATTAATTATAAAATAATTTGATCAGGTTAACAAATATCATTGGAAGAGACTATGCTAATTTCAATATGGTTTATAAATGGAAAGTAAAAAAATTAAATTAAGCAATAAGTGTTTCATGATTATAATATATTTCCTATAAAAATTATATGATGTTTTAATTAAATATTGAATAAATATTTACTCAGGAAATGCATAAATGATAGAGGTAGAGACTGATTTGATAATGGATTTCTATAAAATAACATTCAGATCCCCTATGTCTCAACTTTTCAGGTTATGTGGTTTATATTATTTATCAATTAATATTATCATTGATCATGTAAAAAATGATATATTTATTCTTGGTGAAATTATATAGAAACTAAGTAACCTTAATTTTTTAATAGTGATCACTTATCCACTAGATTATGGTTGTGAGAGAAAATTGCGATGTTTTAGAGATAAGTGATTGATAAGAATGGAAAAAAACCATTACAATACTATCTTTTGTCTCTCATTTAAAATAGTACATTTTAAGATGAGTGATATAGAGTTATTGGTAGAAGGTAACTTAAGAAATTCAGAGATGATATTGTCTCTTAAAATGTTTTTAAGTGCGGTGGAGTTGATCACATTATTTCTTATATAGAATGTTCCAATCATTTCTCATTAAAATTTACTATCTCCCTCCAACAACCCCAATTTATTACATACAAAGTCCTATTCAGTATTTTCAAGTGTTTGTAAAATGTTAAAAATCATCAATGGGAATTAAAATAAATGGGGTCCCCAAAAAATTATTTTATTACCTATATATTGAATTTTATCTAGCTAATTTATATGAACCAATGAAGAATTAGTGTGATTCTTAGAGTTAAATGATTATATCAAGATTCCACAGGCTAGAATACGGATAGAACCAACTACATGGTGGCTCATTAGAACAAAGTTACATCTTTAATATTTCTATTATCTAGTTGTTTATTATCAATTGGTTGACTGATAGATAACCTGGATGAATGGTTGATATCTCAACTCAAAACTGGTATTTCCTATAATGATTTAACCATTTCAATTCCCCTTCATTCATATTTTAACACCAATAATTTATTAGGATGATTCAGATCTTGTGTTCAACACACCTATTAGATTAACGAAATTTCATGTAATTGAATTATCAATTATACTTAAATGTGATAAATTTATTTCCATTAATTATCTCCATTCCACAATATTGTTTTATATTAGTACAACTCAGATATATTAAATTTATGTTCTTGGATACATATTTGAGTGTCTATAATCAAGAAAAAAAATTATAGTGATAAGTAAATTAACTTATTTGGCGTAACTCCATAATATTTTGGTGAAAATATTTCTGAATTAATTTTATCATTGATATTATTCATTTCACGCATCACAGAAAATTTATTTTCATGATTCCAAACATTAAATTCACATAACAATAACTTAGTTTATGTTACATGCAATAAAAAAATTTCATATGTTACATGGAACAAAAAGGTTAGCGTCTATTACATGTAAGATTGACCTTCCTTGATGGCTTTCATAACATGTAAGACCAATTATAAACTAATAATAATATATTATTTAAATTATAATTATAATGGAATATAAACTATACACTATGTTTATGGATATGAATAGTGTTTACTAAATTATAAAAATATGTGGTGTACAGAAATATAAGATGAATTCATAGTTTACCAATTAGTGAATATAAAAAATGATTGAATATAAAGGAAAATTTTTCTACATTCACAATGCTATTTTATCAATGAAAAATTAAAATAATAAAAAAATTTACGTGATATTTTTTTAAGACCTATGTTATTTATTCATTAAAATATTTTTTAAATTTATCTAATATGTTTTATTGATTTATAATAAGAACACACCCAAATTAATTGTCACGACCCCCTCCCCACAAGGTGTATCCCTCCTGGGACGGCAATGTGAGAAGGGAGATAATGACCCCCAAGTCCCGCCTCCAGTAGGCCCTGGGTTGGCGACTAGCACCGAGGGTATAATAACATACAAATGGGAGGCATTACCCTCTATGAGAACACATGTAAAAGAGAGAGATAGAATAGACTCCAACCAACTCCAACTCATAACTGAAATATAAAATAAACCCAAGTACATATATGAATTGTCATGCAAAAGTACTAAAATGAAAAGGGAAAACCAAAAGTACCCAAAAGAAAGTAAAACGGCAGCGACCACAAGCCCGAACAGCTCCTCCTCCAACCAGAAGCTAGTAGTAACCCGCTTGATCTCCAACTTGCTCCAAGTGACCTGAAAAATAGTTTTTATGTACATAGGGTGAGTATAACAGTATACTCAGTAGGATCCTCCCCAAGCCTCTCGTGCAAAGGTAAAGAAAGCATGCAAAAGCCCAGTGAACAACAAGTGAAACTAACTCTTTATATAAACAGGTATACTAAGTTCCCAACCTCACCATGGCTACTCTCACCAATTAACGCATATAAGAATATGGAATATAGTAAAGAATATCAAGGGTACCCCGCTACTACTTCCCCACTGGTTTGCCGCTTTGCCCCAACGACATACGTCCTGTGCATCTCTCTCCAAAGGCTTGCCCGCAGACACCTGGGCTAAGCTCCACAATCTGCACCTCGTGCACCACATAGGCTTGCCCGCAGACACCTGGGCTAAGCACCACACCATCCTCACAACCAAAGTAACCAGGTAGTTTCCGGGAGCCACCATAGCTCGTATAACGTGTATCATACGTCGAGTATTATACCTCAAGCCATCACAGCCCATACGCCGAGTAAGGATCCTCAAGCCATCACAGCCTATACACGTTACACCTATAGTATTCCATAGGATACTATATCCAAAATATATGTGTGTGAAATAACGACAAGCCATTACAGCCCTCTACACACATATATCGGTAAAACTAACCACTATGCCTACCATCACAATGATCTACCAAGAGAAGAGAGCGGGGCCAAAGGGGGTAGTCAGCCATTCAACCTCCCATCAAAATGTTGGGGAAAACACCCCTAGGGCTCAGAATCCCCAAGGTGTCAGTTTCCCTTACCGACAGGGTGGAGTAGCGTATAGAAACACAAAAAGTACAGAATATATAAGTAACTCACATCCACACTATGGGAATTACCTAGTCTCAGATTCAACTGCAGCTAACGTCTCTCAGACCCCAGGCTGCTACTTCTAAGACTAAGTATCCTATAAGCACACCAACATTTTAAGAGATTTAATAGATTACTCTGTTCTCATTTATCAGTTCCACTGTGCATTAATTAATTCTTTAAAAATCAATTAATAATGAACAATTCCACATTAAACTGAATTAGCATCACATTCAAAAACAACTTCTCCTTTTTAAGATTCACATTACCTTTAAATTCCAGCATCTCCATCCCCGTGGATTTTCACCATTTAATCAAAAATTCATTACAGAATTACTTTTCCACATTCCCAGGCATTCTAGAAAAACATCCTATGCTTCTAAACACAAAGGAGGCTCAACACGGTGAGTAGATATACTACCCGTCGAGTCTTTTCCGCCTATAGAAAGAGCATATACCCATTCTCCCTCGACAGGCAAAACACGGAAAGCACGTGGAATACCCCGCGCGTCTTCGCCTCCTTCGAAAGAAGGGTAGCAAGACCAGCTGCCTTGAGTAGTGGGTAAAAGCAAAGAAGATTAACATTCAAGAAAACCGTAAGCAACCAGCAACCACATCCATCCCATTCCATCACCCCTGGTGTCCTCCCCGACACCCACATGCATAAACTGATGCATCTCGCCACTCTAGGCGTCATCTTCTTCCATAACCACATGGCCTCCATGCCTCCACATATCACAACAACCATCCAGGCTCACATCACAGCACAAGCAGCAGGAAAACAAACATCACATCATGGGCTCTTGACCCTTTAACAAACAAGAGGGTAACTCAGAACCCTTTTATAAATTCCCACATAATCTGTTCTCTAATCCATATTGAATTAACAGATTTGTTATTCGTAGGTTCCAATCATGGATACCTAATCAGTAAGCTATCACAATTAAATAACCATGCTTACTTCCCTAATTTGATTATCCTCAAATTAGAACTACAACAACAGCAACAACCAGATTAATTTACATTCCTCTTTTTCTTTAGCCAGTTAATTAACAATTAATTCCGGCTTTACGTTCATTATCAAATTTCTATCATGAACGAACAAAAAATCAAAGAAAACATAGATTTCACTATATCTAGAAAAACATGAGGCAAACCGTTATCACGGTATAAAGAAACAACATGCGATCAACCCATTCTTTTAATCCAGTTCAAGTATTTAATTAGGTCAATTTCATTGTGATCCAAAGGGATAAATCATGCTAATTCTACGATTCCACATATACAATTAGAGAAGCCATGAATCCCCTACCTCAAACAGTTCCCCACGTTCTTTATCCACACAACAGGTCACGATTCTCCCCTCGCGACAACTGCATCCACCGGAGAATGCTGCGGTACGACAGTACCAACCAACCCCATTAGAAAACCCATTAGAATCTTGGTGAAAACATGGTATAATTATGGAAAAGAGGATAAGAGAAGATGAAACCCAAAAGAATGACGATACAACATACCTTATATCGAAGATTGATCGACACGGTTCGGTTGCATCCAAAACAGAGTAGAACCAATCCTATGAGTAAAGATTGATTGTGCAACTCCTACGGAAAGGATTGAAAGGTTCTAGAGACTCTTAGTTGAGAAAAAAAAGGAAAGAACAAGGGAGAATGATATCTCGTCCCTTTTTGAACATTAAACGAGGTGACAGTTTAAGATCCGGTTAATTCTCCATTAAAAACAGATCGCATTAACCCACGCGGTTTGACCAAGTAAAACATTCCAAGCCTTAGGAATAATTAATATAGGATTTATGGCATTTGAATCGGCCTTAAGAGCCCTTAAAATAAGGCTTTAAATGTATTTTACCTTAAAGGAAACGTAAAAAGGGGCAAAACTGTAGGAGTCTGGAAACACTGTTCACCCACCGTTATTGTACATGAAATCGATCTGTGAAACCGATCTGTGAAACTAATCTGTCACACTATTCTGTGAAACCGATCTGTGAAACTGATCTGTCACACCGATCTGTGAAACTGATCTGTCACACCGATCTATGAAACCGATCTGTGAAACCGATCTGTGAAACCGATCTGTGAAACTGATCTGTGAAACTGATCTGTCACACCGATCTGTGAAATTGATCTGTGAAACCGATCTGTGAAACCGATCTGTGAAACCGATCTGTGAAACCGATCTGTCAGACCGATCTGTGAAACCGATCTTTCAGACCGATCTGTGAAACCGATCTGTCAGACCTATCTGTGAAACCGATCTGTCAGACTGATCGGTGAGACCGATCTGTTAGACTGATTTATGAAACTGATCTGTCAGACCGATCTGTTACTGTTCATAAAACTGGAAACACTGTTCACAGAACTGGAAAATTGGCAGAGTGTTGGGGATAAGTCCCCTTGGCCTCCCGGAACACCTCCAACACCAAAATTCCACAAAGTAATAGACCAGAGAGGTCCGGGCCATTAAATTAGATACCTATCAAAACATTCTCGTCCTCGAGAATTAAAAACCAACCCAGAATAAAAGAGGAGTCCGAACAACCACCCCATAAGATACCTCTCAGGGGAAAACCACCATGAGTTGTTTGAAATCTAGAAAAAAACTACGACATCTTGGAGTATGGGAACAAATAATCCATACCCAAACAATTCAAACATAACATATCATCAAAGGTGCATAAATAAAACAAGAAGGGTCCAACCACAAAGAAAACATAATTAAATGAAAGGAGTTAAACATTGAACAACTCTGGGTACTAAGCACGTATCTATGACTCACGCTCCCAGGTACTCTCCTCCATGCCACCGTGTTGACACAAGACACGAACTAAGGGGATACAACTCCCACGCAACACCTTCTCCTTGCAGTCTTGGATCTCCACAGGTCGCTCCTCGAAGGTTGCATCATCATCAATATCGATCTCTCCCCAATCGATAACATGAGATTCATCATGAAGATAATGACGGAGCTACGATACATGGAAAACATCATGTATCCGACTCATCTGAGGGGGAAGTGCTACTTGATATGCCACATCTCCAACATGAGCTAACACCTCGAAAGGCCCAATAAACCGTGGAGAAAGCTTACTTCCACGACCAAACCTTCGCTGCCCACAACGGGGAGTCACCTTCAGAAACACATGATCCCCAACATTAAACTCTAACGGTCTCCTTCTTTGATTAGCATAAGATTTCTGACGATCTTGTGCTGTCTTCATCCTCTCACGAATCACTTGAACCATCTCTGTCGTATTCTAGACTAGTTCTGGTCCGAGAATTGAGGACTCTCCGATCCCAGTCCAACACAACGGAGAACGGCATGGCCGGCCATACAAGGCTTCAAACAGCACCATGCCGATGGTAGAGTGAAAAATATTATTGTATGCGAACTCTACCAAGGTTAAGTGCTTCACCCATGAACCTCCAAAATCAAGAACACAAGAGCGCAACATGTCTTCAAGAGTCTGGATTGTTCTCTCTGTCTGACCATCCGTTTGAGGATGAAAAGCAGTGCTAAGGAATAGTTGAGAGCCAAAAGCATGCTGGAGACCTCTCCACACCCTAGAGGTAAAACGAGGATCTCGATCAGAAATGATCGTCTTAAGAACTCCGTGATGCCTCAACACCTTCTCCAGATACTGCCTCGACAAAACCTCCACTGAGCTCGACTCCATGATTTCTATGAAGTGGGATGATTTAGTTAAACGATCCACTACCACCCATATAGCATCATGTCCTCCCGGAGCTCGAGGTAAACCTGTAACAAAGTCCATTGAGGTGTCCTCCCACTTCTACTGAGGAATCTCTAATTGCTGGAGAAGACCACCAGGAACACGTTGTTCGGCCTTCACCTTCTGGCAGACTAAACATCGAGACCCACATTCTGCAACTGTACGCTTCAGCCCAGGCCACCAAAACTGACTCCTCAAGGATCGGTACATCTTCGTCACACCAGGATGTACCGCCAAGGGTGAACTATGGATCTCTCGGAGAACGGTCTCGCGCATTGCCAAGGGAACAAAAAGCCTACCATGATACAACACTCGGTGTTGTTCATCCTCCGACCAACCATCAGGGGCCTCCCCACAAACAACTCTGTCTCTCCAAACTTCCACCTCTAGATCACCCAACTGAGACTCTTCCACCTTCTGCATCAGAGATGACTGCACCGTCATCTGGAAAAGGAAACCTCTACCTCCAACCTCTTCCATATCAAGATTAAAAGCTTCTAGCTCTTCCATAACTCTCCAGGAATCACCAGATTCACGCACAACATCATTACGTGACTTTCGGCTTAATGAATCAGCTACAACGTTCCCTTTCCCAGGTGTATACAATATTTCAAAGACGTATTCCTGCAAGAACTCCATCCACCGACGTTGCCTCAAGTTCAAGTCACGTTGGGAGAAAACATAACTCAAACTCTTATGATCGGTGAAAACCACAAAGTGCTCACCAATGAGGTAATGTCTCCACAACTTCAGAGAAAACACCACGGCTGCCAACTCAAGATCATGGATGGCATAGTTGCGTTCATGGGGACGCAACTGCCGAGACCCATAAGAAACAACTGACATCTGCTACATGATAACACAGCCTAGCCCCAGATGTGAAGCATCACAGAAAACATCAAACTGGACTCCCTCTGCTGGAAGACAAATTACTGGAGCACTTACCAACTTCTCCTTTAGATATTCGAAAGCTGCCTAAAACTGATCAGTCCATATGAACGCTTGATCCTTCCTGGTCAAAGCTGTTAGAGGAGTCGCAACTCGGGAGAAATTATCCACAAACCTCTTATAATAGCCTGCGAGACCAAGGAAATTTCGCACCTCTGACACGGTCTTGGGGGCTGGCCAAGACACCACTGCTTCTATCTTCGAAGGATCCACATCTACTCCCTGTTGGGACACAACATGTCCCAAGAAACTAACTTCTCGATCACAGAACTCACACTTGGACAACTTCCCAAACAACCGATGTTGGCGAAGAACTCCAAAAACGGCTCATAGATGCTCTGCATTCTCCTCTTCAGATGTGGAGTACACAAGGATGTCGTCAATGAAAACCACAAAAAACATGTCCAGGAATTCACGGAACACAGCATTCATCAACCCCATGAAAACAGCTGGAGCATTTATCATGCCGAATGGCATTATAAAAAACTCATAATGCCCATGACGACAACGGAAAGCAGTCTTCGGGATATCCTCATCCTTTACACACATCTGATGATATCCTGACCATAATTCTATCTTTGAAAACCAACTTGCACCCTTCAGTTGATCGAATAGGTCATCAATCCACGGGAGAGGATAGCGGTTCTTTATTGTCACTTTGTTTAACCGACGATAATCGACGCACAACTGCAAACTGCCATCATCCTTTTTCACAAAAAAAAACTGGTGCACCCCACGGTGACACGCTTGGCCGAACAAAACCACACTGCAACAGACCATCAAGCTGAATACGTAGATCTCGTAACTCAGAAGGGGCCATCCTATACGGAGACATAGAGATAGGAGACGCTCCCGGCTGTAGCTCGATCCCAAACTCGATCTCTCGTCGAGGGGGTAAGGATACAACATCTTCTGGAAAGATGTCAGGGTACTCCTCTACGACCCTAGGAAACGCCAGCTGTTGAACCTCTGAAGAACTTAGCATCATCCCATCCATCATGGATGATAAGGATGGAACTCGTCTATGACTCATCCGAGGATCTCTCTCACCAACAAACACCACTTCCTCTCCATCTTCATCAAAGAAAACGACCTTCTTCCTGTAGCAATCCACAATAGCCTCCACTGAATACAACCAATCCATGCCGAGGATGACATCATATGGTTGTATTCGTAAACATAGGAAATCTCCCCAAGAGCGGTGCTGCCCCAACACTAGCTCACAGTCTCTACATACTTCAAACAAGCTAGCTCGACCTCCAACTGGCGTAGTCAACACCAAGGGCACTGGAAGCCTCTCTACCTCAAGTCCCAAAGCATGGACAAGGGTAGGGGATATAAAGGAGTGTGTCGCTCCTGAATCAAACAAGGCATACACCAAGGTAGAAAACAAGCAAAGGGTACCTCGGACGACGTCTGGCTCGCCTGGGGCTGGCAACGCTAGAGCATGAAGTTGACCACGACAACCTCCACAGCATCTCTGACCCTGATGACGACCACCACCATGGCCGCGCTCTGCTCTCTGAGGACGGGGAGCGTCATGGGGTTGTCCTCTGCCTGCTCCATCTACCCTCTGGTGATCTAAAGCTGGTACAACCTGTTGCTGCTACCTCGGCTGGAACTGCCTCAACGGAGGAACCTGGATTGGAGCGCCTGGTGCACGATGACTGCTCTGAATAGTCGGGCACTCCCGCTATTGATGACCACGACCACCACAAGAAAAACAAGCGCCTGATCCCTTGGCATAGGCCTGAGAGTTGCTGCCTCCGGAGAAACGAGATGGGAAGGTCTGGGACCTACCCCCAGGTGAACGAAAACTCTTCTGTCCTGAAAACCGGGAACCCCGGACCATAGCTCTACTTCGTGAGGAATCATGACGATTCCCCTCTCATGACGATCCATTCCTGGTCAAATTCCTCTCAACAACCTCTACCCTCACCAGCACCTCAAGATATGTCTTCAGCATAAATGGGGTGACCTGGCGCTGGATCTCTAGACGCAAAGACTCCTCGAAGTGCTTCACCCTGGCCTCATCATCTGGTAACAGGTCTGAAGCATATCGTAGAAGGTTCCTGAAACGGATTCCAAACTCTTGAACACTAGAGCTCCCCTATCGAAGGGTGAGTATCTCCTGGCGACTGGACGCCTTCGCAGTCGATGAAAGAAACTCGACTCTAAACTTGTCTCGAAACTCCTCCCATGAGATCGCTGACTCCTCACGATCCCTGAGGAACAAGAACCACCACTGTCTCGCCGCTCCACGCAGCATCGTCACAACCAAGGAAACCCAGTGTTCTTTCCGAGCACGAATCGAACTAAAGCCTATCTCGACCTCCTCCAACCAGTCTTCTGTGATTACATCTGAAACAGAGCCCTCGCACGTTTGTAGACTCTGGCGCTGAAACTCTCGGAGTGTCTTCCTCCAAGTGTCATCATCTTCAACCTCTACCGGGCAGCAATCTGCGGGAACAACCTGCTGGGGATCTTCTGCGCCAACTTGACGAGGACGTCGACCTGGATCCATACCTATAAAATAACAAATGTTAGAGCTCCTAATCCTGGAATATGCAAGACTCAACATTTATTAATTAATTGTTTTGTTTTATTAATTTTAGGTTACCTATCCCAAGGTCTACCCATTCAAACACAGGCGCAAAGAATAATGATGCATGATACTTTCCTAGGTCTCTACCCTGCAACCAGTATCACTTTTTTTAGTAGCCATCGTAAACTTAATGGTCCGTGCAACAGATCATAGGGGGCCCTGAACGCCTATGTCTCTGCCGTTCTCCAGTGTTTACCCCACTTGCTAAACATGAATGGCATCGTTGCCCTACCATCCCATGCATCCTCACCTGTGCCTAACTCCAAACTCCATCCTATCCCTCAACCAGACCATTAATACCACTCTGTCACGACCCCCTCCCCACAAGGTGTACCCCTCCTGGGCCGGCAATGTGAGAAGGGAGATAATGACCCCCGAGTCCCGCCTCTAGTAGGCCCTGGGTTGGCGACTAGTACCGAGGGTATGATAACATACAAATGGGAGGCATTACCCTCTAAGAGAACACATGTAAAAGAGAGAGATAAAATAGACTCCAACCAACTCCAACTCGTAACTGAAATATAAAAGAAACCCAAGTACATATATGAAATGTCATGTGAAAGTACTACAAATGAAAAGGGAGAACCAAAAGTACCCAAAAGAAAGTAAAATGGGAGCGAGCACAAGCCCAAACAGCTCCTCCTCCAACCAAAAGCTAGTAGTAACCCGCTTGATCTCCAACTTACTCCAAGTGACCTGAAAAACAGTTTATATGTACATAGGGTGAGTATAACAATATACTCAGTAGGATCCTCCCCAAGCCTCTCGTTCAAAGGTAAAGAAAGCATGCTAAATCCCAGTGAAAAACATGTGAAACTAACTCGTTATCTAAACAGGTATACTAAGTTCCCAACCTCACCACGGCTACTCTCACCAAGTAACGCATACAAGAATATGGAATATAGTAAAGAATATAAAGGGTACCCTGCTACTACTTCCCCACTAGTTTGCCGCTTTGCCCCAACGACATACGTCTTGTGCATCTCTCTCCAAAGGCTTGCCCGTAGACACCTAGGCTAAGCTCCACAATCTGCACCTCATGCACCACATAGGCTTGCCCGCAGACACATGGGCTAACCACCACACCATCCTCACAACCAAAGTAACCAGGTAGTTTCCGGGAGCCACCATAGCTCGTATAACGTGTATCATACGTCGTGTATTATACCTCAAGCCATCACAGCCCATACGCCGTGTAAGGATCCTCAAGCCATCACAGCCTATACACGGTAAACCTATAGTATTCCATAGGATACTATATCCAGAATATATGTGTGTGAAATAACCACAATACATTACAGCCCTCTACACACATATATGGGTAAAACTAACCACTGTGCCTACCAGCACAAAGATCTATCAAGAGAAGAGAGCGGGGCCAAAGGGGGTTGTTAGCCATTCAACCTCCCATCAGAATGTTGGGGAAAACACCCCCCCAGGGCTCAGAATCCCCGGGGTGTCAGTTTCCCTTACTGACAGAGTGGAGTAGCGTATAGAAACAAAAAAATTACAGAATATATAAGTAACTCACATCCACACTATGGGAATTACCTAGTCTCAGATACAACTGCAGCTAACATCTCTCAGACCCCAGGCTGGTACTTCTAAGACTAAGTATCCTATAAGCACACTAACATTTGAAGAGATTTATTAGATTACTCTGTTCTCATTTATCAGTTCCACTGTGCATTAATTAATTCTTTAAACATTAATTAAGAATGAACAATTCCACATTAAACTGAATTGGCATCACATTCAAAAACAACTTCTCCTTTTTAAGATTCACATTACCTTTAAATTCAAGCATCTCCATCACCGTGGATTTTCACCATTTAATCAAACATTCATTACAGAATTACTTTTCCACATTCCCAGGAATTCTAGAAAAACATCCTATGCTTCTAAACACAAAGGAGGCTCAACACGATGAGTAGATATACTACCCATCGAGTCTTTGCCTCCTATAGAAAGAGCATATACCCATTCTCACTCGAGAGGCTAAACACAGAAAGCACGTGGCATACCCCGCGCGTCTTCGCCTCCTTCGAAAGAAGGGTAGCAAGACCAGCTACCTTGAGCAGTGGGGAAAATTAATGCAGATTAACATTCAAGAAAACCGTAAGAAACCAGCAACCACATCCATCCCATTCCATCACCCCTGGTGTCCTCCCCGACACCCACATGCATAAACTGATGCATCTCGCCACTCTAGGCGTCATCTGCTGCCATAACCACAAGGCCTCCATGCCTCCACATATCACAACAACCATCCAGGCTCACATCACAGCACAAGAAGCAGGAAAACAAACATCACATCATGGGCTCTTGACCCTTTAACAATCAAGAGGGTAACTCAGAACCCTTTAAGAAATTCCCACATAATCTGTTCTCTAATCCATATTGAATTAACAGATTTTTTATTCGTAGGTTCCAATCATGGATACCAAATTAGTAAGCTATCAAAATTAAATAACCATGCTTAATTCCCTAATTTGATTATCCTCAAATTAGAACTACAACAACGACAACAACCAGATTATTTTACATGCCTCATTATCATTAGCCAATTAATTAACAATTAATTCCGGCTTTACGTTCATTATCAAATTTCTATCATGAACTAACAAAAAATCAATGAAAACATAGATTTCACTATATCTAGAAAAACATGAGGCAAACCGTTATCACGGTATAAAGCAACAACATGCGATCAACCCATTCTTTTAAACCAGTTCAAGTATTTAATTAGGTCAATTTCATTGTGATCCAGAGGGATAAATCAGGTTAATTCTACGATTGCACATATACAATTAGAGAAGCCATGAATCCCCTACCTCAAACAGTTCCTCACGTTCTTTATCCACACAACATGTCACGATCCTCCCCTCGCGACAACTGCATCCACCGGAGGATACTGCGGTATGACAGTACCAACCAACACCATTAGAAAACCCATTAGAATCTTTGAGAAAACATGGTATAATTATGGAAAAGAGGATAGGAGAAGATGAACCCCAAAAGAACGACGATACAAACATACCTTATATCGAAGATTGATCGACACGGTTCAGTTGCATCCAAACAGAGAAGAACCAATCCTAGGAGTAAATATTGATTGTGCAACTCCTACGGAAAGGATTGAAAGGTTCTAGAGCCTCTTAGTTGAGATCAAAAAGGAAAGAACAAGGGAGAATGATATCTCTTCCATTTTGAAGATTAAACGAGGTGACAGTTTAAGATCCGGTTAATTCTCCATTAAAAACAGATCGCATTAACCCACGCGGTTTGACCAAGTAAAACATTCCAAGCCTTTGGAATAATTAATATAGGATTTATGGCATTTTAATCGGCCTTAAGGTCCCTTAAAATAAGGCTTTAAATGTAGTTTACGTTAAAGGAAACGTAAAAAGGGGCAAAACTATAGGAGTATGGAAACACTGTTCACCCACCGTTACTGTACATGAAACCTATCTGTGAAACCGATCTGTGAAACTGATCTGTCACACCGATATGTGAAACCGATCTGTGAAACCGATCTGTGAAACTGATCTATCACACTGATCCGTGAAACTGATCTGTCACACCGATCTGTGAAACCAATCTATGAAACTGATCTGTGAAACCGATCTCTGAAACTGATCTGTCACACCGATCTGTGAAACTGATCTGTCACACCGATCTGTGAAACCGATCTGTGAAACCGATCTGTGAAACCGATCTGTCAGACCGATCTGTGAAACCGATCTGTCAGACCGATCTGTGAAACAGATCTCTCAGACCGATCAGTGAGACCGATCTGTCAGACCGATCGGTGAGACCGATCTGTCAGACCGATCGGTGAGACCGATCTGTCAGACCGATCTGTGAAACCGATATGTCACACCGATCTGTGAAACTGATCGGTGAGACCGATCTGTCAGACCGATCGGTGAGACCGATCTGTTACTGTTCATAAAACTGGAATCACTGTTCACAGAATTGGAAAATTGGCAAAGTGTTGGGGATAAGTCCCTTTGGCCTCCCGGAACACCTCCAACACCAAAATTCCACAATGTAATGGACCGGAGAGGTCCGGGACATTACATTAATGATTTTAAAAACCTATATTTTTATTAAGTCATTTTACGCCTTTTTATGCGAGCCCATTTTAAATCCAATTTTTTAAACAATTATTGATATAATATGTCAAAATAATTTTTTTATTGTAAACATATAAATTAGTTTATAAAATGTTTTTTTCTATTTTTAATAAAGGTTTCATCTTTTTATGAATAAATGAAAATATTGGATTTTATTTAAAAAATGTTTATTCATCTATTGTATTTATAATGTTATGTTAATATTTTAAATGGTGTAATAGTTTAATTTTACAATTATTTTATATATTTATCCAATTACGGTCATTAGAACCAATTTCACAATGATATTGGGTAAAAACATAGCAATATTTTCATCAGTTTAACTTTAAAAACCTGATGTGTAGTCCCGAAAGTGGGACTAATTGTAAATTAATTTATACTAAATCTGTGGTAAGATTTTGGAAAAATGGATTCCATATATTTAGTCATCATAATTTATAATTTCTTAAAATTTTAAATTTTTTTGACAAAAATATTTATTAATGTAATGAAAATTAATTACATCTATTAAGCGGAAAATTTGGTTAATAAAGTATTAAACCTTAAATTTAAGAAACAAATTACCTATACACAAGTTAAACACCCATTGGATAGAAATATTTTGACCATAATATCATTTTTATTTACCATGGTCCATTATTGTATCCACATGAAATATAAAAACTATCCGTGGAATTCTCACTTCAAATATTTACAAGAGTGCAACTCCTCCTATACAATAAATGACCACCATATCTACCCATTTATCACACCTCATAAACCACATATGTTCAGCCAAACCCGAAAAAATACACTTCCAAAAAAACCCTCCATTCTAACTTAGAATCCTCCATTTGGGATACAATCCCTTTAGGTAATCTTTTTGGCACAAACCAAATAGAGTTACCTGATTTAGATGTAGCATCCTCTCTCAAGCTCCTTCCCTTTATTTTACTTCTTCACCCAATCCACTACCTTTATTCCATTATTTTGTGAAGAAAACCAGTAAAATCAATATATGAGGATGTTTTTATTCATAGAGTTCAACCTACACTTACACTCCTTCATCTAATAGATATCGATCATACTATTTCTGTGTTTGGCGAACTACTACCTCACGAAATGATGATTGTTCATTTTTTATTTACCACCCATCATGGTGTCCATTATAAAGAAAAAAATATTTTCATATATAATATATATATATATATATATATATATTATTTTTCTATTCTTCTATATTGCACTTTCAATACACATCTTGTTTTCTTTCCATTTGGTGTTAATATGATAATATCGTTTGAGGAAGTGTGTACTACCACCCCCTCAATGCTTTGTGATTCATTCACAAGCTAAATGGAATGTATTAAATATGGATTTAGTGTGAGTGAATGATATAATAATTCTACCAAAATAAATAAATATATATATACACATACATATATACAAAGGTCATTTACATACTTCCTATACGACAACAGAAATGAAATCAACATTCATGCGTATATACAACTTAACGTTTCAATGAACAATATATTCCATTTTAACTTGTTTATGATATAAATTATTATAATATACATTTAATATATATATATATATATTATATTTATACCATTATTTAAATTCGAGAATCATGATATAAGTATAACCCCCAATGATATAAAAAATTAAGAGACATACGAAGAGAAATGAAAATATTACCCAAAGTGAAACCATAACATATTATCATTATCAAGCGGGTAATATAAGTTTGTAATAAAGTCATAAATTGTATTATATATTATTATATGGCCATATAAACGTTTTATAATAAATGTATATTTGTTATACTTGTGATTTTAATGATTATGATGAGAGTCAACACACATGGTAATGATATTTCTTCTCACTTTTAATTTCTGTGATGTACATGTTATGTTCAAAATTCATTCATTTTTTGTGGTGTATCTACAGAACAATAATTTTATATATTTATTTTATAATTAATTATATGTTTATTAACATGCCTATTATATGATCCTTATTTCATGGGGTTTATGTTTCAAAAGATACCAAATCATAAAATACATTTGTCTCAATTTTCCTTCTTTGAGACTCATGTTTTATTATGCACCTAAAACCTAATTTTGAGGTGTATATGATTCCATTTCATATAATGAATATATATATATATTCATTGTATTTTAATCTTCATTTAATTTCCTTTATTACATGGAGAGTATGATCCATGTTACCAAGTTATAAGTGTTTGTTTATATAGTCTCATCACTTCTTTCAACATTGTTTATGTTTATTCTTCTGTGGATGAAATCATATGATCCATCTCTTAAAAAAATTAATCAAATTTTCTCTCCCATGGTTATTCATGTTATTGTGATGTATTGGTACCATTTTTCTACTATTGTTTTTTCAAAATATAGCCAAGAATGTGTTTTTATAAAATTCCCAAATTTACCCTCCCTTTGGAGAGAAATCTATGTTATCTAAAAAAGATTTCAAATAATATTATACCATTATAGTATATGATTTAGAAGAAATTTTTACCATTTTTGTCATTTACCAACAACTTCAAGGGAATATTATTATCTATTTCTGGGAAGGCATTATTTAAAACCTTTTAACTGTGTAAAAATAATGTTCCTTTTTACCTCTTGTGACATGTACAAATTTTCCTACCATCATTCCATTGATGATTCATTTTCATTTTAAAAGGTTAATCATTAAGAAAATGTTTTGAAAAGTAATTTTAATGGATTTTTTTCATGATGATTTAATGTCCTCTTTTTTTGTGTTCATGGAACTTTATAATAAAATTATTTTTAAATGGTTTTATGAATATAGAATCCCTTTTCAATGAAGAATGGATATTTTTTTCATGAAATGTTTTTGAAATATATTTTACAATAATTTTCTATCTATTATGAGATTCAATTTTGTTACTCATGCCATTATAGGTAAATATCCACTGGTGCTATTTGAAATCCTTTCGTGGGTGGTTTATGGTTTAATGTAATCATGTTTAAGAAACCGATATAACTTCCACATGTTTTATGCTTTTGAAGCCCAATTCTTCTCATCTGTTTTTAATTCGTAAAGTGATTATGAAACCGATATATTTTCATAGGTTATGATCTGATTAATCTTTAATGATGCCCATTTTATTTAATGGGTTATTAATTTTTTATATTTTTTTCTTTATATGGATCATGATATGATTATCATGTGGCACATGTTTCATAGATTTTACTATTCTATGGGTGGGAACTATATCTCCTTCAAACTCATTGGATAATGATAAATTTATATGAGATCAAAAGGTTAATGGGTTTTATCCCAAGAATATAATAAAGAGGCTTCATGGGTTTTATCCCAAGCCAATATGAAATATGGTTTTTTTATTGTAGCCTATACCTAATAGAACAAAGGCTCATGGTTTGTTTTGCTATCCTAAAAGAATGAAGCATCATGGGTTTTAACCAAATTATAAAATAAATAGGGTATATGGTTTGTAGACTAATTCTTAAGATATGAAGGTACATTAGTTATATCATAAGCCTAATCAAAAGTGGGTACACAGGTTCGTAGCCCAAGCCTGAAGTAGGTACACAGGTTATAGCGCAAGCCTAAAAAGTTATAAAGGAATTAGTTGGTAACTATGAAATAGATGTTTATATTTTTATACACATAAAAAAAATCTTACGTATTTTTCATTATTTATTATTTCATGGCTCATTATATTTATTTCCTTATGATTAATGTTTTATGAACTGTCATGATTTATCCCGTATCTCATGTTCAAGATCTCTGATATATAGGGTATTATCTCCTAATATTTCATTCACATCATTATGACTATATGTTTATGTTTATGATTGCATGTATCCCTTTTTTACCATTATAGTGCATCTGATCTCACACCTTTCTTATATTTCTTTTGACTAGGTTATGAAAAATTCTTTTTGGTAGAAGTATTAAAGGTGGAGATCATTATGAGTGATGTTGAAGATCTTTCACTAGGATAAATGATTTTTTTTTGAGTTTCCAAAGATAATAAACTATTACGGTCCTTAGAAATATATTTTGTAAATGTACTGAATATTAATCTAAAATGATTTAATATCCAGGTATGGTAAGTCTGACTGCTATAGTTGGTATCAAAGGAATGGTTTAGTCATCCTTTTGAAACTAGGATGACAAAATCTTACTAACATCTAAATTTATTTTTCTAAATATATGTCTAGTGATGTCTCTCATGATATGTATAAGAATGAGATAAAATTTAGGAAAATTACCTGGAATATTGGTAAAGGATTGAGGGAGTGGTTTCCTAGAAATACCTCCCTATCTAGATACTAAAAGTTGATGTGTCTCTGGAATATATTTATCTAGGGTCAGAAAATCTGACTGGATGTTTTGGTCATGACTCGAGGTAATTTGGTACATGACAATGGGCCTCACTTAACTCCAAGTTTTACACTCCTGTGGGTTATGCATTGGAATTTACAAACTCTTCACAAACTTTAAAAAAGTATTTAGATATAAGTTTGCAATGAATGAACTAGGATAAACCCAAGGTGTCATTGATTATTGAAGGTGTCGTGATTTAGAAATCTTATAATTAATTATTTTCATGAATATTTGGTTTTCATATATAATAATTAATTTTCACACTATGCTTCTCATTTTAGTTAATGATGGGAACTAAATTAATGCTGAATGCGATGGATGATTTTATCATGAGCTCTCAAGTGGGATGGTCACTAGAGTGAATGATATCATGATCATGACTAATCATTTTTCAGGGAACGTGATTAATAATTCTTACTTTAACCAACTATTAGAATCAGAAATGAAGAGAAATAATGTGTTCATTAAGAGTGCATATAATGGAGATGATGGAGAAACGAAAAATTGGTTACCTTTGTGTCAATAATGTGGATGGAATCACCCAAGTGAATTTCATAGAGGATAAATAAAGTGTTTTTTTTTGTTTAAAATAAGGAAAAAAAACAAGTGACAGAAAGGTAAAAATGATGATTTTGGTTAATGAAATGGATGTAAATTTGGGACTACCTATATCATCATAGAAGGTTAAATGATTAAATTTCGGGAGAAAACGGTATTTATGAAACCCAATTTCCAAAGAGGAATGTTCCTGATAAGAATCAACAAGGTGGTGCGAGTAAATGATACATTATAGATGATTAAGATACTACAAATGAAATGTAAAAAAGAAAAAGGTATTATATTTAATGGATTAAGGATTATGTAATTTAAGTATTTATGTATTTGTATTCAAATGTTATGAATACTAAAATATAAATGTATAGTTCTGCTTATGTTTTTTTCGATTAATATTTAAATGTATTTTTAGACTAGTGTACTGCTTTAATAGAAATATGATATTTTGGATAAGGGAAGGAAACCCTTAACATGTTATTTATGATATAATAAGGTAGTATGGATAATGATATGTGGGAAATGAATAAGTAAATTTGGTAGTATTTATTTCCTTGGATCTAAAGAAGTACTTGTAAGTAGGTGTTTTCTGCTACCTATAAATAATTTTACATCATTTTTGGATTTAAGGTGTAAATATAATATATATTGGAATGAGGAAGTATGCTAGTTTTTCAAAAGGATTTATGGTAATTCAAGTCATTACCATGTTTCTAGAGAATATATGATGAGGTTATTCACATTATTAAAATATTACAACCAAGAGCTACATGGTTCTACATAGTGGAATCAATGTTAATTTTATTTCATGACTCTATTTCTAATGTTTGGGAATTATTTTATCTTTGATAAGGTTTATAAGGTTAAACATTCATGAAGGGTTTATGTTAAACTTGTGAGGAAGTATTTCTGTAATGTGTTTCTATTAAAAACCATGGTTAATAGGATAATGAGTGATTAAACTTAATTCAATAATTTACATATCCAATATTATCATAGAATTGTTTTAGATAAGGACATCATGTGTGTTGGGTGACAACCAATCATGTTCAATAAGGTCGTTGGTCTTGAACCCATGACTGAAATATGATAAGGGTTTCATGCATACAACTAGCCTATGCGATTACTTGGTTAATGAATAATTATTATTTTTCAATAAATATTTATTATGAACTAATATTGTTACTTTTTGTTTTTATTTATTATTACATGTTTTATTTTTTAAGAGACAAATAGATATACATTTTATTCATTTATAGGCCTTAGGATCCAATAAAAGTGTATTTTAGTGCTTTATTCATCAAAGTTATTTCTAAAAATTATTTCCATGTGTTAATGGATGTATTAATGTAATTTTAATGAAAAAAACATTAATTAATTTTTTATAGTAATATTTCTTGAATAACTCAATGTATTGAAAGTGATCAAAAATATTGCTGTCATAATACATTAATTTTTGTTGAGTTAATGTCCATTTAAATCATAACATATATATGAATTTGAGGACCTCAACATTCCATTGATCATTTAATTATTTTTGATTTATGACCTTAACTAATCCCTATAAATATTTAAACTTTTACTCAATGACAAATCTCTACTCTTAACCTATGTTCTCTAATGTGGAAACTGAGTTATAAGTTACATTAGGTAATCGTTGTGGTTACATATTTCTCTTTTTATGGGATATTTTAGTATCCATTTTTTTGATGTGGGTTTCTATGAATGAAAGTTTCAATAAATAAAACATTGATAAAACATAAGAATTTATAAGGATAAATTCATTTCAATGGGGTATAATTTAACACCCCGAGATTTTGGTGATTTTTTATTGAATTAAATTAATAATTTGAAATTATTATTTTCAGACAAAAATTATAACAACATTTCACTATGTAATACTTTAAAATAAATAAATCTAACAAGTCTTGTGTTACACAAAATCCCATGCTAGCATAAGTTACATAGAACAATAATGTTAGCATACATTACACAAAATATTGACCTTCTTTGTCAGCTTGCGTAACACGCAAGACCGAGTGTAACCTAACGATAGTATATTATTGAAAATATTATTATAATGGAATATAACATAGAAATTATGTTTATGGATATGAACAGTATTATCTATATCATGCATTATTTGGTGTTCAAAACTATAATATTAATTCATAGGTTATGAATTAATGAAAATGAAAACCAATTGAATATAAGTGAAAATATATTCATAATCATAATGATATTTTAAAAAATTAAAAATAAATGAATTATAATTAGTAAGTGATATTAATTCAGTATATATGTTATATATTCACTCAATTTTCTTTTATATTAATCCAATATATTTGATTGACGTAAGATAAGAACAATCCCAATTTTATGATTAAAAAATCTATATTTTTATAAAGGTAGACTTTCCACCTTTTAATGGGGAACCCATTATAAATCCAATTTTGGAAATTTTATAGATTTTACATTTTCATATAAAATTAATTATTGGATTAAAAAAATTAAAATTAGTTTAGGATAAATTTTTAGAATTTTAAAAAATGGTTTCATCTTTTAAGGAGTAGTTAAAAATTATGGATTTTATTTCAAAACTGATTTTCCATAAAATTTATTTATAAGGATAAATTATATTAATAAATGGTTTAATAGTTTATTTATATATTAATTTTACCAATAAATAAAATTTAGGCAATTGGATGCAATTATACAATTAAATTGTATATAAATACTTAGCAAACCTTTTATCATTTACTTTAAAAACTCAGATTGTCATCCTGACAGTGGGATTAATTTTATATTAATTTCCTCAACCTTTGTGATTAGAATTTAGAAAAATAGATTCCATAATGTTAATAAGATTAATTTATAATTTAGAATATTGCATAATTTTTTTTGACCAAAACTATTTGTGAATTAATTAAAATTAATTACAACAGTTAATGGAAAAATTAAGTTAATAATGTAATAAACATTAAATTTATGTCCCAAATGACCATGAAACATGTAAAAAACATATTTTATGTCCATATTTCGACCCTATAATCAATTATATCGTTATTGGTCTATTTTTTGAACCACTTTCAACATGAAAAACGTGGATTTAATTATCTCTTCAAATATCTACAAGTGTGTCACTCCACCTCCACTATAAAATGCCAAAACCTCTACCAATTCCTCAAACCACTTAATAATAATTAGTTTGGAGAATCCCTAAAAAATATATATCCCAAAAATACCATGTTATAAAATTATTTCTTGATTGGAGAATAAATATTCTCATGGAAGACTTTTGGTATAAACCAAAAGGAGATACACGATTTAGAGGCAGCATCATCTCTCAAGATTCTTTAATTTATTTTTCTTATTCAACCCCACTCCCTTTATTAAATTATTTTTTAAAAACACCATTATCATCGATACAACAGTTTTTTTTATAAGGGTTTGACTAATACTTACAATAACCTCCATCTAATGTATATTGATCACATTTTTCTATGAATGGTGAACTACTGCCTCACGAATTGATAATTGCTCATTTTTAATTTACCACCTATAATGGAAGCCACTATGATGGAAAATATATTTATATATTTAATATATTTTATTTAATATGTATTTAGGCTTAATTTGTTCAACACACATCTTTTTATTATCTACTGTTTTTTAATACGCCCGTCCAGTTTGAGAAAGTGTGGACTACCTCCCCCTCAAAGTGATGTCATTCATTCACACACCACATGTAATGTATTAAGGATGGGTTTAGTAAACATAAATTATATAATAATTATAATGTAATTATTAAATATATATAAAAATATATACATATATTCATATTTCCTTTACATAATTTCTTTCAATATGACAACAAAAATAGAACCATCGTTCATGCATACTTACGACTTATCATCTCCATGAATGATGTATTCCACTTTGTAATTCATTATTCTATAAATTATTATAATATAAATATAATATATATAAATTATATTTAAACCATTATTTACATTTTGTAATCATGATATACGTATAAGGATTGACGATATAGCAAATTAAGACACTTGTGAATAGTAAATAAAGTATTACCCAAAATGAAACCTTAAATAATAATCGTTAATAAGAGGGTAATATAGGGTCATAATAAAACCATATAGGTTGTTATATATAATAATATGGTTCTGTAAAATATTTAATAAATTTTTATTTATTATAGAGATTGTTTGAATGAGTACGATAAGAGTCCAGACACTAGGTAAGAGGATTTCATATCACATTTAATTGTCATGAGATACATGTTTTTTTCAAAACTATTTCCATTAATTTGGTGTATTTATATACAATTATTCAGTTATATTGATGTTATTATAAAATTTATGGGTATTCAAATGTCCATTAGATGATCATTCTTTCATGGGATTCATGTTTGAAATGTTAACACATCGGTAATATAGTTTTGTCACAATTTTTTTTTTGTGAATCATGTTTTGTTATTTACCAAAAAACATTACATGAGGTGTATATATTCCACTTAATATCCTGAATAGTAATACATACTTGATATTTTCAGCGTCATGTAATTTCATTTCTTATAGAGAGATTATGATTCCATGTTTCTATGTTTTAAGTGTATATTGAGAAAATCTCATCATTTATTTCATGATTTTTTATGTTTAAGCTTACATGCATGAAATTATATAATACATATTTCATGATAATTCTTAAATTTTATTCCATGTTATTATCCAAGTTATACTCATTTATTGTTACAATTTTTCTACACTTTTTTCCAAAATATAGTTAAGAAAGTGTTTTTATGAAATCTTGGATTTACTGTCCCTTCGATTGGAAATAAATATTTTCAAAAAAGGGATTCCAAAAATATTATAACATTATAATATATGATTTAATAAAAATTTTACCATTTTTTTATTTTAACAATATCGTGATTGGAATCTTCTTTTAACATTCCAAACATGTAATTACTTTTATAGTATTCATTGTGCAGAAAAGAATGTTTTAACCATGTACGACATGTACGGATTTACCCACCACCATTCCTTATATGATTCCATTTAATTTAATACATTAATCTTTAAGAAACTATTTCTAAAAGTAATTTTCAAGGTAAAATGTTTTTAAAATGATTTTAAGTCTTAATTATAAGGCTTATAGGTATTATCGGAGAAAATGAATACGATATAGTTTTATATATTGAGAAGCCTTTTTACAAGAAGAAATGATATTTTCCACAAGAAATGTTTTTGAAACATATTTAAATTTTATATTCCTTATATGATGAAATATGTTGATGTTACCCATAACCTTCTAGGAAATGATCCAATGGAAACATTTATAATTCTATATTGAGTGTATATTTTATAATGGAATGATGCTTAAGACACCCATTTCACATCCATAGGTTCTATATTTTTGAAACCCGATTCTTTTCACAGGTTACGAATTCTTTAATTGATTATGAAGTCTATATTTTTTCATAGGTAATGATGCGAGGAAGTGATAATAATTTCCAATTTATATTATGGGTTATTATTTGTTGTTTATAAGACTTATGTCTATTTATGGGTCATGTTAAGATTATCATGTGTCACATGTGTGAATGATTTTACTATGATATGTGTGGGACCTATATCTCCCTCCAATGAATTGTGTAATGATATGTTTTATATGATATCAAAAAAATCATGTTTTTTAGACCATGCCAAACAAAAATAAGGTTCATGGGATATAGAAAAAGACTAAAATAAAGAAGGTTCATGGGTTGTATCCCAAACCTAAAAGAAATATGGTTCAAGGGTTGTAGCACAATCCTAAAATAATTAAAATTCATGGGTTGTAGATATATACAAAACGAAATTTGGTACCCATGGTGTATCATATGCCTAAAAATAATAAGGTTCATGGGTTATAGCCCAATCCTAAACAATATTGTGCACATGAGAATCTATCCCATGTCAGAAGTAGTTACATGGATCGTAGCCCAATCCTAACAAGTTATAATGTTATGGCAGGTAGCCTTGACATAAAGGTTTGTATTTTTATAT
The DNA here is from genome assembly GCA_963277665.1 of Viscum album. Lineage (NCBI taxonomy): Eukaryota > Viridiplantae > Streptophyta > Magnoliopsida > Santalales > Viscaceae > Viscum > Viscum album. Next base: position 791,565,861 of record OY728153.1, read on the forward strand.
TCATTCCAAAAATCATATGTAATATTACTTTGTGACGATTTCACAGCTGATGATGTTCATTTCAATATTATTCATGTCCTATGAACTACCATTATTTATCCCATAACTCAGATTTGTAATCATTGATATACATGTTATGTTCTCCTAATGTCATGACCACATTATCATGCCCCTATGCTCATGTTTATGATGACATGTCTCCCTTTTTTTCCATTATTTAGAATCTAATATAACCCATTCTTATGTTTCCTTTCACCAGGTTATGAATAATGGTTTTAGGAAGAAGTACTTAAGGTGAAGATCATTATCAGAGATGTTGATGATCTGTCATCGAGATAGAATTGTTTTTCAATTTTTCCAAAGACACTAATCTATTATAGTTCTCATGAATGTATTTTTTTAATGTACTTAATATTCATCTAAAATTATGTAATATCTATGTATGCTATTCATAGGTTTATATATATGGTTTATTAAAAATTACATAGAATATTTTTTTATATAAAATTTTATCCAATTTCAATACATAAAAAAATCGTAAATATATTTCCTTTTTCATCTCATCGTAGATGGAAATAATGTAGTTATTTGTAAATTGAGATCATAATGTGGTGTTTACATAATTAATCCCAAAGGATTTTTGTTTTTTACTTATGAAAGTACTATTGAAAAACTAAATAATTTACTTTATGGATTTAATTATACTCCAAGATGAAAGTACCTCAATCTATATTAGTATTTGGGAAACCTAATATTGATGATGGGATGGGTGGAAGTATATTTTTACATATAAAAATAATCTCTACATCAATCATTACAGTTTTGTATTTAAGTGATATCATTATTATTATGATTATGAAAATGTGGGTGCTGATTTTTATTCAAAAATGAAGATGAAATATGAAATTTCAATACATTGTGAATTGAATATATTTATTGAACTATAATTCCTCTTAGATGGTGGTCATTTTTTGAGAGTATTTTCATGATAAGATGATTCTAAATGGATTGCAATGATGGTATAAATAGGATTTTACATCCCTATATTATTGGGAATAAATACATGTAATTATGGTGAAGAAAAAATAGTGAATGAAAAGTAATTAAGAACAAAATTAAAATAAAACATTAATTAAATATGTTATTGATAAATATATTATTTCATGTCAAATTGGGCTATATGATTCATTTAAATATGAATGATTCTCATCTTATTTATGGAAATAAAATTTCCAATTATATTTCTATTATATCCAATTTTTTGGTGATGATAGAAATCATGTTTGATGAATCTAATTGATAATTAAAATAAAAGTTATACATGATCAATAGATGGAATGAATTCATCCTCAGTGGGTATTTTTTAAAAATTGTGATGAATATTTGGCTAGTTACTCATATAATAAAACAATAATCAGATTTATATAAACTATGGTTTATTATGAGGATGCTTCATAGGAATTTAATAAAATATCATGGTTAAAGAATCTTATTGAGGATATAGATGTTAAAACTAGATACCCAGTGGTTAAAAAATATACGATTAAAAGTGATCTATATCAATCATCAAATACAAATCATCATTCAAGGGAAAAAATTTATAATAAATATCATAATTTACAAGTGAATGAGATTCATTGAATTTTATAGATGGAATATATCCATTCCAAGGATTCAATTTATGATATATTGAAATATACATCCTAAAACGATCTCTATGTGATGTTAAGGATGTAAATGGGAGTCAAATCCCATGCCAAAATATTAGGTTTGATTTTATTGAGATCCCAATAATAGTTTCTCATCATTAAATTTAACATAAAATATTTATTTTAGGGAATAAATTGAATCTCCATGATCATGAATAAGGTTTTTACGTTTGTTATGTGATGACTAACATATTTGACCAAATCAATTTCAATCTAGTATCTTCTGTGAAAATGTGGAATTCAAATGGGATGAGATGATGTGTTAATTCGATTTCATTGAAATTTTATATAATATAAGGCCCCAGGATTAAACCTTACATAATCTTGAGTTATTACAAGATTACACATTGAGGATCTTTTAGGGTTTAGATTTTTAGAGAATTAGATCATAAAACATGCATTACATTAAACATATAAACAAAGTGGTTATATAAAGATAGTATTCTTATTTACTATCAATGGAAACATATTTAAAATAAAACATGGATTCATTCTTGACACTTCCTTGACATTATCATCATATCATGTACCTTTCCCTTGACCTGTGAAAAACATTTCAACAAACTTGGGATGATCATAAAAAGCTCAGTAAGTAATATAAAAATATGGAAAGGAAACATGGGTACATATATACATAAAAATGAAATCATACTTTACCCATAAAACATAAGCACTTCAACATACCTAATTAAATCATGAATAAATCATAGAAATCATAATACGTAAAGGTAACTTGAGGCATTCATAACATTCTTACGTAGGGAGTAACCCTCTTGGTTTCGTTTGGAATACCCATCACAGTATATTCCCTAAATCTCTTCGGAGAAACCTTAACGTTTCACTCCTTCGCGTTACCCAATGCATTGGAGAGCTATATCGGGCTCACCCGCCCTTAGTTTATCATGGTACCACCCGTCTTCATAATAATTCCCAAGAACCTCAACATAATCTTATCACATAAAACATGCATAAAGGAAACATAACATTTCCACCTTTCAATCACAAGATATCAATACAACACATTGATATAAAAACATTATGAAAACCATTTTCAATTCCAAAAGAAAATAAAGGTAAAACATGGTATTTATTTTTCATTTAAAAAAATGGTATGGCTTGTAGAGGAAGCTGAAATTCAAATAATGGTCACGGCGGCGGAGAAGTCGTTGTCGCCGCATACGTACGACAAAAACATTCCCTTTTATTTTTTAGTAAACTCTTTGTATAAAAAATATTCCATTTGAATAAATGTAAAAGTCAAAGGTGTTTATACACCATATAAAATAAGGTTGTGTATAAAAAAATATATGTCTCAATGAAAGGAGATTGAGATGAATTCCCATACCTCGGGTCCGACGTGACTCGGTCGTTCTTTAATCTCCTTAAAATCAGGTAACTCCCTTTGGTTTGAGGTCAAAGGCTTCCTTGGGAAGACTTCTGCCCAAAGTGAGGAATCAAGAAGTAAGAGAGGGAAGTGGAGAGACAAAATGAGCAGGGGTTGGCCGAGCCAAAGGCTTTGGAAGTGTGGGTAAGGAGGTAGAGGTGGGGGCCTTTTATAAGAGGAGAGGAGGGGCACTCTTGGGAAGTAAAGAAATGTTACTTTATTTTCAAATGGGTTTCAGATTTTAAAGGTCCCACATTGATATAATTCGAGGATAAGGAGATAAGGGTTCTAAATCCACTCATACAATTGGTTTTGGCCATGTGTAGGTCTTATATTTTACATTATCATTCCATTTTATTTAAATCGTTAAATAATGAGGTCATCACTGCATCGTCATGATGTCAAAAATAATTTAATTTATTTAAAGTCTAAAAATAATTAAAAAAGTATTATGATGTAGGAAATATTTTTATCTTTCCAATGACTATTTATAATAAAATATCTGACTTCTATATCCCCATGTAAAAATTGTTTTAGTAAAACATCTCATGTTTGTGTCATTTTAACTTTAACATTAAATAAAAAGTAATTTATGTCATTTCCCAACCAAATTGGCTCCATGGGGTCCCCAAGTTGACCCATGGCTTGTCATGGTCGGCCATGATACAACCAATAAGGGTAGGACATGTGTCTAGGTCATTTCATTTTATTTAAACATTATTCTTACATTAAACTACACTAATTAGCTCTAATCGCGATTAAAAACTTAATAAGTTACTATTCAACAAAAAATTATTATAATCTCATTGAACCACATTTTACTTTTTAATGAAAACCACGTATGTCGGATTTTTGAAATTCAAAACACAAAAGTGGTAAAATTTCATTTAAATGAAAAATCAGTTTTTATAAGTACCACTTAGTGGTTTCACTATTCATTAAATTGAAGTTTTTCAGAAAAATACCAAAAATTCACCCTAAGCTATATTAGATATTATGAATTCAAAAATGAAGTCTATTTTAAAAAATTCAAAACATATAAGTCACATTAATTAATTTAATAATTAATTCCCGTTATTATGACAAATAGCATGTTTTTATGAAACAATAAGTATCAAAAGATTGACACCAGTTTAAGTCCAATTTCAAAATGAAATTGATTCCAATGAACACCATTGGATTAAATGGTAAAAATATATTCTAATTTCACTTCAAAAGAAATTCAAAATATAATCTAATCATATAAATAAATTAGATTAAAAACAGTTTTGATGTAAAATGCAATATTTTTCACTATTCATTAAAAAATGAACATTATCTGAAAAATACAAAAATTCACACAAAGTAAATTTTGATGTCCCAATTATAAAGAATATGTTTATTTTGAAAAATATAGATTATAAAATTGTCAAATATTTGATTTAAAAAGGGTTTTCCATCAAAAGGCAGTAAAACAATCTTTTAAGAATATTAGTGTATTCCATGCTTAAGATTGGGTGTATTTTAATTTTAAGCCTCTAAAACACTATCTAATTCATTAATAGACATAGGTAAAAATATCTATTATTCATTACTTACTTGGGATGTTACATCCTTCCCCCATTTATAAAATTGCATCCCCGTAATTTATTTACTTATCGAATAAATGGGGGGTACTTATCCCTCATTGCATTTTCAGATTCCCATGTTGCCTCTTCCATCATGTGGTTTTTCCACAAAACATTTACCTGATTAATCAACTTATTCCGTAACACTTTCTCCCTGTGGTCACGAATCTGGACCGGTTGTTCCTCCTAAGATAGGTTCACTTCCAGCTGAACTACCTCTGGACTCAAAACATGAGATGGATCTGGCATATACTTTCTCAACATCAAAACGTGAAAAACATTGTGTACCTGAGATAAACTCGGAGGTAAAGCCACCCGGTATGAAACTGATCTAACTTTCTAAAGAATTTATATGGTCCAATGAACCTTGGACTCAGCTTTCCTTTCTTACCAAATCGCATCACACTTTTCCATGGTGAGACTTTGAAAAAAACATGATCACCTACCTCAAAAGAGAGATCCTTCCTCCTGTTGTCCGTATAACTCTTCTGTCTGCTCTGAGCAGTTCTCATGTGTTTCTGAATCAGCTGAACTTTTTCTGCCATCTCTTCTATCAATTCTGGTCCCATCAACTTCCTTTAACCCACTTCATCCCAGAAATCTATAGTTCAACACCGCTTCCCATATAATTCCTGAAATGGTGCCATCTGTATACTGGAATGAAAACTGTTATTATATGAAAATTCAACCAATGAAAGATGTTGGTCCCAACTTCCCTGATAATCCATCGAACAAGCTCATAGCATATCCTACAAGGTCTAAATTGTTCGTTCTTACTGCCCATCTGATTGAGGATTAAATGTTGTACTAAAATTTAATTCAGTACCCAATGACTTCTGAAGGCCTTTCCAAAAGTTAGAAGTGAAACTGGGATCATGATCAGATACAATGGAGAGAGGAACTCCATGTAACCTGACTATTTCTTTAAGATACAAACGGAAAAGTTGATCTAGGGAAAAGGTATCTCGTATAGCAAACAAATGAGCAGATTTGGACATGCGATCAACAATAACCCATATTGCATTATTACCTAGAGATTTCTTCGGTAATCCCACAATAAAGTCCATGGATATGTTATCTCATTTCCACTCTTGAACTGGTAAATGCTGAAGCATCCCTTTCGGTACCTGCCGCTCTGCTTTAACTTACTAGCAAGTCAAACACTTCACAGTAAAATCAGAAATATCTTTTTTCATTCCATCCCACCAGTAATAATCCTGAAGATCTCTATACATCTTAGTACTGCCTGGATGAACTGAAAACGGAGAACTATGAGCTTCACATAACAACTCTCTCTTCAACTGTGAATCACAAGGCACACACAATCTCTTCCCAAATCTCAAAATGCAATCATTATCAGTGTTGAATTCAGGAAACATACCTTTCTTAACTAGCTCTACCTTTTTCTGCAACTCACTATCTTGCTTCTGTGTTTTCTTGATTCGATCTGATAGAGATCATCTCACTGATACCTGAAACAAAACAGAAGAACTTCCTGCACCAACAAATTCTATTCTAAAGTTCATCAAATCCTTAACCAAAGGATCACGTTCCAAATGCAACATTACTAATGAAGCATTACTTTTTCGACTCAAATCATCAGCCACTTTATTTTCTTTTCCCAGATGGTAATGAATTGTACAATCATAATCCTTGATTAATTCTAGCCATCTGCTCTGTCTCATGTTTATCTCTTTCTGAGTGAATATATACTTTAAACTTTTGTGATCAGTATATATTTTAGACTTTACTCCATACAAATGATGCCTCCAAATTTTTGAAGCGAAAACAACAACAGCTAATTCCAAATCATGTGTAGGGTAATTTACCTCATGAGTTTTCAACTGTAGTGAAGCATAAGCAATTACCTGATCATTCTGCATTAGGACGCAACCAAGTCCTTTCAATGAAGAATCACTGTATATAACAAACTCACCATTCCTGGAAGGTAGTGCCAAAACTGGAGCATTCACCAATCTTTTTTTCAATTCCTGAAAACAATCATCACATTCTTTTTTCCGGATAAACTTAACACCCTTCCAAGTTAGCTTAGTCATTGGAATATATAACCGTGAAAAATTTCTAACAAACCATCGGTAATAGCCTTCCAAACCAAGGAAACTACGAATCTCAGTTACACTTGTGGGTCATGGCCAGTCTTCCACAACTTTTGTTTTTGCAGGATCAACAGTTATCCCATCTTTAGAAACAATGTGACCAAGGAAAGAAATTTGTTGCAACCAAAACTCACACTTGATTAATTTTCCATATAGTTTCTTTTATTTTAAGGTTTGCAAGATAACCCTTAAATGTGTTTCATGCTCCCCTTTACTTTTAGAAAACACCAAAATATCATCAATGAAAACCAGCACAAACTTATCCAAGAACTCACAGAAAATTATATTCATTAAGTCCATGAATACAGTATGTGCATTGGTTAGCCCAAAAGGCATTACTACAAATTCATAATGGCCATATCTTGTACAAAACGCAGTCTTTGGAACGTCTGCTTCCTTTACCTTCAGCTGATGGTACCCCGATCTCAAGTCAATCTTTGAAAAATACTGAGCTCCCTGGATCTGATCAAACAAATCATCGATATGAGGCAAATGATATTTTTTCTTAACAGTGATGTTATTCAGGGCTCTATAATCAATTCAAAGTCTCATTGAACCATCTTTCTTTTTAACAAATAAAATAGGAGCACCCCATGGTGATGTTCTAGGTCGAATGAAACCTTTCTCTAATAAATCTGGCAATTTCTCCTTCAACTCTAAAAGTTAAATTTGAGCCATTCGATAAGGGGGTTTTGAAATTGGCTTATCATCAGGAACTAAGTCAACAATAAACTCAACTTCCCGATCTGGTATTATTCCATGCAACTCATCAGGAAAAACATCAGGATACTCATTTACCCCTGGTACATCATTAATCTGAACAGTTCCTTTATTTTCAACGATGTGTGCAAGGTAACATTCATTTCCATCTTTTACAAGTTTCTTGGCCTCTTGATAAGTTCTCAACAGTAAGGGTTCATTCTTGTACACAAACTGAAAGTCTTTCTGAAAAGAAACTTCTTTAGCTCTACAGTCAATCATAGCATGGTAAATAGAGAGTCAATCCATACCCCGGATAAAATCAAACTCTACTATAGGTAGAACAATAAGGTTTGCAAGTAGGTTCCTTCCACAGATAAGGATAGGGAGATTCTTATAAATTATTTTTTCCTCAACATTTCCCCCAGGTGTTTTTACCAAAAGTTCAGGAGTCATTTCCTGAGATGTTATTCCCATTTTACTAGAAAAGGATTCAGAGATGAATGAATATGTAAACCCTGAATCAAACAACACACTGGAATAATCTGAAAAAACAAAGTACCTGATACAACTTCATTTGATGGCCCGACATCTGCTGAAGTAGTTGCAAAGGATTTCACCACCCCTTTCTTCTTGTAGTCTAACTACTTCCCATCACTCAAGATCTTTGTCGGTCACTTGTTTTCATAGTGACCCATCTCATTGCACTTATAACATTTCACTAACTATAAATCAAATTTGGTCTTACCTTCCCCTTGATCCTTTTCTATGCAATCACGAGCCTTATGTCCCATCTTACCACATTAGTAGCACTTTCCAGAATTCAGAAGACATTCCCCAGCATGCCTTTTTCCACATTTATCACAAACTGGAAACTTAGATTTGTTACCATCAGATTTTTTTGAAGAATTCTTACCTTTCTCCTGCCACCTCGGTCTCTTCTTCTGTTGGCTGTTATATGACACATGGTCATCGGCAAACTCCATTTCCACATTATCAGCACATCGAACAAGCTTTTCATAACTTTTAAACTCACGAGAAGCTAATGCCCTTCGATATTTTGGCTTTAATCTTGAGTAAAATCGATTGATTTTACTATCAAGGTCTTGAATAAAATTTGGAGCATACCTTGCCAATCGAGTGAACCTTTCTTCATAGGTAGACACTGAGTCTTCCTCATGCCTCAATTCCAAGAATTGTTTTTCCATACTAAGTCGAAGAGCCTTAGGAAAATACTTCTCCAGAAACATACCTTTGAATTCATCCCAGTCGAGAGAATCAATCACATCAGCATCCCTGATATTTTTAACCATAGACCACCACTGATCTGCCTCACCCTCCAAACAGTAAATAGCAAGACTAACCTTTTGATTGTCTGAACACACCATGACATCGAAAATCTTCTCCGGTGCTTTTATCCACCCTTCAGCTAGCACATGGTCAGATGATCCTCTGAATGATGGGGGATGTTGCCTCATGAAATGTTCCACCACTGACATGTTCCTCTGCGGTTGATCTGGATGATCTCGTGCATGGATACCACCGCCATTTATCGCTTGAGTCAACTGCGCCATTACTGCAAAAACCTGTTCAGTTCCAATTCCGACCATCTCAGGATACTGATTCAGAAGGTTATTTCCTTCTGTATGCCTTCCTAGAACTGCTTCCCTATTTCCACTGCGGAAAACCATTCTGAACAAACATGTCTTAGATGAACCAACATGGTAATCTTCAAATGCTATATCACTTCAATTTGACCATAAAAAAATATTTTTGGATAATCATTTAATAGAATTCTAAATCCTAATGTTATCTAAACTGACCTTTGATACAAACTATAAGGCCCCAGCCATAAACCTTACTTAATCTTGAGTTATTACAAGATTACACATTGAGGATCTTTTCGGGTTTAGAGTTTTAGAGAATTAGATCATAAAACATGCATTACATTCCACATATAAACAAAGTGGTTACATAAAGATAGTATTCTTATTTCCCATCAATGGAAACATATTTAAAATAAAACATGGATTCTTTCTTGACACTTCCTTGACACTATCATCATATAATGTACCTTTCCCTTGACCTGTGAAAAACATTTCAAAAAACATGGGATGAGCATAAAAAGCTCAGTAAGGAATATAAAAATATGGAAAGGAAACATGGGTACATATATACATAAGAATGAAATCATACTTTACCCATAGAACTTAAGCACTTCAACATACCTCATCAAATCATGAATAAATCATAGAAATCATAAGACGTAAAGGTAACTTGAGGCATTCATAACATTCTTACGTAGGGAATAACCCTCTTGGTTACGTTTGGAATACCAATCACAGTATATTCCCTAAATCACTTCGGAGAAACCTTAATGTTTCACTCCTTCGCATTTCCCAATGCATTGGAGAGCTATATCAGGCTCACCCGCCCTTAGTTTATCACGGAACTACCCGTCTTCATAATAATGCCCAAGAACCTCAACATAATCATATCACATAAAACATGCATAAAGGAGACATAACATTTCCACTTTTCAAACATAAGATATCAATACAACACATTGATATAAAAACATTATGAAAACCATTTTCAATGCCAAAATAAAAGAAAATTAAAACATGGTATTTATTATTCTTTAAAAAAAATGTATGACTTGTAGAGGGAGCCGAAACTCAAATAATGGTCACGACGGAGGAGAAGTCATTGTTGCCGCATACGTACGACAAAAACATTTCCTTTTATCGTTTAGTAAACGCTTCGTATAAAAAAGATTACTTTTGAATAAACGTAAAATTAAAAGGGGTTTATACACCGTATAAAAGAAGGTTGTGTATAAAACAAAATATGCCTCAATGAAAGGAGATTGAGATGAAGTCCCATACCTCAGGTCCGACTTGACTTGGTCGTTCTTTAATCTCCTTAAAATCGGGTAACTCCCTTTGGTTTGAGCTCAAAGGATTCCTTGGGAAGACTTCTGCCCAAAGTGAGGCTTCAAGAAGTAAGAGAGGTAAGTGGAGAGACAAAATGACCAGGGGTTGGCCGAGCCAAAGGCTATGGAAGTGTGGGTAAGGAGGTAGAGGTGGGGCCCTTTTATAAGAGGAGAGGAGCGGCACTCTTGGAAAGTAAAGAAATGTTACTTTATTTTCAAATGTGATTCAGATTTTAAAGGTCCCACATTGATATAATTCGAGGCTAAGGAGATAAGGGTTCGAAATCCACTCATCCAATTGGTTTTTTCCATGTGCAGGTCTTAGATTTTACATTATCCTTCCATTTTATTTAAATCGTTAAATAATGAGGTCACCACTGCATCATCATGATGTCATAAATAATTTAATTTATTTATAGTCTAAAAATTAAAAAAAATACTATGATGTATTAAATCATTTTATCTATCCAATTACTATTTATAATAAAAAATCTGACTTGTATAACCCCATGTAAAAATTGTTTTAGTAAAACATCTCATGTTTGTGTCATTTTTACTTTAACATTAAATAAAAAGTTATTTATGTCATTTCCCAACCAAAGTGGCTCCATGGGGTCCCCAAGTTGACCCATGGCTTGTCTTGGTCAGACATGACACAACCAATAAGGGTAGGACATGTTTCTAGGTCATTTCATTTTATTAAAACATTATTCTTATCTTAAACTACACTAATTACCTCTAATCGCGATTAAAAACTTAATAAGTTACTATTCACCAAAAATTTATTATAATCTCATTGAACCACATTTTAATTCTTAATGACAACCATGTATGTCAGATTTTTGAAATTAAAAACACAAAAATGGTAAAATTTCCTTTAAACGAAAAATCAGTTTTTATAAGTACCACTTAGTGGTTTCACTATTCATCAAAAATTGATGTTTTTTAGAAAAATACCAAAAATTCACCCTAAGCTATATTTGATATTTTGAATTCAAAAATGAAGTCTATTTTAAAAAATTAAAAACATATAAGTCACATTAATTAATTTAATAATTAATTCCCGCTGTCATGACAAATAGCGTGTTTTTATGAAACAATAAGTATCAAAAGATTGACACCAGTTTAAGTCCAATTTCAAAGTGAAATTGATTACAATTACCACCATTGGATTAAATGGTAAAAACATATTCTAATTTAACTTCAAAACCAATTCAAAATATAATCTAATCATATAAATAAATTAGATTAAAAAGCATTTTTGATGTAAAATGCAGTATTTTTCACTATTCATTAAAAAATGACCATTGTCTGAAAAATACCAAAAATTCACACAAAATAAATTTTGATATCCCAATCATAAATAATATGTTTCTTTTGAAAAATATAGATTATAAAATTGTAAAAATTTTGATTTAAAAAGGGTTTTCCATCAAAAGGCAGTAAACCGATCTTTTAAGAATATTAGTGTATTCCATGCTTAAGATTGGATGTATTTTCATTTTAAGCCTCTAAAACACTATCTAATTCATTAATAGACATAGATAAAAATATCTATTATTCATTACTTACTTTGTATGTTACATATAATATCTAATTTTTTGATATATCTTACTCATATAGACATATATTTTATTATTTTTAGAATAATTTCATTAATGTATTTAAATTTACCAATTTACTCTAAAAATGATCATTTTATCAACTATATGGGGGGATAATTTATAATTTACGAAGTTTCAGTATAGATACAAAATCTTGTGGGTATTTTTGACACCTTATATGATGATATTTTATTTGTTATCAATACATGTTTAGATATCACTATTGGTGGATTTGAATGAAATGGATATGGTAATCATCAGTTTCCAAGAAATGATTATACTTTGAAAATCAATCATGAATAAATTATCTTATGAAGTCCATGCGATTATTTTTAGTAGTTGAGAATGTCGTGTGATTAGTAGAAGTAGATTACAGGTATTTTTTGGATGCATAGAAATATGTAAAGATCATATGACATTGGGACATCATATTACAATATGATTTAAATTGAATTCATAATTTCAGATATCGATAATATGAATCTTGTTTTTTGGGATTCAATTTTTATGAATTTTCCTGCATTAATCATAGACATTAGATGTTGTGATAATTTGTTTTCATTGTATGATTTCAACAATAATAGAATTTTTTTTAGAAAATGACTTTGTAGAATAATATCATATGAAACATTGATTTTATGAGTTTGAAGAGAAGTGTATGGCTTTGATGATTTTATTACACATAATTAAAAATAAACGTGTTTCGAAATTTCATAATTAATAGTATGAAAAATATAAATCATGTTACACCTAGGATATTCATTTATGTTAAAATAATCCCATGTTTTGATCCATTATTCAAAAAATAAAAAATAAATAAATGATTTATAGGTAATGTATTCCAAATGAAGTAACATATCACCACTACTATGAATTCACCATTCATAAATATGTGTAAATAGATTCAAAATGAACCGGATTTCAATGAAATAGTAAATGTGGATGAATATGACAATTCAATATATCTTTAAAATGTGGTAAATATTAGTTCCATAACTATATCATTGTTATGAAGTGTATTTAAATGTAAAAGAAGATCTAGAGTTCTAGGATTTTTACAATAATTCTCTATTAATATATGATGATTTAATATTCATGAAGATTATAAATAATTCAAATTTTAAATGACTAATAAATAAGTCATATATAATCTGATCATACATGAAATAAATATTTTTACTAGTATTTTGAGAAATATTGAGGTGATCTACCATGATCAGGAGAAGAAGATAAATAAAAAAAAGGAAGGATGTAATATCTTGTGAGGATCATAGATGATCTACATTCATTGAGTTGTTGAACTATTAATTAAATAAAATTTTTCATTCACTTCCCATGTAAGAACCATGAAACCATTAACCTAGATTCAAATCCTTACTTTATTATTTTGGTATGATTACAATTATGTCGTATCATGATATATCGAATTGTTTTGTATCTTTGGAATACAATATAAACACATACGTTAAATATTACAACAAGAAATTAATTACAACATAATATCTATATTGTAAAAACACATATACTTCTAGATTATCCTTAAAAATCATTTGTTATATACATCTTCATATCCTGGGAAAAAATAAAAATACGAAAGGGGTGATCCAAGCTTCTTAGTATGTGTATGTAATACAATAGAATCATAAAAATAACTATAAGGAAAGGCGAATAATTTATAGTTGTTGTTATTAAAATAAACACATTAGCATAATATGTAAGGAATAAAAATGATTAAATAAATCCAAATAAGTGATAACAATATAATGAAATTTAACAAGGGATATTATATTTGTTGAAAACTTTCATGTAATATCAAATAATAATATCATAATGAGGGAATGATTTATGTGTGACAACAAAAACATATAGTCAAGACCTCAGGAAATACAACATACATAATCGGGTAAGGCGTTAGCACCTACAAAATCTAGTTTGTCACAAGAGACCAACTAATTCACTGATGGGCTATAACAGGTCCCACCAAACACATAATTAGTCTAATTAATTTCTCTAATGGGTGGGGTGAATCATAATCAACCTACAGATTCATATTGAAACTAACATATGAAATCTAAATAAAATTACCAAATTAGTAAACATAATCACTATCAATTCAGAGTAATATGGTGGAGGGTATCAAGATATCACATCTATGATCAAACTAACTGTAAACAATTCAATAAAATACAGTAGATTATATAAAAAATATTAATCCCCATTAAACATAAGTATCAACATGTGTGTCTAAATTAATGAAAATTATCCTATAAAATCACCAAGTAATTCAAGAGAGAAATACTGATTTATTTTGAAAATAATATTTATTTTAGAAAAGTATTCATAAAAAACATGAATTAAACAAAATCTAATTTTCCATTATAAAATTACCTAGGTTATAAAAAAATAATGGCTTAAACATATTATAGTGTGCACTTAAAATAGGTATGTATTCGACTGAGTCCCTTAAATTGAGCTTGTGTATCGAGAATAATTGAAAAGGGATCCTTGACCAAAAATGTATTAACCATACACAAAATATAAATTAATCATTAAATATGATTTTATAAAATATAAACATAGTATAGAATTATTTCACAAAATGAAATAATTCTTACATTAGGGTGATTATTTTGATATAATATCTTGAAGGAAAATGATGGTTTGTGGAGAATCCCTTATGTTATTTTTGAATGTGTTATACACTTTACCACAATGTCCTGGATAATCAAAATAAATCCATTAATTAATTAATTAAAATCCATTTAAAAATTTATCTTATTTATTTTAATTTTATTAAGTCATTTTATGTTATTTTTTTGAGTTATAAGATACAATTTTATTTCCTGAGAGTGATCATTTCCTTAGTTTTCATGACTGGAAAACATGCATATCAGAATGGAAGTTCATGTAGAAGAGGGTATAATTCTCCAGAATTAAATTTATACGATATGAATGAACATATAAAACTATAAATGGTTATATGTATATATATCTCTCGTTTTTTATATGGTATGATGACAAATCATTAAAAATACATTTAGTGATAATTGTTTACATTCCAACATTAGTTATTGATCATAATGGACTCATTTTTTAACTTATATTTTTTTATAAATATGTTACATTTAGAACAGAAGATAGGATGTAATAAATATATTATATTCTTTTTAACTATTAATAAAGATTTGTTACCATCATTTAAGGTTAAATTGAAGAATGAAATTCTATCATCCATGAAGGTTCTAAATCGACACCTCACGAACGATGATTTAATTATTACGATAAAAGAGAGGGAGAAAGAAGTTTGGTGAAAATTATTCCATTAACATGACATCATTCCATTTTATATATTATAGTAGAGTCATCATAAATTTTTTGAAAGAGTATGGGAGGATAGAATATTAAAATAAAGGAACATGAAATTAAATTAAAAGGATAATGAAATGAATTTTACCTCTTGAATCCTCCTCCTAGAGAACCTCCTTAATTGTTTTTTTGACATCAGTTGAGACCAAGAGCTCTTGAATGTGAGGGACAGGATTGGGAAGAATGTTGGGATGAAATTTGGAAATGATAAAATCTGGGAAGGTGTGAGGATAAGCGGTGGTATTTATTGTAGAGGAGGGGAGTGATTGGTCATTATTTTATTAATTTGTTTATTAAATAATTTATTCATCATTTATTCATTAATTTATTATTTTTATCAATAATAGAAATAGTGTTTATTATCATGAATAAATACAAAAAAAATATTCATGTGAGTTAGAACCAGGGGTGGTTACCTCATCGAAACATCACATATGACTAAATAAATAATGTATTTATAATTTATTGTAATTGATAGTATTTTACTACTCACCAAAATTTCATGTATTTTAAAAAATAACAAAAATGTACCTTAACAATTTTTTGATATGTAGAATTTAAAAATGAACTCCATTTTATGAATATAATTATCTAAAAATGAGAAATTTTAATTTTAATTAACACATTCATTAAATCAAAAAATAATGATTTAAAATTCATAACTGAATATATAACACTTTAAAAAACTGAATATGGTATCATTAAATTATTTTGAAATCATAAGAAAACAAAATAATTATTTATGAATTCATTTTATGGAAATGAACTTTATTTTAAATAATTTTATTAATTATTAAATTGTAATTAAATTTTTTTGTCTCAAAAAAATACAAACCCTTAATTTATAAATTTTAAAAGATTCAATTATGTATAATATTATATAATTATATCATACATTCATTTATATGGTGACTAAATTTTATTTATACAATAATGGGTTATTTTTCTATCCATTTGTCTGAATTAATATGCATAAGGATCGTATTAGTATTTCTAAGGTCAATTTACTATTTCATCTATATAAGGTCTTTAACATATATAAATATAAATTATTTAATTAATTAGTAATTTATCATATTTTTATTATGTAGTAAATGTGATTTTATTGGATATATACTATATTTAATTAATTTAGAAAGGTAAATTAAATTGGTAGAGTTTGGAATTGTTACATTCTTCCCTCATATATAAATTTCACCATCAAAATGTCTATATTGTCATCCAACAAATAGAATTTCGTAGGTCATCAGCATATTTTCCTCAGTATCCCATGTCTCCTAATTATTTTTATGACTTTTACAAAGTACCTTTACTATTCAGGTCATCAAATTCATCTATAACTATTATTTAGTATCCAGTATCTAGACATTCTCTTCCAAGTAAGATAAGTAAATTTACAATTATTTTCCTTCAAAAGTGAATACATGTGTTGGGTATTGTATTTATATTCTTAAAAAGGAGATGTGGAAAACATTGTTTACCATATAATGGATATAAGGAATTACAAACTGATAATACATAGATCCAATTCACTCCAAATTTTCAAAATGACAAATATACCTCAGGCAGAGTTTCCCTTTACTTCTAAAACATATAACACCCTTCCATGGAGATACTTTAAAGAAAATGTGATCTCCCACATGAAATCCAAAATCCTTCCTATGAATAATTGCATAGGTCTTTTTCCTAATCCATGCTTCACTGACATGGGTTTGAATATTCTATACCTTTTTGGTTTTTTCCTCTACCAGCTATGGCCCCACAAGATTCAATTCACCAACTCCATTCTAACTTGTTGGTGTGCGAGATATTTTTCTAAGTAATGCATCATATGATGTCATTTTAATACATGAATGTAATAATTTGTTCTATGAAAACTCATCCAAAAGAAAATAGTAATCCCACTTACCATTAAATTCATGTGAATATGTTCTCAAAATGTATTCTTTTTTTGGAGAAATCTTTTTAACTATCCATCAGTTTGAGGTTTATAAGAATTAATCAAATGAAGCTCAATATCCATATATATCCAGATCATTATCCATAATTTATATGTAAATTGTGGATCATGATTAGTCCTAATTGATATAGGTTCTACATGAAGTCATAAAAATTTAAAAATATAGAGTTGTACAAGGCTATCAAATCAAAAATCATCCTTTATAGGGATGAAATGAGCATATTTTGTAAGTCGATCAACAATCAACCATAAAAAATAATTATTTCTTAGGGGTTTTGGTAATACAAGGAAACAATTCCATAGTTATGTCATTCCATTTCCAAATTAGATTATAAATGTGTTTCATGACACCTATATGATATTTTCTTTAAACCTTCACCTGTTGACATACTAGACATCTTAGTAAAAAATTAGCAATTTCCCCCAACATTTGATCCCACCAGAAATTTTCCTTCATATCTCTGTACATATTAGTGCTATTAGGGTGTATCGAAAAATTATATATATGGTTATATTCCAATTACTCCCACTTTATCTTGGGTATAGTTGGAACACAATGACTCCTCCCAAATTTTATAATTACATCCTCACACATGAAGTCTTGAAACTTCCCATCATTTGAAACTATAATTTTCTTTTGATGATTTTTATCATTATATTGATACCATTTAATTATTTGAAATAAATATGTTTGGAATATATGCCCTAAAAGTAAATAATATTTTCCTTCCTTGATAATTCCCATATCCTTCTTTTCTAGTTCATTGTAAACAAGATATTTTTCAATCCCAGGTTTTTATAAATTCATGATCCTTCCTATGCAGTGCATATGATACATCATTTTCCTTACTTGGGTGGTAGTGTATTGAACAATCATAATCCTTTTTTATCTAGATCCATCATCTTTTACTCATATTGAGTTACTAATATGAGAAGAAATATTTCAAAATCATGTAATTCATATATATCTCACATATCTCACTATAGATATAGTTTCTCCATAACTTTAGAGCAATGATTATAGCTGCTAACTCAAGATCCTTAGTTGTATACTTCTATTCATGAGTATTTAAATTACTTGATTCATGGGAAATAAATCTTTTATTATATATAATGACAAAACCCAGACCATTCTTTGATGCATCACTATAAATAAAAAACCCTCCATTTCCTGATAGTAGAGTAAGGATCAAATAATTCACTAATCTCTTATTTAATTCATCAAACAATTCATCACATTATTTTGACTATACAAACATAACCCCTTTACGAGTACTCATGGTTAACGATTTTTCTAATTATGCAATGTTCTAAATGAAATTCTGATAATAACCGGATATACCAATAAAACTGCGCACCTCAGTTTTGTAAATTGGTGTAGCCCAATCCCAAACCACCATTGTCTTCACATGATCAACAATTATTTTATCATTATAGACAGTACGACCAACAAAAGAAACTGTTTGATGCCAGTATTCACAGTTTCAAAACATCTAATATAACTCATTTATACTAAGAGTATTCAAAAATAATGTTTATTTTATACTCATGATCTTTATTGATTTTGTATTATACCATGTTATAATCAACAAATACCTCAAAAATTTCACCTAGATATTCCTTGAAAACTATATTCATTAGATCCATGAAAATATATGGTTAATTAGTCAGTCCAAAATGCTTTATTGTATACTTGAAATTTCCATCCTATGTTTTAAATGTTTTATTTGTAATATCTTCTTTTCTAACACGCAACTGATGATATCTAGATTGATTGTCAATATTCGAAAAGAATTGAGCTCTGTGAAGTTGATCAAATAAATAATAATTGTGAATAGTATATTACTTGGTTTTCATCTTAATAGTATTGATTTCCCTATATTCATAGAAGAACCTCACAAATCTATATTTAGTCATGACAAAGAGGACATACGATTCCAATGGAGGAACACTACGGTTAATAAACCCTTTATTACTCAATTTGTCTTGTTGTTTCTTTATCTCCAATAATTCTAATGTGGACATATCATAAGGGTTATTTGATATATACCATGAAAAATAAATTAAATCAATAGAAAACTAATGTTCTAACTCTAGATGATGTCTAGTAAAATCATTCATAAAATACATCATCGTAATATTTCACAATAGGTACATCCTCAATTTGAAACTTTCATTCCATACATAGAGAAATTATTTTCTATTCCTACCAAATAATTTCATTTAGAAGAGCTACTAGGGGTGGATTTTGATAAGAATCAGATGTTGAGGTTTCTTCTATAAAGATATTAGAGTCTACTTCATTAATGGAAAGTTTTACTTCATTCTCCATATAATATATTTTACCATCATAATTTGTAAACCAATACATTAAAAGAATTATATCAAAGTAATCATTGGTATGATGATATGGTCTGAAAATAATGAACATTTATGTATTGTGAATGAGACTAATTGGTACATATTTTTTGAAATTATTCATCTGTTATGAGTATTCAAAAACAACTCCTATATTATATCAAATTAGAAATGTATAATTTTATTTGAAAACTAAGAAGATATAATAGAACTTTAGGATCCATTGTTAAATAAACAATTGGATATGTTTTAGAAAATCATTAATGAAACTTCTACCCTATCATTAGGAACTTCAAACTCTATAGTTGTGACCGCAAAAACATGAAATTTCTCCCTTGGTATTCTTTGGGGAATTTTTCATTTACATATTGGACATTCATGTTAATAATGTCAAATATATTTTCAATTAATTAATTGAACATTGGTATAATATTTCTTTCCCATGAAATCACGACCTTGGTTTCCTTTTCCTCCACACTTGTAACATACTCTCATTCCATTCATACAAGAACCATAGCGTTTCTTCCCTCAATTAATTCAGGGTGGATATTCAACACTTCCCTTATTCCCCATTTCCATATTTTTTCCAACTTTGTTCAACATCCATCTTCATCTCTTTATTCACATTGATGGCAAATGTCTTAGAGAAATCTATTAATATCCTGATATCACATGATACTATATATCTATATGACATGGCCTTTTGAGAGACTAGTTCTGTTTGGATAAATGATTTTAAACCACCAACGAATAGATAAATTTTTCTCCTCAAATTATTTATTTTGTTTGTGGTATGCCTTGCTAAACTTATAATGTTGGATTCTTACATTGAAACATTTGTATCTTCATTCCCTCTTAGACATGATAATTTTCTCTCCATATACTCTAATTTGTCACAAAGAAAATAATTTTCTATATTTTTTTAAAATTCCTCCATTCCATATTTTTGATTTCCACCTCCTAATTTAAATTTTATATCATTAACCACCATTTATTAGTATCTAAAAAATGATGAAAGTATTTCATGATAATCTTATCCCTACATTACTTCCCAATGCTATAAATATCGTCTCTATGCAGTATATCCACTACTCCATGAAAAATATGGTTTTAGTGCCATTTATTGTTGGAGGCTGTTTTCACATAATGCTGTCTAAAATTTCTCCTCCATGTTGTGGTTTAGGATGATCCATATGGATAAGGTTATTGTTCTAACCTGATTAAATTATCGTAGTATATTTATATGTATCTCAACAGTAGTTTAAGCTCGAATACCAACATCATTAACCTGTATATGAGGACAATACCTATATGGGATATATCTGTTTATACATATTCCATGAATTTCTCTAGGATCCATCTATAAATAATGGCGTACCCAATATAATGTTAAGAGTCATACTGTTTAATATTAAACTATAAATACACTTCACATAAATTTAAAATATATTCATAATTATTTTAATAATAATATACACGGTTACATTGGGAAAATATTACTTTTAAATCCTTCATAATGGTTTGTAAAGGAAATATATCTTATTTTAAGAATACCCCCTCAGGAGAATCAAACAAGGCACATTGTAAGGCATGTTTTCGTGTACCATGTTACCCAAATTTGATTTTAAAACACCCTGTAAGATTTGTTACCCCTAGCTACATATGTCCTAGAACCTCGTACACTTTCAGTATCCATAACGAGATATAGTTCTAGGATGTTCCACACAATCACTAACTTACCAATATTCTTTGATGTTATTATATTCATATTCCTCCATGTATATGATAGGTTTATTTTACTTAATATATGTTTTCTAAGTATAGTTTCCTCATTTTATATAACAATTAATTTGATAAATACTAAAAAACCCTGACCCTGGTAGTCTGGAGTCAGTGCCTTACATTATTACATTTGTATGATTAAAAGGAAGTTGTATCTCATAGGGGAGAATAGTTTAGTAGATTTGGAAAAAATATATACATTCACAAGTTAAACATTACAACATGAATCTATGTAAATCACAGTTACTATATTGGATACAACCATAATGTTCTAGATTATCGTTTGATGTCATTCGCAATATACATCATTACATCCTGGTTAAAATAAACACAAAAAATAGGTGATCTGAGATTCCCTATAGGGGTATGTAATATTGCTAAATAAAATAAATACCCTTATGACAAGGTGAATAAGTAAAAATATTTTTTATTAAAATTAAAATGTTAGCATAATATAGTATGATTAAAAATGATTAAATAAATCTATATAAGTTATTATAAGATAATGAAACACAAAAATGGATATTATAATAGTCGAATAATCACATGTAAGATTAAATAACATCCTCACAATGAGGTAATTAAAAATTAAGGAATTCTTAAACATACAATCCAATGCTTCAACAAAGACACCATACATAATCAGGTAAGATGATAACCAATACCAAAACTAGTTCGTCTCATGATACCTACAGATGCACTAAGAGGATATAATAGGCCCCAGAAAACTAATAATATATTAAATAATCTCTTCAAATGAAAGGGTGGAATCATAATCAATATATTAATTGATATTAAATTTACCATATTAAATTTAAATAACTTTCCCCAACTAGTAAACATAAACAATAACTATTCAGAGTAATATGGTGAATTGTATCTAGAATGAACATCCACATTCACACTAATCATAAACCATTCAATAAAATATGGTATATTTTATATTAAAATAATAATCCTAATAAACCATAAGAATAATTAATGGTTTATAAATAGATTATTATACTCTTATAGGATCATTGAGAAATTCTTGAGAGAAATACTCTTTTAATTTGAAAAGAAAAGTTATTTTGGAAAAGATTCCATATAAAACCAGAAGTGAACTTATATTTTTTTTACAAAATAAAATGTGTTATTTTATAAAAATTATATAGGATAAAAATATATTATAATGTGTACATGAAAATATATATGAATTCGAGTCATTCCTTTAAATTCTGCTTCTGAATCAAGAATAATTAAAGAGACAATAGTGTAAAAAAAGTATTACCCATAAAATAAATATGAATTGATATGGAAATGCGTGATTGGAACATATATATAGTATATAGAATAATTAAAAAAATCATTACATAGGGGTAATGATAGTGCAATAATAACCTGATGGGAAATGATGGTTCAGGTAGAATCCCTTACCTAATGTATGAATGTGTTTAATAAATTACCTTAGTGTCTTAAATAATAAAATTTAATCATTTAAATAATTAATTTGGAAAGATTTATACATTTATTTTATTTATTATTATTTTATTATGTTGTTTTTTTATGAGTTATATGATAAAATTTTATTTCTTTAGAGCGCTCATTTCACTGGATTCCAGGATCTGTATACTTGTATATGATTATGGATGTACAGGTAGAGTGTATAATTTTATAGAATTAAATTTATATGATATTAATGAATAAATAATAGTGTAAATGGTTATATATATATATATCTCTCTTTTTTACAAATTATTTGGATGAATAATTATAAAATACATTTAGTTATCATAGTTTACATTATAACGATGATTATTGATCCTAAAGATCTCATTTTGTTTTATCATATAGTATTGTGTAAATATTTTATTTCAAGAATTTAAGAAATGTTTTAATACCAATATTATATTTGAATTTAAAAAAATGGTATCATTACCACCAATTAATGAGAAATGGAAGAAATTATTTTGTCATCCATGATGGTGGTAAATTGGTGCCGCACAGATGATGATATCTTTTTTTTTTAAAATAAAAGAGATAGAGAAAGGAGTTATTAGAAAAATTTTATAATAAAATAGTTTATTTCAATATATAATTAATATTTGAGTTATTATTATCATATGGAAATATGTGGTGATGAGATATTAATAAAATTAATGAACAGAAAAGAAATTAAATGGGAAAGGATGTGGATTTTACCTCTATAATACTCCTCCTTGAAAAACTCCTAGAGGGGATTGGTTTTGGACTTTTTATGAGACCAAGAGCTATTGGACATGGGGGAGAGGCTTTGGGAGAAATTTGGGAATAAATTTGACAAGTAAAAAATATTGTAATCTATGATAAGGAGGGGTTGTGAGGGGTTATTTCTCATTATTTTATTCGTTATTTTATTATTTTTCTCTTCATAAGAAAAAGTATAAAACCCATGATCTTTATTACACACTTAAACATGATTTATTACACAAAAACTAACTTACATAAACATTGAGTATCGATAGATCTATAATCATTGGAAATTAGGAACATTACATAACAACTTAGAACATAAACCCCAACAACTTTGTTGAAAAATTATTTTACATGACTGTAATATTATTTTGTACATAGCATTGCATGGGATAACCTGAAATAATGAATAAGAAAATGGTGAGATATAAAGCCGATTAAGGGATTAAAAAATTAATAACATGAATATTATAATACATTTTAAGCAGTATGCATGTTAATGTAGAATTAGAGAAACATTAACATTAATGCATAATGTATGAACTGTGGTGATGCCTGCGGCGACGATGACCTAGCGCGATGCCTACGGCTTCGGATCCCTCCTATCTGGTGGGGGGAGGGAGAAAAATCCTTCCTTTCCCCGATAGTGAGAACGTTAATTCCTTTCAAAAATCTGGATTTCCTTCCCCCCATTTCCTTCGATATCACTTTGCCCAAAGGTCACGGATCATCACCTCGGTGCACCGCATCTTTCTTTATCTTCAAAGGAGTTCCATGAGGCCTCAGACCACCATCGGCTAATGCTGATAGCCCATTTCAGAGGTCTCCATCCCTCTGTTGATGATTTTGATCGCTTCGTATTTGATTAATGGGATCTTCAAGATCACGTGGTGGTAGGTCTATTTTATTGGTGTCAAATGTTAATCTGTTTCTCCTCAGAGGATGATATGAATACTGACTGGTCCCGGGCCCCTCGTGCAATCAATGGATGCGGCTTCATCCTTCTGCGGTGGTACTTTGATATCAATAGGAATCGTGATGCTTCCTCATCCACAGTCTTGGTATGATTTCCAGACCTACCTATTCCTTTCCAAAATCCATCAATTATACGAATGCTAGGAAACATGGTTGGCCAATACATATGTTCAGAAAGCCAAACGTCGAAGGTTTGTCATCCTATCTCCCCTCGCGTATGTGTCGAGGATGATGTCTCAACGGATCCCATGGAGTGTCTGTGGATTTCAGTTAGAGAAGAGTTCCGCTGGAAGCAAAGGGTTGTGTTCGAATCGTGGCCAGCTTTTTGCCTGGGGTGCCACCGATTTGGTCCTTTGGCCCCTGTTTGTAGTCACGGGCACATGGTTAGATAGGTTGAGCCCAGTGGTTTTGAGGGGAATGACTTGTAGATCACCCCTATTATGAACCAGTGGGTGCAAGGTATTGATAGCATGGCCGAGAAACAGGAGGAACACATGGCAGTTCCAGAGGAACAAGCTCTCATTAGCCCAGGTGTGGAGTCTAATGTTAAAGAGGATCAGCACTCCGTGGTCCCTCCAATGATAGCAGTTCCAGAGGAATGAGCTCTCACTAGCCCAGGTGCGGAGGCTAATATTAAAGAGGATCAGTACTCCTTGGTCCCTCCAGTGATAGTGGAATGCGTGAAGACAATGGCAGCTGAGCCGCTGGTTGTGGATGTGTTTTCCCGTCTAAAGAAGGATTTGGTAATTCATGAGACATCTAGGGATGGTCCTGATGATGTGATCATGCTGGTGGGTGATGTTGAATGTTTTGGGGCTCAAGGCTGGGAGGACACGAACTTGCAATCTTAGTTTATGGGAAGAGGATATGAACAACCCATAGGAATGGATGTAATGCAGGTAAAATACTTCCTGTTGGCTGCAATCGGATCAAAAAGTTGACAGGTAAGGCTAGATGATGTGAATTCCTTGAGACCCCTAGACCCAAACACCATTTTACCCAACCCCGCGGGTCTTGGGAAGGCTGGTGATGGGGTAAAGGGATCTGGTTTGGAGAATAAACCGGGAAAGGTGTCTCTGAGTATGCAGATGGCCCAAACTGCCAGAGAGGTTATTGAGTTGGGGAACTGCTTTCATGGTCTGGAGGACTAGAATCCTCAAGGATCTCTGGAGGAGGATCCTTCTAATGATTGCAGTTTTAGTCACCCCTCAATGGATATCTTGGACCAAATTCAATGGAATGGGCCCCACAGTCCTAGAAGGAAGAAGGGGAAAAAGGTATTCACAACTCAGGGAAATGCAGTGTGGCTCAGGAAAAAATACCAAAGGGATGCAAGGAATACCCAAACATTCCAAAAATGGAGACTCAGTTGGCCAAGAAGGGTAGAAAAGAACAAGGTAAATAGGTTTAGAAAAGGGAAAGTGAAAAATTGTGCATGAATTCAAGAAATAGTGAAGATGAATATGGGGAGTGCTTGAAACGTACCATGCACTCTAAGGAAGAATGGACTGAAACTAGTCTCCGACCTAATATCTCAGAAGAGGAGATAAAAAGAATCTATGATCATCGACTGCAAGTTGATTCTAAAGATGGGAAAGACGTGTGGATAGAAAAACAAGACCACATACTGGCTCGGGGATTCAACCTGAGGAAAATCAACACAGAGGAATTTATTCAGACAATGGAACGGATGCTCTCTCAATTCAAAGAGCTAATCAGAGAGGACTCGAAAACATAGGTTAGCACACTTCAATGGGAACATTATAGAGTTTTTGAGTCAAGTAATCTCAGCCTGATGTTTAATCATTTTGTTGGTTCTTTCAGAACGTAGAGGTTTTTTGTTGGTGAACAATGGTTGGCCATTTTCCCTTAAAATGTCTTTTCTTAATAAAAAATTTAATTTGGAGGGATGAACATAAAGTCATGATATATCATGATTATCAGCAATGGAAATATGTAAACAACAATTAACATGATATTAGAATGAACCAAGGATAATTACACATGGATAATGAGTAACCAATAATTTAACGTGAATTATGATGAGTAAAACCTCATTTCCCTTTATGTATCATGATACTAATCTTTACCCAATTCATTAGAGCACTACCAGCGCACACCCTTCTTAATCATTTAATTTCATATATAAGTGTGCCACATGGATCATATAACATGGATTCATTAACATAATAATTTATTCCAAGATAATGGAATGTGGAATTCCTAAATTAAACTCTATACTAAACAAGTAACTGTTAATAAATTTGAATACCCATGATAGAGAAATGAGTATTTTATTAACTACACAATGAATTTGGCTTGGAAAATTGCAGTGCAATTTCGACAGCATAACGATGTGACATAAGAATTCATAAAAATGGTTGATGAGAGAGAAATGGGTGTCTCATCATATGTACATGAAAATTAATGTATGGTAGTGGGAATGTAGATTCATGTACCATCATATGTAATGGAATTTAGATTCATAATATAGAATAGTTTCTTGAATTTTATATAGAAATGATAAATTCCTTATGGATTTTTGGCATGGTAACATGTGTACATGGGAGTCATTAATTAGAGAGAAAGAGGTATTTCATCATTCAAACATAATTAGGTAGGTATAGGGGTTGTGTGAAATAATAACCCAACATTGTTAATTGAATAAAAATGGTATAACAACATAATGAAATATGGAAAAAATGGTAAAGGAAGAGATCCCTTACATGGAAGTGTCATCCCAAAGGCTTGAGAGGGGCTTGGGAGAGGATTAATTGGATATTGGGGAGACTTGAGAGGATTTTAGAGAGAGTAGGTATGGTTGTGGACGTTATCCAAGGGTTTTTAGTGAATATTAGTGGGATCATGGATGGGTTTATATAGGAAAAGTATGGGAATTATTTATTATTTAGGATTTGGACACTACACATTAAACTAATCAAAACTACAAACCAAACCATGGGTTTTGAAAATGTTTTTTTCAATGTAGAGTGGAAATAATTATTTTTTAAGGAAAATGTACTAATTTCTTATATTATTATGCTTGATTATATGTAGGTGAGTCACAATATCAATGAAATCATTTTAAAACGTTAAAATGTTTTATATGTTTTGTAGGGTCCACTAAGGTACCATAATATTAACAAAAAATATATATAATCACATTATTTTAAAGATAAATCATATATTGGCCGAAAAAACAATTAATAGTACTTTATTACATCACTATTGGGTTATTATGATGTCATAAATCACATTATATATTTAAATAGTATTTAATTATTACCCTAAAATTTGAATGTCTCCAAAAATTATGAAACATTCACCGTTGGATAATTTCGAGGTCTAGATTCCAAATATAATATGCATTTTATCTAAATAATTTTATAAATGGGTGAATTTTTACTTTTAAAATTAAAACTGACATATATAAAAAATTCATGGGTTTTGGACAAAATAGTTTTCCAACAATAATAACAATTAAAAATGTATTCATAAAAATTACATGATCATTTATATTTAACAGAAAGTAATTTATTAATAATATTTTATTAACATATTTATTTAATTTTAAAATTCATCAAAATGGATTTCTCAATTGAATATTAGATAAAAATACTATTTGTGGATTAAAAACTATTAACTAAGTAACAATAATAAAATGAATGTATATTCATTACTAAAAATGCACATAATCATGGATCTAGGGTATTGTTACATAACCCCTTATAACACCATTATAAGAACTAAGGGTAAGGTGT
The DNA here is from genome assembly GCA_963277665.1 of Viscum album. Classification (NCBI taxonomy): domain Eukaryota; kingdom Viridiplantae; phylum Streptophyta; class Magnoliopsida; order Santalales; family Viscaceae; genus Viscum; species Viscum album. Next base: position 791,594,329 of record OY728153.1, read on the forward strand.
GCAATGGTGATAGTCTCCTTGGGTGGCTCTAAAAACATTGATTGTGTGGTAATCTCTATCTATATACACTTCTCTCGTAGGCGATTCTGTTCAAGAATTACGTGTTGAAGCTTGGCTTGGGATTCATTAAGAGTGATGCCTAGTGATGCTACCCTATTTCTAAGCTGCAACAAATGGGCTTTGTATGAACCAATTATATTATATGAGGCCATCTCTTCTTTTGTACGAGTAAATTGGGTTTGTTAAAGCCCTGTATTTATACTAATCATGTGATAATTGTTCAACGAATGTATTAGCAATTTTATGAATTCTTAAAGATATTTTAAAATCCAAAAACATAAATCCAAGGAAGTGCATATGTTATATAAAAATTTTACATAATAAGACATTTAATTATATCAAGAAGAATTTTCATTAATAAAGGTTTGTTTCATTACAATCTTATCTCCTAAATAAATTTCTCCCTCAAAATTTCCATTTTCCACACTATAATAGATACGGTAACTGTACTTCATCACTTCCTCTTATTTTTACATTGCATCTTTAAACATGTGCTTTCTACATAACACTATGACGAGGGAAATTGTCTTATTTCGTAGAACTATTTCTTTATGATCTAATATTTTCATTGTCTTCTCTTCATAGGAGAAGTAATTCTCCAATGGTACGTCCTCTTGATTTATTACATGCGATGGGCCATGTAGGTACGTCCTCATGAGTGATACATGTTATAAATCCTATACTTGAGGGAGGTTATATAGGAGTTCTAGTCGATATGCCACTTCTACAATGCGACCAAGCATCTCAAAATAGATGATGTACCATGAATTAAGCTTTCCCTTCTTCCGAAATCTAATAAATATCAAACTCTAGGTCTCATTAATGATTATCAGCGTAACCATTTTTTTTACTCTGATAATATTTAATGCGTTGTTGGATGGTCTTAACCTTCACCAGCATTTGTCCGACCATTTCTAGACCAAGGAGTTTTTTCTCCCCGACAACATCCCAACAATCCAGTGTTCTGCAACTCTTCCCATAAAGCGATTCATAAGGATCCATTTGGATGCTTGATTGGAATCTGTTATTGTAAGAGAATCCAAACAAAGAAAAATGATTGTCCTATCCTCCTTTTAAGTCCATTGATAATGATCTCAACATGTCCTCTAGTAGTTGGACAGTCTGCTTAGATTGGCCATCAGTTTAAGGAAGATAATCCATACTAAAGTTCGGATCAATATTCAGAGTATTTTGAAGACTCTTCTAGAACTTATAGATGAATCTTTTTTCTTGAGAAGATACAATAGATAATGGTACTCCTTGAATCATTACCACATCTCTCAAATATATCTATTCAAGTTGATACACTGGGAAATCCTCTTGAATTGAAATTAAGTGTGCAGTCTTTGTAGGATAATCCACAACAACCCAGATAACATTTTTTTGGATGTCTTTAGAAGATCAGTGATAATGTCTACTTTGATGTTCTCTTATTTATATGATGTTTTGGGTAATGGTTTCATCATCCCCTTAGACTTCCTTCTCTCATCATTCACATGCTTCTATACAAGTCACATTGATTTATACTTAGTGATATTGTTCTTCTTGTTATACCACTAATAATTCTCTCAGAGATCTCGACACATCTTTGTGTTTCCTGGGTGAATAATGAAATTTGAAGAATGTGCATCATCCAAAAGTTCATTATTTAACACCAGATTTTATTAAACACAAATTCATTTACCAAATCTCACAATTACATCTTCATTAACATTGAACTTTTAGGATTTCCCTTTTCTGATAGTTTTCACATTCTTATGAAATCTCACATCATTATTTTTAGCACCCTTTTACCATTACAAAAGATAAGGATGAACAATAATTTGTGAAAGGATTGATGATGTTAAATTCTTTATGATTCCCATATCCATCTTAATCAAATCTAAAAATATGGGATATTTTTAAATTATCATTAGTTATAGAATCACTGGTTTCTTTCTATATAAAGAATATACCACCTTGTTCTGTTTCACATGATGGTAATGGATTGAGAAGTCATTGTCTTTGATCAGGACTAAATATCATTGTTGGCACATGTTCAACTCTATCAATGTGAATATATAAACTTGAGGCTTTTGTGATCCGTATATATCTCACACTTTTCCCCAAAGAGGTAATTTCTACAAAATTTTCAATCGAATATTACTATAGACAACTCCAGATCATGTGTTGGATAGTTTTTCTCATGAACATCAAATTACGTTAAAGAATAGGCAATATTTCATTTTTCATTAACACATATCATATGCCATTCTTCAAAGCATCCCTAAATACCAAACAATGTCTCCACTTGTGGGTAGTGTGAACACATGTGTACTGATTTGACTTGTTTTCAACTCCATGAAGCTATCTCTGCATTCATCAATCCAGGAAAAATTTACTCCATTCCAAGTTATTTTTGAATGAGGGTTGGATAATCATGAGAAATTTCCCACAAATCAACGATAATATCCAGCTAACCCTAGGAATCTACAAATAGCTATTACAGATGTTGGACTCGACAATCCCTTAATTGTAGCTGCTTTGGAGGGATCTATAGATATCCCATTTCTAGAGTAGATGTGACCCAAGAATGATACTTCCTTCAACTGGAAATCGGTAATGGTCCAGACCTCTCCGGTCCATTACTTTGTGAAAATTTGGTGTTGGAGGTGTTTCAGAAGGTTAAGGTGACATATCTGCAACACTTTGCCAAATTTCAAGTTCTGTGAACAGTGTTTCCAGTTTTATGAACAGTATCGGTAGGTGAATAGTGTTTCTACCGGTGACGTTCTATCAGTGACCTTTTATCGGTATACTTGAATAGTAAACTATCGGTGACCTTCTATCGGTAGACTTGACTAGTGTTTCTATCGGTGAGGTTCTTTCAGTAACCTTTAACGGTGAGGTCCATCAGTGACCTTTTCTTTCTGTTGCTAAATATTAAGTTCTATGAATAGTGTTTCCAGAACGGTGACCTCTAACGGTGACCTTTTCTTTCCTTTTCCAAATTTTTTGTTCTGCGAACAGTGTTTCCAGAATGTTGAGCTCCATCGGTGACCTTTTATTTCCTTTTCAAAATTTTGAGTTCTGTAAATAGTGTTTCCAGAATGGCGAGTTCTACCGGTGACCTTTTCTTTCCTTTTCCAAATTTTGAGTTCTGTGAACTATGTTTCCAACACGGTGACCTTCTACATGTCACTCATTCTTTCCTTTGCCAAATTTCACCTTTGTGAACAGTGATTCCATAACCGTGACCTTCTAAGTATCACCAATTCTTTCCTTTGCCAAATTTCACGTATGTGAACAGTGTTTCCAGAACGGTGTCATTCTAAGTGTCACCTATTCTTTCCTTTCCCAAATTTCACGTTTGTGAACAGTGTTTCCAGAACGGTGACCTTCTAAGTGTCACATATTCTTTCCCTTTCTAAATTTTGAGTATATGAACATTGTTTCCAGTTTCCAATAGTTTCAACCCTTTTGACGTAAAATACATTTAAATTCTTATTTTAAGGACTCTAAGGCCGATTCAAAGGCCATAAATCCTATATTAATTATTCCTAAGGCCGTAATGTATTTACATGGCCAACCGAGTGGGTTAATGCGATCCGTTTTTAATGGAGAATTAACCGGATCTTAAACCGTCTCCTCATTAAATATTCAAAAAAAAATAGATATCATCCTCCATTATTCTTCCTCATTATTCTCAGCTAAGATACACTAGAACCTTTCAATCATTCCCGCAGGAGTTTCACAATCAAACCCTAATCCTCCGATTGGTTCCGCACTATTTTGGATGCAACCGAGCTGTGTCGGTCAATCTTCCCTATAAGGTATGTTTTATCATCATTCCATTGAGGATCATCTTATAATGTTTATCCCTTCCATATTATACCATGTAATTTCCAATATTCTAATGGTTTTTTCTTGGGGTTGGCTGGCATTGTCGTACCATGGCATCCTCCGGTGGATGCAGTTGTCGTGATAGGAGGATTGTGACCCATTGTGTGGATAAATGATGTCATTAACTCTTCGAGGTAGGGGATTCAAGGATTCTATAATTGTATATGTGGAATCATAGAATTATCATGATTTATCGCTTTGGATCACAATGAAATTGACCTAATTAAATACTTGAAACAGATTAAAAGAATTGGCTGATCGCATGTTGTTGCTTTGTACCACGATAACGGTTAGCCTCATGTTTTCCTAGATAGAGTGATATCTATGATTTCTTTGATTAATTGTTCGTTCCTGATGGACATTTATAATAAATGTAAATCTGGAATTAATTGTTAATTAATTGGATAATGAAAATGAGGGAAGTAAATGAATCTGGTTCTTGCCATTATTGTAGTTGTTCTAATTTATGGTTAATCAAATTAGGGCAGTAAGCATGGTTATTTAATTATGATAGCTTACTGATTAGGTCTCCCGTAAATGGAAACTACGAATAAAAAATCTTCTAATTCAATATGGATTAAGAACAGATTGTGTGAGAATTTCTTAAAGGGTTCTGAGTTTCCCTTTTTATTGTTAAAGGCTCTTGAGCCCATTGATGTGATGTTGTGTTTTTTTGCTGCTCGTGTTATGATGTGAGCCTGGATGGATGTTGTGATATGTGGAGGAATGGGGACTTATGGTTGTGGTAGCGGATGACACATAGGGTGGCGAGATGCATCAGATTATACCTGTGGGTGTCGGCGAGGACACCAAGGATGATGGTTTGGGAAGGATGTGATGGATGGAGGTCTGTGGTTTTGTTTGGGTGTTTATCTGCTTTACTTTTCCCCACTACTCAAGGTAGCTGGTCTTTCCGAACCTCTTTCCTAAGGAGGCGAAGACACATGAGGTATGCCACGTGATTTCTGTGTTTAGCCTCTTGAGGGATAATGGGGAAATGCTCTTGCTATAGGGGGAAACAACTCGACGGGTAGTACATCTACTCGTCGTGTTGAGACCCCTTTGTGTTTAGTATCATAGGATGCCTTTCTAGAATGCCTGGGAATATGGTAATGTAATTCTATAATGAAAGTTTGATTAATTGTTAATAATCCAAGGGGATGGAGATACTAGAATTTTAAGGTGATGTGAATCATAAAAGGAGCTGTTGATTTTGAATGTGATGCCAATTCACTTTAATGTGGAATTGTTCATGGTTAATTAATGTTTAAAGAAATAATTAACGTATAGTGGAACTGATAAAATGAGAATGGTGTAATCTAATAAAGCTCTTCAAATGTTTGTGTGCTTATAGGATACTTAGTCTTAGAAGTATCATCATGGAGTCTGAGAGATGTTAGCTACAGTTGTATCTAAGACTAAGTAATGCCCATAGTGTGGATGTGTGTTATATATATTATTTACTTTTTGTGTTTCTATAAGATACTCCACCCTGTCAGTAAGGGAAACTGACACCCTGGGGATTTTGAGCCATGGGGGGGGTATTTTCCCCAACATTCGGATGGGAGGTTGGATGGCTGACTACCCCCTTTAGCCTCACTCTCTTCTCTAGGTAGTTACTAGTTCCTTTGGCACATCAGTTAGTTTTCCCCATATATGTGTGTTGAGGGATGTAATGGATTGTGGTTATTTCACACACATATATTCTGGATATAGTATCCTATGGACTACTATAGGTGAAACATGTATAGGTTTTGATGGCTTGAGGATCCTTACTCGGCGTATGGGCTGTGATGGCTTGAGGTATAATACCTGACATATGATACATGTTATACGAGATGTGGTGGCTTTGGAAAACTACCTGGTTAGATTTGGTTGTGAGGATGCTATGGTGCTTCACCCAGGTGTCTGCGGGCAATCCTTTGTAGTGCACGTGGTGCAGATAGTGGAGCTTAGCCTCAATTTATACGGGAAATCCTTTGGAGAGAGATGCACAAGGCGTATGTCGTTGGGGCATTGTGGAAAACCAGTGGGGAAGTAGTAGTGGGGTAACCTTGATATTTTTCATTATATGCTATATTCATGTATGGGTTACTTGGCGAGAGTGGCCATGGTGAGGTTGGGAACTTAGTATACCTGTTTAGGTGATGAGTTAGTTTCACTTGTTGTTCACTGGGCTTTAGCATGCTTTCTTTACATTTTCATGATAGTCTTGGGGAGGATCCTACTGAGTATACTGTTATACTCACCCTATGTATTTATAAACTATTTTTTCAGGTCACTTGGAGCAGGTTGGAGATCAAGATGGTTACTACTAGATTGTGGTTGGAGGAGCTGTTCGGGATTGGGGTCGCTGCGGTTTTACGTTCTTTTCGGCACTTTTAGTTTTCCCTATCAGTTGTAGTACTTTTGCATGAAATTTCATATATGTATTTGGGGTTCTTTTATATTTTATTTCTGAGTTGGAGTTGATTAGTTTCTATCTTATATATCTCTTCCGCATGTGTTCTCTTAGAGGGTAATGCCTCCCATTGTTGTGTTTACTATACCCTCGGTGCTAGTCGCCAACCCGGGGCCTACTGGAGGCGGGACTCGGGGGTCATTATCTTCCTCCTCACATTGATGGCCCAGGATGGGTACACTTTGTGGGGAGGGGGTAGTGACAGAGTGGTATCAGAGGTCTGTTTGAGGGATAGGATGGAGTTTGGAGTTAGGCACACGTGAGGTTTCATGTGTTGGTAGGGAAACAATGTCATTAATGTTTAGCAAGTGAGGTAAACACTGGAGACCAGCTGGGACATAGGCGTTTTGGGCACCCAATGATCTGACGTACGGACCTTTAAGGTTACAATGGCTACTAAACAAAGTGATACTGGTTGCAGGGTAGAGACCTAGGAAAGGATCATGCATCATTCTTCCTTATGCTTGTGTTTGAATGGGTAGACCTTGGGATAGATTAACCTACAATTAATAAAAGAAATCAATTAATTAATTAATGTTGAGTCTTCCATATTCCAGGCTTAGGAGCTCTAACAGTTGTTATTTTATAGGTATGGCTCCAGGTCGACGTCCTCTTCAGGTTTGCGCAGAAGATGTCCAGCAGGCTTTTCTAGCAGATCGCCGTCAGGTAGAGGTTGATGATGATGACACTTGGAGGAAGAAACTCCAAAAGTTTCAGCGCCAGAGTCTACAAAAGTACGAGGGCTTCGTTTCATATGCAATCACAGAAGACTGGTTAGAGAAGGTCGAGATAGTCTTCAATTCAATTCGTGCTCAAAAGGAACACTGGGTGTCCATGGTTGTGACGATGCTGGGTGGAGCAGCGAGGATGTGGTGGTTCATGTTCCTCGGGGATCGTGAGGAGTCAGCGATATCATGGGAGGAGTTTCGATATAGGTTTAGGGTCGAGTTTCATTCTTCGACTACAAAGGCGTCCAGTCGCCAGGAGATTCTTACCATTTGACAGGGGAGCTCCAGTGTTTGAGAGTTTGGAATCCATTTCAGGAACCTTCTACGATATGCTTCAGACCTATTACCAGATGAGGAGGCCAGGGCGAGGCATTTCGAGGAGGCTTTGTATCCATAGATCCTGCGCCAGGTCACCCCAATTATGCTAAAGACATATCTTGAGGTGGTGGTGAGGGCAGATGTTGTTGAGATTACATTTCCTAGGATAGGATCGTCACGAGAGGGTAGTCATCATGATTCCTCACGAAGCAAAGCTGTGGTCCGGGGATCCCGGTTTTCAGGGCAGAAGAGTTTTCGTTCACCTGGGGGTAGGTCCCAGCCCTTACCATCTCGTTTCTCCAGAGGCAGCAACTCTCAGGCCTATGCCAAGGGATGAAGCACTTGTTTTTAATATGGTGGTCATGGTCATCAGTAGCGGGAGTGCCCAACTTTTCAGAGTAGTCATCGTGCACCGGGCGCTCCGCTCCAGGTTTTTCCGTTGAGGCTTGTTCCAGCCGAGGCAGCAGTAGAAGGTTGCACCAGATTTAGATCACCAGAGGGTAGATGGATCAGGCAGAGGACAGCCCCATGACGCTACCCATCCTCAGAGTGCAGAGAGAGGCCATGGTGGGTTTCCTCATTAGGGTTTGAGAGGCCGTGGAGGAAGTCGTGGTCAGATTCATGCTCTAGCGTTGCCATCCCTAGGCGAGCCAGATGTCGTTCGAGGTACCCTTTACTTGTTTTCTACCTTGTTGTATGCCTTGTTTGATTCAGGAGTGACACACTCCTTCATATCACCGACCCTTGTCCATACTTTGGGACTTGAGGTAGAGAGGCTTCCAGTGCCCTTGGTGTTGACTACGCCTTTTGGAGGTCGAGCTATCTTGTTTGAAGTATGTAGAGACTGTGAGCTAGTGTTGGGGAAACACCACTCTTGGGGAGATTTCCTATGTTTATGAATACAACCATATTATATCATCCTCAGCATGGATTGGTTGTATTCTGTGCAGGCTATTGTGGATTTCTATAGGAATAAGGTCGTTTTCTTTGATGCAGATGAAGGAAAATTGGTGTTTTTTGGTGAGTGAGATCCTCAGATGGGTCATAGAAGTGTTCCATCCTTATCATCCATGATGGGTGAGATGATGCTATGTTCTTCAGAGGTTCAACAGTTGGCGTTTCCTAGGGTCGTAGAGGAGTACCCTGATGTCTTTTTAGAAGAGGTTGTAGCGTTACCCCCTCGACAAGAGAATGAGTTTGGGATCGAGCTACAACTAGGAGAGTCTCCTATCTCTATGTCTCCATATAGGATGGCCCATTCTGAGTAACGAGAGCTACGTATACAGCTTGATGGTCTGTTGTAGTGCTGTTTTGTTCGGCCATGTGTGTCACCGTGGGGTGCACCGGTTTTGTTTGTAAAAAAGGTTAACAGGAGTTTGTGTTCTGCGTCGATTATCGTCGCTTAAACAAAGTGACAATAAATAACCGCTATCCTCTCCCACGGATTGATGACTTATTTGATCAACTTAAGGGTTCAAGTTG